>CM065645.1:32360885-33581719 GCA_033220585.1 Dipteronia sinensis
TATTTTTGTATCTAGTATAAATAGAAAAGTATAGAAACGTTTTAAGGAGCTTTTGACTCCGTTTAGGAGAGATTTAGCATTCTTAGATCTAGTTTCTCTCTCTACCTCTCATCCTTACATTCTCTACTCAACTTTAAAGAAGTTAGGAGATTGGAGCCACTTCAAGGAAGGAGATGTTCTCCAAGGGTTATTTCTTTCTCCTCTCTACTGATTTCCTAGTTGTAATGAGTAGCTAAATCCCCTCTAAGGGGTTGATGGAGTAGTTAGTTTAATATTGGGCTTGTACATAAACTTGATATTATATTGATATTCATATCTATCTTCCATTGATCTATTCTTGTTGTGAATGTTTATCATTGATTTATTGTGTAGATACATGATCTTTGCAAGATGTCTTTGTATTATGTATGAGTATTGCATCTAGATATACATCCTATTTAGTTGTTTAATGCTCTAAAAAATAGACAGAAAATCATGAATTCCGACTCTTGAACCGCGGTTTTAATCTAACCTCGATCGTGTTTCCGGCACTATACATCCTAGGTCGGAATCCGTGAGAGAGTTAGAAGTCATCACTATACATCCTATGGTGACTATTTGTAATCGGTTGAGTCAATGTTAGGTAGACGAGCTTCATTTCTAGAATCCGGTAAACAATCAACTCTATACATCCTAGGTTGGTAGTTTACAAGGATTAATCCCTAATAGATGGTCCGCACTATACATCCTAGGTTGGCCACCTTCTAGGGATAAATAACCGACTCTATACATCCTAGGTCGGTTACCTTGAAGAGCCGCGCTATTGGCAAGTTTGTTACATTGCCCAGTATTTGCTTTCGAATCCATTAACTCCTTAGTTTCCATCATCTATATATCCTTCACTCCATATTCCCCCTTCATTTTATTTACTTATTTAATTTAATGTTATTTAGAGTTGGTTCACAATCTACATTTTCACCAATTCATGTTTTGCTATTATATAAATATACATACCATTGCTTTAGCATTAACTAATGTGGCTAACTCCGCTCCCTGTGGACGACACCCACTTGCCGCTATATTTATGTTTGCAAATTGATTTAGGCTTTGTGAGGTTTCTTAAAATATTATTGACGGACTAATCTTTTAAAACCTACATAAGGGAAAACACGTCTTTGTCAAATGGCGCCGCTGCCGGGGATCGGCATGTTTAGTTTAATTAGTTTTGCATAAGTAAGGTTAGTCTAGTAATATTCCTGCTCTGCTCTATCTGTTTCTCGTTTACGTTGTGCGTTTTTGTTGTGAAATTTCAAGATTTTAGGTATATGCACGGACGAAGATCGTTAAGAGGAACAGTGTTGCCAGTTATCGATAACATCAATCAGTTGGGTAGAAGAACCGGGCAGTTAGAAGGAAACATGGACGATCATAATCAAAATGAGCAGGAGGCTCGAGAGAATGAGGGAAGTGTATATGGCGACGAACAGCTAGGTCTCACCATGGGCGAGTACACTCTCCCGTTTGTAGGGAATGTGCCCACTGCCATAGTACTGGATGATGTAACAAGGCAGTACGAGTTGAAAACTATGCACATCAGCCTCCTACCGTCGTTTAGTGGGCGAAGTACCGAGGATTGCCTCCAATTTATGAAACAATATGGAGCCACCCTAGAAACCTTCCCTGTAATGGCTCGCCAAGCAGTATTGACAAGGGAGCAGCTTCATCTGATGTGTTTCCAATATTGTCTGAAAGATGCAACCATGACTTGGTACATGAACTTGAGGCCGGGATCACTGGTGACATGGAGCCAAGTCTGCAAGGTTTTCTTCAACAAGTATTTTCCGTCACAGAAGGCTAAAGACCTAAGGTTGAAGATATCTTCCTTTGTCGAAGAGGACGGTGAACCATTCCATGAGGCATGGGAGAGGTTCAACTTATTGTTAGCTCAAATGCCACCGCATACATACCATCCAGAACTGAAGGTTAACTCCTTCTATAGTGGACTTTCATCGATAACCCAAATGATGGTGGATAATGCATGCGGAGGTACCATTGCAGACAAGATGGCAGTTGAAGCTTAGGACATTCTGGAGAAGATTGCCCAGAACTCACAACAGAGGACATCACATGTGAGGAGGGGTGGAAGAATAGAAGTGGGTCAGGATACCCAAGTGCAGATTCAGATGTCTAGAATGAACAAGGAGCTTCAATCAATCAAGGAGCTGATAACCGGAAAACCAGGGTCCTCCCAAGGAGTTAGTCAAGTCATGGGGGAGATTGAAGGGGGAGAAGGGCATTTCAGTCAGGAAGAGCAATCCCAAGCCCTTGGGGAATTTCCAAGGCAGACTAGGAATGACCCATATTCGAATACATACAATCCAGGGTTGAGAAATCACCCAAACTTGTCTTGGTCCAACAACAACCACCTAGGAGCAACCACTCACCAAGGTGGCAACAACAATTAACAAGGTGGCAACACCAACTTCCAAGGTGGAAACAACAACCAAGGGTACCAAAACCGGGGGTACAATAGATACAATCAAGGGGGAAACAACAACAATCAATAGGGAGGTTCAAGTAGTAACCCACCATCCAACTTCAATTCCCACGCTTCCGCTAACCAACCAAAGGACAAGTCTCTAGAGGAGATAGTGAGTACAGTTATCAAAACTGTTGGTATCGGGTCGGAAGCCCTCAAGAACACCTTGCATGCCTCTGAGCAACGAATGTCAGCTTACATGCAGTCCAATGATCAGAGAGCCAACAGTCATGGGGCGTCACTGAAGAAGATGGAAACTCAGTTGGCACAGATTTTTGATGCATTGATGAAGAACAAGGAGAAGGCATCAAGCTCCGATGAACATGTTAACGTGTTAGAGGTTGTCCAGTTGGGAAGTGAGGAAACCGAAGCAAGTATGGTAGAGGTCGCGGATAAGGAAGATAGGGGAAGTAACATAGACTCCCCCATTAAACTTGAAGACCCCGGGAGTTTCGTCACAGATGTACAAATTGAGGATTCACCAAAGATGGGAGCGGTCCTTGATATGGGGGCTAGCATCAATATGATGCCATTAGAGGTCTACAAACAGCTGAAGATTCAGTCAATCAAGCCCAACTCCTAGACTCTCATCATGGCTGACAATTCTCCCATCACCCCAGTTGGTATTGTGGAGGAAATTTATGTGAATGTACACGGTTTGATGATGCCGTCAGAATTTATTGTGTTGGATTGCAAAAGAGGAGAATCCAGTGGTAGAGACTGGAAACTACTGTTGGGGAGGCCATTCATGGCCACAGCAAGTATGGTGATTGATATTTGTTCTAGGGACATTTCCTTCAGCTGTGGAGGGAAGAGTGTGAACTTCAAGGTAACATCCCCCGGAACAAGCCAAGTTAGAGATTATTTAGTCTTGCAGGCACCAAATTCCAGAAAGAAAAGGAGCTGGGTGCTCACCCTTGTGCAAGCCTTTGAGGGTGTCAATGAGATGGAATTGGGAAACCAAGACTGCATCAAGGAGAGGCAAGAATCAGAATTCGAAGAGGAGGAAGCAAATACTGAACTCTTCGATCAATTAGGTGAGCTTGAACAAGACAACACAAAGCTCAAACTGGAGGTTTATTTGCTGAAGGCAGAGAATGTACAGTTGAAGACTAAATTGCATGATCTCTCATTAGTCAACAACGGGTTAACTGAGCAAGTAGTGGAGCTTGCCACCAAAAAAGAGTTAGTCTCCAAGAACTTAGATGCATTGGCAAAGCTCTCAGAAGAGTTTGAAGAAGACTATGGGAGAAGGACAAGGAAACTTCAACTAGGTGTGGAGGAGTCCGCAAAAGCGGTAAGGGAATTGCATGAACAGTTGAGCTCAAAAGATGATGAGTTGAAATGGGCTAAGGTCAATGAGGGGGATTTGATTGAGCAACTCGCCGTGATGGAAAACAATGTCAAATCCCTCAGATTCAGACAACAAAAAGTGGCCCACGCCAACGATCGAACATGGAGTTTCCCTAACCGTCCTATTACTTGCTACTTTTGTGCCAAAAAAGGGCACACTAAAGTTTATTGCTTTAGTTTCCAAAGATTAAAAGCAAGTAGAGTTAGATCTAGGATGAACCCACCAAAGGTTAAACAAATATGGGTTCGAAAAGACCTAGTGGGACAAATGAGGAGAGTGGGGAGAGATGCAGTGCATAGGCATTTGGCACCGGTTTGGGTGGCCAAGTTCAATGTGCTCCCCATTTCGCTCAAACCTCATTTGGTTGACCGGGTCCCATTTTGAGTGCATTGCACTCGCTTTTGAATTTATTTTATAGTTTTTATTTTTATTTTTACTTTTCGGATGGTTAGTTTTGTTGTTGTAAACTTTTGAGACTGCTTGAGATTGTTTTGGTGCAGATACAGTTGCAGGGCAGAATTCAGGAGTCTGTCCAGGGGAACAATGTAGTTAGAGTGCGGGTCAGTCACCCGCACTCAACTCGCACTCTGAAGGCATCAGGTAATAGAGTGCGGGTAAAGTGCGGGTCAGTCACCCGCACTCCACCCGCACTTTTGTCGCGCAGTATATATATGCCTGTCGTTCTCTAGGGCTCCACTTGCCACAAAAGAACAAAACCAACTGCAAACTTCACATTTTTCCCTCTTCCCAACTAAAGGTATTCCGTGTGTGCCACGTTTTCGATTTTTCGGCAACCAAGGTATGGATTCTTACTTTAATTTCATTACATTTCTCTCTAATCCAAACCCTAACCCTCTCTATCACAAATTCTTTTCCTCTTATGCATGAACTTCATTAGTTAGGGGTTTTGAACTTTTGTTTTTGCCTTTACTAATATCTAAGAGGATGGAATGATGAGTGTTATCTAATTATGCGTGTGATGGTTTAATTGTTACATTGATTTTCTATTGCATTTGGATATTCAAACTATGAATTAGGGTTTATATATGGTTGAATCGAAACCTATACATGAGTTAGAGTCATTTTGTTGTTGATTCGTTCGATGATGAACTGAGATTTTGAGATGTATACATGAATTGAACTCTGCATTTGCTGGTGTCTGGTAACGAGTTAGAGTGCGGGTACAGTGCGGGTCACTCACCCGCACTTCACCCGCACTTTATCCTCTTGGCAGAATTTTTGTCATTTCAAATTCCTGCATCATAACCTCTTGTTTCTTTTATCCGAATAGTGCCTTAAAACTGTGTTTAATGTGCAAATGTCAGGAAGACCCAGGAGAACGCCTAGGCAAAGCAGTCAGGGTTTCGAACGAAGACCGAGGAGAGGACCCCAAGTTCCACCACCGTGCATCAGGCACCAGGATTTCGAGGAACGCTTAGAATATTTCAGGGAGCGAGACATAGTGGTGGAGAGAGGGATAGCGGTTGAAGAACTGGAGGGCACCCTAATTCCTCTAATGATTGAAGCAAGGGGATGGGAAACCTTTGTTAGCCCCTCCCGATGAATTGTCGACGTGTGGTCGAAGAGTTCTTTGTTGGGTTGGTACCTGAAACTTTTCAACGCTCTTCTTCGGTTCTAGTCCGTGGGGTAGAAGTCTGGATGAATATAGCAGACATTAACAGGTATTATAGGACTGAGCTTCCAGTTGACCCCGAAGCAGTCGGACGTCTAAGGCAAGGGGTGACTTGGAGCGAATTTTTTGTGACCCAAAATGTGGACTTTGCAAATCAGTTAGTGATCCGTCCGATGGATTTTTGGGTGGCCCCTGATCACCGTATGAAGCACACCAACTTAAGGAGTGAGTTGGGTTTCTGGCATGTATTCATCTCCCATTCCTTGATCCCCAGAAAGCACAGGACCTCAGTGAACTTCAATGCAGCCATGATCCTGTACTGTATACTGCAGAATCAGTTGGTCGACATCGGCTTTCTGATCAAGAGAGAGATCCTTGAGATGGGAGGGGTCAGGGTGGACAAGCAGCCACTCATTTTCCCTAACCTCATCACCGCATTCTGCAGAACCGTCGGAGTAGATTTTGGATCCGATCCTTTCGAATGCGGTTTGGGGCCAGTTGGGCGATTCACATGGAACGACCAGGTCAGAGAGCGGGACCCCTCTGGTGTCAGGGTCCGAACAGGGAGGAGAAAACCTGCTAGAGGGGGCAGCACGAGCTGGCAGTCGGAAGACATCCCGGAACCACCAGATGTGGAGCCTGTTTACATCGATTATGGTGATTATAGGCCGGCTGCTTCCTCACCCCCGCAGGAGACGTTTGGAGAGGTCCCTTGGCAGACTTTGCTTACAGGATTTGAGAACCTCAGAACCGAGGTCACCGAAAACAGGAGGCAGATCACTAAGAGTAGGGCGGAAGCCAATGAGTATTTCACGGACATTTGGGGCAACCTCACGGACATGAGGGAGGCACTCAGTCTTCCAAGTTATCCGCAGAAGAAGAAGAGGCCAGCTGCCTTCTCACCTCCTTCAGGGGGGCCCGCCATTGACCTATATGGGGAAGAGCTCCGAGCTGCTATGGAGAGATCCAAGAGGGAGCATGAAGAGCGGATCAGATCAGAGATCGACCCCAAGGGCAAAGGGATCGCCAGTGAACCAGAGAGGGAGTTTTCCGACGATGATTGACCATCCATTCTTGTTCTTTATTATTGATCAAAACTTTTATTGCTTGTATTTGTATTTGTATTTTCTTTTAAACGGCTTAGACTTATTTTTCTTTTCTTTTCGCATTTAATTTTCGTTGGTAGAGTTGTTGTGTGGTTTTAAGCTAGGTTGTGCATCTTTTGGGAAGCACATAACAACACGCATGGACATCGACCGGTCTTCCTTCTAAAGGGAGTTTTCTACTTTCGGTTTTGTACTTAAGTTTTTAATGAATGCGATTTAGTTTTTGTTATTATGAATGAGCTTGGTCGAATGTATGTCTAGATTCGGTTTGGGGGTGTTGATCCCTCATTCCTCCATTTATTGCGATTATGCTTATTCTTTCCAACAATGGGGACATTGTTGAGTTTTGGTTTGGGGGTGCATCACGCCTCCGCCTTGTACAGTTAGTGTCCAATTTTTCAATTTTGTCGCTTGTCCATTTTTCAAACTGTAATCTAGTATGGGAATGATGCCTCTAGAGTGTGTTTTTGACGAGTTCCTTATATGTGCTCTGCCTTGTGATATAGTTTGGTGCCACTTGAGGGTTAGCTTGCACCATCATAGGTTCGTCCCACCCGTTGGTGCTAAGTATTGGGGACTCATTGTTCCCATGTCTTGTTCTAATGGTGGAGATACCCGTGAGATCACAAACACAAGCATGAAAGTGCATTTTCTGAGTGCATTATTGATTATTCTTAAACACGCCTCTCGTCATGTATGTAATATGCCATAGGACTTGCATCATTTTGTGAATTGCGTGATGGATGCTTTCATTCCCTTTTTAGATGATTGTGGAAGTGATATTAGGGAATGTATGTGTATTGAATTACCTCTATAGCCTAAACACCACTTACCATATTGTGTGCTCCAAAGCCAAGTTGAGGCCAAACACTTACCCTTTTCATTTGGTACCACATTCAACCATATACCCAATAGCCTAAACACATGCCTACCCTTGTACTAATCATGTTAGGATGGGAAACGGTAGTGATGAAAAGGGTCAAAATGGTCCCACAGCGGGTAAAATGAAATAGTTATTGAAAATATGCAAGGAAAGAGGTAAGTTATGCACCCTAAATGCCTAAGAAAGGGAAATCGTAACAACCCAAATGGAGTACAACATTGTAATTGAGAATTTATTAAAAGAAAAATTTAAAGAAATATTGTACTTGAAGTGCCATAATGAGAGTGTTTTATGCTAAAAACGCCCAAACGGAATGCAACGTTAAAGGCACAAATGTGGGTTAAATGGTTTCCTAGAGGGTTGCATTTAAAAAAAGAAAAGAAAAAAGAACATGGTGTGGGAGTAGGGATATATTCTAGCATGATTGGTGAGTTTGAACTCCTAAATTTCCATATTTTTTTTGTATAAACTCATTCAACCCCACAGCCACACTATAACCGGTTGAAAAGCCCTATTTGATCCATGTAAGTCTAGTTTGGGAATGTAGGTTGAAGCACGATCTTTCGCATCCATGGCATGGTGACTCGTTCCTAGGATAGTTCATTGCTTAAATCGTATGCAAAAAAATCTTCTTTGCATACTTGTTGTGTGGAACTTAGGACTCTTGAGGAAAGAAAAGAGAGGATCCATGTGAGATTTAGAATTGAAGCGAATTATGCTCAAGGTATGGGAGTAATTGGTCCTAAATTCATGAATGCCTTTAGGTGTGGGATTCGTGTTCGTACGAGCCTCCTTTGGGTGTCTCCAAATTGCTCTTGATCTTGTGCATATGTTTTTCTCCTTTCTATCACACCTATTTGTATCATATCACACATGGGACTTGCGGCATTATTGATGTTTTGTTTAGGTATCTAGAAATTACTTTCAGCTAGCGTCTTATTGTTTCGATTTGATTTGCTCGAGGACGAGCAAAAGTTTGGTTTGGGGGTGTTTGATCGGGCCAAATATGTAGTATATTTAGGCCCTCAGATCCTTACCTTATGTTCTGTTTTCGTGTGTTTTGGTATCTCTTATGGGTGGTTTTGTGCTTATTTGTAGGAAATGATGCAGAGACAGGCTTGGAGGCATATTGTGGTGATTCCAGCAGGAAAAGGGGCGAAAGCGAAGGCAAAGGAGCACAAACTGCTCTACAGTGCGGGTCCAGTGCGGGTCTAGTGCGGGTCGCAACCGCACTCCAGCCGCACTCGTGTGCATAGCCGGGGCAGAATGCAAGTACAGAGATAAAGTGCGGGTACAGTGCGGGTCAGCTAACCGCACTCCAGCCGCACTCGTGTGCATAGCCGGGGCAGAATGCAAGTACAGAGATAAAGTGCGGGTCAGCTAACCGCACTCCACCCGTACTAATGCCAATCCAGAGAAGCTGATCATACACATGACATCAGAGTGCGGGTACTGTGCGGGTCAGCAAACCGCACTCCACCCGCACTTGCATCAAGAACAGAAGAGCAGAATTGCACCTGACATTAGAGTGCGGGTACTGTGCGGGTCATCCAACCGCACTCTACCCGCACTGTTGCTCAAGACAGAATGTAGATTTTGCACCTGACAGGGAAGTGCGATTCAAGTGCGATCACAGTGCGATGCCAAGTGCGGGTCAAGTGCGGGTAATTCAACCGCACTTAACCCGCACTAATACCCTGATCCGAGAACTGAAGTTGCAGACAACCCATACAGTGCGGGTAATTCACCCGCACTCCACCCGCACTCCGAGCGCGCCAGTCTGATTTTCAAAGCTTAAGTGACCTATTTTTGTATCTAGTATAAACAGAAAAGTATAGAAACGTTTTAAGGAGCTTTTGACTCCGTTTAGGAGAGATTTAGCATTCTTAGATCTAGTTTCTCTCTCTATCTCTCTATCTCTCATCCTTACATTCTCTACTCAACTTCAAGGAAGTTAGGAGATTGGAGCCAGTTCAAGGAAGGAGATGTTCTCCAAGGGTTATTTCTTTCTACTCTCTACTGATTTCCTAGTTGTAATGAGTAGCTAAATCCCCTCTAAGGGGTTGATGGAGTAGTTAGTTTAATATTGGGCTTGTACATAAACTTGATATTATATTGATATTCATGTCTATCTTCCATTGATCTATTCTTGTTGTGAATGTTTATCATTGATTTATTGTGTAGATACATGATCTTTGCAAGATGTCTTTGTATTATGTATGAGTATTGCATCTAGATATACATCCTATTTAGTTGTTTAATGCTCTAAAGAATAGACGGAAAGTCATGAATTCCGACTCTTGAACCGCGGTTTTAATCTAACCTCGATCGTGTTTCCGGCACTATACATCCTAGGTCGGAATCCGTGAGAGAGTTAGAAGTCATCACTATACATCCTAGGGTGACTATTTGTAATCGGTTGAGTCAATGTTAGGTAGACGAGCTTCATTTCTAGAATCCGGTAAACAATCAACTCTATACATCCTAGGTTGGTAGTTTACAAGGATTAATCCCTAATAGGTGGTCCGCACTATACATCCTAGGTTGGCCACCTTCTAGGGATAAATAACCGATTCTATACATCCTAGGTCGGTTACCTTGAAGAGCCGTGCTATTGGCAAGTTTGTTACATTGCCCAGTATTTGCTTTCGAATCCATTAACTCCTTAGTTTCCATCATCTATATATCCTTCACTCCATATTCCCCCTTCATTTTATTTACTTATTTAATTTAGTGTTATTTAGAGTTGGTTCACAATCTACATTTTCACCAATTCATGTTTTGCTATTATATATATATACATACCATTGCTTTAGCATTAACTAATTTGGCTAACTCCGCTCCCTGTGGACGACACCCACTTGCCGCTATATTTATGTTTGCAAACTGATTTAGGCTTTGTGAGGTTTCTTAAAATATTATTGACGGACTGATCTTTTAAAACGACATAAGGGAAAAAACGTCTTTGTCAATGACAACGAAGACTGCTACTGGTGGTGACGCCAACGACGAATGGATGAAGAGATGGCGATGACAGGGACGGGAGGCTTGGAGTAGGGATAGGCTATTATTATGCTTTAGGGTTTGATATTTGAAAGATGATGAAGAAAGTTGAGATGCAGTTTTTTTCAACCTAAGCATTTTACACCCCAAAACAACGTCACTTTTGGCTTCACTAAAAGTGAAGCCAAAACATCCATCTTCCTCTCTTCTTCTCTTTCTCAACCACAAATAGCAACCAGACCTTCTTCTTCTCGTCGTTTGGCCACGACTTGCAGCTGTCTCATTCATCGGAAATTCATCGCCATCGTCGGCTGTTCTTCATCTCTGCCGCACATCATGGGTTTGTACTTTGTTTTGACACACATATGGTTTGTATTTTGGCAAATCTAAGCCAAAATTTTCCGGTCACCTAGGCTGCTTCGACGTTAGGCGTCAGGCCTCTGCCCAACTATCACCTAACACCTACTAGAACACTTACCATAACAAACAAGATATAAATAGAAGCAATTAATTTTCAACCAAATTATTTGTAACATTCTTATAATTTAAGCTCAGACTTACCGAGAAGAAATTGCTAGTAGGAATTCAGACTAAAATCGTCAACTAATTGCATAAACTCTTTAGATTTCGCTTGAAGCATCTGTTGAAAATTTTAGCATTAGTGTTCATGAGTCAAAACAAGAGACAAACGAAAAAAGAAACCGAAATTTATGTCTCCATCAATCGAGATGGAAAAACTGAAATATCAATACTATCCCCGAAATATCCATGTTATATATACATACTCTATCTATGTTATAACTAATAATAAGTTCATAACTATACTAATTGTTAAAATATGATTCATTTGATGTGTTTTTTTTTTTTTAAATTTCTTATTTTAGATGTAAATATCCATTTTTTTTTCAATTTTTGACAGAATATCCACCGATCGATATCGATATTATCCCCGAAATATCCATAAATTTGGAAACTCGATATTGATACTAATATCGATATTTTCATCCTTGCTTACAATCACGTGGAGAAAGAAATATTCAACAGCAACGGTGCAAAATAAGAACACCAAAAGAAAAGTAACACAAAAAGCCATTGATAACTAATCAATTATTTGGATTGAGGTCAAGTGGAAAAAAGAAAAAAAATTTAAAATTTAAAAGAAATGAAAAAAAATAAAAAATAAATAAAAAAAAGGAACAAACAAAAAAAATAAAATATTTTAAAGGAAAGACAAATTCCCTCCAAATGATGGGATATAAGCAAGTGAGAGAAGGAAAGCAAAGAAGTGATGAGCCCCAAAAAGGCAAATCCCAACAGCCCTCATTTGTATGCCAAAATGAAATCAAAAATTCTTTCCTTTCAATTATGATTTCTCCTCTTATATATATTTGTAAGTTCACTTATGGTATGAGTCCATTATTTATTGATTTTTTTAATGGTTTTTTTTTCTAAGAAGAAATTGTAATACCTCTTGCATGTGTTCTCTTTTAGTTAATTGTATATGGGTATTTGTAAAAAAAACAAGAGAAATTTGGCCTCTGCAAAAGGTATTTGTGTATGCTATTTTTGCAATATATGTTCTATAAACAATAATCAGTTTTTTAGAGCCAGTTCTCAACAGTGTTTCTCGAAACACTGAATTCTAGATTATAAAAGCTTAAGGCCCATCCTGTAGCTGTTTTTCAGACTGTTTTTGTTTTTGTTTTCCAAAAATAATTTTGAATTCGCGTTCGTTAACCGTTTTTTATTTTATTTTCAAAAAATAAAAAATATAATGAAAAACAAAATCAGTGTTAACAGTGAAATATTTGAAAAACACAAAATACTTGTTTTTGTTTTTGTTTTTCAAAAAAAATTAAACAATATTTTTTTTCCTTTTTTCTCATCCACCAGACATCATCTTCTTTCTTCCTCATCTCCATCTTTTTTCTTCCTTCGCCGATTGTAGCCGCCGTCGGCGGATCCCACCATCCCAAAACAAAACATACTATCCCACCATCGACAATCACATCATCATCGTTGAGCTGACTTCGCCGACCTCCACCATCATCGACGATCCTAGCGACCTCTGTCGACAACTCAATTGTCGCCGACTCCATCACCATCTATTTTTTTCCTTTCGAGTTCAACAACAAAAACTGAACACAACCACAAATCCAAGTATAAATAACTTCAATCCAACTAAAACCCACCCTAAATCCAACAACAGAAAGAGAAAAAGAAAAGAAGGGATAGATAGAATGGACAGATGTAGAGATGGGGCGTGAGAGACTCATAGAAAGGATATATTTTTTTAATAATGTTTTTTTTCTTAATTCTTTTTTGAAAGATTTTAATTAATTTTTTGATATTTTGATATTTTTGGATTAATCTATCAGACACGTTTTTAGTGTTTTCATTTTCAGAATACGATTTTTCGTAAATGCTACCAGACAAGTTTTCGGATTTCGAAACTGAAACCAAAAACACTGTTTTTATTTTCATTTTTCTTTTTAAAAAACATTAACTGAAAAACGCTTACAGGACGGACTTTAAATGGTTTTGTTTTTCATTTTCTGTTTTATATAATTTTATTTGACAATGAGAAATCGATTTTAATGTTTTTAGAAGCTAAAAATGTTGAAAATACTTCTGGTAGAAATAATTGAAAACAATATCCTGAATATATATATATATATATATATATATATACACCGTACCTATTTAAAAACAAATTTTAATTATTATACAAAATATTTAATTATTTCTATTTTATTTTTAATTATTATATCATGTGATTAAATTTTAATGAGGAAATAGCACCAATTTAATTGAGCTCAAAATTTACTCTCTTTATTTCATTTCAATTTATAATAAATAATTTTCTTAATGATTTAAAAAATATATTTTAATAAAACAAATGATTACATGGTGGGGCCTATAAATGTAATGAGAATGAAAATAGTTAGAACATCAGATCATACAGATGTTCTGGATGCTTTTAACTTCACACTGAAAACGAGACTCGTTTTCTGTATTTTGAAAACGTTTTTCATAAAAACCTTAGGCTCCGTCCTGTAGCTGTTTTTTTTTTGTTTTCGTTTTTGTTTTCCAAAAACGATTTCGAATTCACGTTCGTTTAACCGTTTTTCATTTTATTTTCGAAAAACAAAAAAAATTTGAAAAACACAATTAGTGTTAAAAGTGAAAAATTTGAAAAACATCTGAAAGTTGTTTTTCGTTTTTTGTTTTTGTTTTTTTTTTTCACTTTAATAAAAAATCAGTTTTTATTTTTATTTTTATTTTTTTCTTCTTCTTCGATTTCCCCATCAGACTCCATCTTCTTCTTCCTCAATTCTTCTTCTTCTTCTCCTTCGTCACTCTTCTTCTTTTTCTTCTTCTTCCGGCGACGATCTGCGGCATTGGTGCCGCCGGCGACGACCTTTCTCTCTCTCTCTCTCTCTGCCGATCATCACAGCTCTCATCTCTCCATCGTCTTCTTCACCTGATCTACTTCCTTCCCATCTTCATCTTCGTTCTTCCTTCACCGTCGCGCCGCCGTTGATCAGCTCCCTCTCGCAGCTCGTCGCCGCCGATCAGCTCTACTTCGCCGCTCGTCGCCGTCGATCAGCTCTGCTTCGCCGCTCGTCGCCGTCGATCAGCTCTGCTTCGCCGCTCGTTGCCGTCGATCAGCTCTGCTTCACACCTCATCGCCTCCGATCAACTCTGCTTCGCCCTCCTCGCCGCAAATCAGCTTTGCTTCGCGCCTCCGATCAGCTCTGCTTCGCCGCTCCTCGCTGCAAATCAGCTCTGCTTCGCCGCTCCTCGCTGCAAATCAGCTCTGCTTCGCACCTCATCGCCTCCGATCAACTCTGCTTCGCCGCTCCTCGCCGCCGATCTTCTTCAGCTGATCTTCTTCGTCTCCTGCTCGCCGTCTTCTTCTTCTTCTTCTTGTTCAACTGGACATGTTTTTTTTAGCAAATGTTTGATTTGTGATGGGTTTTGATGTTGTGATTTTGAATATGAAATTCTGAATCGGGTTTTGTATTATATAAAATAATTGAAGTTCTTGGATTTGTTTGATTGGAGATTGAGGTTTGGTTTTATCTGTGAGAGATTTGTTTGTTTGGTTTTTTCAATTGAATGTGCATCAATAAATTTTCTTGTGATAGATTGATATAAAACAAACTGTTTGTTGTGTTTCCAGATATTTTCCATAAGCAACTACTTGTTGTTGTTGTTGTTGTGGAGCTTTTGTTGGTGCTGGGATCCAATTGTGGGGGCATTTTATTACATGTAGAGTCTTGAATTTGGGGGTGGGTATTGTTGGATGATTATTATCAGAATTTGTGTTGGGGAAATTTGAAGAATTTTGGGATTGGGATTGTGTAATTAACAGAGAAATTGTTTTTGTTAGATAATTGTAAAATTTTCCAATTATTCTACCAGACGCGTTTTTTCCGTTTTTATATTTAAAAAATGGTTTTCATATGTGCTACCAGACGCGTTTTTCGGATTTTGAAACTGAAACCAAAAACACTGTTTTCGTTTTTTTTTTCTTTTCGAAAAACAGTCAACGAAAACGCTTACAGGACGGACCCTTAGTAGATATATTTTCAATATTTTTTTAATTCAGAAAACAGAAAACAACTATTGAAAATGCGACTGAACCGCGCTAAATTTGTAGGAGGTTTGTGAGATTTTTGACGGTTGTAGCCGGACCTCATTTTAGGGATAAATGCAGCAACCATGATACATTATCATCCAAAATTCGTAGAACCAAAATAATTTTAAAGATCAAGTGAAAAAAAAAACACTTACAAATGCTTTGTAGAAAAACATTTCATAGATGGTTTTGTACATCAATAATAATTCTAACCACATCATTTAGATACCGGAATTGAACACTAAATTTAGAGAAAGTAGTATTATTGTTTGTAAATAATCGACTTATTATAGAATATCCGAATGACAATGATTGTCACTTTTTCCTCTGCTATTTCTTTTATAGCATTATTTCTTCCATATCGGGCCCAACGGCCCAGTTGATAAGGCAAGATGCTAAACTGAAAAATCCATTACTACTTGCAATAATAAAATCAAACACCTTGTCCTTTTAAAAGCATCTTTAGGAAACTCCCTTCGAAATTAAGAATTATCAAGGAATTCCATCCTTTATCAAGGTTTCTGATCTCCATTCTTGAAACTTACACGAGAAATCAGAGAAATTCATACGATTAACAGCTATAAAATTCTATAACAGGTCCTTGAAATGAGACCAAGGCCTTTCTGGAATGTACTGATTATAAAGACAAGCCAAACACTAAACTCCTACCCTTTACACAAGTCAGATTCAACTTAGTTCTTTACGTAATTCGAAGAACTATGCAGAAGGGGAGCATCTTCAATCCAATCGGCATAGATGCCGTTGTTCTTCTCAAGTTCTTTCCACTTGAACATGCAATTCATATCCTGCACTGGCTGCTTACAAGTAGTCCCAGATTGATCATTCCCAGTAGAAAAAGTACTCGAAACATTCATTGGCACGATCCTGGAATTGGATTGCAATGCATTGTGCCTTCCAAGCTTGTGTAGTTCTGTGAATAAAATGACAAAGCATCATGCAACTTACATTATACTCTTAAACAAAACATTTTGCAAAAATTGAGCATGTTCAAAGTCTCTATGTTGCAGAATTACGACACTGGTGAATTGTTAGCCATCAATGTAGATCCACAAATATAGTGCAGTTTGGCATTTCAGACGATTGAAATAACTTGAGATAAAAGGGCCACCATGTATTCCAAGTATATTTCGATTATCTTCATTGCAACAACATACACAGTAATGGATTCATACATTGTAATGCAATGTAAGCACCTAGAAGCAGATTCAAATTCCAAGAAACATCCAATGCAAGATACATATGACACCCTTGTAGAGACAAAACAACTTCAACTTTCTATTTTTCAGATGACATAGGAAATCTATTTCAAGTTAATTTCCCATAAACATAATCTTAAAAACTTACAATGAATCAATAATAATAAAACACAATAACAATGAGAATCATCGCTCATACCTGCTAGTCCATGAGCAAAATAACATGTCTTCCCAT
This sequence comes from Dipteronia sinensis, assembly GCA_033220585.1. NCBI lineage: Eukaryota > Viridiplantae > Streptophyta > Magnoliopsida > Sapindales > Sapindaceae > Dipteronia > Dipteronia sinensis. The sequence goes on from CM065645.1 coordinate 32,377,480, forward strand.
ACAAGCAGCCTCCAGTCATCTCCCAGTTGTTACAAAGCTTTGTTTTCCACATCCCCAACCTTGGATTTGGATTCATTCCATCTCCAAACTCCTTGCTCGCATTCGCAAATAGACCAAACCCACTAGTCCTGCTTCTTTTCGCAGATATATCCCTAAACCCACTAAAATCTTGCTTAACTTTCTCAGGGATTACATGAGAAAATCGACACCTACCCCCATACGAGCATTTGCTGTTATAATAGAACATTCTACATAGTTGCATTTGAGAAATCACTCTATGTCCATCATTTCCGTTCCAAGTTCCATTAAATGGTTTGTTCTTCACAAGATTACCACTCGTTGCATTGTTGGAAGTCACAGGCCTAGTCGGATTTACGACAAATGCTCCGCACACTCTTTGCTTCTTGAATGAAGGATATTCATTGTGAGAGAGAGTTTGATGTTCTCTGTTCTCAATTTGGTACCCAGGCTGGAATTGAAGCATGTTACCTCCAGATTGAAAGTTGCAGGTGGGTGTAGAAATATTCATGATGTTGTGTGCGGTTTTGAGATTCTTAAGGAATATCAACCGACCCAAAAATGTAAGTCGTTGTGTGGAATTGATTTTAGAAAAAAATTCAAAAAACCCATCTGGAAATCAAACAAAAATCGCTTAATGTCAATCAAAAACCAAATCGTTTACAAATGATGACCCAGATTATGAATTGGGGAGGAATGTAATTGAATCATCAAGAAAACCTAAATGGGGATTGAGCAGAGGACAAGAATTCATTATGGAATTTAGGTGTTAAAAGTGGGTATGAACAAGCTTTGATTTATGGAGAACCTAAAATGCCACGAAAATTGAAACGAAAATGAGAAACATAAAGACGAACAATCAAAAGAGAGATCGAGTGAGATCCAGCCGTAAAGAGGAGTCATTTGGATTTGTTATATTTTTGTACTTTTATATTCCCGCTACAAATAAACAGAGAAATTTTGATCATATATATATATATATATATATATATATATATTATATTTTGATTATCATTAGTATGAGTTACAAACATATAAATATGATATTATCAAGTCCTAGCAATTAGAAATAAAAGACTAATCACAAAATCTATATTAAATCACACGGATTTAGGATTCAACTTCACAAATTTAACATTAAATTTCATTTTAGATTTGATTTGGTTTATATGAAAAGAGTGCCCGACGTACCCCACTTAATTTCCTACCCCAATAATAATTATTATAAATTTGCGAGTTAAAAGAAAAAAACTTGGTTAGAATCCCTAATTTTCCTAATTTTATTTATGTTAATGTAAGAAGCTTATTGCTTAATGATATTTTAATTCTTATAATTAAAGAACTAAAAATATAAGTGTCATTTATTATAATATTGTTTGTGTAATTAATAGTTAAATAATTATACGTATAATCACCACTGCTTTCCTACTAATATATAGTCTATATGACTATATATTAAAAATGTTTTAATCTGACATCAATCGGATCAAAATTCTACCGAACCTAATAGAATAAAAGGACAACCTTAAATATAACAAACATGACAAACTAATTTCTTATTAGTTGAAATTTTAACATTATACTGGTTTTTGAAAGAGTGATTTCAGATTAATCATGTGTTGATGTGAGTGGTTCGTCACTCTCATCCCTTAAGTAAGGTCGTGGATTCAACCCCCCTTGTGAACGGAGCTGTACATATTGGGAGCACTTTACCCCCTAGTGGGCCGACCCGGTGGTAGTCCGGATTAGTCTGGGTGTGGACATGACCGATTGCACCGTATGATAGATCCGCCCCACCCAGAAACCGGATGGTGTAAAAAAAAAAAAGTGATTTCAGAATTTGTGTCCAATCACCATGGAAACACCCCCATAAATGATTACGAGATATCCAAATGAAAGTAATCAAGAAACTTATTTCAGCAGAAGAAATGATGTAAACAAATAAATACTTTTTAATGTTAATTTTGAATATTTCAGCTCAACCTTCAAAATTGAAAGTTACCAGGGTCACAAACACCTATTATAATAAGTCTGTTGGCTCTTTAAAAACAAAAATAGAGAACAAAGGAAACTCTGAAAATTGGCTTGTTACCAAATGAACGTCATTCAGAGGCATCTAACTCATTCCATTAAAGCTACCATTACACAACTTGCTTATGAACATGCTTATATATACAACATTTTCCCCCACCGTAGTTTCTAGAACGAGGGCACACACCTAGATGAGATATACAAAAACCTGCTCTTCTCAAATCAAACATTTTAACCGGTAACATTTCAAGAACCCCATTGCATATCAACACATGGATACACAAGTTTATGAGCAATACCTCATCAAAGCATATTTTAAAGTTCTTTCATTGGTCTTAATGGCAATCATGAAATGCTAGTAAAGAGTTTCAAATTACTTTAAGTCAGTATTTGATGGGGATTTTGCCAAAAAATTATGGTTAAATGATGAGATGAAATGCTGTATTCTGTTGATGAAACCAGTGTCAGGCTTTTGCATACTAGCTATCAGCCACTCGTAATCTGTCAATGTAGCATCAGATAATGGCTCCAAGAACTCACTTCTAGCCAGAATTTCGGCTGGGGGGACTCCAGCAATTAAGTTTGTGTCCAGCTTTGGTTTACCTTTCAGAAGATCACCAGGCACTTCAACTGGTTTACTTTCGAGGGCAGAGGGAGGTGCACCTGGGATCACCTCTTGCTTGAAAGGCAGTGCTCTTGCCGATTGCAAACAGAACTCTATCCATTGATGAATAAGTGGAGATGGACCTCTGACTCTCCCCCCAATTTGGTTTGTTTCAAGTCTAGAGGCAGCAGGAATTGTCTGAAAATGATACAAACTTAGTATTCACATTTTCATATCAACTAATGGTGATAACATACTAGAAGGCAAAGTGGAATGACAGGTATGGACATACCCAAAGATCAGCCCATAAGCTAGCGCCAGACTTGGGAACAATTACTGTGACATTAGACATACGTTTGACTGCAGGAAGAACTTCACTACTCCACCCAACAGCCACCCATACATCTCCTACTCCAAATGCTTTTAGAAAGTTTGTGCTGTCAAATAATCGAACCTGCATAAATCAATGATTGTGAATGAGGTTAGAACATTATATGAGAACGACCTAAATATTTAAAATTTAGGTATTGAATTTCTCAATGACCAGGATCGAACAAATATCACAAACAATACTGTTATAGCTTTTAAAAAACTACTTTTACAGTAGGTGCACACTTGACTTGGTGCGCAAGACTAGACACTTCAAATAACTTGAAATGATACAGCCAGAAGATTTTTAATAAAATTGTAAAATTTACACTTCAGTCATTATTTCACCGATGGCTTTGTACAGACAGTTGCCCGGGTGTAATTGAACAATATACCAATTTTACTTTGCCAAACAAGAACTTAGGTAAACATTACATGGATCAGCCTGAATTTTCCTGGACCCACCTGATAGCAACAATCTTCTATTTTCATACCGGTAACGATTGGATACTTAAATTTTTGGAAATAGCATGATAGAACAATTTGGCCAACTATGAACCCGCCTTTACTTCAACAATGCATCCCTTGAAAGGAGAGTGATTCTTACATTGTTATTACTATATTCAGTCAGTCTCCATGGCTCTTATGTTTACTCAGAAAAATCAAAATATCAGCTCTATTTGGAAATTTCACATACTTTCTGTTTTGGTAATCCAATAGTGCATCAACAATGTCTTCAGCTGTTTTGGAAAATTACTCGACCCACATCCCTCCCAGAAAGAGACCAACTTATGGTTCATAATATGGAACTCACTTCGATGAAGAAGAATCTTAATGGAAACTGAACTCAAGTATGCTCTGATTTTTTATTTAGAGAAAAACATACAAACTTTTTGCCAATATAATAAGTTTGACCAAAATTAGCCACATAGGCAAACTGTTTGTAATATAGCAAGTGTGCAGGGCTGCTGATAGGGTGTTGAGTTAATACAAGCTTTCATGTTCAAATTGTAATGAAGTCTTTTGTTTCATGTAGAAAGTTTGTCCACCTAAATCAGATCAACTTGATTATCTTAACAAGCAATTAGCAATCCATTTCAAACAAGCTTCAATAGGAACCCATGAACTCTAGATTTTTTAACTGAATTGAACCCATCAAATGGAGAAAAATCCTTTTGATATATGCCACCATGGCATGCAAACAGTATGAAATTCAAGCTAGACGAAGGCAAGACTAGAATTCGTAAGTGACCTTTTCTTTCTAAGACTGGGTAGTAACTAATTTGATGACCGTGTCAAATGTTGGGATTGCTTAATTACCTCTCTCTCTCTCTCTCTCTCTCTCTCTCTCTCTCTCTATCTATCTCTATCTATCTCACTTTTTACCATTAGAAACCTTTCTATCAGTTAAAAACTGTCTACCACGGCAACTCTGCAAGTCTCAGATTAACTAACTGTTGAAGATGGACACAATGAATTAGATTATCTCAAAGTACCTGTTTTCCAAGCAGTGCCAGATTCTGCTGAACAGCGATTCTCCCACCAGCAACTTGCAAGTCCATGATCTCTGTGTTGTATGATGCCCCCATATATTTCAAAACTGCACCAATAACTTCTCTGGGAGAATTAACCATTGAAATCCTGCCTGCAAGTTCGGGCCGCCACAAATCTGTCCAGTCCTGCATAAAATATCTGTAACGATAAATTCACAGGTCAACGTAATGTAATGACCAGACCATGTGTCCAATAACTCCAGTTCACAACCCATGTCTTTGTCCGTGCAAGCAGAAGAACATTCAAAGAGCAACCTAAACTGCATTTTCCGCATCATTGGATATTTACCCATGAATTTATTGTTTTTGGCCGTATTATTATCAAGCATATTGTAGAGACAGACATCTAACTTCTCACTTATACACATACAAGATTTGAAAGACAATTTACCTCTATTGGATCCAATTTATACGTTTGAAATTTACTTTTCTTGTATGCAATCACCATGCAGCCCCATCGATATGGAGCAGCCCATATTTCACCTTGAGGATCGATTTCTCCAGAGTAGTTCCTGCGTAGATAAACCTGAGACTTCGTTAGTGGGAAATAAAACAAAACTACAAAGGTTACTTACAAAGAACAGATAGACAACAAAATTGATTATGATATTATGGTATAGTTAAAACACAGGACACGTGAAAACAATGTTATACTCAATATCAATTTAAAATTATTGCTTATCTAACTTCAGAATAGGTAATGTCAAAGCAGCCAAAACGCAATAATACATTATACATTCCATGCTTGAGCTAAAATAATTACTAGAGAATTTCTTTCTAACTTATTAAAACTCTGAGAAGTTTCAGACTCCAATTTGGTTTGAAAGCAGAAAGCATTTTCCAAAAAGGCTACAAGATGACCCTGATGAAGAGCGCAAAACATCGGTTAAAGATGTTACCTTCCATTTATCACTTAAGCATTTAAACCAATCCTGGTCTTCAGCTCCAGGCATCGGCTCAATTAATTTCTTTTTAATAGCATAACTAAGCCAGGAATCACCAACACTAACAAGATCAGCAGCCACAACAGATGTTGACTTAACCTTCGGTTTCGTGAAGGGAATAGATAGCTGAGAAAAGATGCCCTCAAGGCTACCATAGAAATTGGTCTGCAATTTTAATCTCCTTCCTTGCGCTCGCATGAAATCCTAGAAATAACACTCACAATTACTTGCAAAGTTACCCACAAATTTCATTTCAAGTAAACATGAATGATGATATGTGACAGACCTTAACCCAAGATTGAGGTATTGAACCCTGTAGAGAGACGATCCTCAGAGGCACAGTCAAAGCGTATGTTTTAGACTTCCAATTCTCAAATGCGGTCTTCAATTCTTCATCTTCCGTTTCTTTTACATTGCTATCCTCATCTGTATAAACAAAAAAGAAAATAAAATTTCAGTCAAAAAATAATAATAAAGCTTTATAAAAGATAAGATATAAAAATGGTGCCTTGAATAATGTGGTCCTGGTGAACAACGGCGGGAGGGAGGTGAGAGGGAGCGGCGGAGCAGAAGCGAACGCCGAAACCTAGAAAGAGCACGACAGAAGCAGCGAGTCGAAGAAACGTATGAGGGAGCTTAGGAGGCGAATCCTGGGGAGTAATTGGGGTCGAGGAGAATCTGAGGGCGTGAATTGAATAGGAGGATGGTGTGACTCTGGTGGGTAGACGGAGAAGAGGATTAGGGTTTCGCAGAGTGAAATTGGAACGTCGAGGGTTTGTTGTTAGAGTTGACGATGATGCGATTTGGGATAAGGAAGAAGACGCCATTCAGACAGAGAAATGAATTTTCAGTTCAGTTCAACTACAGTAGTGGGAAATTACAACATCGGTTCCCAGCTCATGCAAATTAACCGGTTAGAAAAAAACATACTCAATATGATGATCTATTCATGTCACACTTTTTTAATTATATATTATTTTTTTTTATATTAAAATTACTTAAAAAGATATACAATTTAGAAAAGAAATATTCAACAAGGTAAATCTATTAAAATTTCACATTCCTTTTTCAAAAAAAAAAAACAGTAATCAATTTCTTAAAAAATAAAAATTAACTCTTAAACACTAAAATCTGCTTCTTACATACATTTAAAATATTATAGAAGAGTTTGAGAACGATATTAAGAATATGGAAGAATTGTCTAAGAACGATATCAAACATCTTGAAGAATTTTCTGAGAATGACATATAGCAAGAATTGTCTGACAATGATAGTAAGCATCTGGAAACAATTCATTTTCCGGAAATAAGTTTAAGCTTTATTTTTTCTTTAGAATGATATCAAACTATCGTTGTATTGAAGTAATTTTTTATTTTTTCTTTTCCATCATGAAATAAGAAGAAAAAAAACTAAAAAACTAAATAAAAAGAAAAATAAATAAATTAATCAATGGAGGTGAGAGAGATATATATACAGATACAGAGATCAGAGATAGAGAGATCATATATGGTATGTATTAAGTTTGAAAAATAAGTAAAATTGGTAGTTTTGGAAATAAACCAAAATTTTTAATAAAAACATTTAATTTTATTTATTTAAATCAAAATTTTAAAAAGTGGGATATGGATAGATCAATAGGGGGTGTGCCACTAGCACCACTCGAAAAAATTACTACCGATAAGGAGTTTATCATGAAAATTTGATTTTGGGAGTAAGATCCTCCCTCGACCCTCGTCTTATTTTTTATAATATTTTCTTAATCCATTGATACAAATATTACATGGTCATGATTTTTGTTTTAATGCGAGATAATATTACTTTACTTTTAAAATAAAATTGGTTAGACAGTGGTCTAAATAGATACAGTAAAAAAAAATCATAATACCAAATTGTTGAAATCTAAATTAAGATGTTTAGTATTATAATAATACTATTTAAATTTTAACATAAAAAATATAATTATTATTTCTATTAAACGTTAACAATGTTATAAAATTAATTTTGATGTAATTAATCTTGCGAATTTCTGTTGTTGTACATTAACAACTTCAGAAAAAGCTCACTAAAAGGTAGTCAGGGTTCAAATCTTGGGAGCAGATAATTTTTTTTATTTTAAATTTAGTATTATTTTTAGTTTTTAACATTAAAAATATGTTTCATCTATTTTAATTAAACACAAAAATAGTAATAAAATATTTTTTATGCAATTGTTATAATTTTCGAAGTAGCGAATTTCAATTCTCGATTAAATTGAGATGTTTATTATTATTGTTTGACCATCAACACGAAATTAACATTATCTATTTCGATTCAACTTTAATAAAGTTGTAAAATTGATCTTGATGCAAACATTCACACAACTTTTTTTTTCATGCGAGCCAATATTTCTTTACTCTAAAAAAATGGTTATGGTGGACGAGCTTGTAGTTTAGGTAAACGACTCTCAAATCAGCGGTTTGAAATGGTAAAAAACTTTTAAAAAAAATATCTTGTCTAGATAGATAGATAGATACCGTAAAAAAAAAATCCTAATACCTAATTGTTGAGATTCAAGTTAAGATGTTTAGTATTATAATATTATTATTAGAATTTTAACATAAAAATTATAATTATTTATTTCCATTAAACTTTAATCAAGTTATAAAATCTATTTTGATGTAACCAATTTCACAACTTCCGCTGTAGCACATTGGGAACTTTAGAAAAAACTCACTATAATGAAGTCCGGGTCCAAATCCCGACAACTGATAACATTTTTTTAATTTTCAATTTAGTATTATTTTTAATTTTTAACACAAAAAATATGTTTCATCCATTTTAATTAAACACAAAAATAGTTATAAAATATTTTTTTATTCAATTGTTACAATTTTCCAAATAACGAATTTCAATTCCCGATTAAATTAAGATGTTTAGTATTATTGTTTGACTATCAACCCGAAATTAACATTATCTATTTCGATTAAACTGTAATAAAGTTGTAAAATTGATCTTGATACAAACATTCACACAACTTTTTTTTTCCCATGCGAGATAATATTTCTTTACATTAAAAAGATTGGTTATGATGGACGAGCTTGTAGTTTGGGTAAATGACTCCCAAATTAGTAGCTCGAAATGGTAAAAAGCTTCAAAAAAAAATATCTGGTCTAGATAGATGGATAGATAGATACCGGAAAAAAAATCCTAACACTCAATTATTGAGATTTAAGTTAAGATGTTTAGTATTATAATAATATTACTTGAATTTTAACACAAAAAATAAAATTATTTATTTCCATTAAACTTTAATAAAGTTATAAAATAATTTTGATGCAATCAATCACAGTTTTTGTTGTAGCACGCTGACAACTTCTATAAAAGGTCACTATATTGAAGTCTGGGTTCAAATCCTGGCAGTAGATAACAATTTTTTTTTAAAATTTAGTATTATTTGTAGGGGGGGATTACAATTTGGTCATTATATTTTAAGAAAACATTACTTTTTTACTCGACTTATGTGTATTAGGGTCTTTGGTCCTCATCTTTTTGGAAATATATTAAAAAGCTCATCTGACCAAAAAGTTGACAGTCAACCGTAATAGAAGTGTCAAAAAGTCGGTTTTACCCCTAAGCAATGCGAAAAGACTGAAATGCCCCTATAACAATTACTCTTAAACCCTACGAAAAGACTGAAATGCCAGTTGAGCTATTACAGCTCATTATTAGTGGTTTGTTGATTTAAATGCATATATAGTTATATAATTTGTTTAAAATAATGTAAATCTGTTTATATAATTTAAAATAAAATCATATATATTTATAATTTGAAATAAAATCATATTTAATAATAATATATTAAAGCGGATTTATGAAAAAGAAAAAGAAAAAGAAAACAAAAGGAAAAAAACAGATTTAATTTTTTTCCCTTTTCAATTTATGGACTTTGATTTTCTAGGTTTTTTGTATCAAATTGAAATAAAATATTTTTTTTGAAATAGAAAAAAAATTAAATAAAAAAAGAGAGAACAAATTAACGGGTATTGATTTTCTAGGTTTCCTTTTGTTTTCTTATTTTCTTTTCTTTTTAAATTTTTTTTCCATTTCAAAAAGATTTGATATATTACCAACTTTTCGGCTTAGTCAATTTTAATAAAGCTACCTCATATTAGCAATCAATCAATCCAAAAATAAAATACGGAAAACAATAAAAACACAAAGATTGATTTACGTGAGAAACCCTCTAACTGGACAAAACTCACGGGATATCCTTCTAGCCACACACGGTCCTCAAATCCACTATTTGAAATAAAGTTTACAACCTAGGTTGACCTCTCATCACACCAGTCTTGGTCACTAACCTTTCACTCTACCCAACAGGCCTTTAATAGTGATTATAGACCAAAAGCTTGTGCACTAATCCACTTAGTCACAAAGCTTAACAATTAATGAAGAGATATTGCAATCTATGTGAATATATATATGAATATTCTAATATGTAATTAATGCTAGGCTACACCAAATGCTTATCTAGAAATAAAAAAATGTCAATAAGTGTAACTCCTAGATATCTATATCTAAATACAAAGCAAGTAGATTTAGCTAGAAGGGTAAAATGGTCTTCAATGCTAGTTATCAATGAACATATATTCTCAACCAACAAACAACAACTCAAGCATATTATAAATACCATTATCATAAAGACATGCATTAAATCAACATTGAAAGCTAAACCTAAGCACATAAGAACACAAAAATTGCTATGGAGATTTACGGCTTGTTCAAAAATACCTAGTCAATAGATGCAAGAAGAATCCATGATGTGATGATGCTTGTGAGATGCTAGATGCTCATGAATTGATGTTTGGTTAAGTTAAGGTGGGTTCTTGGAGCTCATTCTCTATTGAAGTTACTTTCTCTCACTAAGGGAATAAATTTCAGAGCTCTAGGTCTAATTTGGGGAAGAAGATAACATATATATAAGAGAAAAAATGAGCTGTAGCGAAAAAACGAAACTGTCCCTATTTTGGTGCCAGGCGACTATCTAAGGTGACATGCACAAGTCGCCTTGCATGTCGCCTTTTGTTCTGGAGAAAAATAGAGCAGTCTGAGGCGACATGTAAGTCGCTATGCTCAAGTCACCTGGGAAGTCGCCTTGTACACTAGAAAGAAACAAGGGGCCTGATGCGACATGTAAGGCGACATGCTCAAGTCGCTTGGGAAGTCGCCTTGTACACTGGAAAGAAACAAGGGGCTTGAGGCGACATGCACAAGTCACCTGGGAAGTCGCCTTTCGTTCTGGAGAAAAATATCAAGGCTAAGGCGACTTCATAGGCGACATGCACAAGTGGCCTGACATGTCGCCTAACACACTGAACAACACAAAATAAAAAAAATATCCACACATAAACCAAAACAACCACAGAAGTGCTCGTGTGAGTTAGAAGACACAGATGCACGATTAAGTAGCATGCATGAGAGTGTGTGTGTGTGTGTGTGCTACTAGTCTCTTCAAAGAGAGTTAAGCAAATGATATACCTTTGACGTGCTATTGAACATGAGGATGTCATTAAAACTTGATCACGAACAATGAGACCTAATCTACCCTTACAAGCAAATCCTCCGATGTGGTTTGTCAACGAAATGAGCCAATCAAAATATAAGGAACTTACAATCTCCCCCTTTGGCTATTTCGTGACAAAACCACCACTCACAAATCATCCTCACAAGAAACAAATAAAACAAGAGGTCAACAAAAGTTATTCTACATTACAAAGAGATGCCTGCAAACTAAGTCTTCAAGTCTTCGATCTCTTGTAGAATAGTCATCCCTACAAAACAATGAAACTACACTTTCCAAGACAAGTGTTTGCATTAACAAACACAATAAACCATGCAATGAAGTGCAATGCAAAGCTCCCCCTAAATGGGTTACTCCCCCTCAACAAGACAACCTCTCCAAATATGCAACTCCTATAAAAATGCACACTACTCCCTTTTTTTGTCACGAGATAGACAAATGAGCTTCCCCAAACGGGTCACTTTAGCAAAGAGAACTATTTGCAAGATAAGTGCATAATCATATACAACAACTTTATGCAACATAATTAATTGAGAGAGAATCAATGAGATTTTATTTAAAAGAAATGTGTGAACTTTTTGCTTTGGATTCAAGACATACAACATCAAGGTTCAAGCAAATGGTATTTGGCAAAGTGAACATCAAAAGAGTTTCCAAAGGAATTCAAACCAATTTGTACCCTTTTGCCATAATTAAACAAGATATAGCTTTAAAAACTTATAGCACACACAAGCGACCATGTCAATCCTTAATGGTCAATCAAGACATGGATATAAAATCCTTATTCATTGAATGGAATATAGAATCCTTATTGGTTATTGTCTTGTTCAGCCATTAAGAAATGAGACAAAGCTAAATTGGATGGGACATCCTTATTTATAGCATGAACACAATGTCCTTATTGAATTTAGCCTTGTCAAGTTGCTTCCACACACATTTGCACACACATAACTCATGCATAATATTGAAGCATGTCAAAATCAAGTTCACATGTCATGGGGATAAATTATAGGTCATTCAATTGTACTTCTCAATCAATTCCCCTAGTCCAAAAATGCATGTTTGAACATAAATGTGACATGGATTACAAACAAAGCAAATGACCCACTTATTAAATAAAAAACCATATAATCATATATATGCATAACCAAATTAAAAAAATGTTATCCGCTGCCGAGATTTGAACCCGGACTTCATTTTAGTGGGCTTTTTCTGCAGTTGCCAATGTGTTACAGCCGGAAATTGCAAGATTGGTTGAATCAAAATTAATTTTATAACGTTATTAAAGTTTAACGAAAATGAATAATTATATTTTTTGTGTTAAAATTCAAATAATAATACTATAAACTAAACATCTTAACTTGAATATCAACAATTAGGTGTTAGGATTTTTTTTTTACGGTTTCTATATACCATCTATCTAGACCAGATTTTTTTTTGAGTAAAGAAATATTGTCCCGTATGAGGAAGAAAAAAAAGAGTTGTGGGAATATTTGCAACAAAATCAGTTTTACAGCTTTATTAATGATTGATCAAAATAGATAATATTAATTTTGGGTTGACAGTCAAACAATAATACTAAACATCTAAATTTAAACGAGAATTTAAATTTAAATTTACTGCTTCGAAAATTGTAACAATTGTATAAAAAAATATTCATATCTATTTTGTTTTTAATTACATTGGATGAAACATATTTTTGATGTTAAAAATTAAAAATAAAACTAAATTTAGAATTTAAAAAATGTTATTCGCTGCCGGGATTTGAATCCGGACTTCTTTTAGTCTGCTTTTTCTGAAGTTGCCAATGTGCTACAGCGGAAATTGCGTGATTGGTTGCATCAAAATTAATTTTATAAAGTTATTGAAGTTTAATGAAACTGAATAACTATATTTTGTGTGTTAAAATTCAAATAATAATACCATAAAACTAAACATCATAACTTGAATCTCAACAATTGGGTGTTAGAATTTTTTTAACGGTATATATCTACCATCTTTCTAGACCAGATTTTTTTTTTCAGTAAAGAAATATTGTCTCGCATGAGAAGAAAAAAAAGTTGAGGGGACGTTTGCAACAAAATCAGTTTTACAACTTTATTAAAGTTTAATCAAAATAGATAATATTAATTTCGGGTTGACAGTCAAACAATAATACTAAACATCTCAATTTAGACGGGAATTGAAATTTGCTGCTTCGAAAATTGTAACAATTTCATAAAAATATATTTTATATCTTTTTGTGTTTAATTAAAATGGATAAAAATATTTTTGATTTTAAAAATTAAAAATAATACTAAATTTAGAATTAAAAAAATGTTATCCGCTATCGGGATTTGAACCCGGACTTCTTTTTAGTCGGCTTTTTATGAAGTTGCCAATACGCTACAACGAAAATTACGAGATTGGTTGCATCAAAATTAATTTTATAACGTTATTAAAGTTAATGAAAATGAATAATTAAATTTTATTGTGTTAAAATTCAAATAATAATACTATAAAACTAAACATCTTAACTTGAATCTCAAAAATTGGGTGTTAGGATTTTTTTACGGTATCTATCTACCATCTGTCTACTGTATATTTTTTTATGAGTAAAGAAATATTGTCCCGCATGAGAAGAAAAAAAAGTTGTGGGAATGTTTGTAACAAAATCAGTTTTACAACTTTATTAAAGTTTAATCAAAATAAATAATATTAATTTCGGGTTGACAGTCAAACAATAATACTAAATATCTAAATATAATTGGGAATTGAAATTTGCTGCTTCGAAAATTGTAACAATCTCATAAAAAATATATTTTATACCTATTTTGTGTTTAATTAAAATGAATGAAACATATTTTTGATGTTAAAAATTAAATATAATACTAAATTTAGAATTAAAAAAATGTTATCCGCTGTCGGGATTTGAACTCGGACTTCTTTTTAGTGGGTTTTTTTTTCTGAAGTTGCCAATGTGCTATAGCGGAAATTGCAAGATTGGTTAAATCAAAATTAATTTTATAACGTTATTAAAGTTTAACGAAAAATGATTAATTTTGTATTAAAATTCAAATAATAATACTATAAGACTAAATATTTTAACTTGAATCTCAACAATTGGGTGTTAGGATTTTTTTTTCCGAGTAATTAAATATTGTCTCGTATAAGAAGAAAAAAAAAGTGTTACGAATGTTTGCAACAAAATCAGTTTTACAACTTTTTTAAATTTTAATCAAAATATATAATATTAATTAAAAAAATGTTCTCCGTTGTTGGGATTTGAAGTTGGACTTCTCTTTAGTAAGCTTTTTCTGAAGTTGCCAATGTGCTACAACGGAAATTGTAAGATTGGTTGCATTAAAATTAATTTTATAACGTTATTACAGTTTAATGAAAATGAATAATTATATTTTTTGTGTTAAAATTCAAATAATAATACCATAAAACTAAACATCATACCTTGAATCTCAACAATTTGGTGTTATGATTTTTTTTAACGATATATATCTACCATCTTTCGAACTAGATATTTTTGAGTAAAGAATTATTGTCTCGCATGAGAAAAAAAAAGTTGTGGGTGTTTGCAACAAAATCAGTTTTACAACTTTATTGAAGTTTAATCAAAATAGATAATATTAATTTCGGGTTGACAGTCAAACAATAATACTAAACATTTCAATTTAAAAGGGAATTTAAATTTGCTGCATCGAAAATTGTAACAATTTCATAAAAAATATATTTTATATATTTTTTGTGTTTAATTAAAATGGATGAAAAATATTTTTGATGTTAAAATTAAAATAATACTAATTTTATAATTAAAAAAATGTTATCCGCTGCCGGGATTTGAACCCGGACTTCTTTTTAGTCGGCTTTTTATGAAGTTGCCAATGTGCTACAGTGGAAATTGCGAGATTGGTTGCATAACAATTAATTTTATAACGTTATTGTAGTTTAATGAAATTGAATAATTATATTTTTTGTGTTAAAATTCAAATAATAATACTATAAAACTAAACATATTAACTTGAATCTCAAAAATTGGGTGTTAGGATTATTTTTTACGGTATCAATCTACCATATGTCTAGACCATATATATATATATATATATATATATATATATATATATTTTGAGTAAAGAAATATTGTCTCGTATGAGAAGAAAAAAAAAGTTGTGGGAATGTTTGCAACAAATCAGTTTTACAACTTTATTAAAGTTTAATCAAAATAGATAATATTAATTTCGGGTTGACAGTCAAACAATAATACTAAACATTTCAATTAAAATGAGAATTGAAATTTGCTGCTTCGAAAATTGTAACAATTTCATTAAAAATATATTTTATATATTTTTTGTGTTTAATTAAAATGGATTAAAAATATTTTTGATGTTAAAAATTAAAAATAATACTAAATTTAGAATTAAAAAACTGTTATCCGCTATCGGGATTTGAACACAATTTAGAATTAAAATATTTTTGATGCAACCAATTTCACAGTTTTCGTTGTAGCCCTTTGTCAACTTCTAGAAAAGGTCACTATATTAAAGTCCGAGTTCAAAATCCCTGCAGCGGATAATATTTTTTAAATTTTAAATTAGTATTATTTTTAATTTTTAACACCAAAAATATGTTTCATCCATTTTATTTAAACACAAAAATTGTTATAAAATATTTTTTTATGCACTTGTTACAATTTTTGAAATATTAAATTTCAATTCCCAATTAAATTGAGATGTTTAGTATTCATTGTTTGACTATCAACCCAAAACTAACATTATCTACTTCGATTAAACTTTAATAAAGTTGTAAAATTGATTTTGATGCAAACATTCACACAACTTTACAACTTTTTCCTCACGGGTATATTGTCAAAAGTTGTAACAAAAACCATTCTACAAAAGGATTTAGATTCCCCCATCACCTAAATAAATGGTTTTGATTAATTCTATGTTTTGGTAAAGTAAAACATAAAAGTTAGTTTCAATAATTCAAACCCTTAATTTGTTATATTAGATATGTGGTAATATATTATGAAAATGATGACAATTAAGGTGAGTAGAAGGTTCTAATCCTATAAAGAAATTATCTCTTTTTTTTAAAAATTTTTTTAAAAATTTCTATTAGTGAGTATTACTTAAAAACAAATGGACATATGTAACAAAAACCACTCTACAAAAGGATTTAGACTCCCCCATCACCTAAATAAATGGTTTTGATTAATTCCATGTTTTGGTAAAGTAAAACATAAAAATTAGTTTTAATAATTCAAACCATTAATTTATTAAATTAGACATGTGGCAATATATTATGAAAGTGATGACAATTAAGGTGAGTAGAAGCATATATTATGAAAGTGATGACAATTAAGATGAGTAGAAGATTTTGATCCTATAAAGAAATTATCTTTTTTTTAACAATTAAGATGAGTAGAAGATTTTGATCCTATAAAGAAATTATCTTTTTTTTAAAAAAAAAAATTTTAAAAATTTCTATTAGTGAGGAGTATTACTTAAAAACAAATGGACATATGTAACAGAAACCATTCTAAAGAAATTCTTTTATCACATGCATGGTATAAATATTTAAAAAATTATAAATTCGGACAGTGGAAAACTGGAAATTATAAATTGTAAATGATACAATACGATTATACGAAGTTAATAACATCAGGTAATCTGGTAATGTGATCCTCTCTCTCCATTGGAACAAAATTTACCTCAAAACAAGCAAACAATTGGCAGTGGTTACTGACACAATAGAACAACTTATTGAAAAATTACAGATTACAATTGCAATTCCATTATGCATATTGATACAACAAAAATGAATATGGGTACAGTTATCAGATGCAGCGCAGCCGTGTATTACTTACAAGGGGCGATATAATACAGGAGAAAGGACATGCATATATATATATATATATATATATATATATATATATACATATATTATATAAGCATTGATTACAGAGAGAGTAGAGAGGTATCAAGGTGATGAATTTGCTTCCATTATCTTGTTTGCTGGTGCATTTATCTGCCTTTCTACATAAGCAGAGGGAAACCATCCTGCCTTGCCTTTGTTTTCACCTTCTGACCATCCAGTAGGTGCCACCTTGTGATGTTATATGAGGCAAGAACAACCAACGGAAATGAAATTAGTTGATGGAACCTTTCGATGAATCGATAGAGAAGAGTGGGAAACTCTTTACTTGAGAAATGAAGAGAGATGCTATGATAATATGAACTTAGCCAGAATATAGAAAGATGCCTCATCACAACTGAGCCCATGTCAGTTTCTTACTCTAAATAAGTACTGGTAATCTTTGTTTTTGCATTCGGCAAGATTGTATGAGGTTAATCAAAAACAGGATAATGAAATGTAGGAGAGAGTAGCTTGTATAGGCACAATCGTAACACAGCCAAGTAAAGAAAACTAATCAATCAACTGAATTGGAAGGAAATCTCCCCAACTCATATATGCACATAAAATGAGATTACAAAAAATTCAGTTTTGTAGCTGAGGATATTTTCTAAACTTCAGATATCATCGGAACAA
Source organism: Dipteronia sinensis (assembly GCA_033220585.1). Lineage (NCBI taxonomy): Eukaryota > Viridiplantae > Streptophyta > Magnoliopsida > Sapindales > Sapindaceae > Dipteronia > Dipteronia sinensis. The sequence continues at coordinate 32,395,102 of CM065645.1, forward strand.
ACAATCTTATTCGGTTTTCTTTATATCAACAACCCAAAAATGGATCAAGAAACAAAAAATCTAGAGTAATCGGAACCAAATGAATTTGTTTGGATCAGCTTTTCATTCAATCAACTTTTCTGCAGAGTCCTGAAAGAAAGGCTCTCTCTCAAAAGTAACGTGTTTGGTTAGTATTACGTTAATCCTTCAAACTAAATTCTGTGTAGTATCTAAGATTTTCATAATTCTAAAATGAGATGACACAGAAGCAAATGTAGAATAGTATAAGAAGAGCAATATTAACAAACTAATCACATAACCAAAGTTCAAGAGTGATAATTAATAGGGTGACTAGGTAGTTTTAAACTGGAGTAGGCCATCCTCAGTCTATTATGATTTTCACTTCGAAGCGTAAAGAAAATATGACAATTTTCAATAACTAACTGTTTTAACTACAACATTGTCCAGAAACCATATAAATATCGAACAAGCATAGACATTTGTTCGAAATCCAAGACATACATGTTAGCAATAAGAATTAGTTAACAACACAGAGAATTTCGCATGTATTGTTATTTGGATTAGAACTGGAGAAAGTACCTGGCGAACAACAACATAATCATCAATTGATAGACTTAACTCCCCATCAGCTTGAGCGTCAAATGGATGTATAACCTGTAAAGGATTACATAAAATATTGTGTAAGAAAAACAACAGCAGTGGCAGCAGCATCAATGATAATAACAACAATGCTTCATAACGAAATACTAAAAGAGATCGGTGGCCTTACTTTTCCTATAAAGTACTCATCATTCTTATTAACATCCATATGTACATTAGAATCATCTGAATCGGCATTTTGATGTGCAGGTGGGAGATTTACATCCATCTCCAAAGACAGAGACTGTGATGAAGACTCATCCGATTGCTCCTCTAAAATCATCTAATTCCAATTTAAAGAATTGAAGGAAGCATGCCAAGTCATAATCTTTTTTTGCAAACAAGGAAAAAAAAAAAACTGATAAAGGTAATCTTATCAGCACCCAGAAAAATGATGATGCTAGAAAGGAGGATTATATACATATTTATGTTTATATATAGCTAGGGTGCAAACCTCAGCATGTAGCTTCTCTAAAATAGTAATAACATGTCGATGATAAGTTCTCTCAGCATCTACCTGCAAATATCCAGCAATTCCCAACAAGGATTTAGATTATAAGAAAAAAAAAACAAAGAAATGCACTGTATCCAAATTTTGACAAGCACAATCTTAGACACAAGTCACACAACAAAAGTACAAAACTGGTATAGAATCTGCCTTTCAATTTAAGAGTTGATTTGATGAGAATTTGGGTTTTTGCACAGCAGTATCATGTCGATTGGTTGTATATATTCTTAGCCAAGTTTCCCTTTAAGCATTAAATTGTATTTTAGGCTTTTAATATCGTAACCTTTTTCTAAACTTTGTTAACTTCAATATAATATATTGTGTAAAGTTTTGCAGCTTCTACTACTATGCATACATTTTTATAAAAGAAAAGGAGAGCTGTATGGTAAAAGTGATGGCCTTTTTGTTCATTCCTGATAAGCCTGTGTGTATTCTATCACTTGTTCAAGATTACAAACCGATTACTTTTCATCAAGTTAAAAAAGGTAGATCTTGTTCCTCCAACTGAAAACAACTTGACAGAAACTTGTAGCACTAAGAAACAAACTAATTAACCACTCAGCACCATGGAAACCTATCTACATTTGATAAAGTTTATCATCAATTCACGTGTAACCCTTGTTGCATAGTAAAATTATGAACTCTTTGGCAGAAAAAAAATATCATTACTTTTGTATTTAAAGTTGGCAATTATGAGCACAAGGTCAGCATGGGCACAGGCATCAATACACAGAAAAATACAACGTTCAATACCATAGCAAAAAGCCGCTGAGATGTTATCTGTTGCTGCTGAGTTTCAACTGACAACATGGCTGCAGTTGCTTCTCTGCCAAGTGCTGACGCTGTAGATTTAAGCTCAGTCAACCTTTTTTCTGAACTTCGAAGCTTTGTAGCACTCTCTGCAGATATTTCCGAATCCCTAATCTTTGATCGGCGCTTCAACACTTCAGCTGCCTGGTGAAAACACTTATTAAAAAGGAAAATAATACTCACAAGTCACAACACATTATACACCCTGTGCACAAAGTTTACCTGGGATTCAACTTCTTGCCGGATTTTTTCATACCGGTGAGTCAAGTGGCGAGCATCCACTAATGGTGCTCCTGTTATTAATGCCCGCAGCGGCTCAGAGACCTACATATCAAACACCTGTAACATAATTAGGAAAATAAAAATAAATAGCAAAAAGCTAAAAATTTGTTATACATATTGTTTTTTATTTCTTATTTTTATATACACCACATAGCAATGTTTTCAGTAAAACACCTCTCATCAGGTTAGCACTCAGAATTTATATAGCAAGTGACCAGTGTGAAGTTTTATTTTTTCTAGGCCAGATACCAAAGTTCCCAGCTAAAATGCTTAAAGAGTTTCCGAATCATATTAGACACAAAATTTCTTGTATGACGCCACATTGATATTCTAAATCTAGAGCCTCTTGTCCAACTTCAGATAAAAGTACTTCTTAGACCAAACTGTATTGCAGAACATGCTTTCATGCTAAACATCAATTCTTTTGTACATCCAATCTTCCAAATTATCCCTGCCTTAGCTATTAGTTGCTAGACCAAGGATTATTTAAACATAAAAAGAGAGGCAAGAACTACTTAAAACGGTTTGGATACGAAAATCCCGTTGATGTAAACAATCACCATTTATAACATACCATTCAAACATGTTGAATACAAGGAATGTTGAAGCATATAGAGATTGCTTCAACACTTACAACATAAACTGAACGAGGGAAGAATTTACCTGATCACTAAGAATCCCAAGTAGAGTTTCCCTCTCATTTTCCATCAAAATATGTGAGGTACCAAAGTTAAGAGCAGCTCTCGTAACATGAGTTTCAAAACTTTGATTTTCATTTCCATACTTGCAACAATCTTCGGCCAATTTTGTAACTAAATCATTCAAAGATGAAATTTCATATACACTACAGAGCTTGTAAAAAGAACCAAATGCAATAAAGAGGCAACAAAAGACACACCTATCTCCATTTGCTTCAAGCTTACAGATATATAACCTTCAATACCACGAACAATATTCCTTTGAAAATGCTGGTCAACAAAACAAACTAAGAATTTGCCCAGATGAATTTTTTTTTTCTCTATTTATCGGTTGCAAAAAGGGTTGATGATGACAATACCTTAGCTGCCCTAGTAGAATTGTATAGATTTTGAAGCTGTCGGTGACACTCAAGTTCTTTTTCATCAACCACAACGCCTTCATGACCAAGATGTGCCAAATGTTTCAACACTGCCTGCAAAAAACGAACAGAAAAACAGACTTCAAAAATACAAAATAAATGGCAAAAATAAACATCAGTGTGTTCGATTCCTACTAAAGACATCTGTTCATTTATAGAATCAACCCATAAAAATCCAAACAATACATGCAATTTGAGCAACGAAAAGGAAAACAGAAAACAGAATAATCAATAACACAAACAATAAAAAGTAAAGAAATGACTTTCAACATCAAATTTCACAAATTAAGACAAGAACTGACCTGTTGTTGCTTGGCGACTTGCTCACGGAGCCTGTGTGCTTGTTTCTTTATAGCCTCCATAGAAAGACCAAACATAAAAGCTTCCTTTCACGGAAATATTAAGAGAGTGACTGATTATCACTCAACATTGAAAATCGAACTATTCAAATAGAGAAACGCTAGATCTTCGGACATAGAATATGTAATGTTCAGTGTTAAGAGGGAAAGTGGAAAACAGTTTGTCGGGTAACAGAGAATTCGTGAGTTGTGAGTTGTGACACGGTGTTGACGTGTTGTATTTGAATGTTGAAGTCGGTTGACCAAAAAAAGATCGGGCTTTGGTCGGCCCGACCCGGACAACCAAACAAGATTCAACTAGTTTTGGGTTACATCACATGTGCAACTGCAACCACTTCACATTGTTAATAGATTCAATGAATAATGTTACACTATATAAAATTTTGACCGAATGATACGGCAAGGTTGTTTTGAGTAAATTTTTAGATAGCGTAAAATTATTATATCAAAGTTTGGATGAGTATTTAATAAATGTCTACACTATTATATTTCTTTCCACTTTTAATAAAATTTTATATAATAGATATTTGTCAATAATATAAAAGTAAATAGATCTATTTCACTGTTATTTAATTTTTATAAAATTTTGAATAATGTAAAAATAAATTTGTATTTATTTAGTGAATTCTAATATATGATTTGTATGGTTGAGTATATCCGGTTTTTTAATTAATAAATAATTTTCAATAATGTTACTAAACACGGTAGGACCCTTAGATTGTTTATATGGGAATGATTTGTGTATGAATTGATTGGAGTAGAGATTGTATAATTCAACTAAAGTAGTCTGTAGAAAAGTTTTTTTTTTTTTTTTTTTTTAGGTTGTGTGGTGTATTCGAAGGTGGAGCTTAGATTGGGACAAGACCTAAACCAACATCTTTTGAATATCGACAATTTTTTTATAATTTTAATTACTTTATTCAAACAATTTTAACAAAACATATTTTATATTATGTTTCAACATAATACAATGAAGACAATATTGTATCATATAAAACAATTATAAACAATTACAAAAAAAACAAAAAAAACAATTAAAAACTCAATTCGATGGATGTGTCTAATTTCTATTCAGTTTGAAATTATATAATATTCGTTGTAAAAAATAAAAAAACTTATTGTCGTACATCCCATAAGATAACGATGATTATTTCTATTCAATTTGAAATTATTGTCGTACATCTCATAAGATAACTATGATTAACAGTAATAAGCTTTTAACAAGTTTTTCTTATGTAAAACACACATGTTTTTTTTGTAATATTACAAAATTACATAAATTCGGGATTTTGTTGTAAAGAGGTGATGACTCAAACCCGCAACCTCATGGTGTAGGTGTGAGAGGTTTAACACCAAATCAACCTCATCTCATCTAAAAGACTAAAACACTCATGTTGTTAGAGGGGTTTTCACTTTTCACCTACATCATCTATATTAAGCCAAAAGAGATTAAGTGCTCGTTTGATTGAGTTTCTATTGTCTCAAAAGTTCTACAAACGTCTATTTGAGATTTTTATAGTTGTTTGGTTTGGCTTGTGAGAATATCTATTTTAAATTGAATAGAGACTATCAGGGTAGTAGTACTAGACAGAAACTCGTGGGGAGGTGTATTTTTAAATAGACATTTTTTTTAAAAAAAAGTTTACCAACCAAACAACTATATTATTTTTTTCAAAAACTCTATTTCTAATAGATCTACTACAAGTAGATCTTTTACCAATAGAGGTTTTACAAAAGCCCAACCAACGTCTATTTGAACCAACTTCTAACAGATCGTTTGGTTGAGTTTCTACTGCCTTAAAATGTCTACAAACGTCTATTTGAATTTTTTAGAATTGTTTGGTTGAGCTTTTGAGATTGTATATTTTAAATTAAATAGAGGTTAGTATAATTTAAGCCTCTACTAGACAAACACTCATGGTTAGGTGCTTTTTCAAATAGATATATTTTTTTAAAAAGTCTGCCAACTAAACAACTATAATATATTTTTCAAAAACTATATTTCTAATAGATCTACTACACGTAGATCTTTTACCAATATAGTTTTTTCAAAAGGCTAACCAAACAAGCTCTACGAGACCAAAAAAAAATTAGATGAGAGGGAAAAAATTTCTAAAATATTTTGTATTAAAAAATTAAGAAAAAAATTGAAAACCCCATAGCTATATCTGGATCTTCGAAACCTTAAAAAAGTAAAAAAAAAAACAAAAAAAAAACTACTGGCTATGTAACTATAAGATAAATGGATTAATTAAAACAAGTCCACTAATGTTAAGAGTGAAGGGAACACCATTGTGAAAGTGTTTAAATGCTAAAAAATTCTACAAAATAAAATAAAAAGAGATTTTAGTAATCTAATTGATTTATTTTATTTTATTTTTTCACTTTGCTTTAAATAACGCTTTGACAGTTACCCTATACTCAAACAAGAGGAGAACAAGTCTAATATCTTCTCCTTTACATAATGTGAATCATTCAGGGAGTACTAACTTCCCATCCTTTTGCCATTGGTGAAGTTTTTGTGAAAATTTCGTTGTGTCCTTCTTCCATTTCCGCCAGAGGAGAAGTTTATTTGCAGCTCTTGTTGTGTACCTTTCATCTATTACTATATAAGTGTGCTATTGACACACCCCCTACTGATCTATTCATACCCAATTTTTTGATTATATAATATTCTTTTTTTTCTTTTATCAAAATTACTTAAAAAGACGTACAATTTAGAAAAAAAATCTTTTACAAATTAAATCTATTAAAATCGTATATTCCTTTTCAAAAAAAAAACCCAGTAATATTTTTCTTCAATTTTTTTTTTAACTCTTAAACCCTAAAATCTGCTTCTTACATACATCTAAAATAATATGAAAGAGTTTGAGAACGATATCAAGAAAATTGAAGAATTGTCTAAGAACGATATCAAACATCTTGAAGAATTATCTGAGAATAACATAAAGTAAGAATTGTCTGACAATGGTAGTAAGCATCTGGAAACAATTCATTCTTTGGAAATAAGTTTGAAGTTTATTTTTTCTTTAGAATGATATCAAGTTGTCGTTGTGTTGAAGTACCCTGTTATTTTTTATTTTTTCGTTTCCGATATAAGAAGAAAAAAAACTAAAAATAAAGAAATAAGAAGAAAAAAAAACAAATCAATCAATGGAGGTGAGAGAGATGTATACAGATACAGAGATAAGAGATAGAGAGATCATATATGGTATGTATTAAGTTTGAAAAATAAGTTAAATGGGTAGTTTTGGAAATAAACAAAAAATTTAATAAAAACATTTAATTTTATTTAATTAAATCAAGATTTTAAAAGGTGGGGCATAAATAGATCAGTAGGGGTGTGCCAATAGCACCACTCTTACTATATACATGATATGGTCGAACTCGAATTTAAGAACTCAATGAATTGTATCACATAATGCTTAAATAAATAAACAAGTGAACTCAGTAATCCTATAAATGAAAATTCAAGTTGTGTTATTGCAATTGGATATCCAAAAAAAAAAAATACTGGATAAGTAATCATCAGTAATATATATCAAACTCATGAGTATCATCTCAATCAACTGTAATTGCAAACTTATGAGTATCATATCAGTTAAACACATTACATGCAGGGCCAGTCCTGACATTTTTGGGGCCCGGGGTGAAAATGTAAAAAAGGAAAAAGTGGGTCCTATAACATGTCAAATGAGGAATAAGGTATTGTCACAAAATGGGTCTTACGATTTTTTTAATATATTCTATACGTATAATTAAAAAAAAAGTAAGGATATTTAAACCCCTGAAAAACAGTATATGCACCTCTATTTGTATGACACCCCGTTAACATTTTTTAAAAGATGAAATTTTGTAAGTATACCTCACATATTACTAAATATTTCATTTCTTTTAATTTTTTTAAATATTATAAAATCAACACATTTTAATGTCAACCGTTAGATTAATCCAAGAGTTGTCATTAAATGACTTATTTTTTCTTATTTTACATAAAACACAATAAAAAGGGAAAATTTAGTTAATAATAATATAGAATGAGAGCCGAGAAAGTTGAGAGATACGTGTTTTTTAAGAGAGTTGAGAGAGACGTTGGTGGCTGGAAATACATACAAAAAATGAACCTTTAGACTTTAGGTAGTATATGTATGGAGAAAAAGAAAACATAATCAAAATTTCATTTGAACACTTTTTGTCCTAACCCAATTTTCTTTTGTTTATTTTAACTTTTGAACTTTTTTAATACGGACCTTTTTACTAATACTTATAATAAATATATGGACCCTTTATAATATAATATAACACAAAAATGAGCCATGAATAAATGCTGAAATAATGTACATATAGACCTTTTAAAAAATGAGCCCCGGACGGCCGCCACTCTAGCAAAGAATGAGGGCAGGCCCTGATTACATGGTACAAAAAAGATTAAAGGAATAAACAGTATTCACCGATTGTAGGACTGAGTGGTAATCACTATCACCACTTATGTTAGCCATGATCATCTTCAAATTTGTTTCTAGCAAGAAAAACCCAAGTACATAGACATTAAACCATAAAAGATCAAAAACAGATGAGGTGGAAAAAAATTCCATGTTTTTTTAGAAACATTAAGAAAAAAAAAATCGAAAAACCAAAAGCTAAAATTTGACCTTCGAAAAACTAGAAGATAAATGAATAAACAAGAAGCCCATGTAAAGTTGCTTTTGTTTTAATTGGCAACCATATCTAGAAAACATAAGCAAACATTCTGCCAAAGTACCAATATAATTTAGGCTATGTCTGAGTTGCTTTTGCTTAAGAAATAATCATTTATTTCTCAAGTTTTAAGTAAATGAGTGTTTGGTAAACTTTTTAAAAACAACTTATTTTACAATTTGATCCTCCAATAAGTAGCTTTTGAGAAGTTGGCCGGGTGTTACTTTTTGAAGCAGAAGCTAACTTATTGCTTATATAATGTCCATAATACCCTCACTATTTTATTAAAAAACAATATTACCCTTATATTTAATAATGATATATTAAAAAATTTAAAATTTCTTTTCAAGAAAAAAAAGGGATTTTAGCAAAATTGCCCTATTTTAGGGACTGAATTGCAAATCTGCCCTACATCCCAAATTATTTGCAAAACTACCCTGAAATGACTTCAATGCCCCTGATTTAAAAAAAAAATCATTTCACTGGATGCCCTAACCATCCCAAACCATCTCCCTACCTTGTCCGATACAACCAAACCGTCTGTCTACCTTGCCCGATACCACCCTATCCCGACCAGCGAGCGTCTCCGTCGAGTTGCCGTCTAGTTCCAGCGAGTGTCGCCCTCGAGTTGCCAGTCCCACAGCCGCTAGCCTTTGACTTCGCCAACTAGCATCAATAGGACGCCATCGTCGACTTCAACGTCTTCTTCGTCGGCGACTTCAACAACGCCATCGTCGACTTCAACCAAGGCATCGTCGAGTTGCCCGTCCGGCCTCCTTCTCATTCCGTCTCAGGCATCGTTTTGAAATCGCCGGCCTCCTTCTCATTCCATGTAAGGTAATTTTATTTTTGAAACCTAACATTTTGATTGCACATAATCAAAATTCTGAGTGTTGGGTCATGTGTTAATTGAAATTCGAATTCAATTTTGTGCTGTTTTATCTTAGCAATCAGAAATAAGCTTTCTTTGAATTTAAGATATTTGGGGGAGGCAATTGTAATGTTCAAACTTAAATGAAAGGGATAAATTGGAGGAGCTTTGTAATTGAAGTGAGAGCTATGCAAAGGGCATGCCTCGCAATGTGAGTGGATATATGTTTTGTGCGTGTAAATATTTGATTAAAAGTCATCCAGCTGGGAAATGCATTTTCAGGTCAAAGTCACAGAGGTGGCAGGCCCTTGCTTATGTGCATTACCACTGTTTTGTGTATTTTGTTTTTGCAGAAATGTAAGGAGGTAAGAAAGTAACAATTTTATCACTTTATCTTCTTCTAAGCCAATCAGGTGGGAAAATTTTGATCACAAATTGTCCATCTTCTGAGTGTTGGGTCATGGATTTTGTTAGATTTAAGATTTTTGTAGAAGAGATTGTATTTGGAAAAGAGCATTATAAGTTTTATTTGCTTGGTCCTGCACAAAGTAAATGCCATGGATAGAAATATTTGGAAAAATTGGTTATTATTCTTATTATAGTGAGAGTATTTTAAATATTTTAGATACTACCATAATGGTTTACAAATTGTTTTAACAACATGCTTATTATGGAATTTCTTTAGGTTGATAATCATGAGTGGGAACAAATTACTTGAATCCCTCAAGATTAAGGAATGTGATCGTTTTCCTTCTCGAGTTAGTGGGCATTGTAATTGGGAGAGTTTAAGGCTTATTAAGTTGCATCTCACGCCAAAACAACTCGAGTTGTTTAAAGCGACATGTTTTGGTCATTTTTTGGATGTGAGCGATATGGTGTTGTCTGGGCAATTGTGCCACCATATCTTGCTTAGGGAGTGTCATGTTAAGAATGCCGATGATAATGCATCTTCTTTATGGTACCATGTTGGCAACGGGTTGATACGGTTTAGTCCAGTAGAGTTTTATTTGGTTAGTGGGCTAGCCTTTGCAGAATACTCTGAATCCACATCAGAGCTTTTCAAACGAAAGAATAGTAGACTCCGTCGAATCTACTTTCAAGGTAGTAAAGTGAAGGTTAAAATGATTGTTGATTGGTTTAGGAATTTGGGTCCTAATAATAAAATTAGTGATGATGATGTTGTGAAGTTGGCGTTTATACTTTTTTTAGAGATGACGTTGGTTGGGAAGGACGATAGGACTACCATTCTATATTGGGCATTAGAATTAGTTGATGATTTAGAGGCTTTTAATAAGTTTCAGAGGGGTTCATTCATATACGCGAGGACATTTAACTCCCTTTCTACTTGTCTTCATGGCCGTGAAGATAAATTCAAGATTAAGTTCACTGATGATAAGTTGGAGGAGAATGTCGATGGTCCAGTTAGACGGAAATGGGAGAAGTACAACGTTTATGGGTTTCTGACGGTCTTTCAGGTGATGTGTGTTAACTGATGAACTTTAATAAAATACATTTTAGGCTATATGCATGTTTCCAGACACTAACTTAACTAACAATTTTTTCTACATTTTCAGGTGTGGGCGATTGAAGCAATACCAAAATGGGTCACACTTGGCTATGCCGTTAGAGTGAACAATGTCGCCCCTAGAATTTTGAATTGGCAATGCACGGGAACTCCTTCATACGCTGATATTCAGAAAACCATATTTAAATTCAAAAACGTAAGTATTGAATATTGTTGTTTCAGTTAAAATTATTTGGATTTGTTATTTTTTAGGGATTACACCGTAATAATATATTTTGAAAAAAAAAATTCAGATAACCATATACAGAACTCTTGGCCCTACTGATGAAGAAACAAGGATGTCGTATTGGACGAGTGTGGATAAACAGAAATATGTATCACCTGATGTTGATGGTTGTGTCGGTGAGGATGATGTTGAGGATGATGTTCATGATGATGTTCAGGTTGACGTTGATGATGTTATTCATGATGATATTGATGGAGATCATCCAACCAAAACATTTAAAAAAGTTTTAGTCGGAGGAAAAAATAAAGGACCGATTACACTTGAGCAGGTTGTGAAAAGGTTGGATGCTATGCAAGCACAACAAAATGCTATGCAAGCACAACAAAAAACTATACAAGATCAGATGACTTCCATGCAAAATTCAATGATGGACGAGATGCGAATGGGATTCCTTCGGTTGACGGAGCTTATATGTTTGAACAAAGTGGCTGAAAAGGTACATGTTGGTTTAATTTGTAAATTCCTAAATTACGTAATTGGTTCTAACAGATATGATTTATATTTAATGTAGTTAAATGAAGAAAATACCACTGATTTTAGCCACGATGATTACATCCAAGACTATCAACCTTCGGTTCCCCATGGTGTAAAGTCTCCTGAATTCGGAGTCGTGTCTGAGGCAAGTGCAGTTGTTAAGGAGTTGACAAGACCACCGAAGCTGACCATAAGAGTACCTAGAGATCGTAAGCGGTCCGCCGTTACCGTGATCCGTATATTGATCCCACTGTGAAGAAGCCTCGGAAACTGAAATTGCTCGAATTCGGAAGTGATAGCAAAGTGGATGATGAAATTTTACGTTCAATGCAAGCATGGATAAGTGACAACAAGAATACTTGGTAAGTTAAATAATGTATTATTATTGTAATCCCCACTTCGATTTCTTTATCAAGTTTGTAATTGTTGAACCTCTGTAGCATGAACACGGGTTTGCTCGAAGCTAAGCCTGCTTGGTTTGAACGGTTGCTATCTCCGGAGGGGTGGCTAGAGGGAGATGTAAGTTGTACACTGTATATTGCAGTTATTTACTCTAGTTTATTCATTTTTTTGGTAACATATATTTGTTTCATGACAGCATATAGAGACATATTGTCGTTTACTGCGGCGGCGTGCCTATTACAATCGTCAGTTATACAAGCAGAACATTGTGTTATTGGATTACACATTTATGGTATTGAAATACATTTTTGACAACAACGTTTATTATTTCTTTTTCGCATTTACCTAGTTGAGCTTACATGTTTTGTAGATTAAAATTGAAGGAAGGTGGGGAATTGCAACTAAGGGTAAAAAACAAAAACAATTCAAGCATGAAACCTACCAATGAGACAATACAATGATGGACTACGTAAAAGGAAAATACCCTTTGCATGCTTCGGAACATTGGAAGACAGTCAACACTGTAAGTAATCTGAAAATTAATATGTTGTTATTCAAGCTTTAGTACACATTCATCCGACTGTTTATTGATTTCTCAGATTTTGTTTCCTGCGAATGTGAATAAAAATCATTGGGTCGCGGTAGAGGTCGACTTGAATGAGTGGGTCATCAAAGTATATGACTCAAAGCCGGACGCATATAATGTTGACCAAATACTAAAGTGGGCAACTTGTCTTAGAAAGATGTTCCCATCTTTGTTGGTGCATGTGATGCCAGATATTTATACCGATCCTTCGTCATTTACGGTCGAAAGACCCGAGGAAGGGGTTCCACGTCAAGGAAATCAGTATGTCTTTGTTTATTTTTTGATGGTTATAGTTTGTCTTATATGATTGTTGTTAATAATGAATGTTTTTATTGAAATATGAGCGATTGTGGGGTTTTTACGCTCAAATTCTTGGAGTACCTCTGGGCAAGAAAACAATTCGACTTTGATGCAAAGGACGGAGAACCCTTTAGAGTTAAAATAGCAACAGAAATATTCCAGAATTCAAAAGAAGTACCTTATGTTGGTGATATAACTTTTTATGTAAATGATGAATGATCGGGATTAGTATAATTTACACCCTTTTACAATATGTATATGCAACTTGTTGTGTCAACTTGATGTAGAGACTTGTGGTTGTGATTTGTGTGAATGGTGTGGAAATTTGTTTGGCTACTAGAAGTGTTAAATTTGCAGGTACCAAAAAAAGATATGGATTTGTTGAAATTTCAAATGAAACTCTGTCAAAATTTCGTAAATAATGTACTAAGTCTAAATTCAGTTACAAATTATTAAAACCAATTGCACATTCTTCATCGTCAATTATTTCAAAGAACATAAATGTAAATAATAATAATAATAATAATTAACCATTTAAAAAAAATAGAAATTTTTTGAAAAACCATCGGGTCGGGGTGCCCGACGTCGGGCCACCCCAACCCGATGGTTTTTCATAATTCCATCGGGATGGGGGTGCCCGACGTCGGGCCACCCGACCCGATGGTTTTTCAAAATTTTTAAAAAAACCATCGGGTCAGGGTGCCCCGACGTCGGGCACCCCATCCCGATGCAATATTCCATCGGGATGGGGTGGCCCGACGTCGGGCCACCCCGACCCGATGGTTTTTCAAAACTTTAAAAACCGTTTTTGGATTAAAAGAACAAAATTGGGAGGGTGGAAAAATTATTTTATAAAGTAATACTTACCCTTTCAAACAACTTCAAACCATTCTCCAATGTTTTTAAAACTTCAAACATGAAAATGAAATGTGATGTAGAGAAAAAAAAAGGTTAGTTGTTGGTAAATTTTTAGTTTTTTTTTAAGGGTTGGTAAATGGTTGGTTGGTGGTTAGTAAATGTAATTAATATAGTTAGTAAATAGGGGTGTAGTTATGATAAGGGTATTGAGGTCATTTTAGGGTAGATTTGCAATTAAATTGGATCTTAAGGGCAGATTTGCAATTCAGTCCCTAAAATAGGGCAATTTTGCTAAAAACCCAAAAAAAAAATCAAAATTTTAAAAACTAAAAATGGGAATGGTGGCCATTGCCGGAAGTCGATGGCGAAGGAGGAGGATCGGCTTTCTCCGGTGATGAAGTTGCTGGAGGAAACTAGCTCCTCTGGCAGCAGAGGAGGCGAGAATGGAGGAGGCGTCCGTCAGGACAGATGGAGGAGGAATTTGATGCGAATCCAACCACGATCCTGTTGCAATTCTGTAGCAAATCCGTCATGTTTCCATCGGGATTCCATCGCAAAGGCTGGTTCTACTCGGACGAAATCTTGAAAAGGCCAGGAGCCTCCTCCATGATGCAATGAATCAGCGAAGAATCTCTCGATTTCAAATACTTGTTTGTCGCTGACACGAGAAAGGATATCAACGGCAGGTGAAGGAGGCTGACGACAATCTTGATGGAGCTGGAAACAGAGGAGGAATTGCAGCGTTGACGTCGGAGTTTGCAGAGGTTGACTGTTGAGTGTGTTTGTGAAGAAGGAGACTGAGTTGACTCGGAGGAGGAGCTTGAGTTGACTCAATCAATTTTTTTTGTTGTGTTTTAGATATAAACTGAGTTGACTCGGTTTTTTGAACGAGTTATTTGAGAAGTGATTGAGTTGACTCAATGATAATTTTTTTTTTCCTGTTAATTTTTTTTTATTTCTTTTTAAATGATTCATATTTATAATATTTATTGATGTCTATTTTAATTATTTTGTTCAATACATTTCCATCATTTTAAAAGTTAAGCAATTTTAAAATTTAGTTTACCAAATACCAACCTATTTTTTTTTTCTTAAGTTGATTATTTCTTAAGTTAAACTATAAGCAGATTATAACTTAAACAAAACAATCTCAAATATAGCCTTAATTATCTATTCCACCCACACATTTCAATAGAAATGTTTCGATTTTATTTTTGATAAACTAAAAAAGCTAAATAACCATCAAACAACACAATAAGGGTCAACCGGCTTATTTTAACTTCCACTGCGGTACCCACTATAAAAAGAAACCCATGAAAGCATTGAAAGTGATCACTTCTATCATTACTTAATACTCAACGTTACTTAATTTATTATTATTAGCAACAAAAAACAAGCAAACCCAATAATAATTGTATCATATTGATACATATTTGTTCCTAGAACGTGGCGCAGTTGTCCATTGTCAAGAAGAAGACCTCCCTGTCAAGGAGGTCGTATCCAACGACCATGTCACCCTGAGCCCTAGCTCCAAATATGGCAGGAATGGCCAAGTATATATAATACAACAGGATGCATGGCCTTTCACTGTTACTGTTCCGAATATGTTGGATTTCGACAAGTACAGTTTAGACGTACGTACCGCTGAATTGAAGCGTGATGGTGGGAAGCTTATGGAGATCAGGAATGCTGCTGTAGTAGAAACAGAGGCATTCAATCCCCTCCACTGGGTTTGGATCTCTCACTGCAGCGTTCGAACCAATAGCTTTCACCACAAGTTTTTTCACTTTCTCAAGCACTTTAGGGTCAATTTGCATATATGATGAGCCTATATCAATTACCATGTTTCCTGATTGATGAGGAATGGATTCACCCATGCATGGCACCCTCCTCGCCATTAACCTATATAGAAGTTAATGTGATGGCTTTCTGTTTGGGTACTCGGCACCAAAGAAGTTGAAAACAACAAATGGACTTGATGGATTCAAACCCAAGTTTCCAAACTTGATCTTGCTTCGAGCATTTTTAATTGAACAATATGGGAATTTCCCCTTAATCGATTGGCTCATTTGGGAGATTAGGAGAGCCACTACCAAGGCCGCTAATTCCGGATGCCTGCTTGCTGAATTTTCATGTGTTGATGCGTCCGCAACCGAAAGCAATATCCTGGTGAGGTGGGGCACTGCCGGTACCGATGATAAAGTTTTCTGTATTAAGATCTCCTTTGGTATTTGATTTATCCAAGTATTTGATAGGGTGCATATATTGTCACCCATAAAACTAATTAGTATATTTTTATTTTATTAAAACAGCGCTTCTCCATACGTACAATCCATAAATTATATATTTACAATCCAATTTAATTTTTTTTATTAATGACAATTTTAACCTGAATTAAAATTAATAAACAAGACAATAAAAATTCTAAAGACACTTCAAACTAATTAAATTATTAAAAAGAGAAATTATCTCTCATAAATCAATAGATTAAATATTACATATTAAACTCTCTCCCCTAAATCTGTTATTACCATATTAAACACTCTCTCATAATTACTCTCTCTCCATTTTTCAAAAAAAAAAAATCATATCTCCATACTTTCTCGATCAATCTCCGATTAATAGTTAAAGAAAAAAAACTTATGAATATTTTGGTTTTTTACTAAAGTAATAAATGTGTATAGGGCCAAAACCATAAATAGCCTTAAAATTAGGGAAGTATTCAAATATGTCATTTCTCAATAATATCACTATTTTTATCCAAGAGAAATGATTTTTTGACAAAAATACCCTTAGTGCATTTATGACAAGTGAGAAAGAATATTTTCTTTAGTCATCTTTATCAATCCTTTGATGGAGGTTTAACAAACCTCAATCAATGAAGGTATGTGGAGAGAATATTTCATTAAATATTCTCTATAACCAGTCGTCAGTGGAGTTTGGAATTCTTCTGTAGAGGCGGCTGACGATGATGAGCTTGCCCTCAGTCGGAAATGGTTGATACGCTGAATTGACCTACAAAAAGCATTGTTCATGCGATCAACATCGGTTTCATATGGGTTGTAAATAGGGGAGAGTGAGAGTCACGGTGAATTAGATCAACACTAAAACTCGATATCGGGTTGATTATTATGGACTTATATGGTTGTTGATACAACAAGGGAGACATGAAGACCAAGGAATTTAATAGCAGTGAAGTGATTTGGAAAAGAGAAGTTGATTTGAAAGCTGAGGATGCCATGAATCCACCCCCCACCCCTTTTACCCTATTAGAAAGTTGAGGACAAGGTTTGTTCATATTGGTATTTAATCCCCCTGAAATGGAAAGAATGGAAAATGAACCCCTTCTGTCACATTTTCCATCCAAAATCATATTAACCATTAAAATCAAAGGGGCAATATTGTAAAAGCAAATAATTAAATAAATAAATAATTAAAAACAAAAAAAATAAAACCCAACCATCATCACACAAATTAAACCCATTTCTATGAACCCAACCCAGAAAACCCAAATTAAACTCGGATCATCATCTTCTCAAATCAACAACTCACACCAAAACCTAGTCGATGCTGATCCCTTTCTCTTTCTTCCCATCTCTTCTATGGATGGCCAATGGGAAAATGGGGATGGATATAGATCCTCCATCCCCATCCTCAATTTCCAAACCATCCCCATCCCTCCCATTTCCCCGTTTGGGGAAATGGGTATGTGGTAGTTTTGGGGGGTGGTCCGCTCATCCCCATTCTCATTTCCCCGTTTTTTCCCATTTGTCCTAGTTTTTCGTTTTGCTGTTTCCCCCGTCTTCCCCATTTCCCTAGTCTTCCCCAGTTTAAGTATAAATTACATTACTAAAAAAACACACAATTCATTATAAATAAGTATATAGGATTTAAGGTTATGTTTTAAAGTTATCAAGAAGTATATATACTTAGTAAAATTGAAAGAATAAAAATATTAAGAAATATATATATATATATATATATAAAATTATATATAAGGTTTGGAAAAAAATAGGGAAATAGGGATGAGGGCACCTACCCCCATCCTCATCCCCATTTCAATTTGGGGATAAAAATCATCTCTATCTCTATCTCCACCCCCACCCTCCCATTTCCCCAGTTTTCCCCAAAAACTTTCCCCTAAATAAGGATGAGGGAGCGGGGATTTGGGTCCCGGGGATAAATGGCCATCCTTAATCTCTTCTTTCTCTCTTCTTTAAAAAATCACAATTTCTTTTGAAAGGAAATTAGATCTGGAAAGTTTGAGCCATCCAATTGCCGCCTACCAACATTCACTGCCGCGAGTCACTTACCACTGCCGACCTTGAAAAGCTTCACCGGTCACTGATCACCAAACTCCGGTCATCAACGTTGTCGATCTATTCGCTAGAAACCGCCAACGAAGCCCACGAAAAAATTGTCTTTGATGCCCCGATTCGCTGCGATCCACTGTGATTCAAGTAGTGTTGGCGCTACCATTATATTCGTCGGAGTCTGCCCTATGTGATTGACTACTCCTTGCCGCCGATTTAATCGTGCTGGTGAAGCTGCGAATCGCACGCGACTTGAACCGGTGGTGTTGTTTTATTTTAGGTTGTGTTTGGCGGTGGTGGTGTGGTTGTGGTGATGGTGGTGGATTGAGTTTTTGTTTGGAATAAGTTTAGTTGATTTGTGTTTTGTGTTTTGTGTTTGTTGGGAAGAAATTGATTAGTTGGTGTTGGTGTTAGAGATGTGGTTGAAGATGAAGATAGAGTTGATGGTGTTTGAGATGGGGATGATGAAATTGATGAAGAATTGATGTGTTTGTAGGGATGAAGGTTGAATTTTTTTTCTTTATTTTTTTTTTCTCTTGAGAAAGAAGATGGAGATCTGGTTTCAAATTTTTATTTAAATTTTTTATTTATTTAATTGATTTTTTTAAGGATAAATAAGAAGAAAATTTTAATATTTAATTTTTGTATTTATTAATTTCAAAAGAAAAATCCAGTTGAATTTTTTTTATAAAGAGATAAAAACAAATTTCTTTTTAAATTTTTTTAATTTTTAATTTTTGTTTTTAAAATTAACTAAAAAATAAAAAGAGATATCTCCATCGTCCATCTCAGAGATGGATGGTGGAGATCCATCTTTTTTTTCAATTATGTTTTTTTAAAAATATTTTTTTGTTTTCTATTTTTTAATATATTGTTTATTTAATAAATAATTTTGGGGGTTAAATGGTTATTTACTTATTATATTAAGGATAAAACGGTCATTTGACCCTGAGACTGACGGTCAACACATTTTTTGGATAAAAATTCTAACAAAAAGGGGAAGATTTACAATATTTTTATTTCAGGTGGAAGACCGGCTATTATAGACAAACAATGTTCTCACATTTCTAATAGAGGGAGGAAAATGATAATATCCCTTTTAAATTATATAATGGATGTTGAGATAATTAGTCATATATAAATAGCCACAGGAAGTGTGCTATTTCAGCTTTGATGTGGTGTCGAATGATCGATCTTGACGACTAAAATTAAAGTATGGTTGAAATTTATTTAATTGTCATTTTCTTTTATCAACCGCCCCACTTGCAAGTTGTTTCATTGAAGTTAAAAGTTTTTGATATAATTTGAAAAGTGAACAAAAATGAAAAATTATTGAGTCAATTATGGTTATACCCTCCACTTTTAAGATTAGATTACCTAGCATTTAAATATTAAATTTCTTTAAAAGATATTAACTTTCATTTTAGCATGATATTCTTATAAAACATTTCAAATAATTCTCATGCATACCTCAACAAATATTTCGATCGGTGATATATACAAAGAGACGGCAAGGCACCTTTAGGTAACTTAGGCGGTTGACTAAGGCCAAGCTAAAATTAAGGTTCTAAAACAATTTTTCAAATAAAAAAAATATTGAATAATAATTAAACACTCAACGCATCCCACGTTAAATGAAGTGGGTCATGTCGTGTCACGTCATATTGTATTTATACTGAATCTTGTTTTGTCGGACCATATCTAGGCCGATATAACCCAATTTACATATTTAATTAATAATAAATATGTCAAGCAAAAAATATGAATCATAATACCAAAAACTATAAAATATAAAATACAAAAATTTAATCAACATTTTTACATTTACAAATAAGAATAAATTATTTTAACTATTAAGTTTGGAAACCTCGGTGTGAGTCCATCAAGTCAATTTGTTGTTTCAACTTCTTTGTTTATGAAAAAAAGAAGCTATCACATCACATTGAGTTATATATTTGTCGATGGCAAGAAAGTACCATACGTGGGTGCATCCATTGCTCGGCGGGGAAACATGATAGTTGATACAGGGTCAGAATATACATATATTGACTCTCAAGTGTTTGAACAAGTGAAAAAAATATTTGGTGGACGCAATTAGGTCGAAGGCTGTAGTTAGAGATCCAAACACAGTGCCTGAGGGGACTGAACACCTTTGTTTCGACAAAAAAACAGCGTCGATATCAATCATCTTCCCACCATCGCATTTAAATTCAGCGGTGGTAAAAGACTGAACCTGAAGTCAGCCAACACGGTTCCTAGCAGTGGACGACCATGTACTGTGCTTCACCTTTCTGCCGCCCGAACACAGAAATCAACAACATGGTCCTGTCATTTTTGGTGTTTTGGCTCAGGAGGGCTCTATGGTTGGAAACGACCTCCTTGGCAAGAAAATTTTCTTCTTGCCAACGGACTGCACCACCTTCTAGCTAGGAGTTAGATGGAACGAATATGTATTAAGGATGCAATTAATGTTGCTAATAATTATTTAAAAAGTAATTAATTAACGTTGTGTATTAATCTATATATATTGCCTTTGCTTTGTTTTAATTTACATATCTAGAATCAGTTAGGAAATTCTTCTCCCAACATGCCAACTAAAAAAAATGTGGCTATTCACATTAATGAATCAATTTACTTTGAAAGTGTTGGAATGTGCAAATCAGCTGTAATTGGTCGAGTTATTTTATCTAAAGGGGATACTCCTTGAAAAATCCACAATTTGAAATTAAAACTATGACAATTTTGGTTGATCTTTTCACCACGGCGACTGATATCTTTGGATAGAGGATATTATAACATGTTGTTTTCTAATGTTCAAAATAAAGAGGGGTGTGATCTCTATCGGCTCTATTATCATTTCTCTTTTCTTTTTTTTTTCAAAGCTGATTTGATGTATACCAATTCATGTCACTTTTCACATTCCTATATTATTTCATTGAAATGATTCATTTCTCACGTGATTTGTTCTAACTTTTACAAGACTCATAAAAAGTGGCAATGATTGAAATAAAAATAACACATATGATGTAAATCTCAACCATCTATTAATTTACCCTAGCAAAGAATTTTTTTTTTTGAAATATTATAATAAATTGAGATTTTAAGGGTAAGGGAGAGATTCGAACCCAACACCTATTAATGTAGGTGAGATAGACATACCACCACCCAAGTAAAGATAGATATTATACCATATTAACATTCATATCTCCTTATAAGTTATAACATTCCTAAAAACCATCTAAAACTCGGCAACCTCAATTTTAAAATTATCTTCTTTCTTCCCAATTACTTCGATAATTAATATTCTCTATACCAAAAAAAAAAAAAAAATGATTCCTACTTAATTTACTAAAATAATTGAACTTTGATCTACATCAGTAGTTCATAAACATATTGACTTACCTTATACATACATCAATTAATGCGACCCTTGCCATATTTTAAAACATAAACAAAATAATATTTGAAACTTATGATGAATTTATTAAAAGTTATTAAGAATTTGTTAGTGATGAATAACTTGTTAAGAGTTTGTTACTAATGAATGGCCGTGATTAACTTAGTGATTAGTTATATAAGCACCGTACCAAAATTCATTTTCTCATTTTCCAATTTCCAAAAAATTCTGTTTTGGTACTCAATAGAATATTTTCTCTTAATTTCTATGAGAAAATATAAATGTGTAATCAGTGTCGTATGTTAATTTGAGTCTAATATACCATGAATGATGAATTTAAGGTGGGCTTTTTTTAACCCAATTAAGCATGCTGCTAATGAGTAATGCCATTGAATGGCAAAAGTTGATTGTACTAATTAAGAAACAGGGCTCAAAAAATAAATAGCACTATTTGTGGTGGGTGTTGTGCAAATATCACCACATTACTAATTCATGTTTAAAAGGCACCAATATAGGTGTCCAGACAAAAATACCCCTTCCAAGTGAGTTTTTGTCGTTTTCAAACCTAGTGAGAAAAACCAGAGAGAGAAAACATCTCTTGGAAAAAGAACCGGCGTTGGAAGATCAGTGGTTTTCCGTCTGAAAAAGACGTCGAAGTAACCGGCGGTAGGACAACAGTGTTTATCTGGTGTTCAGACGAGAGCATCTTCAATCGACGGTAAGTTGAGTCAGATTATGTTGTTGATTTTGTTTGTAATAAGTTCATGTTTGATGTTGGTTGGTTGTTGATTAAACTTGTAGATTATGTTTGTTTGTTGATCTGAGAATGGTTGTGGGTTAGGTTAGGGTTTGTAAATCCGTTGAAGATCTGGGTTCCCGAGCTTTTTCAAGGTGATTCCGAGCTTTTTTCAAGCTTATTCGAGCTTTTTAAGAGTTTTTTCCGAGCTTTTTAAAACGTTTTCCGAGCTTTTTCAGGGTTTTCGAGCTTTTTCTGGGTTTTCGAGCTTTTTCAAACTGGTTCCGAGCTTTTTGAAAATGGCCGAGCTTTTTGAAACTATTGTCGAGCTATTTTAAAATGTGGCCGAGCTTTTTAAAACAATTTCCAAGCTTTTTGAAACAGTGCCCGAGATTTTTTAAAAAGCCCGAGCTTTTTTAAACAGTGTCCGAGCTTTTTGAAACTGAGTCCGAGCTTTTTCAAACAGTTGCCGAGCTTTTTTAGACAGTTCGAGCTTGTTAAAACTGAGTCCGAGCTTTTTGAACAGTCCGAACATTTTCAACACGTGTTCGAGCTTTTTGAAAAAATTTCGAGCTTTTATAAACTGAGTCCTGAGCTTGTTAAAACTGAGTCCGAGCTTTTTGAACAGTCCGAGCATTTTCAACACGTGTCCGAGCTTTTTGAAAAATTTTCCGAGCTTTTTTAAACTGAGTCCGAGCTTGTTAAAACCGAGTCCGAGCTTTTTCAACAGTCCGAGCATTTTCAACACGTGTTCGAGCTTTTTGAAATAGTTTCCGAGCTTTTTGAAAAAAGTTCGAGCTTTTTTAAACTGAGTCCGAGCTTGTTAAAACTGAGTCCCAGCTTTTTGAACTGTCCGAGCATTTTCAACACGTGTCCGAGGTTTTTGAAACAGTTTCCGAGCTTTTTGAAAGATGTTTCGAGCTTTTTTAAACTGAGTCCGAGCTTGTTAAAACCGAGTCCGAGCTTTTTAAACAGTCCGAGCATTTTCAACACGTGTCCGAGCTTTTTGAAACAGTGTCCGAGCTTTTTCAACAGTCCGAGCGTTTTCAAACTGGTCCCGAGCTTTTTCAAACTGGTCCCGAGCTTTTTCAAACTGTGCCCGAGCTTTTTTTATATGAGTCCGAGCATTTTCCAACTGTGTCCGAGCTTTTTTCACACTGTCCGAGCGTTTTCAATATGAGTCCGAGCTTTTTGAAACTGCTTCTCTGCTATTTTATATTATTATGTCCTAGCCTTTTACAGTTTACTGATGCATTCTTTCTATGAAAATGCAGATGAGTAGTGAACTAAAGGATTTGCTTAAAACTCCAGAGGATGAATGGTACGATGGAAAAATAACTCGGCATGACCATTTCAGCGACCTTAAAGATATCGACGTCGCACTAGACAGTGTACCAGAACAATTCAAGGTCGAAGACCGACGTCGGTATACAGAGTCTTGTTTTGGTCATTTCCTGAGGATGGATCGGGGGATGAAGTTTTCGGGTAGCGTAGTCCATCGACTGCTATTGCGCGAGCTACATCACGATGGGCCGCAGGATGAGATGAGATTTTTGTTAGGTACTCGTTCGGTCCGGTTCTCCAAGGTTGAATTCTGTCTGATCACCGGATTGAAGTTTGGAGTGATTCCCGACACGACGAGGTATGAGATGGTTCAGAACGGGATACAACAACGGTATTTCAATGGTGCAGCTGATGTGGATTATGAACAGCTGAAAGCTGTTCTACGGATCGGTGTATTTGAGGAGCAGTACGATGCTGTGAAGCTGTGCCTCCTTTATATGCTAAACTGGATATTGATGGGGTTGGACGAGAGACAGAAAGTTCCATTATGGCAGATCCGGCTAGTCGAGGACTTGGACGCTTTTGATGCATTCCCGTAGGGGTGCCCACGTGTATAGGCAGTCCATTATTGGATTCAAGAATGCCTTAAACGGTCGACGTGTGCGGTATGAGAGACGACAGCATGAAAAGGGCGTTGACGTTCACACGGTGGAGACGTACAACATTTACGGTCTAGCTCACGCACTGTTGGTGAGAATTTAGAATTTGTATCGTTTGAAAACCTGAAATTTTTTTTCCATGAGTTACGGAATAAATGATTGGATTCTGAATAACTTGTTCTTTTACATAGGTATTTGCGTATGAGGTTATCCCCGAGCTTGGGACCCGATTTGGGACACGTAGGGAGATTGAGTTGTCCCCCCGTATTCTGAAATGGCAGTTGCAAACTCAACCAAGGTCGGACAAGCTGGACAGAAAAATTTTCTTAGCCAGGGTAAGGATCTATTGTGTTAAAGTGTTTACATATTACGATTATACAAATAGAATGGTCTAACCACGATTTCAGATGTTTGCGAGGACTGCACTGGTGCCGACAGCAGCTGAGAGGGTTGCACGGTACTACGAGGGCATAAATGAGGGAGGCAGTCTATATATGGCTGCCGATGGACACGACGGCTCGGTACCGGATCCCTTACATCATACGACTGCCGGACCCAGTCATACGGAGGGTTCCGACCATGAGTTTGGCGGTGGGAGTCCCCTCAGGCACAGGCCGGATACGGAGGGTTCGGTCCCGGAGTTTGTCGCTGGGAGTCCTCTTAGGCGCAGACAGGTTCGCTTTGCGATGCCCAGTGGAGTACATTCACGAGAAGACGTTGGAGGGCATCGCCAGGTATGTAAAAAATGGTGTAATGCATTATTTATGTTGAAACAAGTGTTGGGTTTTAGTACTGATAATAATGATTTTGTTTCAGGATCGTTTGGAACAAAAAATCCAAGATGTGATGGATGCAGTCGCTGCGTTACGGGAGGATATCCGGAAGAGTGATCGGGAACGGGATAGGCAGCATAGAGAGGTGATGGACTTTCTCCGGGGGCGGTGGGGTTCGACATCACAGTCTGGCAGGGATGGTCCACCCTCCCATGATCAAGACTCTCCCCGTACAGACAGAGACGGAGGGACAGACCCAGCCACCGGACCTACGACGGAGGCTGATGGACCTCAGACACAGGGTCCAACAGCTGGAGATACAGTACGAGACCAGCAGATGCAAGTCCCTGGTGGCACGGATACAGGAGTATTTGGGGAGACAGTTACCCAGGCGATATTAGAGTATCCGCTGCTTATGGAGGTACAGGATGTGGATCCTCCTGTTTATATCCAGGACCACACAGCGGACCCGTTCAGTCCACTGGGTCAGAGTCCCTCCTCCCGTACAGTCCACACTCCTGACCTGACCAGGCGATCCATAGGGAGCACCCCTGCGGTCCATCCGACACCGCTCCCCTCTACTCGATCCCGTCACACCTCACCCCCTAGTGACACTGGCGGTCCATCCCACCGGAGCCCTCGACGTGATCAGCCATTTCAGAGTTCCTCCTCCCAACACCCCCCAATCCACAGTCAGCATAGGCAGCAGCGGATGCGCAAACGAGGCTGGCAGTTGATGAGCCCATACACTGACCCCTGTCGGCCGAAGAGGCCAAGGACACTGCCCATGTCATCAGCACATACATTCAGGCCCGATGGATTGGTAGACGCTGACCAGCTTGCGGCTTACAAAGCCTACAAGAGGAACGTGACGGGGGAATTGTAAGTATTAAAATATTGTGAATTTATTTTGAAACACCTAAGTTAAATTAGTTGTATTCCTAAATAATTGAAAATTACACAGACGTGATGTGGATCTGATGACCCCCGTGCCTGTGACTTGGTTCCACCGGTTGCAAACCAACTTTATGGAGTTGGAGGACACGGTACTTTCCTTACTTTGATTGTCTTTTAAGTTTGTTTAACTTATGGAAGAATACTAACAATGTATAATGTTTATATTGTCAGCATATTGACGCGTACCTGCATATTTTACGGAAGCGTCAACGAGCATTCCCCACTGTCTACATTCAAAGGATGAACCTACTAGATTCTCAGTTCTATGTAAGTGTTTCAAATGTACTGTTTTCACACGTCTGTTTGTTGTGTTTCATCCTGTTTCTAACGTTTCAGTTCGTTGTCTATTTTCAGTCAATGCTGGAGTTTCAGTGGCGGAGAATCATGCCTCGCGATGCTGTGGGCAAAGCCCCAAAAACTGGTCTGTGTTGAAGTACAGGTGGTCCCCTGAAGATCTGATGACGGTACGTGGATTGCTCCCGGTAGGGAACCGACCATGGCACGAGGTTGACACGGTGAGCAAAATACAGTTATGGTTTCAATGTGTTTAATTAAAAATTCTTATTTTGACCATAACAATATCTTGAACACTTGGTACAGGTCCTTATTCCGTGCAACGTTGGTGGCCAGCATTGGCTCGTGGCCAGCGTTGACCTTACTGTCGGGAAGATCCACCTGCTAGACCCGTTCAGACAGGAAGTCCCCCTACAGATCAGGAAAGAGCAGGTCGCTCCATTGCGGTGGTTTATACCCTCGATGTTGCATCAGGTGGGGTTTCACGATGCCAGACCAACGGGCGAGGCGAAGTATCAGAAGCGGAATAGGCCCTTTGGGGTAAGCATGGTGTCTACAACACATGTGCCCCAACAGACTAGAGGGTATGACTGTACGAACATCATTTAAACTTTAAGTTTGTTTTATTCAACTTCTATTGTAACGGTTGTTCATGTGCTGAGTCGCAGGGGTAACTGTGGTGCTCATACCTTGAGATTGATGGAGTACGTACTGGCGAACAGGATGACGTTCGACTGGTCAGAAGAAGATATGTGCACCATACGGGAGAAGATGGCTGTGGAGATTTTTTGTAACTCCAAGCCACATTAGATGTTGTAGTTGTCGATGTACAAACAATTATAGTAATGAACTTTCAAATTATAAATTTTTTGTTTAAAATTTAAAGTGTTTTCATTTACAAGTACAACACACGCATTTCATATCATACAATAAAACAAGTAATAATTAACACCCCAACTCAATTAAACAATAAGTATGAACGGCTCGGTTCACTCCTCGGCAGATTCCTTGTGTGGGCACGTCTGTTTGTTATGTCCAACTTGATGACATACGCTACACTTACGACGGTATTCCTCGGGAACAATTCTGCTCGGACCTTCAATAATCAAGGGCGGATTAGAACACCTCCTGCTATTATGACCTGATTGTCCACATCTTCTACACGATTGGGTGGTTGTCCTCTCGGAAGACGATGCATGTCGACCCTCCATCGGGCGACCTGATTGTCTCTTGGTCTTTGGATTTAAAACCACCCGCTCAGCGATGTCGGACGGCACTACCCATGAAGAAGGATGGCCAACAGGCATAATAGGAACTGAGTATGCATCAATAAGTGTCTGTCTCTTGTAGTAGTCTGAACACAGCGATGTGAAATCCAAATTCCGCTCCCTGCAAAACCAATGAAAAAAGTGACAATCACGCTTGCTTAATATAGGGTATAATTTTATACTGTTAATGTACCTTGCCGCTGCGAGTGCGTGAGAACACGGAAACTGATCCATTTGGAATTTGTTGCATGTGCATGTCTTCCGGGCTAAGTCAACAGTCCACTGTTTTCCGGACCGTTTGACAGAGAAAATGTTCCAGTCCACTGGATTGACGGTCATATAACCGCACTTCTCGACCCGTTGTAGCATCACAAGATGTGCTGCGTCGGTCAACTGATGACGCATGGACTGTGCAGCTCGATGTCGATCGTGAAACCAACTGCTGTAACATATTCCTAATGAACTCTGCCAATGTCAACATAGGGAGTTGTCGTGCGAATTTAAGGCATGAGTTTATGCACTCTGCAACATTTGTTGTCATCACCCTGAACCTTCGTTGGGGACAGTGTACACGAGACCATTTGTGTGGACCGGCAGATTCAACATAATCGAACGCATTCTTGTGCAGGTTACGTAACTCACCCATGTACCGGTTATATTTGAATTCAGTGTACGCTCTAGCGGCTTTGCCCATTAAGCTGGCAACATCTTTTCTGTGAAATCGCTTCTTCACATTTTCACCAAAGTGCCAACAACATATGGTATGGGTTGCATAAGGGAACACTTTAGAAATCCCTGCTTCAATGCTTGCATGTCGATCGGAAATAAAAACCAGATCATCTATATGACCAAGGGCACCCTTCAAGCAATCCAAAAACCATTCCCATGAAAGGTTGTTTTCGGAGTCGCCGTACCCAAAAGCAATTGGATACACCTGTTCGTTTCCATCTTGGGCAGTTGCAACAAACATTGTACCCCCGAATCTTCCCTTCAAATGGGTACCATCAACTGCAATAACCGGACGCATGCACCTCTGAAAACCTCTAACTGAGGCCCCTAATGACATGAAAAAGTAAAGGAATTTACCGTCGTCAGCGCACTGTAAGTCAGTGATTGTGCCGGGATTTTGTTGTTCCAGCACGTAACCAAAAGACGGCAGTAGTTGGAAGGTTTCTTCATGTGTCCCATAGGTCAGTGACAATGCATAATGCAAGGCTTGATATGCCTTACTGTACATGATTTGGATGCCATACATTGTTTTCATATCGGCGATTATATCCTTGGGACGCATGAGACGACCATCTTGTTGTTGAAGTCTAGGTGCAACCACTTCTCCAATTATAACTGCACTAGCTTGTCGGTGGCGACGGTGAATCTCCTCCAATGGACAACTGTGTTCATTGACAAAACTTCTTACTTGGAAGTACATCCCTTCATCTCTTCTCACCGCTCTTAATTTCCATGTACAGTTGTCAATCAAACAAACAAGATGTAACGTTGTCTTATTGGACCTTTTCACCTTCCATTCGAAGTTTCGCCGCATTGCGAAAAGGCCAACTAGTCTCTTCAGATCCTTTTTTGTCCGAAAGAACTGACCTTTATAAATCATGGATGTAGGTTCTTCTGCTACCAAGGTTGTGCTTCTACCAATCCCAAACGAGTATGAATCTGCTCCGGGAATAACCCACGTTGTGGTATTATCAGAATCATCTGTAGATACATTATGCCGGACCTCGGAAGTACCAGGCATATCTGCTCCGGTGCAACTAACTCCTTCTACACGTCTTCCACGTCTTTGAATTTGGACATGATCTTCATCAGTGTTCTCTACAGGATCTACCAGATCAATATTTGCCTCATTATCCACCTCCTGGTTAGGCCCAAGGTTCGGTTCAGTGTTCTCCTCATTGTACATCTCATTGTATTGCTCATTGTACCGCTCATCATTCATCTCAAATCGACAACCAAACACATCGTCGAATTGAGGTTCACAAACATCTGCATGGTCGACCACTACCGGTTGGACAGCACATATGTTTTCCCCACCTTCAGTGGCACTCCTTTGTGTGAACACTTGGTTGCTACCGCTAGCGGATCCAAATGGTTGGGTATTTTCAGGAGCAGGAATATCATTCCGTATCACATCTCCAGTTGCCCTCTCAATTAGACTAACACATACTTGAGGGATCACCCGATCTTCCCCTAGCATAAACTGAACATCATCGTCATTTCTTACAAATGTGCGACATGTAGCGCCAGGAACGATTGATATTGACTGTAGATCAACATTGTATTTGTTTACATCATACTTCACAACGGTATGCACGATCGACACCAATTCTTCGTAACTCATATTCTTTGACACATACATTCCTTGGTTGTCGGATCCAACAAACCTCTGACTTCCGTCGGGTAACTGCTCCCATCGACCGTTGTAAGATATACTATTCTCACCCGATTCATTATCCTGTAACATTCATCACCACAAACCATTATGACAAACATAAAAGCTATGGAAAAGGCTCAGAGCCTTTTAAAATAGTTTCCGAGGTTTTTACGAGCTTTTTTACAAAGTACAGAGCTTTTTTACAAAGTCCGAGCTTTTTTACAAATTCCAGAGATTTTTTACAAATTCCAGAGATTTTTTACAAAAGTCCAGAGCTTTTTTACAAAAGTCCAGAGCTTTTTTACAAAAGTCCCGAGCTTTTTCACAAAGTCCCGAGCTTTTTCAGAAAGTCCCGAGCTTTTTTACAAAAGTCCCGAGCTTTTTCACAAAGTCCCGAGCTTTTTTACAAAAGTCTCGAGCTTTTTCACAAAGTCCCGAGCTTTTTTACAAAAGTCCCGAGCTTTTTCACAAAGTCCCGAGCTTTTTCAGAAAGTCCCGAGCTTTTTTACAAAGTCCCGAGCTTTTTCACAAAGTCCCGAGCTTTTTTACAAAAGTCCCGAGCTTTTTCACAAAGTCCCGAGCTTTTTTACAAAAGTCTCGAGCTTTTTCACAAAGTCCCGAGCTTTTTTACAAAGTCTCGAGCTTTTTCACAAAGTCCCGAGCTTTTTTACAAAGTCTCGAGCTTTTTTCATGTCTCCGAGCTTGTTTTCTAAAGGCTCGAGCCTTTTGTCCAAAGGCTCGAGCTTTTTCAAACATGCTCCGAGTTTTTTCAAACAGTGTCCGAGCTTTTTAAAACAGGGTCCGAGCATTTTCAAACAGGCTCCGAGCTTTTTATTAACAGGTTCAGAGATTCAAATTTCACAGATTCAATATTCACAAAACCAGTTTCATGTTTACAAAAGGAACGTTTAAAAAAAATGAAGGATCAAAAACAGTATTTCAGTCAAACATATTACCTTGTTGTGCTTACTGAAGAACGTTGAGTAGAGTAGTTTTGAAATTTATTGTAGACAGAGAAAGAGAGGAGTTCCTGCCTTCAGCGTTTCAAGTGTGGAGATGGAAGTAAAGACACAATTATAAATTCATTATTTAAGGGCAATTTTGGTAGTTCACCAAAATAGGTGCCTTTTAAACATAAGTTATTAAACCGGTGACGTTGGTGCAACAGCGAGACAAAAAGGTGACATTTCTCACCATTTCCACTTAAGAAACATATGCAAATGAATCGTCCCCTCCATTTTTAGAATTCAATTACTAACCATTTAAATATTATATTTCAATTTAGCATGATAGTATTATTATCATTTATTTATTTTTTAGTGATTAGTTATATAAGTACCCATCAAACTGATTGGCACCACACAGTCACAATGCATTTCATTGGAAAAACTTGTTCCAACTTCCAACCCACAAATATTTATTCCAACAAAAAAACCCCACTTTTTTTTATTCTAAATTTCAAACAGAATTGAGTTCTTTTCACACGTGTAAAGTTTTACACAACTATATCATGACTCATTGCTTTCTGTCTCTGCAAAAGTATATTATTGAGAATTTACGTGTATGGAATGAACTCAACTATGTTTGAAATTTATAGCATATTATTGAGAATTTACATGTGTGAAAGGAACTCAATTATATTTAAATTTATGTTTTTTTAAGTTTATAACCAAAATTTCTTCTCTAATAAACATCTCTATTTCACTTTCAAAATAAATAAATATATTTGCTTCCTTTAATACAGTACATGTGCTTTTTAGATTCTGAAAAGATAAGGTTAATCGAATGAACGAAAGATACGGTTATTCTTAAGATTTTATTAACATGTACAAACTAAAAATTTGCTTCAAAACGGGCAATGGCACCCATGTCAATTGATTAAATGACATTCCCAATTCTGGTGTCATTTATAATAATAGCCTGAGTATTATTATTTGAGCTCTACTAAGGTTTCAGTGATCTAGTGATGTGTGTGTATTCAAATTAAAGAACGGTTGAGATTATTTATCAAATTAAGGACTTAATTAATTATAAGAACAACAATATACTTTCACAACCATAATAGGTTTTGTAGAAACAAACAGCTTTGCAGTATCAAACATAGAATAACAGATTTAAAAAAAAAAAAAAAAAAAAAAACCCCATCTTCCTGTATAAAGAATACTATGATTTGAGTGAAAAGAGCTGAAAGCCACTCTCACTCTCACAAAATGATCTACTTATGCTACATCTCAATATGCTTTTGGATTAAAATAAAAAAAAATATAGTTAAAAAACATACCATACCAAAGTGAAAATTCCATCTAGTTCAATCCAAACAAGCAAAAAATGCTTTCTTCGGTTGCATTCACATTATTCATATACTTGGTCATCAACTCAAATGCCATTCATCTGCTTTGATAAGGCTAATTTAAAGACAGCACTCTAACATCAGAAAGGATTTGAGAATTTGAGGCATACAGTTTTATTAATAAGACAAAATACTTCAAATATAAGCTACATATCCCAAACCCAGATGTGAACAGGATTTGATCTCAAGACCTATTAATTAAGACTAAGAGGTCTCACCTGGTATCACAAACTTGTTATGCATTCTTGGAGTGCTTGGTGCAGGCAGCTGGCTTGAAGAAAACCTTCTTCTTCTCGAGGTCATATCCTACATACAAGTTCATCTGAGATAAATTTCCAAGTATGGAAATATCATATGAAGCTATCATGGTGAGGCACACCATGTGTTTTTGCACTCTAAAGTATGAGCTCACTGTAGGCAACTTCACATCTGCACCAGTGAAATGAACTGTGATAATGGGAAGATGATCACTGTGATGGCTTCGAACTTTGAAACAAGCACTAGGGAGGCCCCATGGATTCCTTACACGTTTAGAGCCAATTGCTTCCTCCAAGGCTTCTGCAAATATTTCATAAAAAACAGGGTCAAGAAATGTGTATGTTGTCCCTGTATCAATTATCATGTTACCCTTCTGAGAAATATTCGATGAACTACTTGTGTAGGCTAGCCTCTTTTTTCCAACACTAATAGGCTCCAGTGTTACATAATAGAATGTCTTTGGTTCTTTATCAACCAAAGGAGTTGAAACAACATTATGACCTGAAACCAAACTTTTCATTCCAAAGTTATCTTGCTCGTCACATTTGAGGATGTGGGAACCAAACAATATGGAAATTTCCCTTTTATTGTAGAACCTAACTGAGAGATCAGGGAAAGAGGGCCACCACCAATGCCAATGATACCAGAACCCACCTCGTCAAACACACCGACATTACTGTGTCCACAACCGAAAATAATTTTCGAGAAAGAAACAGGACGGCCGGTAGACAGAGCAATGGTGAACTTTTCACTACCTATTTCCTTCACTAAACGAACCGTCTCCATACAAATATTTGTAACCACATACGTTTCTTTTTACATCACAACGTTTATCCTTCATCAAACTAATGCAGTAAGGAGATTCACATGGTAAAAGTTTGTAAGTTGAGGAATTTTTGGGATCAAATAATTGAGGTTTTTGCTTGAAACATTTTTTACAAGGTTTACACATTATCCATGTGAGATCACTTCCTGTATCTGCATTTCCTAGAACCTTGATTTTGGGGGTCCCAATTGAAATTTCCATGAAATATTCTCCACCAGAAGGCACCATAGGTGATTGAAGAGCTTTTGTAGAGGCTGATGAGCTTGTTTTGAAATGGTTGATACGGGAAATCGATCGATGAAAAGCATTATGCATGCGATCGATGTAGGTTTCAGATGGGTTATAGAACGGGGAGATTGGGGAATCGCGTTGTATAAGATCAACACTAAAACCAATATCAGTATCGAATTGTATCACTGCAGAAAGAAGAAAGAGATGAGTAAAGCATATCAGAGAAGTAACAGAGAAGAGGTAAGCTAATGTAAAACTGAAGGTTTCCATGATTCAGAGAATTGAAGAAATATTCAGAGATACATAGAGGACGGCTTCACAGAGCACTTATAGCACATATATGTAACGTTCTGTTGAGACTTGAGTCTAATGATCTTGTGTAACTACGTGCACACTTGCATATTGTTTTTTTTGTGTAAAATACTAAAATAACTGCAAAACCTTTAATAGCAAGGAATCCTTGACTGGTTAGGTAAAATGGAAAGTGGAAAAGATAGAGAAGTAGGCTCACATGGTATCAGTTGGAAAAGGGATTAGTTCCAAATAGGAAGAGATAATGGAAGTATGGAACCGTTATGGTTTATGAATGAATATCTAGCTTTAATTAGCAAATATGCATATCATTGGATGGCATAAGCTCATTGTAATTGAGTCTAAGATATCTCACCGAATCCCCATTCATTTACAGAATTAATTACTTACCATTTAAATTTAGAGAGATATTTTTAATAAAGATTAAAATATCAAATAGGTTAAGATCAAATATTTGATTACTGAACCATGTATTGTTGAGAAAAACAGAGATTGAGAAAGTGTATAGATATAAGTAAACATGGTTATGGAGAATGGGATATTATATTTTATTGCCTTATTATTATTATTATTTTGAAATACCACATGCGGTGGTGGCGACTCGAACCTGGGACATTGCCAGGCTGAATGAGCGCTCTTACCACCAAGCCACATTGGGTGGTGGAATTTTATATTTTATTGCCTTATTATAATAGAATTTTATTGCTTTACTATGATTAGGATCTAAGATTTGCATATTTATTTTCCTTTGTTAGTTATTTGGGATATTTTTGTTTTGGAAGGTAAATTATTAACTCCTTTGGTTTTGTTTTTGGCCTATAAATTGAGGCCTATGTTTTGTTATTAAGTAGATTTTGATGAAATGAAATGAATAGAATTGAGTTGCGTTTTGATCTCCTCCCTATTTTCTCTTAATTTCTCTCATTTCTTCTTTCCTCTCTATTTTTATCTTCCAACACTAATTTTTTATTGAGTTACTTTGTTGGTGTTTGTCCTACATCACATAGAAATCTATATTATTTAAGAATCATAACAGGGTTTGTTGGAAACAAACTGTCTTTATTCAAGTTTCAACCATTCCTTCCCTAAAAGCAACAGAAGAACACAAAAAAAGTTCATATATGATAAAATGAAAAACTGTGAAGCCACCACTCTCATATGTGAAGTTTACTTATGGTACATTCGGACTATGCTTTGGTTGGAAAAGCATGACAAGATGAGATTGACCCTACGGTAAAGTCCCCTCTCACGCACATGAATAAGGTTATGGGTTTGTGTCACATCCCCCTCCCTAAACCCTGAAATTTTAGTTGTAAAAAAAAAAAGATAGGAACTTTCTACCAAAAACAGTTAAAACCGCTTCATTTTTGACTGAGCAAGGTTTACTCAAGCCCAGGTACAACACAATATACCAAAGTAAAAATTCCAGTTCTACACTTTAACACAAGCTTTCTATTTAACATTGTTGACTCAGATGCATTTACACTATCCTAGAGAAACGATCTCATAAAATTTTGTAGTATTCAGTCAATCAAATTAATTTTTATGTTATCCTTCTTAATATGAAAGCTACGAAAAATCAATTCATTTGATTTGGTAAGGTTAAATCATAGACAACTAACACCTGAAAGGATGAAGGAAGCCTAGTACAGCATTTAACAAATCAGCCAATGGCCTAATTATAGAATCAAAGAAGACAAGAAGATAGAAATATAGAATCAAGTCATTTCAATAAGCTTAAGTTCATAGATAACTCCACAAGAGGTATCCAGAGAAACCACCTATAATATTCCTGATGGTCCAAGAAAGATAACATAATGATAAGAAAATACCTATCTTATGTAGCTCCAATAACTCATTGCAACAATCAAAACAGGGATAAAGAAAAACAATTAGCTGCAGTTGCAGAAATATGTAGACGACTTTTTTGTTGATAAACAAGTATGCTTAACAATATAGTATATACAACAAATGAACTCCAAATCATGCAAAAAAATTCACAAAATATAAATAAATCCATGTTATTTTCCAATAAAATTATCTTCCTCCAACCTAACAACCTCATATCAGAGAGTATTAGAGAGCCAACTTTCATTCAGTATATGAGAGTATTAGTGAGCCAACTTTCATTCAGTGGCTTCTTTACACGCCAGCATAATCCATGTCAACTAAATTAGTTAAGAATGTTGTTATTAAATTTTGTAGAGTTTGTTATGCAGCTGATTAATTGTAAATACCTGTATTAGTCAGGTATTAGCATATCAAGCATAGCTCTCACCAATTTATTCACCACATCAATCAAACGCACGCCATTCTTTCTAAATTGTCTCCTAGCAGATACGTATTTTAAATGTAAGATTTACATTACCCGTTTTGGAGTACACTGCTCTAGTATCATTATTATATTCACAAACCCTCTTTCAATGTTGAGGAAATTCGGTGATGTGCTGTTATTTACATTTTAAGATTTAAGAACAAATGAGAAAAAGAA
Source organism: Dipteronia sinensis (assembly GCA_033220585.1). Lineage (NCBI taxonomy): Eukaryota > Viridiplantae > Streptophyta > Magnoliopsida > Sapindales > Sapindaceae > Dipteronia > Dipteronia sinensis. The sequence continues at coordinate 32,431,352 of CM065645.1, forward strand.
GCCTACACCCAAAACTTTTTACACAAATATTACTGTGACTTTCTTAATAGACAAACAAATCATCAACAGAAAAGTTGATCAGTTTGGCCATAGATAACAAAGTCAGGGTTCATTGTCAAAGAAAAGCAACAAAAGAATACTGTCAATGAGAAGTTACGATTAAGGATTCTATACATCAAGAAAAGTTCAATTAACATAATAAAGACTTTCAAAGCAAAGAGAAATGAACAACAGTGAAGCTAAACATGATGCTGGGAATTGGAACTTATAGAAAATCATTTAGTAGACACAATATCAACACAACTCTTCCATATATTTCTCAGAATATTATAATATTCAAACTATTAATCACCCTATACAATATAACAGAAAACAGAACACCACTATCATATATGGGCATGCGAAAAGCACTACTATCTTATACCTATGATTGAAATCAACAAAATCAAAACCATAAAAACTTTACTGTTTTGCAGTCTAATCATCGCTAAGCTCATCTTCGGAGTCATGAGCCCTCATCCTCATAGAGGCTTGCTTTGCCCATTTGACGATCTTCGTCGGCCTCTCGGCTGACCTTTTCTTCCTCCTTGATTGCCTTCTTCAGCATCTTTTGCTGCTCCTTCGCCGAGAAAGTACTCAAATCCGATAAGAACTCATCAGTCTTACCCCAGTCGAGACTACTACTCAGTACCCGATTTTCCTTGTCTTTGCTCTTTTTTTTGGAACCTGATTTCGGAGAGCACCACAAACAACCGCTTTTCAGAGGCGGAGAAGGCGAACGCGAACGGGAAACCTTCCATGAATTTGAGGAACTCAATGGAGAAGAACACGATTTGGAACTCGATTTCAACTTTGGAACAGAGACAGAAACGGACTCACGTTTTGATTTCTCCTTCAAATCCGTTTTCCCATCAGGGTTTTGTTTGGAATCCGAGAAAATCTCGTTTTCCGTGGAAGAATTGCAAGAATTGATAGGAGATGAATCATATTCAGGCACCGGTTTTCCCTCCAAACCCATTTTCCCATCCGGGTTTTTTTTCGAATCCGAGAAAGTTTCACATTCTGCCTTATGATCCACTTGGCTCTTTAAATGAGAAAGAGATTTGGCGTAGTGGGTATCATTAATATTGGTGGGGGGTTTAGGTTTGGTTGCAGGGAAGGACTTGAGCTTGCGAAATCGCTGTTCTAACTCAGTGGGGAGGAGTGAGTCAGTGAAACCAGAACAGTTAACAGCAGAAACTTGTTCGAGAACACAGAGCTCTTTGGTCTGAGAGATGAGTTCATCTACTGCTGAGTCGTCCGTATCCGATAAATACCCAAAATCTGCCATTTCTTCAGAAAGAGAAGACAACAAAATGATGAAATAAAGATTTTTGTTTGATCTTCTAGGGTTGCTAATAGTGAACAAAAAAGATGATTTGTGATGATAAATTGACAGTGATGATGTTTTGCGAGGATTTTCCAAGCACGAGGCTCCATAACGGCTAACTCATGCTTTTGGCTGTTTTTTGGATTCAATTTTTTCTTGATCTCCTGATTAGTTGGGAGTTGGGACCCACTGAAATTGGATTATGAATTTATGATGCTAGCTAATCAAAAATGAAAAAAATTAACTTCAAACTCAACGGTCAACACAAATAATTTGTTAACTCACTTACTAGTTTACTACATAATTTTAAAATAATATTAATAATAATAATAATGATGGCTGATGGAGTGGGATCCTTTTGTCGAGGAAGAGTCATCGGAGGAATGAGGAGTGTCGGCAAAATAAGGGTTTAGATTCCGACCCGACACCGAACCCGTATAAAGACCGCAAAATATAAAATGGTCAGACTAGTATAAAGTACCTTCTAAATAAGCAGCGGATCCAGCTTTTACCAACCCATATTTGACCCGGATTTAAGTTTATTTTAATTCCGAATTTTTTCGACCCTAATTGTTTTGGGCTAGAATTTCTATCACTCAATTCAATTAAAAATTTGATAAGTTATACGATCCAAACCCATTAAAATTTTAACTTTTTACAACCCATGTCCAACTAAAAAATTAAACTCAAATATTACTTCATACACCATCACATCTACCGTTTCAACATCTTACTTCCACTACGTTAATATTTCTTCGTATTAATGAAGAAAACTTTTTAAAAAAATACATGGTCTCACTACCATATTAATAAATATTGTTAAAAAAAAAATTCTTCATACGTAAACATATCAATGACCCAAAAAAAAAATAAAAATCATATGATGCTAACGGTTCTTTCTTGTCTATTATTCTGGTAGTATATATTTCTTCCTCTAGAATACCACCTAATAAAAACAATCAAGTAAAAAAAACAAAAAAAAATAGTAAAAACCAATATTATATATAAGTATAACTAAATTTAAGTGGAGCCTATATCCAATTTAACTATAGAATTATTATTATATATTTTAATTAAAGCAAGCCTTACTATTAATTATTCTTTAAAATAGAAGTTTAAACCTTCAAAACTTCAAAAAAAAAAAAGTTTAAACTTTCAAATTTGATGAAGATTCAAATAGACCTATCTAACTAAATTATATTTTATTATTATATTCTTTTTAAGTAATTGTTTCAATTCTATTTGTTAAATTATTTTCTAAAAAAGAATGTAGAAACGGAGACTTAAAATTGGATGGCAATAGTAGGGGAAGTGGAATTGGTTAGAAAAGTGATTACTTGATTAATATATTGTTATATCATAACTATAATTTGATTTGAATTTTCTCGAACTTAGACATCCAAACATATAAATTATAGAAAAAAGAAAAGAAAAAAAATTGATGATTTTTTTTTTAAAAGTATTGTTTTGATTTTTGAATTAGAGAAACCTTTGAAGTACCTTGAAAAAAAAAAGTAGTTTTCTAAATATTTTTTTATATTTTTAGGAAATCGTTTTCTAGAAGAAGGAAAAAATTCTTCCAAACATGAATCCCCTAATCATTGGTGTTTTGGTTTTCAATTTTATTACAGTACAAAAATCTTACAAGCAGTTCTACTAATTAAAAAAATCTATCAAATCCAAAAGATTCCTCAACCCATTATTATAAAAATGATGGCATTTTAAGACAATAAAGGAAGCTGTACAAATAAATGCAAATAACAAGGAAGCTATTAAGTCCAAAGGAGCTCAAAAACTCACTAAAACACTAGAGTGAAGAAGAAGACAATAATTAATTAATAGAGCTTTAAACATTAATTGGTTTTCAAATTATTAAAGTGGAGCAGGAAGAGAGTTATATATACATTTTGTTGTACACATCATGCATAACCCCACATTTTAACTACTCCTCTTATAGTCTTCTTCCTGGATATTTCCTGGTAAAAAAAACAAAATTGCTGCTCTCACTACTCCCCACATATATATATATATATATATATATATATATTATTTATGTATGTACATAGAAACAATAATGTTGGTAATACTGAGAAAATTGTTCATAATGCCAGTAGTAGATACATATCTACAACGAACATTGCCCGTTGTAACGCACGTTGTCAAATTGTCTCCGAAGGTGTGATAGAAAATAGTGCGTTTCGATAATGGATATTGTCCATGATAGATCATGTTATTTACTACGAACAAAAACCATAGTAATAATCGTAATTACTAAGGTCACTGTGCGTAGTCAATGTATTATTAACATCAGGTATTGCCCGTATTAAAAACTCTCACGTTTTTTTTAATATATACATATATATATATATATATTATTTATAAAATTGAGGGTTCAAATTTTGTCCATCCAAAAATTCTAGAATTTTTTATGATTTTTTTTAATTGAAATTTAAATAATTCTTGAATCTATATTTTCTTCACCCAAACTTTCTCTAATTCCATAACAAGATTTTATTTTTGTAGAAATCTTATTTGGTACCTAAACAAAAAACAAATATCTAAAAAGATATAAAGAAATAATCATTATCACACACATAATAAATCAATTAAAACAAAAATAAAAGTTACATAATTGAAACAAAATGATAAATATACAAACTAAGAATAATGAATAAAATTCAAATAATTAAGAGAATCATAATAGCAATTATATATAAAACAAATAAACTTACTTTATAAATAAAAATAACAAGAGAAACAAAATCTCTTTTTTAATTAAACAAACATCTTAAACATCAAAAAATAAAAACCAAACATTTTAAATCTTTAAAAGCATAACATTCTCTTCAAAAAACCAAAAATATAACAAAAATATAACATAGGGGAGAAGAAGAACATATATATATAACTAATCACAACATAAGTAGAAAGTATAACAATAGAAATATGGAATTGAAACAAATTTTGGAGAAAATGTAGAGAAAATAATGAAATGAGAGAGACAAAGGTGTGGCCACTTAGGTTTTGTGAAAGAGTTTAAGTGATAGTGTTTAGAGAATGGAAAAGTTTAAATAAAAGATTTTTGGTTTTTGGTTGGAGATGAAAATTTTTGAAATTTTTTTTCCCTTCTTTTACCTTTTACTACGGGCTTTTATATGCTCGTTATAAAAACAATATAAATGAAATAAATAAATAACTAAAATATCTTTTCACTTTTAGCGGGAAATGAAAATTTTGAATTATTTTCCCTCCAACTATCTTTAACAACGGGCATTGCCTGTAGAAATTTATAAAATCTATAACGAGCAATGTCCGTGGTAAATAAGCCCGTAATGAATAACTCTATAGACTACGGACAAAGCCCGTAATGCATATATTATCTACAACAAGCTCATTTTCACTCGAAATAATTATTCATTATCCATCACGACATTAAAGGCCCGTTGTAAATACTTTTACAAACATAACTCAACTACGGATTTTTAAGGGTCTGTAATGATTAATGGTTTTCCATCACGGGCATTCCAAGCCTGTAGTGAATGCCCCGTAGTAGATATACATATTTCTTGTAGTGTAGCATTTTAAAATTTGTCCAATCCAAGCTAGCCGGTCAAAGTTTATTTGGAATTTTGGACTGTGTGTGATTTAAAAATTAACTTATAAAAATAGAGATACAATTTTTTTATTTTTAATTTCTAATGATTAAGATATAATTGCATTTAAAAAAAGGGAAAGTATCATTTTTTCCCCTATATTTTCCCCTATTCATAAATTTACCCCATGTATTTTCATTTATGGTCGTTTTCCCCTCTAAAATCGAAAATAATCGCCACTTAACCCCCTTCCGTTAGCTTTTCCGTTAAAATGGCATGTTGACCTGTTATCTCATTGTTGACTACAAGGGTAATACGGTAAGTTTGACAAAGGCATCTAAATGAGAATTAATATGAAAGGGTAAAAATGTAAACTCATAAATAAACATTTATGATTAAAAAAAAACTTAACATGTGGCTGACTGGTTGGGATGAATACAAATATTATCATACGACAGTGGTCCCTCACTTTATACCTTTTCTTCGTTTCTAGCTTCACCATCACCAAACCGTTCAGCTTCGTTTTCCCTCGCCAAGACAAACCCTACAATCACGAAAATTTACCAAGAAGACATTGAAATGGTGTTTTATGAGTGTCTGAAGGTTAATTAGGTTAGTTGTTTTTTTAGTACATAGTAGAGTTGTCAAATCGAAAGAGTTGAAGTGGGTTTCGGTTTTGTTTTGCTTTGAAGGTATGTTTTTTTTTTCCACTTTTAATGTTTTATAGTGTTATTGTACTGATTTTGAGTGCATGGCTTGAGTTTTGATCGTTTGTCTTGACTATAGTTAACGATTTAGGGTTTTGTATTAAAATAATTTGGGGGTTTTTTGTTTTAAGTTGTTAACTTTGAAATTGATAGTGTAATTGCATATTATTGACTATTTATACGTGAAATATGCATAAATAGTGTTCAAAATTATTAGATTTCAATTTTTTGTCAAAGACAGAGTAGAGTTGTTCAGATTGAAGGAGTTGAAGTTGGTTATGGTTTCATTTTTCTTTTAAGGTATATTTTTTTTTCATTTTTAATGTTTTATAGTGTTTTTGTACTGATTTTGAGTGCATGGCTTAAGTTTTGATTGTTTGTCTTGACTATAGTTAACTTTTTAGGGTTTGTATTAAAAAAAATTGGGGTGTTTTTGTTTTAAGTTGTTAACTTTGGAATTGATGGTGTAATTGCATGTTATTGAATGTTTATATATGAAATATGCATAAATAATGTTCAAAATCATTATTAACTGTTTTATGATTACCTCATTACTCTTCCTTTCTCTAGTTGTTCGTTATATGCATAACTTTGCTGTTGTTTTGAATATTAATTTGATTTGCAATAAAATTTGTTATCTATTAGATTAGACTTTGATCCAAATAAATATTGATTGATTGATATTAGATAATTAAAGTCTATGACTTCCTATAGACTTTGAAGATATCCATTCACCCACCATGTTAGAGTGAGGAGTCGTTGATTTTGTTGGCTAGAGTTCAAATTGATGTGAATATATGTGTGTGTTGATGTGAATATTATATATATATATATATATATATATATATGTGTAAGTCTGTCAAAGTTTTTTTTAAGGTATATGATAATCTAAATGAACAGTGGGGTGTGTGTCAAAGTTTTTTTTTAAAAGTTTATGATAATCTAAATGAACAGTGGTGTGTATGTATGTGTGTGTGTTTTGATTATGTTGGCTAGAGTTTAAATTAATGTGAATCTATATATGTGTGTGTCAAAGTTTTTTTTTTAAAGGTATATGGTAATCTAAATGAATTTGTATTTGATTTTGCAGTAATCCATTTGATTTCAATTTCTAATAAAATAAGAAATTTTTTGATAAATTCACTTTCAAAATTAATTCACACATTATTTTGTGTGAGATGGTGTAATGTATTGTTTGTAGATTTTATACAATATGTCTATATAAACCTGCAAATGTTTAATCTATTCCTTGCAGATGGTATATATGTTTAAAATAGGGAAATAAATTCTTTTAGATGGTGTAATTACATTCGTGTTTTTTTTTTGAAAAATATTATATTCTTTGAAATTAGGGATATATATATTTTATTGAAGTTACTTGTCTATTTTTGACAGAGTATGAAATGGACATCCTTTTAGTTGTTGTTCATTATGATAGGTACTGAGTTTGAGCTTGGTAGTTGTGATTGTGACCACATTAGCCTGATTACATTGTTGCATGCCATGTTTGAAAAAAAAAACTGGTAGTGATAAAGTGCCAAATGATGAGTATTGTGTTTAAGTGTTTTGTCCATGGTCCGGTGAGAGAAAGGAAATTTATAGTGATATTGAGTTGGTACATGTGTTTAGATCATTTATAGATCATAAAGAGAGGACAATCAGGTTTGAAGTTGAAAAGAAACCATATATCCCACTCCAACCCTATTTAGGGTTTACTGAATTTGCAAATAACTATTATAACTATGAAGGTGATAATGAGGTTGATGATGTAAAAAGTGTGATGTCTGGTGACAGTGAGGAAGTGGTTGAGATTGATGATGTTAGGGCAGAGGGTGGTGTAGATAGGGATGAACATGTGGTAGGTGATGAGAGTGATGAAGTGAATGAGGGTGGTACTTTGGCACTTGCTGTTGTAGATGAGGAAGACATCAATAATGCCAACCTTGAATTGTTGGAAGGGTTTCAATCTAAGAGTGATGATGAGTATTTAGTGAGTCAGAAGATGAAAAGGCCGAAGCTAAAATAGCTAGATTGATGAAAGGAAACCCCTTTAAGAAAATGGTAGGTGGTCATATAGAGTTTGAGGTTGGACAAACAAATGACACTGTGTACTCATTAAGGGCATTGTTAAAAGACTATGCCATTCAAGAGAGCATTAATTACAAAAAAAAAATGAAAAATGATTATAATAGGTTAACATATGAATGTAAAGAGGAGGGATGTCCTTGGAGGTTGCACGCTTCTAACATGTTAAATGATGTAACAATGCAAGTGAAGACCTACAATAATAAGCATGAGTGTCATAGGGTTTATAGAAGTGAAGAGGCTAGGTCGAAGTGGATAGCTAGTAAGTTTGAAACTATTGTCAAGAATAATCATGATATCAAGTGTGGGGTCATTGCAGATCTCTTGAAAGAGCAATTTAATGTGAATGTTGATGCTCAGAGATTGTACAAGGCAAACAAAAGGGCATTAATTGTGTTAGGTAGAGAGCATTCTGAGTGTTTTAGTCATCTTAGGAGATATGCAGTCGTGGTGCAACAATGTAATCCAGGTTCAGCGGTCTTTATCCACTTGCAAGAACCTAAATCAACATTTCAAAGGTTTTTCATCAGATTTGAAGCTCAAAGATTGGGTTTTATAGAGGGGTGCAGACTGCAGACCCTTCATTGGTATTGATGGCTACCATTTGAATGGGCCATATGGAGGAGTACTCCTCTCGGCTGTTGCATTGGATGCAAACAATGGTCTTTTTCCTATTGCATTTTGCAAATGTGAAGGGGAAACAATGTTAAGTTGGACTTGGTTTTTGAAGACGCTGCGTGAATTTTTGAAATACCCTGAGGACCGCCCAATATGTTTCATGAGTGATAGGCAGTAGGGGGTCATAGGGGCTTTAAATTCTGAATGGCCAACTGCAAGTATAAGGTACTGTTATACTTTATTTTATTTTATTTTTGTGTTTGACAATTTTTTTTCTGATTTAAATTTCAGTTTTTTTATATTTGACAAATTTTTTTTTGGTGTCTTAAAGGCCATTATTATAACAAAAGAGCTGTAAAATACCTTCTTCTATGGCTCTAACTTTGTATTTCAAGTTTTTTTTTTCTGGTTTGTATTCTTCCAGATGTCAAAAACGCATATGTTTTTTTTTTCTTTTCTATATCATTGAATTTCTATATTTTTGGCATTGTTGCATTTATTAATTGTCTTTGCATGTTTTAATTAGGTACTGTGCAAGGCATATCTATGCCAATTTTAGGAAAACTTATGCCACAAAAAACTGAAAGGCCTTTTTTGGGAAGCTAGTAGAGCTTATGATGTGCATGTGTTTAAGAGAGTTATGTCAGATATAGGTACTGTGAGTGCTGATGCAAAAGCCTGGTTAGAAGAAATAGAACCAAACATTGGTCTAGATATGCCTTTGACCCTAGTATTAAGTGTGATCATGTCACTAATAACATGACCGAAGCATTCAATAGTTTGTTGGGGGGATTATAGGGTTAGGACATATTTGAGCTTGCTAGAATACATTAGAAGATTGGTGATGACTAGATTCCAGCAAAGAAAAGAGGATTGCCAAAGGTGGAAAACTGAGTTCCCACCAACTGTCAATAAGAAGATAGTTCATGCTAGTTTGGACAGTAGAATTCTTACAATGATACATGCAGGAGAGGGAGAATATGAGATGTTGGGTTTAACCATGGTGTAAGAACCTCATTTTTATGATTGGCTTATTTCATGACAAATCACATTGGGGATGTTTATGTAACTGGTAGCATAGGTTCTTCAAGTGTGGTTTTCTCGAAACATGCTTCCGATCATCCCAAAGAGCTTCAAGAGAGGTAGTTCACTTGTCCTTAACTCTTGAAGAGATTTAGTTGCATACACTCACATCTTATGCATTTGTATTGACTTGCATGTTTTATTGCACACACACACACTTCTTGCACTTTGGAGTTGATGGGCTGCACAGTGGGTAAGACAACATGCAAGGCCACTTGTGCATGTCGCCTCAAATGTCGCCTTAGTCTTGCCTTTTTTTTCTCCAGTGTGTTAGGCGACTTCATAAGCGACTTAGGTATGTCGCCTTACATGGCGCCTCAGGCAACTTGTTTTCTTTCCAGTGTGTTAGGTGACTTACAAGGCGACTTGGTCATGTCGCCTTGCATGTCGCCTCTGTCGCCCGAACTGGGCATTTCAGGTATTTCACACCAACTCATTTTTGGTCTCTATAAATACTTCATCTTCTCCACCATTTAACCCTATAGCTCAGAAATTTACATCCTTAGTAAGAGAAAGTGACTCCAAGAGAGAGAGCTTCAAGAACCCATTTTTTAAGAGAGAGAAAGCTTCAAGCTTTGTTACGTGACTCTCCAAACCCCAATAACCCATCATCATCTTGCATATAGAGCATCATTCAAGCATGGGTCTTCATTAATGTCTTTACTTGGTAAGTAGAACTCACATCCTTGCTCATTTATTGTTCTAGCTTATCAAGACATGTCATTTATTGCTTAGGTTGCAAATCTTCATATTTATTGTATATCAATTGAAGTTATGACATGTTTGGGGTTTGTATTGTGATAGCTAATACTTAGGACATGTTTGCCCTCTGGTTAATTAGGACTCATTGATAGCATTTGTTAATTGCATTTATTGTCCTTGCCATTTTATGTGACAACATGTGTTGATATGACTTTGTTTGATGACTAGATCTTAGACTTGCATAACTATATCTAGTTAGGTCTTTATGAGCATTCATATAGACATTTATATTTGTAATTAGTGCCATCTTTAATCCCTAGATAAGCATTTAGTGTTGTCTAGCATTATTTGCATTTTGAATATTCATATATTCACTTAGGTTGTTAATCTCTTCTTGAGAGTTAAGTCTTGTGACTACAAGGTGTAGTGCACAAGCAAGTGAAGTCTTGCAACTAATGTGTGGTTGGCAAGTAAAAAGATCAAGGATTCACTATAAAGACCCGTGGGGTAGTAGTGGTGGGTTAGTGACCGAGAATGGTGTGACTAGAGGTCAACCTAGGTTGTAAACATCATTACAATAATGGATTTGAGGATCGTGTGTGGCTAGAAGGATAGCCCATGGTTTTTCCCTTGTTGAAGAGTTTCCATGTAAAAATTAAGTGTTATTTATTATTCCGTTCTTTACATTTGATTTTGTATGTTTGTTTATAAGGTGAATTTTTAATATTGATAAATCAAGAAAAATTGGTAATTAACTTAATTAAAACCTATTCACCCCCCATCTAGGTTGTAGACACACGCTTAAAGTGTATTTTCACATGTCATATACTACCAAACTACAAGATGCTTCATGTGAGTGTGGTCAATGGCAGATTTGTGGGGTGCCATGCAGTCATGCATTGGCTGGTATTAGACACTTTTATGGAATGGGTGTAGCGAAGGAGAGGTTAATTGACTTTGTTCACCTAAGCTTGTCAAAGTCGGCCTTTATTGCAACCTACCGTAGCATGATCCATCCCATTCCAAATATATGTGCATGGGTTGATGTTGAAGTAGCACATGTTGATCCACCTCCATTGATAAAGAAACCCAGTAGACCGAAGCTTCTAGGCGTGGTAGTGTTATTTGTGTAAAATGCAAACAACCTGGCCACAGCAAACGGACTTGCAAAGGAATTGATACTTCTGGAAGCAATAAGGTAATAATGTTATTTTTAAACACTTCTAAAATTGTGTATGGTATTTATTACTAATGTTTTTTTTTTGCTGGAAGGTTGCAAAGGGTGGTAACTCATCTTCACAACCTGGACACAATAAAAGGAATTGCAAAGCAGTTTCCACCTCTAGAAGTACTAAGGTAATAATGTTATTTTTAAACACTCACTAATATTGTTCATGGTATTCATTACGAATTGTTTATTTTTTTCTATTTTTTATGTGCAGAAGGTTGTAAAGGGTGGTGTCTCCTCTTCAAAACCAACACACGGAACATTCTCCTTTGCACAACTAGCACAACAGCCTCATCTTCACAACCACCACACGGTGGTGCCTCCTCGTCATAGCCTCCCACTCAGGTTCAGACCAAACCACATTCCTAAGTGACAATGCACTTAGATTGATCACACATCAGCATTTAGTAGGATATTAGTATGGTTGTTGTAAGCACTTAAACTGATTATAGTGCTTATCTGTTGGTACAATTTATGTTTGCTGATTTTTGGTTGAATTTTAGTATACTTTTGCAACCACTTCGTAGGATTTTGTTGAAGTGATTATAGTGCTTAGCTGTGGAAACTGATTCTGCATGCTTTTGATAGTATGAATGCTTAACCATGTATGAATGCTTAGTAAGTTTGATTAACTATATATTAATTGAAGCACTTAAACTATTGTTGTTGCTTTCACTACTAACTGTCAACAAGAATCACATGTTCATTACATTTAGAAAAAATATAGCTATTGAAATACCAAAGAAAATCATATTAGCTAGCATCATCATCTTTAAGCTACTTTGAGTGGACTCCAACTTCTGCATTCTTCCATGTAAACATGTTTCCATGATCTGCATCTTCGAATTTAATACTTTGATTTCTTCTTCATCTCTACTCATTTCTTCAACCCTTTGTTGGCATCCTATAAAATCTCTTTCATATGGCTGCCACCAAATAAAATATTTGCATTGTCTTTTTTCACAACAATAATACAACTTACCTGGATTGTTTTTGGATTCAGAGATCTTCAATCCAGTTTTTTTCCCATAAAAACATGTTTTGTTTCTGAATGTAACTCCACCATTGATGTTAGTTGATGTGATAGAACTTCCTTCCATTGTGAGATATTTATGTATTTTAAATATATATGTGTAAAAGAAATAAAATGATGAATGTGTGCAGCTGTGTTTGTAAAGCAAAGTGAAAGGATAATATGAATGTGTGAAGCTGTGTTTGTAAAGCAAAATGAAAGGAAAATATAAATGTGTGCAGCTGTGTCTGTAAAGCAAAAGTAATGGAAAATATGAATGTGTGCAGCTATGTTGGAGAGGTGAAGTTTTTATAGATTGAAATATAGCCGTTGAACAGCCAACGGATTCATTAAAGGGGTATAATTGTATTTTCTCTTCAAGCAACACTTTTCAGGGGTAAAATAGTCTTTCAATCAACTGCAGCTGTCAGAGTGAGCCATTTTAACGGAAAAGCTAACGGGAGAGGGTTAAGTGGCGATTATTTTCGATTTTAGGGGAAAAACGACCATAAATGAAAATACTAGGGGTAAATTTACCAATAGGGGAAAATATAGGGGGGGAAATGATACTTTCCCTATAAAAAAAACACATAAAGCTTTCTTATTTAGAATAATAAAATTTTGAAATCTTATTCTAGTTTAAATAGAAATTTATAATGAATTATGAATAAATTGGTCTTTAATTCTCTAAAGATTTGTTGATTGTCTTAAAATATTTGCTAGGGTAAAAATATTCCATTCACCTGGTGGCAACCCACCTATCCAACTATTTTATTTTTCATGTTACATAATATGATTTCAATAGTATAAGAAGGACGCATATGATTTTTTCCTCCACAGGATACTATTGTCCATACTTATATGGTCAAGTTCCCACTTCCCACCCGTCGTGACCTCATACTAGGTCTTGATTTTAGGCTATAAAAATCTGAAGGAACTGACACAGTGACACACGATAATCAATCTGCCCAATTGATCTATCTTGATGATCAAGTGATGAATAGTAAACAATCGCAGATCTGCAGTCAATGTAGTGTGTCTTAGCTAGGTTATCCCAACCCATCAAATATTGGTACTTTTTGCATGAAGACAAGTACGTAGGTGACAAATCAAGAAACAAAAGATAATGTTAAAGTAAAGATTAAAACAAAACGCCTCTATTTAGTAGAGTGGTTAGAGCAGTTGAAGAATTCAACAATGTCTCACAAGAAATAAAATCAATACAACTGTTTCTTTATATTTCAAGTTTTGCAACCACAAATCAATTTATCCAATCAAAACTCCAAACCCACTACAAGTTCAACAACAATGAGAGAGTCCTCAAAGCCATGGAGGCCCTTCACATCAAACTGTTGTTCAGTTGAAGACCAAACAATATTTGGCAACTTTAGTAAATGTAGGCCTTCGAGATCGGATTTTTCCAAGGACATAGCTGAGTTGCCGTCTTTTCGAAGACTGTCGTTCTCCGATCTCAGCCGTTCTTCGTCGACGCGCATCACCGAGGATCTGGCTCAGTCCTTTGGGGGTGATTTGTATGATTTTCAAGTGAGTGAGTTACGTGCCATAACACACAACTTTTCAAGCAATTTTTTGCTTGGAGAAGGTGGGTTTGGGACAGTGCATAAGGGTTATATAGATGAGAATTTAAGGCAAGGTTTGAAGGCTCAGGCTGTTGCTGTTAAGCTTTTGGACATTGAAGGCTTGCAAGGACACAGAGAATGGCTTGTAAGATTTATTTTCTTTTCTCTTTTTACATCTAAAATTGTTTCTAATAAGTATATGGTTCATCGCAGTAAAGATTATTTCTCTATGGTTTTACCTACACTTTTATGAACTTATAATAACAATAATAATAATATAATCTCAACCAATAAATTAGGATAGTATTATAATTTTTCCCACAAAAATGTCTCAAATACTATCATACCAAGTACGACCAAAAATTTGAGATTTTATTTTATTTAAATGGTATATATAATCGCAAAAACCTTAAAAGTTGCCTTTTCTTTTTAACTAGATCGATTTGACTATTTTTTAAAAAACATTTTCTTATTTTTTTTATAAAAAAATTCTTAATTTTAGATTAGCATTAGATAAAAAACCACCCAGAGTCCAGAGATGCCCAATGTTCAATACCCTGTCAGAGCCCTCAAGGGTTGATTCCAAATTTTGAATATACAATATTGATATTTTGTTATACAAAGGAGGTATTCTTCCAAATTAAATTTTCGAAATTAAAAGGTTGGTCTTTTTATAAAAAAAAATTCAAATTTTAGATGTTTTTTTTAATCTTTTTTTTTTATTTTTTAATTTGCATTATTTTCAATAGCAAATTTAATATTTTACATTCTGTACTGTAATTTATGTTTTTTATTCCTGAGAGAAAAGGTGGCCGACCTTTATACATATTAGAATATAAGCAAGCGCATTATGACAAATGAGAACTTCATTTTGATTTTCTTTCACTTTAAAAACAGATTAATTTATTATAGATTTGTATAGTTTTCAAATGAATGCAAGACATTATGCAACTAAAATTATATAATACTAAGGAAAGACTACATAGTCTATCTCTTCAACAAATAGATGGAGTAGGTGAAAAAGCAGACCTAGCAAAAATTAAAAAATTAATTAAGTGCAACTAGAACACTTAAATTTAATATGTGTATATAACTTACAGAAAGATCCTTTATATGTCATTGTAGGAATATTAACATAGTTAAATACAAAAAAAAAATTTTAAATTGAACAACTTTTAATTTTACAAACTTCTATTTATTCATCATCAATTCATTATACATGAGATTTTAACCATATATAAAAAGAACTCAGAATGATTATGTTTTAATTTGCAGGCGGAAGTGATATTTCTTGGGCAGCTTAGGCATCCAAATTTGGTAAAATTGATTGGTTATTGTTGTGAAGATGAACAACGTCTTCTTGTATATGAGTTCATGCCTCGGGGCAGCTTGGAGAATCACTTATTCAAAAGTCAGTCTAATAAAAACAACATGTCAAGTGTTTTCTTATTAAAAATATATATGCTCTCTTTTTCTTTTTCTTTTTTGTGATGAATTAATACATGCATGTACAGGAATCTCAATATCATTACCATGGGGGACAAGATTGAAGATAGCAATAGGAGCAGCAAAAGGCCTTGCCTTCTTGCATGGTGCTGAGAAGCCTGTTATCTACCGCGACTTCAAAACTTCCAATATTTTGCTTGATTCTGTCTGTTTCCTTTTCTCTCTCTCTCTCTCTCTCTCTCTCTTTTTATCGATTATATAACTATATTAGTTATATTCATTTTGCTTAAATATTGTGTCTCTATGCATGCGTGTTATATCATGTAGGATTTTACAGCTAAACTATCAGATTTTGGACTTGCCAAGATGGGACCTGAAGGTTCAAACACACATGTCACTACTCGTGTCATGGGTACTTATGGATATGCTGCCCCTGAATATGTTTCAACAGGTCTCATAAATTAATAATCACTTCTTTTCATTCAAAGCATAACATATGTAGTACTCTACCAACCAACCTAAACATCTAATGCATTATTTGCTAATGGTTTCAGGACACTTAACGACTAAAAGTGATGTTTACAGCTTCGGAGTAGTACTACTTGAACTCCTTACAGGGAGAAGATCAGTGGATAAATCAAGACCAAAAAGTGAGCAAAACCTAGTTGATTGGTCAAAACCCTACCTGAGCAGTAGTCGCCGCCTACGCTTCATAATGGATCCAAGATTTTCCGGGCAGTACTCAGTCAAAGGGGCAAAGGAAATGGCCGTTTTGACATCGAAATGCATAAGTTTGAACCCTAAAGACAGGCCAAGGATGCCAGCCGTCATTGAAACTCTTGAAAGCTTGCAAAATTTCAAGGACATGGCAGTCTCTTGTGGGCAATGGCCAGTTTCTCCAAAATCTTCTAAAAATGGAGTTTCTCCAAAAGCAGTGAGGTCTGAGAGTAGATATGGGAGTTACAGAAAATCCTCTCCGGTTGCTCCAAATCAAAAGGCATGATCATAATGTTAATGGAAAAATAATAAAGCTATATACTAATTAAAGGCTTATATTACATATATATAGTGTGTAATGTTGAAAGGCACATGCTTGAAAACCAAATTAGGCATCATGTCTAACTAGCTGCTTGTATTTGTAAATATGTGAATGATATATGGCATATAATTAAGTGTACCCCATGAATGGAGTATATAAAATGTTGATTAAAATCATTATGTCTCTGTATCGAGGAAAAAAGTCCTCTCAGCTCGTTGTCTCTCTAGAGATAACCGATTGTAGACAAAAGTATTGGGAACCCTAGTGCCTTAACAGGCCTGTCAAAACCCATATCAAAGAAGTGAGGGTCATACAATCATATTCCTGCCAAAAGATCAAAAAAAAAAAAAGAATGTTGATGGGTTTTCTTTTGGGAAGAATAAAGTCTATCCTATAATTGTGCTTTCACTAAATTTATTTGTCCAAAGTTTGTTGGGATCTGTCGAGATTAAACTATACGGATTTTGATATCTACATCTATAAATGGATCGGGAGATCTTTACTCTCACAAACCTCATGGTATTTTGACACTTGTATTTCTTTAAGGATTCAAATCATCAAAAAATGGTGTTCTAATTTGTGTTTAACCAATCAAATTCAACCACGTCAACCACTATCATGTATATTTAAATTTTTTTTTAAAACGTTCACATTTAATACATGATAGTTGTAGACGTGACTGGATTTGGTTGGTTAAACACAAATTGAAACATCATTTTTTAACAAACGATTTGAATCATTTCTTTAAATTATGTATGAGTATTCATCATGCCACCCGTATTTAATACGATTTATTTTGAAGTGGTTTTATTTAAAATAATATTAAAGAGTAGCTTAAAGCCTTAAAGGGACAAAATTAAAAAAGAAAAAAAATTTTGTTTTGCTTTGGCTTTAATGATTCAAATATTGGTTAAATGAAGTTATTCCCTTTTACTTACTTTTGAAATGAGTACAAGGTTTTGATGCATTCATGATGGACAGGTGAAACCTTTTATAATCACATATAAGAAATTTGTTATTCTCTTTGACACAATTTATGACGATCGAATACGGAGAACAAATTCTTCATGATTCGACCAACATACATAACGTGTGATTTCCTCCTTTTCCAGTGTTAAATTATGTTTATATAATTGAATTCACATAATTTTCATATATTATATTTAAAGTTTGTGTGTAGTGAATTTAGCTGCATGCTCTGATAAAATTAGGTTTAGCTTGTGCTTCATCTTAAAATTTTGAATTCAAATTTTTACTACAATATTTTTTTTAACAGGGATATTTCATTAATAGAAAGAGGGAACAGAGGGAAATAGCATCAAATGTGTTTAATTTTGAAGGAATATCACCAAGTTATTAATTCTATAATTTTTAACACCAAAGTATGTGGTGAAACTAAAATACTCTTTTTTATTCATTTTCTTTTCTTTTTACTTTTTAAATTTCTCTCTCTTTCTTCCTCTCTTTCTTCCTCTCTTTCCTCTGTTTTTTTTTATCAAATACCTCTATTGATGGATTGATGGATTGATCCATCAATGGAGGTCGGACATACCTCAAATGGAGGTTGAAAAGACATCCATTGGAGGTCGAAATGACCTCGACCTCAATTGGTGGTTAATGAAGAAGATAAAAAAACCAAAAAAATATGGAAATAAGTCTCGGCAATAATTCTCAGGTAGGTCACTCGAGACTTATTTCCAGCTATCTGAGACTTATTTCCAACTATCTGAGATTTATTGCCTGCTACCCGAGACTTATTGCCTGCTATCCGAGACTTATTGCAGCTACCTGAGACTTATTTTCAGCTACCCGAGACTTATTTCTAGAATTTTTTTAACGGAGGCCGTTTTGACAACTTTGGATGGAGGTCGTCAAAACAACCTCTAATGGAGTCGACCGCTTCAACGACCTCCATTGAAGGTTTGTTCGACCTCCCAATGGAGGTCTTTGAAAAAAAACTTAGGAGAGAGGAAGCAAAAGAGAGAGAAATTTAAAAAGTAAAAAACAAAAGGGTAATTTTGGTAGAACACATTAATTGGTACTATTTCCATAAGAATTATTAACTTTGTGATTTTTCCACCAATGGCTTTGGAAAGAGTGTCATATAAAAAAAGAACCCTTAATATAAAACCAACAAAAGGTAAAAGGGACAGCCACCAAAGCCAACACATGACGCACAAAACAGATCATACATACCCATAAAATAGTAAATAATGTCTAAAGACTCAACTGAGCATAACAGGAGAGAAAAAAAGTGCAAAACAGCAAAATAACCAGCTAAGCCTCCACAACCTGCCTTCCTACAACATACGACACATGACACCCAACAGCAAAACAGGACAAGACACCCAAGTACTACTACAGAAACAGAAAAGAGTCATCTCCCAATAGCAACCAGGACGAGATCAGAGGTCTCTTGCCTTGAATTTGCACACCAATTTTTTCACCAAATCAAAAAACCTATTATCATTCATGTCTTTCCTCCTAGCCATAATCACCTTCAACTCCTCCTTTCTTCCATTGAAATCAAAACCCATTGCCAAACCTTTCTCCATCACCTTCGCCATTTCTTCTTCAAGGTTCCACAACTCTTTGATACCAACAACACAATCACTAGAATTTTGAAGTGTCATGATAGACTTGGAGTTTTTATTCATTATGACATAACTTCAATATGTATTCACCTATTTGTTATAAATTATAGTTCACTTTTTTTTCACATAATTTGATCGAAAACAAATAATTCAATTAAAATCTTTTTAATGTATTATTTACAAATAATTTTACATCCTATATATTTTTGACTGAGCAAGGTGTTAAGATCACTTGCACCCAAAAATTTAATTAGTAAGAGTAATGCTCGATTGTCTAAATTTTTGCTTAAATGATGTATCATATGAGTTGTAATAATATTCATGTTTTGCATGGTAATTACAACTCACGAGTCACATCATTTGAATATGAAAAAATAATGTAACAATATTCTATAGATAAGGGCTAACACACCTTATCAAGTGCAAGTCTAATTAATAGGTTAATCTCGAAAACAAACACTAATTTATACCCAAACAAATTACAATAACAAATACAAACACAATCATCGATGGAGTTAAACCCAAACACTTTTTGGGAAAAAAAACTAAGTACTCTTATTTTAAGTTAGGTAACTGCTATATAATTTATTTATTTTTTATATAACCCGTTATATAAGTTTTTGTTTTGCTTTAGATGATAGTTTTATTGGTAGATATATCTCTTGTATTGAAGTAAGATGATAAAATATCAAATCCCTCCACATCAATCTTGAAGGAGTGTTTATAAATAGTAATTGAAGAAATTAAATATATAGATTTTATCATTTATGGCTGTTTTTTTTGTAGAAAAATATTGTAATTAATTTGGGATTTGGGAAGGGGACATGAGTATATCGAACCCACAACAAGAATATTAATCAATACCTTACAATATTTGGGATCAAAACCCTACTAAAGATGATTATTATGATATAGTTATGTCTTGTTGATACATGTGGTTGATCATATGGTCCATGTGAATACTTAGGGGTCGTTTGTTGTTTTGTCTGAAGACTGAACAGTCCTGAATTTTTCTGAAGACTGAATAGTGACTGTAATCTGAACTTGAATAACATGTTTGTTTGTTTTTTCTCACATCTGAATGTATTGTTAACTCATTTGTTTTTTAAAAGTAAAATTGTCTGAAACTAAGTAATTTTACATTTATACCCATGTTAAAGAATTGTACAAATAATATGGAATAAAAACAATCCAAAAATAATAATTATATATGAACACATATGATCATGATATTCTTCTTCGATTACAAATAAACTTCATTTTTACTAAGAAAAGAAAAGTCATAAAACACTCATATAAAACACTCTAAAAAAATAATATATAAATAAATCACTATAATATTATAATGAAGTATCGATATTAAACATCAATATGAGAAGTGACTAAGGTTCTTTTTATTTTTAAAGCCATTTAAATTAAGCAATATATTAAAATAAAGATTTATGTACCATATATAATTTTAATGAAATTGGAAATATATTATATATGGGGGATAGTATCGGAAGAAAAGATTTTGGATTGCATTTAATGCAGTCCAGTGATTTGCAATTAAGTGAAAAGTTAAGATTTCTTACTTTTTATTTTAAGTTATTTTTTGGTATTTTTAAGTTGTTTGACCATTTATAAAAACAAACAAAACAACTTAATAATTATGATTCAGACCTATTAAGTTTTAAGTGGAAAAAACAAACGACCCCTTAGTTTGTTGGTTTGTGATGAAATTAATATGCTTAAAACCCTAAAGAGAAAAAAATTTAATAAATAGCAAAAACTTCATAGCAACAAATGATTTAAACTTTCTCCATAAAAAAGGTCGATGATACATGTCTTAAAACTACAAAACATGCACATCACAACACACCAAAAAACATAGCAAAACATTGAGAAAAAAAAAGTCACAATAAAATGATACATTTGACACCATTTTAACATGCGTCTCATTTTCCTGCCAAATCTTTTGTTTGACCTGATTTCAACTCTAACTCGAGCAAAACTTAACACCATCGATCAATATATTTGTAAAACAAAACAAGCACAATCAAATACCTTTATATATTATCTCCATCATTTTTTTCTCTTTGTTCACATCTTTCTCCTTGAAACTACCATCAATCTCTAACGGTATCTCGAACTCGTCCAAGTTTCCCTCATCAACGATAGAAGCAGAAAGATCTTCATCAATCATAAATGGCCCAAATTTGAAACCATCGTTCATATTGGTAACAAAATAAACATCTTTCAAGGCCTCATTGTGGTCGAAGTTTGGGATGTGCCAATCGCCTAAGGAAAAATTGTTCAACCTTTCCTCAAGAACTTCTGTGCTGGGCTTGGGTGTCCTTTTTGCTCGATTATCGAGTTCTTTTGTAGCCGGAGGAGTTGATGGTTTAACTAAGGACTTAATGTAGTCCTGCAATATGGTGTTTCTCGGGGTAGAATCCTTGGTTTTACGGCGTTTTGTGGCATTCCAGTGGTTTTTTATGGTATTCTCACTTCGTCCAGGCAACTTCCGAGCAATCTCAGCCCAACGATTCCCAAGTTTTTTGTGCTCCTCTATAAGAATAAGGTCTTCTTCCTCACTCCATGGTGATTTCTGCAAATACAACAACCAAACAATGTGTTTCAAATCCAAACAATGTATTTCAAATGTGTCATATATATATATATATATATATATTATGGTCACACTATACCAATTTAAATTTATGACTTAATTTATTTACTTCAATATCTCAACCACTCATATACTCATATATATATATATATATATATATATATATATGTTTTTTAATCCAATGGTTGAGATGTTGAAGTCAATAAATGAAGTTGAAAATTCAAGTTGATGTAGTCTGAACCTATTAATTATTACATACCAAATACTAATAACAACGTTCTAAGGTTTTTACATAAAACAATAGAAGATTTATACACCGAAAAAAGGGCAATCACTGAATAATGAATTTGACTACTTAAAATTCATTACTTATAGATAACTTTGAAAATTAAATATTTTTTGGAAAAGAAAAACGGGCGGAGAATCAAAGTTTGTCAAATATTCTAATAAATTGGTGTAAAGCTTCATCATACAAATGGTAAGACAATAATAGAGGAAAAATCAGTCCTATAATTTCTTTATTCTCCACTTGACAAAGTCTAATCCTAGAGGAAGAGAAATATGATTATATTACTTGTCAAAAAATAACATTGATTATCGACGAGATGAGTTTGTCTGGTGGTAAACCTCTCACACCTACACTATGAGGTTGGGGATTCGAGTCATCCCTCCTCCAAAAAAAGGTCGAATTTATATAATAGTTTAATACTAAAAAAACAAATAGCATTGATTATCAATAATCAATTTTAAGAGGTTATCTCTATCCCAAATTTGTTATATATTTATATATACATAAAACTTTTCACCTCAGTGCGCACTGATAAATATTTATCAATGTGTTGTATGTGAACCATTAGATTCAATTGCTTTGACTCAGTCTGTATGCACTTGTCAGTGCTTATCCATAATCTATGGCTCACATGCAATACACTGATGTATTTTATATTAGTGCGCACTGAGGAGAAAATGATTGTATATATATAATATTCAAGATTTGTTAATACACAAGTATGATTAATACTACATTTTACAACTTGTATCATAGGTTTCTCTTTGAACTACAAACAAGAACCGTCACCTACACCATTGTATTTGTTTTTAATTTATGTTTAAGTAAAATAAATCATAACTTGTTATAATAGTTATGATGAAAATTTTGGAAGTTGTTTATTATTATTATTATTATTATTATTATTATTATTAACTTTAAACATTTAGAATGAGTTTTACTCTTTTTTTTTCATTAACTATTTATCTTGCTGATATGTTATGGTATTTTTCAACAACTGTGATCCACCTTTTTTTATATAGAAAATTATTTTTAACAAATTCTGTTGCCGACTTGAACCCAACTGTGGTCCACTTTGTCACTCATCATTGTGCATGTCAATGTGTTATTAAATAGTTGACGATAAATATTTGGTAGGCATGTATTAATTAAATTTACAAAATATGTCGACAAATAAGTAATAACACCAATAAAATCATGAAACTTCCATTTCAAATTGTATATTTAATTACATAGAAAAACTAATTCTTAACAATAAATTTTCAATTAATAATGAATTAAATTATACAACTACACTCTTATGCATATACGGATTATAATGGAATAGAAATATCAAGTTTTAATGGTTAATAAATTGTTTGCACAAATACATATCATACATAAACATATGTATTAGTATATATGTACAAATATGCAAACATGTACATATAAATTACCAAAAACAATTATGCACACACATATATATATATATACACACTATATTACCAACGTATGTATGTATATGCATATATATATATATATATACACTTGTATTTTTTAATAGTTTTATCTAGATAAAAATGAAAGATGATATCGAAAATACCTTTATATCAGACTTGAGATGGTTGTACCACCTCTCTCTGCACTGTTTTCCGACTCGACCACTAATCATGTTTGCAATCAGAGACCAATTCTTCGGCCCATATTTTTCAACCAGCCTAAGCAGCACCCTGCAAATAGAGATATAATTAATAATTAATTCTCAATAACTCGAATTGCCGAACATAAAACCCTAATGAGTTGAAGTTTATGAGTGTACTTGTCCTCTTGTGTTGTCCATTGTCCTTTGATTATGTCTATTTCCTCTGTAGGTGTGCAACTTCTTCTCTTATCTATTCTTCCGAGCTTTTTCTTATCAGCTTTTTGATGATACATATTTTTTCCGGATATGGACGAGACCTCATCTACTACCGTTGCTCTTTTTGATTTATATTGATCCTGAAAACTTATCGATTGATAAATCGAATGTTTTGAGAAGATATGTGCTCCAATTATATGAGGATCATCCCAAAATCCTGATGTCGTCGAGCCATGCAACATCGTGTTTGCCCCATTTGTAACCAAAGGAGTAAAGGGATTTGTTCTCAAAGCAGCCGATACCTCGTTTGTATAAGCCACAAACGGATCAAACCCTAATTTTGAAGCCCTAGAAAAAGGATTTCTTGAGGAACCTTCACCGGTAGATGGATAAAAATTGGATGAATTCAACAACAAATTATTTGTAGGTAGTCCATGAAAATTTGGATCAAGATCATGATGGTTTTCAAGATTTTGGAGAAAACAATTGCTTGAAAATCTATTTCCATAGTCTAGATTCATGGGATGATTCTTAGAGAGAGATGGGGAAAGGAAATGAACATCCTCTTTAGAGCTTATATCAAAATTCATGCTGCTAAGTAAAGGGGCTTGACTTGAGAGAGAATTGGAATAGAGAGAGACTTGTTTGTGAGACAGTGAAGATGTAATTTGAGTTCAAGAAAAATAAGGTTGGTAAAATATTTTAGAGTGAATAATGTGTTGATTTCTATGGGTCTTTATATTGGTGAAATGGGTGTGAGGCAGGTGTATACGTGGCATCACTCTAGGCCTTGATGACTTTGAGAACCAATGGTCAATATTTCTAGTTAAGGATGACTATTTAACGTTATCATTTCTCGTCCAAGGGCAAAACTGACCAAAATCTTTAGGTCATTATAGTAGCTCGGCTAGTTTAAGGACATGTGGAAGATATGAATGGCTTTTGGTTGCTTTTTAAATCGTGAAATCACAAACGATTGATGCACATTAAGTTAAGATCAAACAGTAAAGAGTTGAGATATGAGTGAGAAATGAGGATGCAATCTTAGTAGGACGACTTAGGTTGTGAGAGGTGGGGACAAATTGAAATTAAGGGAATTTAGGCCCACGGCAAGGATGTTCATATTTTGTATATCCTGAAATTTCTTAATTATTATTCTCATTTAGTATGTTCCACCACATCTGTCAACTAATTAATTTGTGTCTGTATAAATTTTGGGTCTTATTATGTTTATTAATTATACTTTTAATGTTATTTTCTTAATTACAAATAATATTTAAAGTGTTGGTATAGCTAAAGGTTAAGTAATTGAGTAATTAGGAATTGAATTTGGTAACCATATTGTTTTGTTGTCTTTGGTAATATATAATGCCTTTGACTTAGGAATGTTGGTTTGAAAGCAAAACTCATGAGGAAATATGTGTCCAAAAATTTAAACTAAAATGTTTTTTATAATTGAAATATTGTTGTTTTTCCTTGTTTATTTACCAATAAATGACTCTCATTTAAATAATTTCTATGATTGTTTTTCAAATACGATAATATTACTGTTACTTTCATGCTTATTGTTATAAATTTGTTTCAATTCACAAGTCTTAATAAACTTAATCAACGACTCACAAATCTCGTCATAAACTTAAAAGTTCTGTTCAGTACTGATGAGAGAAAAACTATATATATATATATATATATATATATATATATATATATATATAATGCTACATGACCAAATGAGCTTTTTATAATCTCATAGCAAATCATTTATCATTGTCATGTCATTCAACACATAATCACATTATTTATATGGTTAGGATAATTCATGTATCACATCATTTGAGTTAATTTTTAGTTTATTTTTTTTAGGGTGTGTAGTATTACTCATATTATATACATCAAATTGAATATATGTTTGTGATATATAAGTATTGTTTGTTACATTTTGTATATTTTTGTAATTTGGTTTTGTTCCATTTTCATTCCTTCTTTTTTCATTAAATATCTACTATTTGTAAAAGGCTTTTTTCAGTTGTATATCTATCATTACTCGTATTCTATATATCAATCACATTTGAATGTATCTTTTATTTATTTGAATTCTTCTATTTTTTTAGAGATTTTTTTAAATCTAAATATTGTTTGTAATATGCATAAAGTCAAGTTTGGTTCCCTTTTTCATTAAATATATACCATTTATAAAAAGTTTTATTGGTAGATAAAAGTTCATATCATAATAAAACCTAAATTATAAAAAAAAAATATAGTTGATATATTGTGAGATATAGAGAGAATAGTTAATTCTAATATATAAAGAACAACAGATTATGAACAATAATCTCATTAAATTTACCTATGGTTTGGTGATATGCCCTTTTTAACCTATATCATGAGGTTGTGCGTTTGAGTCGTGTAATTTCCTTCTTCAAATTCCGATTTTTTAGTAATATTTCAATGTGTGTGTATATATTTATATTTATGTGCCTTATCAAAAATATACAAGCTATGAATTAATTGATATACATAACTGATTTTCTTCTTAATTAATATATCTCTTAACCGTAAACAGAAAGTGCACTACATCGGCCATCTTTTTTTAGTCTTAGTTAAAAATTGCGTAAGTTTCAATTCACGTATGAACTATATCTTACTTTATGTTAAAGGATATTAGAGACAAATCATCTTTTTTATTATAAGACTTAATTAGTAGTTAGTTGCTACCTCTTTTTTATTTAGTCCAAAATTAAGTTAAAATAAAAAATCATCACGTTGGTGTAGTAATTGAATAACTTATGACTATCATATCATTCATGGTCTAAACTACTACTAAAATTTTTTGTCATTCACTATGTACTAATCGAGTGGTTCATAATTTTGTTATAATTTATACGAGAAAGGGTTAATGATGAGATGATCCTAACATTAATTTAATAGTAATGTTATACATCCTAACTTGGCGAGGTATCATTACTTTATTAGTTGACATTAACTAAAATATTACTCACTGGCCACATAACAATTAAGTAAAATGATACTTTACAAGTTGGGATATCAAACATTATTCTTAATATAAACATATTCATGATTGATTGATTAAATATTTGTAACTAGCAAACTAATTGACTATAAATTATCTTCTAAGAACGACTTGTAACAGCCCAGATCTACCAAGCAGATATTGTCCGCTTTGAGCTTCACACAGGCATCCTTCGTCCTCACAGATTTGTTTTGGATCATGAGTTTCATGTAAACATCCTTCACTCATGACCCAAAACGCGTCTACTTAGTTAGGACAGACCAAGACTTACATAAAAGTCATGGACCTCACTCGCTAGCGATGTGAGATGTGACAATCTCCCCCCCTTCGGACCTCGCGTCCTCGTAGGGGTCCAAACACAATCACAAATCCACAACCACATCTGGAAGCGACCTGCTCTAATACTATTTGTAACAGGTCAGACCTACCAAGTAGATATTGTCCGCTTTGGGCTTCACGCAAGCGTCCTTCACCCTCACGGATTTGCTTGAGCTTCACACAAGTATCATTAACCCATGACCCAAAACATCTCTACTTAGTTAGGAGAGACCAATGCTTTATATACAAGTCATGGACCTCACTCGCTAGCAATGTGAGATGTGACACAACTATCTTGAGTTTTTAATATTTGGACAAAACTTATGAGGCGTTGAAAAGCATAAGAAGATGGATATGATTGTACTAACAATAATACAATATGGTCCATTACAAACCTCTAATATAATCCAATAAAATACAATACAGTGTGTCAAACAAGCTTTAAATGGAGTAATTAGAAAGGGAATCTGAGATTCTGGGTGATGTAACTTACAATAAAGTTGTGCATGAAATCCATTTCTCTCTCCATTTCTAGCTTAGCATATCTCTTAACACCGATTAATACAACCGGCCAAACAACAAGAATCAAATTGAAGCCAGGACAAAGTAAAAAAGAAAACAAAAGATAATAATTCAGTGTAACCTCACAAATTAAAAGAATTAAAATAATGGAATTTGTAATGGTGGCAAAATGGGCCGGTCTGGCCCGTCTGTTAAACGGGCAGGGCTGGGCCCGGACCGTTATGAAAAATGGGTCAGGCCGGGCCGGACCTGATAGATAAAAAAGGGGAGCCTGGCATGGGTTCAAGGCCCGTGTAGGGACAGGCCGGCCCGTTAAGGCTCTAACGGGCCGGCTCGTTACAGGCCCGTCGGGCTTCGAATATTTTTTTTAATTCAATATTATTTTTTATACATTGTAATAATTTTGAGTAATTAATGTAATAATTTTAATACGAAATATAATTTTAATATCAAATTTTTAAATTTTCAAAAAAAAATTTCTGTCGAGGCCGTACGGGGCCGCCCGTGGGCTCGGCCCACGGACGGTCCGTCAAGACCCGCCAGAAAAAAAAATTCAAATTCTTTTCCTGGGCTGACGGGCTTTACAGGCCTTACCGGGCTCGGCCCGGTATTTCCAAATGGGGGCCCGACCTAGCTCGTTTCGCTAGCGGGTAGGTCCGGGCGGCCCACGAAAGCCTGGCCCATTTTGCCAGCACTAGGAATTTGATTTGAATATAGATTCCCAAACAATTGTCCAAAATTAGTATATAATTTGATTATTTTAAACCTTATTGAGTATTTTTTTTTTGTTAAGGGCCATTATCAATTTAGTTCCTAGATTTAATAGAAATATGAACTTTTTTAAAAATATCTTCCTATCTTTAGTGCTCATTGATCGGTCTATTTCTATATTTTAAGTCTCCATTTCCTACTATTTGTACTTTGTTCTCAAGTAAAATTAGGTATTTTATGTGTTTGTTGAGTATGTGTAGGTCACATTCCATAGAAGAGGTGTTGGATGTTATTTTGGATAAAAGAAGCAAAAAGATGAATTTTGGCAATGCAGATCACTCATATTACGGGCCCCATATCTCTCAGCTCCAATTGAATTGTGTGTCCTACCACCAATGGATGGAAAGCCTTGGAAGTCTAGTTTCCGGCGTATTTTTCGGATTGCAATGCCGATATTCCTAGAAGAAGTTATGCCCGTTTTAGTATCCGATGGTCATATCAATCATAATTCAGCAAATAGTGACGGGATTTATTTTGCAAGTTGTCGGAACGGGAAATATTACCTTCTTGGACATGAGTGTGAGTCTTGGAAAGCAAGTTGACACCTAATCCTTATCATCCTTCAATAAGTAATCAATTTGAGTGGATTAGGAAAGAATTAAATCCCAAAAAGATAGAGTTCCAAAAGGGAACCAATTTCCTTGTTGTTTAAGGACTTTGCTTATCATATAAAGCTTATTTAAACCCCTGTGAACTCTAATTTCAGGATATAGAAGCCAAGGGAGGTCCCAAGCCACCAGGAGGGCCATCCCTCATCACTCCATCACCACACATCACCTCAAGACCCATCCATCCATTGTAGAAGAAGACGAAGAAGACGAAGAAGACGAAGAAGAATTGGAGGAGCTCTTTGATGATCATCTCGGGTTTTCTCTACTCAATCTCTTTTCTTTTCTTTTTCTATGATATATAACTAATCCCATAACTAGGGAATCAATGTGAACCTTTTGTGAATGCTCATGAATGGATTAATTATTATTTCATCAATTTAATTCTTGATTTATTCATTGTGCTTAATTGCTTAACTCCTCATTAGTTTTAATATTTGTTCACACATTGACCAAAGGGTGAATGATTATTTGGCATGATTTTAGGGTTAAGACTATCTGAGAATTAGGGTTAGTGTTGACCAAACATAATCTTAATTATTGATCTTTTGAATGAATGAATTTTATCTTTAATCTGACCAAGACAAAGTAGTAGAATTTGGTTCTTAATTCTTACACCTAATGGGTTTCTGATTATTATTTACACATTGACC
Organism: Dipteronia sinensis; assembly: GCA_033220585.1. Taxonomy (NCBI): domain Eukaryota; kingdom Viridiplantae; phylum Streptophyta; class Magnoliopsida; order Sapindales; family Sapindaceae; genus Dipteronia; species Dipteronia sinensis. The sequence goes on from CM065645.1 coordinate 32,461,048, forward strand.
ATATGGTGAATAACGGTTAGGAACACGTGACTCAGCTCGCGACCGAACGGTAATAGTCACATTAAAGACAAAAAAAGAACCCTAGAATTGATTGAATCTTGTTTACAAATTAATTCCATACATTAAGTGTTCATAATTGGGGATCATTGATGACCTAGTGTTTTCTTTCCATTGATCACAAACACCATTATTTTTAATTGCTTTCTTAATTTAGTTTAGTTTAATTCAAATCTCAAACAAATCTTTGGTTACTTTTAGTTTAACTTTAATTAAAATTAGTTTTCAATCAATAAATCTTTTTTCCTCGTGGGAACAATCATTATTTGCCGCTATACTAATCTTCACGATTCGTGCACTTGCGAGTGAGTATTTTATAACACGATTTTACACATCACTCATGGTCCCTAATTTTTCGTTAATACATTAATTTGGTCCCTTTGACTAGATTTTTAACGGTCAATTCTCACATAAAAGGCAAAATGACATATTTACCTTTAATTTTAATTGAATGGGATAAGAGTACAATTTTACCCTTAAACTTTTAAAAATTTTGAGAACTTTACTTCAATTAATTTCCAATAAAATTTTGACACATGTCACATTCTTTAAATAAAACTTAAAATAATATGTTTCAAAAAAAAACTTAAAATAATAAGATAAAACAAAATTGTAAAGAAAATTAAAATATAACAAAAAAATATTTTGGACCGTTTTTTATCTGTTTTATTTTTAATTTAATTTTATATAAAAAAAACTGAAAAAGAGAGATGGGTCTCGACTGTAGTCTGTAAATGGACGGTGGAGTAGAGGTGCCCACAGTTTGGTTAAACCGTGGGTACCAAACCGAAACCGAGCACCCAAAACCGAAACCGAAATCGTAACCGAAACCGCCGATTACGAAACCGGTTGGAAACCGGTTTCGAGCCGGTTCGGTTACGGCTAGAGATGTCCTAAAACCGCCCAAAAACTGGCGGTTTGGGGCGGATTTGGGCAGTTTATATATTTTAAAAAAATTCAACCAATAGAAAAGTGACACGTGGACAAAAAAACAAAAAAAAAAACACAAAAACCGAAACCGAAACCGCCCGAAACCGAAACCGCCCAAAACTGGCGGTTTTGGGCAGTTTATACATTAAAAAAAAATTCAACCAATAGAAAAGTGTCACGTGGACAAAAAAACAAAAAAAAAACACAAAAACCGAAACCGAAACCGCGCAAAACTGGCGGTTTGGGGCGGTTTATATATTAAAAAAAATAAAAAATTTCCAACCAATAGAAACGTGCCACGTGGCCACAAAAATTGAAAAAAAAAAAACCGAAACCGAACCGCCTAACCGGCGGTTCGAAACAGAAAACCAAACCGATTTTCTCGGTTCGGTTACGATTTGGGTGGCCACGAAACCGAAACCGCTCCGAAACCAAACCGTGGCCACCACTACGGTGGAGATAATTTTTAAAAAACGAAAGTTGGAAATCCAATATGGATTGGATCTGAATCCTTCCAAACTTCCAAGTCCCACCACTACCACAATGTCATTGCAACAACAAAATTGAATGACAATTCGCAAAAACAATATTTTTAAAACTATTTATTTATTTAATTTTTAAAACTATTTTTTTAAATTATTTATTTATTTAATGAATCATATCTTTTATTTAATTTTTTTTATTTTATTAAAGTTTATAAAGTGTTTGATTAAAAGGTAAAAAAAATAAAGTGTAAAATAATATAACTAGGGGCATTTTAGGTATTTTTAAAGTCAAATTTAAATTTTGGGGGTGTTAGTGTATAATAAAGAAACTTATCCATCTAAGTGTAATTTATTCAAACCTCAGGGGTTCAGTGTAATTCGTCCATTATTTTATAATTTATTAGTTTATAGTTTTTGATCAGAAGGTGAATAATGGATATTTATGGAAACATATATTATACATCTATAATATTTTTAAAAATCTAATAGAGTGGACATTCAAAAAGGAGTGCAGTGCACGTGCAAATACCGTCTAATCATAGCTCTGTGAGACACTGACCCTGAATTGATAGGGCTCAAGGCCCACAAAAATAAAAAACTGTGAGATCCCAACGTAATGGTCAGTGAAAGAACGGGCTCAATCTCGGCTTTGGACTTTTATGTTAATAACCCCAGCCACCCCATCAAATCTACTTGTAAAACCATTACATTACATTAGGGTGCAAATGGAAAACCAAAAATCCAATGAAAAGCAAGAAAACCATATATATGTTGGATATGGTGTATGTGTATTTTGATTATTTTTTCTATTAATAAATGTATAATTAAAATTTAGTATAAAACGAACAACAACAACAAAAAATGTATAAACATGTATATCTAACTCGAGAAAATTCAAATTTTAGGTTCAGAAAAAGAGATCAAATATGGGATTACCCCATAAGTGGAAAACCTAATTGTATATCTTAAAGTATAGTTAAGATTTAAACTCCTCCATGTGAAGAAATGTAGATCATACGCATTGTAACTCAATTCCTACTCAAAGTTAGATTTAAAATTGGTGGTGACAGAGATAGCAAGCAAAGTTACACAAGTTGACTTAACCATGCATTTATAATAGAGAGCCAAAATTCATGGATTTCAAAACAAATGACTTGTGTTTCAAATCACCCAAAAACCTGCCTTGATAAGAGAAAGACGATGATGGGGGTTTATTTTATTTTATTTAATTGGTTGAGTCAAAATGGACATGCAATTGCAAATGCGTCCACTTCAAAGTTCAACCTAACCGAAATGGTTTGACTTCTCAATGTTTTTAATCTCTCAACTCTCAACTCGCAATATTGGATTAATGCCTAACTTGCCAAAGCCAAATCAATAATCATCTAAGTGATGGCCAATTCTACAACAAAGGAGAAAATGGACCCTTCAAAAATGGCTTGTTGATTTCGACCTCGCATTTGACTTATTAGTTTTCGACCGGTAGATGGGTAAGTTTAGGGTTTGGACAAATCTTTTAAATTAGTGGCTCGAATTCTACCAATGACAAAAACTTTAAAAAAAACATATATGAATTTCAATTAAATACGGTTTATGATCTTATGCTTCATGTGATAAGAAAACTTGCTTTACTTTTATCATATTATATATATATATTGAATTTATTGCCCATAAAGCAAGTGACAAGATGTATATAGGCAAAAGAATGAAAAGCTTGTAAAAAGAGAGAGGGGAGTGAGAGACGCACTTAAAGGCAGCACATTGCACACTTGCTTGCTTCAGTGCGTGCCCACCTCCCCCCACTTTCCTTTTCACTTTATCAGCTTTACAAATTTTTTGTTTGAATACTAGAAAAAATCAAATCAAATCAAAACCATTAAATTTCTCGCATAACTTTCACATCCCAAAAAAAAATTCTAATTGAACAATGGCTTTCAACAACAAACCCAAGAAACCAAATTCCCTTTACCAATCCAATCTATGCACCACACTTTTCTTCATTGTTCTCTTCACAATCCCAGCTCTTTTTCTTCTCCGAGCCTCCAACACCTCCATTTGCACACCATTTTCCATCACTAATCATCATGTCAAGCCATGGCATGGTGACCTTCGCTATGCAGAATTTGCATGGAATCGCCTTCACTTTCTTCACAATCACCCCCCATCAATCTCACTCAAAATTGCCGTTTTTTCACGCAAATGGCCGATGGGTACAACTCCCGGTGGCATGGAGCGCCACGCGCACACCCTCCACACTGCTCTGGCTCGGCGAGGCCATCAAGTCCATGTCTTCACCTCCCCTATAAATAACATCATCCCATCATCCATCTCTCGAAACAAAAGTGATGATGATAATTCTCCATACATTCATTTGCACGAAGGCGATGCAGGCAGGTGGAGATACAACAAAGCTTGGGAACAGTTTGATGAAGAGAACCAACGTCGAGCGTTCGACGTAATTCACTCGGAAAGCGTCGCACTTCCTCATTGGATCGCTCGAAACGTTCCCAATCTAGCGGTTTCTTGGCACGGTATAGCTCTTGAGAGCTTGCAATCTGATATCTACCAAGACTTGACTCGAAAGCCACTGGAGCCAATATCACCAGCTTTCAATCAAACCCTGCAAGGAGTTGTCCCAAAAGTGCTCAACGAGATCAGGTTTTTCAAGAACTATGCTCATCATGTTGCTATAAGTGATAGTTGTGGAGAGATGCTGAGAGATGTCTACCAAATCCCAAGTGAAAGAGTCCATGTGATTCTCAACGGTGTCGACGAAAACGATTTTGCTAGGGACTTGTCATTAGGCCAAGAATTCAGGTCTAAAATTGGTGTTCCAACAAATGCAAGCATAGTTCTTGGTGTTGCTGGGAGATTGGTGAAGGACAAAGGCCATCCTTTGCTTTTTGAGGCCTTTTCAAAGTTGATGACAAACCACCCAGATGTGTATTTAATTGTTGCAGGGTCTGGACCCTGGGAGCAGAGGTACAAGGAATTGCGTCCTCAAGTTTTGGTTCTGGGGTCTATGAATCCATCCCAATTGAGGGGTTTTTACAATGCTATAGACATATTTGTGAATCCGACGCTGCGTCCGCAAGGTCTGGATCTGACCCTCATGGAAGCAATGATGGGTGGGAAACCGGTGATGGCATCAAGATTTCCAAGCATTAAAGGTAGTATTGTTGTTGATGATGAGTTCGGTTTCATGTTTTCTCCGAATGTAGAGTCATTGTTCAAGACATTGGAGAATGTGATTAGTGAAGGTCCAAAGAGGCTTGCACAGAGAGGAGAGGCCTGCAAACAATATGCAGCCTCCATGTTTACAGCAACCAAGATGGCTTTAGCATACGAGAGGTTGTTCCTTTGTATTAAAAATCAAACATTTTGTAACTATTCTTAGATTATATTTTTCTTACTTTGTTTGTATAAGATCATATATTGAAAATTTTGTGTTGAAAAAGCACCATAGTATTTTGTTAAGAAATTTGAATATTGTTTAGCGGTGCTATGATTCTTTTATACAAAGTGATCAAAAAAGGCTGTAACAGTTGAGGAATTGTGTTGAGTTCAAGTAATTTGTGCACCTCTATTAAGGCAGAAAAAGGTGCTAGTTATGTTACAATATCTATAAGTCAAGAGCATATAACATTTCACATGTCCTCTATTACTAGGCTTTTATAAGTTTGACATCTCCACACGCTTATTAAGCCACCAAATAAATATTGCTATGAATGTTTATAACCATTCATAGAAATATATATATATCAAATGTTATAACAAGTAATTTGACAACTGCCATATTAATAATGAAATTACGTAGTGAACTAACTTTATATATTCACAACACTATGAAGTATGAAATAGGAATGTTGTGTATAACTATGTTCGTATAATGCCAAAATCTATATTGAGAAGTGTAATTCTTACTTGCTATCCCCAAAATTCGATTATACAATTCTTTTGTCGTGAATACACGTAAACATTGATATATATATCTACTCATATTATCTATTTCTCCAGTCAAGTAAACATTGATAAAAATCTACTCAAATTATCTATTTCTCCAGTCTACTTGCTTTAAAAGAGTTGTGCAGAGATACGATTTCGTTCAAAACGATCATAAGCAGACCTAGTCCTCAAAAACAAAAGCAAACTAGAAACTAAACCCACAAGAGATAAGCATCCCCACGACACAAATGTCAAAAAGTAGCATTTTCTTCCCATGCATACCATTGTCTCTGTTAAATCGTCTCCTGTGCCGGTGGTTACATTCGCATCGTAAACTAATGCAGCCAGAACTCCATAAAGGAGTGACCCAATTGGAATGTTTGTGATAAGAATGTTGTGATTCACACCTAAACTGTTCGGTCCAAAGAGTTCGGATGTGATTGAAACAGCAGCAGCAAATATGAACCCAGAACTCAATCCGATTAGCGCAGTCCCTGTCCGTAGTGCCATTGCATTGCCTGATGTAGCCAACAAGAAGAAGGCAACTGGGGTTGGCAACAATGCAAGAGCCAACCACCCTGTTCTCGCAAAATATAGCTTCCTGTACCCATAAACAAAAAAATTTCGTTAGTGTTGCAAACATTTTAGTCTTATAATTAGTCCAACGAACTCAATCTCTGGATTGAACTGATCACTTACTTTCTTATATAGTCAGGTGCCGCTGAAAGCAGGCGGCCGAAGAAGGAAAATGAAGAATAAAGAGTGACAAGAGTTGTGGTACTCGATTTCTGTCCTAGAGATTGTGCAATTTGGCCTAAATTGTTGCTATACACAAGGCCAATTGTACCCCCACAAAAATATGAAATGAAATAGAGCCAAAAATCCAACCTACGCACAAGTAACCATACCGGGTGCTCTTCACCGAGCATCTCTAATTGATCCTTCACAATAATTGAATCACACCACCCCACACTCTTCATACTCTTCTGTCTAGTGATCATATCATTACTACCGCTCAAGAGGCGTTGGCCAAGTCCATTGTCATGAGTACTCGCCTCGCGGGTAAGTAGCTCTTTGTGAAGCTCAAGATCATCAACATCAACAAGAATGAAACCAGAGCCTTCGAGGCGGAAACTAGAATGGACGGTACGATGAAACCAGTTTCTTGCATACACTATACCAGGGATACATAGTGGGAATATGAGAAGGAAAATGGCTCCACCGAAGAAAAGACGGGCAGTCATAGAATCGGATGCGCTTGAACCAAAGAGGAGGAGATAAATCCCTGTGAGAATAGCTAAGAAATTCAAAACGAGAAATATAAGTTGGTCACGTTTAACTCCATCGGGAGGCAGAGGGTCCAAAGATGGTTGGCGGAGAATTGGGATCAATGCTGCAATGGAAGTGAGGAGAGGAACAAGAGCATTCAACAGAAGATATAGTGAATTTGATAGTGGATTGATTGCATTGCCGGCAAGGGTATATAAGGCTGCACTGACACCATTGAAGCTCACTGTAAGAGCTAATGCAAGAGGTCGATTGATTGGGAAATTTCTGATGCAAAGAACGAAGCATACGGTGTTGAACCAACAAATGCTACATCCAGCCATCAAACACAGTAGGAAAACCTGCCACACATTTTCACCAAATTTAAATTCTAACATATAATGTAATATCCTTGGAAATGTTACAAAAGAAAAATCCTGCCACTATTCGCATAAAAAAAATGTTGCAATTTTTTCATATTGAATAATATGATCTTATTTATAATTATTAGATCATTCAATAAATTACCATTGTAAAACTTGGGAAATGTAGTATCCAACTATTATTGACTTCTTCATCCAACACATATTTATATATATATATATATATATATATATATATAGTTTTTCTCCTGTCAATTCGTTATGATATTAAATATATTAGTTCCATAAATGTAGACCATAGATTATGGAGAAGATTATTGACTTCTTCATCCAACATATATATATATATATATATATATATATAGTTTTTCTCCTGTCAATTCGTCATGATATTAAATATATTAGTTCCATAAATGTGGACCATAGATTATAGAGAAGTCCTGACAAGTGCACACACTGAGTCAAAACAATTAAATCAAATGGCTCACATTCAATGAACTGATATATTTTATATCATGATGAATTGACAAGAGAAAGATTGTATAAATATATATATATATATATATTTATACAATTTTTCTATTGTCAGTTCGAACTGTTTCTTACAAGTGGGCCATTGGATTTAAATGTTTTGACTTGTCTACATGAATTTATCAAAGCATCTTTTAAATCAAATTGCCCACATGCAAGGAACGGATCTTCCTGACATATAGTTTCAAGACCGTCCTGACTTATAATTGCAGAACGTTCAACAACAGCCACACATTTACAGTGGGCTAACAGCATTAACAAATACTCACACTCAATATGAATGTGTGGTTGTTGTTGTGGTTGAACATCATTAACTTATAATTTCAGGACATCTTTATCAGAGAACCACCATATATATAGTACTTTTCTCTTCAGTGCGCACTGATATAAAATATATCAGTGCATTGCATGTGGGGTCATAGATTATGGATAAGCACTGACAAGTGCATACAGACTGGGTCAAAACAATTGAATCTAATGGGTCCACATGCAACGTACAGGTAAATATTTATCAGTGAGCACTAGGTGAAAATTTTCCTATATATATATATATGAGGAAATACCCCTTTTTAATCAAAAAATTTGGAGGTTTATTAATTTTGAGAGCTTCTCCTTAAAGTCCGTAAACTATCTATTTACACTCAAATTTATTTTTTTTTTATTAATGATAATTTTAACCTGAATTAAAATTATTAAACAAGACAAAAAAATTCTAAAGACACTCCAAATTAATTAAATTATTAGAAAAAGAAATTTTTTTCTCCTAAATCATTAAATTAAATATTACGTAGTAAACTATCTCTCATAAATATGTTATTACCATATTAAACACCCACTCCTAATTACTCATTATCTCCCCATTTTTCAAAAAAAAATCCATATATATATACTTTCTCAATCAATCTCTGATTACTAGTTAAAGAAAAAAAAACTTATGAATATTTTTTATTTTTAATAACAGCAATATATATATATATATTAAAAAGTCCATTTTTATAAAAAAAAAATAGATATATAAAACCTTAATTTGTTACAATTAGATTCAATTAAACTCAGAATTTCTTAGACTAATGAAAGAATTAAAGTTCTCTAAGCAATCATATACATACAAAAGTAATAAAAAACATTTTCATATTTCGATTTAAAAAAAAACAATAAAGTACTTGTTTTTTGAGTTTTTTTTTAATATATATATATTTACGGTTCCTAAAAATTAAGCTTATTCGTAAGTTTTTTTTCTTAATTGTTAGTCTTATTTGCGAAATAATAGAAATAGAAAATTAGAGATATGTATTGGAGGAGAGGAAGTTTAATATGGTAATTAAAAATTAGGAGAGAGTGTTTAATATGTAATATTTAATCTTATAATTTATGAGAGATAATTTCATTTTTTTAATAATTTAATATAATAAAAAAAATTGGATTATCAAAAGAAGCTCTCATTAATTTACCTAGATTTAGTTAATTGATTGTTTTTGCCGAACAATCCACCGTGGAGACTAAAAATGCCCCTCATTTTTCCATTACCCATGTTTTCCTTTTTTTTTTCTTTCTTTGATAGAAACACATTTCTTTATTTTACTTCTCTCTCTTCTCTCTCTTCTTTTTCTCTTAGAACCCATTTGTTAAGAAAATATATCTCCTCTCTCTTCTCTCTGCTCTTCTTCTCCAGATCTGTTCTTCTTCTTAATTTTTTTTTTTGTTTGGCCAGCGATCTTCTTCTTCTCTAGACATGTTCTTCTTCTTAATTTTTTTTAAAATCTTTTTGTTTGGCCGGCGACCTCCATCGGAGGTTACCTCCAATCATTTCAAAAAAAAGTTTTTTTTTATAAAGATTGATGAACATCGGTGTTGTATTGTTGTTGCTTGAGATTGATAATGAAGATGTTGTTTGAGATTGGTGATGAACCAGATCTCTTCAAAGGTTTTTTTGTTTTTGTTTTTTTATTTACTTTAAAAAAAATGAAGTGATCTGAAAATCCATCCAAATCTCTTCAAAGGTTTTTCAAATTTTTGTTTTTGTATGAGGAAATCTGGAAAATTTTCAAATCTATTCAAATTTAGAAATTTTTCAAGATTAAATTTTTTTAGATTTCTTTAACCACACCAGGCCAACCAATTAAACACACAATTGCAGCACCGGTGTAAATCAATTAAACATGCAAGGGCAACCCTATTAAACACACTTATGACAACCCAATTAAACACATAAGGGCAACTCAATTAAACACACTAGTCAAGATCATATGTAAATCAATTAAACACATCAGGGCAATACCAAATTAAACACACAAGGTGTAACACAATTAAACACGTAAGGGCAAAAAAAAATTGCAAGGGCAAAAAAAAATTGTAGAAGAAGAAGATGGAGGTCCGGGAAGAAGAAGAAAAAGAAAAAGGAAATAGAGAAAAAAGTTTTTTTTATATAAAGAAAATTTGTCTTTAAAAATAAAAAATAAATAAAAAAAAAAGAAGAGCAATTTTATCCAAAAATTGGATTGTATTTGATAAAAACAATCAAAACACTAATTCGGATTAAAAACAATAAAGCTCCTAATTTTATTTTCATAACTATTTTATCAAAGTAGAAATACTACACATTCCAATTTTTTTCACATCCAGATTTATTCCACGATGAGATAATCAGTGTCTGAGTAGAAATTACCAATTACACTTGGAGATGAAATTGTTTTAATGAAAATTCAGGATAGGCGGTACTACTCTTTTCCAAAAACTACTTTAAAACACGTTCTTTAAATTTGGGAAACCAATTTTTTATATTTAGGAAAAATATTTACTTTATTTTTTTATTTTTAAATCAAACAAGTGAGAAATCAGAAATCCTTCATTAATCTTTTGTTTTATCGCAGGTGAGAGAAATTTGATTTTATATTCTTTTTACTAAAAAAGCTAGATATTCTATGCTACTATTTTTTAATTGTTGTATATTACTTTCTATTTTTCTATTTTTTCTCTAAAGCTAGTAGTAGTAATTTTATAATTGTATTATTCTACCTTTGGGTAATAATATTACTTGGTTGGGTAAACTCTACGTCACTTAAATCTACCGGATGGTTATTAGGGGTTTCTGATGCTAATTCAGTTAATATCCGTACTAATTTATTATTCATTCAACTGTAATTTTTCTAACTGTCTGTAGTTGTTGATTAAGTTCTTTTTGTACTAGCTTGATTTCTTCTACTTCTAAATGAAGTTCAGGCTTGAAACTCGATGCAGTTAACCGATATCAAACTTTTCGTTAGCATTGACTGGTATTAACAGGTAAAAAGACTGGAAAACTTACTAACATACCTCTAGATGAGAAATAATTAATTAATCTTTAAAAATTAGGACAAATATTTTTTAAAGAAAATAAATATTACCTCCAAAGAACATTAGGTGAAGAAGCTCCGTCACATGCAAGACAACAACAACAAAAATATCGTCTCAAATTAAGATCTGATTTGATTATACACACAGACGGGGGACTCCTCCATGCACATGGAGGTCATCTCCGGTACTGCATCTAAAACAAATATCAATTTTAATTTTAATGTAATATGAATTTTATCTTTCTGTTCATTTTAGTATTTCAGTATTTTTTGTATAATTTTTTAATTATGTTTACTTCAAAAATTAATTTTAACATATGAAAAGAGTACATATCATTAACATTTGAATCCTAATGAGAGATATATAACTTAATTTGTGATCGAGGTGTTTACAAAAAAAAATAAAAGGGTTTGGTTTATGCCTAAAACAGTCTATAACTAGTATTTACTTGGTTTTCAACTTTTTTTTAAAAAATCGGATTGACTCGTATAAACAGAAGTTGACTCATTCCAACTAAAACTTGTTTTTTCCATTTGATTTTCGGTTTAATATAACTGTATAACTCTTTTGGACCATAAATCAATGTCATTGTTCGATAAAATATTCACATATTATAATCTCTTTATATATAATTCAACAATTTCAATTATTAAAAAAATATATTCAACTTAATAATATAAATGAAAGCGGAAATAATCCTTAATACATTTCATTATAATTCTAAATATAGTCCATAATACATATAATAATAAGAATCATAATCGAATGTTATGAATATTTAGTTTTATAATAACTATATATTTTATATTTACTAGGTTTATTTGGTTCGATTCGGTTCGATTTTTAACAAGACAATTATTCATGATTCACATAAACTCAATTTTTGTTTTTTTTTTTCCATAAGATCAACTCGTGTTGATAAAGTGACTCAATTCGAATACATATTTTAAATTTAGTTCGATTTATCTCGGATCGTAAAATCGTATCCAATCTTAAAAGGGATTAATGTGCATATTTTTTTTTTAATTTCACGGTCATATTATCGCAAAGATTAGAGTTTTAGAAGGGAGGTTACGCAATCTCTCAAAAGAGAAATTGTGTAGCACATATTTTGGCTTCCTTGGCTCTTTCCTCAACGTAGGATCGAATATTGAGTTTCCTCCTTTAATGAAGTTTTCAGGTTTTCTCTCAAAAATAAAAAAAAATAATGCATCTTTTGTACAGTAATTAAATCCGTTTCAATCATGACAAACAAAAAACATTTGGTAAAAATTTTAAAATCTTAGCTATATTTTTTATTTTATTTTTTATTAAATAAAAAAAAGTAGTGTTTGATATGAAAGGTAAAAGTCGGTTGGTTCCATGGTTGGCTCCCGTAAGGCCACATCTTAATTTATTCCATTAAAATAGGCTTCTTTCTGACAATTGACAAAGTTAGCTCTCACCTATAATTTTTAGCCACACATCTCTTTTTTATCGATTACTTAAATATTCCTCAACAAATGTACACAACGTCAGCCCATCCTCGACCATTATACAAACTCAGATTCTGCCTTCACTTCACACTTTGAATTCTGTATAAAACTTTTCAAAACATTCATCGATTATATTTTTAGAAACTTTAAAAAAAAATATTTATTTATTGAAATATTTAGAGAAATTAACATATATGGCGTATATCAACTAGTATTCAAAAAAAATAAAAATAAAAACCGGACTCAAAATCAATGGCAAATCTGAAAATCAAACGAGAGAGAGAGAGAGAGAGAGTACCAGAATATAAGGCAATGAAATAACATTGCGGATAACAAGCCATTGAAGACCATAACCAAAGAAACCCATGAAAGCGGCCATGAAAAGCACCGACCACAACGGAAAATAAATGAGCGCCAAACCTGAAGACCAACCGAGAACCTTCCCCAAATCCGATGCCGTCGCCAGATAATTGAGCTGAACCTGAGAAATCCCTAAAACCGACTTCAAATCCGACGAGTACGCCGAGAAATCGAAATTCGTACCAGTGAAGGCCTGAATCCATATGGTCGCTACCAGTATCATCCACTTCCTCGATTGGCCTGCCATGGCCAAGATTAGTCTGAGAATCGCCGGTAGATCCTTCGACGGGATCTTTTTATCGGGAAATGAAGTCGGAGTCGAAGAGCCTGTTGTATCTGCGTGTTTATTGCGTTCGTTATCAAAGTAGTCTTTACGTGGCCTCATAACTCATTTATATTTGTTTCAACAAACAGCCTCGAAAAAGTGTGTCGTGGTGACTGATGAGAGTAAATAAATTGTTTTGTCGTCTTCCAATTTTTTTTTTTTTTTTCTTTTTTACTTTCTTTAATTTTAACTGTACTAACTTTACTATATACGGTTTGTGGTATGCATCCCGTGAATGAATCACCAATGATTGGTGTTCACGTGGCAGAACGTCATCGTATTAGAATCTACTAGTAAAACTAATCAATTTATTTGTTATAAATAAAAAATTTTAACAAATTTACGGTGATTCCTCGTACAGGAATTTTGTGCTGATTTAATTACACGTCAGCATAATACCAAAATTGGCAACATTATTTCAAGACGAATATCGCTAGGCTGTCCACAAATTTTATTCAAATCCATATCTAGTTGATGATACGATACGTGAGTTGTCAACGTCCCATTAATTATGAGTTTATAAAGTGAATAATGTGATTTTGATAACTCATATACCATATCATTTCGGTATAAGTTTGAAAAAAAATTTAGATAACCTAATATTACTCTTATTTAAATTAAACATATTTGTGGACAGCTTATGCTATAGTATTTTTCTTTGAGAAATTACTGCGATATATCGTACTAAAAAGTAAAAACACATATAGACATATAGTGACTTTTTGGTATGAGATTTTGCACATTTGTTTTCATTAGAAATTTCAAATAGCTAAATTATTTTTAAAAAACAAAAACAAAAACACCATTAAATAATGGTACCGGACGGGCCCTAATAGTACCTATTGAGACCCGCACTTAAAAATTATGTATAACATGTTTCTCTAATGTTTTGAATTTGTTTTAGCTTGTTTTGTAAAGTCATGGAATGATTCTATAGCATTTTACAAAATTAAATAATTTCAATACCTCTATCCATTACAAATCAAATGTCTTACACAGAGAATTATTATATATATTAAATAGATCAAACTATATTAACTTAATATTATTATTTAAAATGATCGACTCAATTTAATTATGCCTCTAAGAACAGTATCATAGTATCATGGAAGTTAAAATAAAACAAAATAAAACAATAAGTATCAATGTGAATAATATATATATTATCAACGAACTAATTGGATTTGTGTTGAAGTCATGAAGAAGAAGAATCCAAAGATGGTGTAACTCTCAAGTTTGAGAAAGACAATTTTTTGTTTTTATTATCTCATGAGGGCATGCAAGAGTTCAATTAGTTGAATTGAATCCATGTGCTTACCTAATTTAATTATAAGTCAATATTCAATAATAATTGTGTACTTAGTACGTCTAACAGGGGCTAAGCTCAGCTGGTAGAAGGACGAGCGGCTCGAATCCTACTAATAGCGAAAACTTTTAAAAAATTACATGGTCCCGAATTAAAGGCGAATGTGTCAATAAAGAAGGCGCCGTCGTCCTATTATATATATATATATATATATATATTTTTAGTTGGCAACATTGAATCTCCTCTACATTAATAAGCAAAAAATAAAAATAAAAAATTAGTCTGATTATTTGGAAACTTTTATTGCATGGTTTCATATTGATATCACATCACATATGCTGATATGCACTGGAACGTTGTTGATAGATCGACAGGACAAAAAACACATGAAAAATGTGCTGGAAACAAGGGAAATCTGGAGATCATGAAGAAGTATAACATGCAGGATAATCATGTTCTTCAATCACATGCTGTTCTTCAACTGCTGGACAAGTATTGTTTCTCTTATATATGATCTTCGATCAGTAGAGCTTCCTGATGATAAACATTTTACTTCATTCCTACAATATTTGTCCACTTATTTTTTATTTAATTTTTTGTAAAGATACTTCAAAGTCTAGAGAATATTATAATAAATCAAAAAAAAATTGCTAAATAATATATATAAGATTCAATGTTTGTAAAATATAAATTGAACCAAATAGGTGTGTCATCTTAACTGAGATATTAATAGTCAATGAAAAATAAATGCAAATTATTTAACAGCAGATCAAATGAAAAAAAATGTTCATTCTACATATGAAAAATATTAAATTATAGCTTCTGGGTGCTACTAACATTCGCTCCAACTAATTAATATTTACCTTTGGAAGTGTGCGCACAAGTTATCAATCATTTTATTGCCGTAAAGAGAAATAAAAATACATATCAATTTTATTGTCTTGTTATAATAAATAAAGTGACTATTTTCCTTTTATATTAATAAATTGGTTATTATCATGTGCCTTTAATACACATATAAACACTATCATTACCCTAATGTGTTGTGCAGGTTGTGAAAGTGAGATCGAGATTTTGATATTTTAAAAAAAATCATGAAGAAAAACAAGGAGATTGAGGGTTTGAAGAGTTTGGACATATAATACAGTATGTTAGCAAACGACATTCATTCAAACGAATAATGTTAAAACGTCAATAAATCAATAATCATGTTTCTATTTTCTAGGGGCGAATTGCACTGACTCACCCATGACCATGATTTTAGGTTAAATGCAGGCAGCATTTAAATATGCCCCATTCTCCCTTCAATTATTTAATTGAAAACAATAGAACGATTTAATGATTTAATATATTTAAAAAAAGGGGTATTATAATTAAAGTCCTTACTTTGTCATGAATTGTCACCTTTTTAAAGGTCTTTACCTATATTAATCACTTTAATCCCTTATTTTTTTCAAAATACATCACTTTAGTCCATTTGACCAAAAATTAACAAGTCAAATATAACAGAATATATAAAAATATAACTTTACCCTTATTATTATTTTTAAAAAATTTTCTTTTAGTCCCTCTAATTTCAATAATAGTTGGTCAACCCTTAAAAAAAATTAAAATGACTCCATCAAGGTTTGAACCAAGGTTGAAACTTGAAAAACACAAACTCTAACTAGCTAAGCTACACTAGCTCATTGTTAAAGATTTGTTGATTTAAATATATATATATATATATAGTTATATAATTTGTTTAAACTAATTTAAATCTATTTATATAATTTAAAATCAACTCATATATAATTTAAAATATACTCATATTTCATAATAATATATAAAAACATATTTATGAAATTGGTAAAAGAAAATAACAAAATAAAAGGAAACCTAAAAAATCCAAAAAAAACCGAAGCCCATAATTTTTTTCTTTTTTCCTTTTTTTGGATTTTTTTTCCTTTTCAAAAAATATATTATATCAATTTGATATAAAAAAAAGCCCTGAAAATTACAGCCCATAAATTGAAAGGGAAAAAAATCAACAACAAAAATAGAATAAAAATAATAATAAACTCATATTTATATAATTTAAAATAAAATCATATATGATAATAATATATAAAAAAACATTTATGAAAATGAAAAAGAAAATAACAAAACAAAATAGAATAAAGGAAAAACAAAAGTATATTTTTTTATTTTTTTTTCCTATTTTTGTTGTTGATTTTTTTTCCTTTTCAATTTATGAGCTTTAATTTTCTGGGTTTTTTTTATCAAATTAAAATAATATATTTTTTGAAAAGGAAAAAATCCAATAAAACGAAAAAAGAAAAAAATTTACGGGCTTTGATTTTTTGGATTTTCTAGGTTTCCTTTTGTTTTGTTATTTTATTTTTCATTTTCATAAATATGTTTTTATATATTATTATGAAATATGAGTATATTTTAAATTATATATATATATGTGTTTATTTTAATTATATAAATAGATTTAAATTAGTTTAAACAAATTATATAACTATATATATATATATATATATATACATTTAAATCAACAAACCTTTAACAATGAGCTAATGTAGCTTAACTGGTTAGAACTTCTGTTTTTCAAGTTTCAACCTTGGTTCAAACCTTGATGGAGTCATTTTAATTTTTTTCAAGGGTTAACCAGCTATTATTGAAATTAGAGGGATTAAAAGAAAAAATTTAAAAAATAATAATAAGGATAAAATTGTATTTTTATATATTCTGTTATAGTTGACCGTTAGTTTTTGGTCAAACGGACTAAAGTGATGTATTTTGAAAAAATAAAGGACTAAGGTGACTAATATTGTAAAGACGTTTAAAAAAGTGACAATTCATGAAAAAATAGGGATTTTAGTGATAATACCCCTTAAAAAAAAGGCAATGAACATTGATGGAGATGAATGGATGATCCGGATCTCAAATGGAAAAGATAGAAAAACACAAAGAGCATTGATGGAGGTACAGTGGAGATCATCCAGATCTCAAATGGAAAAGATTAAAAAAAAACACACACATACTTAGAGCATCTCCAATGCAAAAATGGTGTGCATATGAATAATTGGTGATATGGCAACAATGTTAAGAGACTTACTTCCTATGTGGCATAAATATGGACTTGATAGACAATCAACTTAAAATTTGGTCTCCAATGCTCCCGTTTAAAATACATTTTATTTTAATAACATGTCCAATTTTATTTCCTATTTTCTTTTTTATTTTATTTTCTAATTAATGTCAATTTTAAATGTTTACTGAATCAACCTAAAAATGGGTTGTGCAATAGGTCGTCTGAAAGTAGACGGTCATGTTGACAATATATATTATTATTTTTGCCATATCATCTTGAGGTTGGATATGCACGGTTGCATTGGAGACACAATTATTTACAGAATGTCTATTTATCCTATGTGGCATCTTTTTTTTCACAAGTCACGCTTGCATTGGAGATGCTCTTAGTGCAATCAATCTCCTCCCAAATATAGAGGAGATATGTTTGATATCCTCCATTAAAGAGGAGATCTCCTGATTGAGGAGATTATTGATTTTTTTTTTTTTATGTTGAAAATTACAATTTGAGTGGTGTTATTGGCACACTCAATCTATTCATGTCCCATTTTTTAAAATTTTGATTTAATTAAATAAAATTAAATGTTTTTATTAAATTTTTTGGTTTATTTCCAAAACTACCCATTTTATTTATTTTTCAAACTTAATACATACCATATATGATCTCTCTTTTTCTTCTTATTTCATAATGGAAAAGAAAAATTAAAAAATAACAGAGTACTTCAACACAACGACAGCTTGATATCATTAAAGAAAAAATAAAATTCAAACTTATTTCCAGAGAATGAATTGTTTCCAGATGCTTACTATCATTGTCGGACAATTCTTGTTTTATGTTATTATCAGACAATTCTTCAAAATGTTTGATATCGGTTTTAGACAATTTTCCATATTCTTGATATCATTCTCAAACTCTTCTATAATATTTTATATGTATGTAAGAAGTAGATTTTAAGGTTTAAGAGTTAAAAAATTTTTTTTAAAAGAAACAGATTACTGGGTTTTTTTTTTTGGAAAATGAATGTTAGATTTTAATAAATTTACTTTGTAAAAGATTTCTTTTCTAAATTGTATGTATCTTTTAAGTAATTTTAATAAAGGAAAAAAAATATTATATAATTAAAAAAGTGGGACATAAATAAATCAGTAGAGGGTGTGACAATAGCACCACTCTTACAATTTACATGTTAGAACCTCAATATATAAATGACGGGCATCCTTAACCTAAGGCACAGGAGGTTAACCACTATAAAAATATTAAAACAGAAAAAAAATTATTACAAAATATATTTATTGTATTAATTTTGACAATATTGTCAAAATTTTGATAATAAATACAATAAATATTTTCCTCTTTTAATGTTTTTGTAGGAGGTTAACCACTATAAAAATATTAAAAGAGAAAAGAAAATTATTACAAAATATATTTATTGTATTAATTTTGACAATATTGTCCAAATTTTGATAATAAATATAATAAATATTTTCCTCTTTTAATGGTTTTGTAGTTGTTATCATATACCCATAAATAAATTAATAACCTCGCTTGATATACATAAGAAAATAATATCAGTGATTGATTGCTCATATTGGTGTCCCGTCTAATTAAATTCAGCAAGCCCCTAATTTTCAGTCCTTGCTCAGTTTTCCATTATAATCTAACAACAAAATGGCAGTTAATAATCCATGGTTGATCTCATCTCCTCCTCCAAGATTATATATATATTCTTGCATCTGAGATTAGGTTAATCATTGATGAAATTTTGGATTGCCGTAATATGCCTATTTTTTCTGCTAATTCTTTTGTGCCTCAAGCTGCCAACAAAGTTGCAGCAAAGCTAGCTCAATAATATATATATATATATATATATATATATATATATATATTATAATCCTTTTATCCTCGGTCTGTATTGATATAAAATACATCAGTGCATTGCATGTTGATCATAGATTATGGATAAACACTGACAAACAGGCGAGTCAAAGCAATTGAATCTAATGGTCCACATACAAGACACTGATACATATTTATCAGCGTGTACTAGGGGTGGACACCCAAATCGCCAAACTGATCAACCATCCCAAACCAAACCAGTTTAAGTAATAGGGTTGGTTTGGTTTTGTTAAAGAAAAAAAAAACGATTAGGTTATTTTTTTAGTAACCCGATTGGTTTGGTTTGGTTTGTGGGTTGTGTTTTATCAACCCGCATAACCCAACTCAAACCATTACATACTTGAATATATATATATATATATATATATAGAGAGAGAGAGAGAGAGAGAGAGAGAGAGAGAGAGAAAGAAATTTTCAAGTCAGTACGTACTGATATAACTTCATCAGTGTGTTGGATGTGAACCATTAAATTTACATACTTTGACTTAAAGTGTATGCACTTGTCAAAACTACTCCATAATCTATGGTCCACATGCAACGCACTGATATAAGTTATATCAGTACGCACTGAGGAGAAAAGGACTGTGTGTGTGTATATATATATATTAAATTATCATATAAATAAAACTTAAAGTTAACCTAATTTTATATTATATTTATTTCCAAAGTTACCGATTTCCCGGTTCTAAGCTCTAACCTCTTTTATTTATTCTTAAAGTTATTTCATCTCATCCAAAGTTGTTGGCCCTAAACAAATTTATTGAGAATAAGTAACTATTTTTTTATTGTTTCGTTCAAAAACGCAATAAGCAATACATTTTAGTTTTTTTTTTTTGTATAAGTTTTATGCGTTACATTGGAGTTTTTTTTTTAACTATTATTGTTATGTACTTGGTTAAATTTAGTATTATTATTTATCTTACTGATAATGAGTTTATCCACTTATATTGATAGTATTATATTTGTACAAATAAAAAAATATATAATTATTTCTTAAACCGCCAAACCATACTAAACCAAACACATTTTTATTGGTTTGGTTTGGTTTGGTTTTACCTTATAATTGGTTTGATTTGGGTTGTAAAAAAATAATCCAATTACATAATGGTTTGATTTGGGTATCGTCAAACTCAACCCAAACCAACCCATGCCCACCCCTAGCTGTGTACTGAGGAGAAAAGTTTTATATATATATATATATATATATATATATATATACACACACACACACACACACACACACACACAAGATACAACCGATTTTTATTGGTTTGGTTTGGTTTTACCTTATAATTGGTTTGGTTTAAAATGTAAAAAAATAACCCGATTAAATAATTATTTGATTTGGGTATTGTCAAACCCAACCCAAACCAACCCATACCCACCCTAAAAATTTATTCCAAATTTTTAATATATATATATATACAGTTTTTTTCTCCTCAGTGCGCACTGATATAACTTATATCAGTGAGTTGCATGTAGACCACTGATTATGGAGAAGTTTTGACAAGTGCATATACTTTGAGTCAAAGTATGTAAATCTAATGGTCCACATCCAACTCACTAATAACGCACTAATGAAGTTATATCAGTGCGTACTGACTTGAAAATTTCTGTATATATATATATAAGATACAATGTTGAAGGATGGTAAGGATGGTGTAAAGAGTAAATAATCAATTATTAATTTCATTAATGTTAGTCAACCCAAAAATTTAGTCCAAATTTCAACACAAATAATGTGTTAAGTAGTTTTTTCATCAACCACATCATCATATATTGTGTGCGGTGATTGACAACTCACTTGACATATCATTTAGATTGAAATTTTGGTTAATTATTGGGTTGTATATCATTACTCACTAATATGGTGCGTCGGAGTAAATGAGTTTTGTGAGAAATTTTTTGGGTGGCAATAGATAGAGCCACCCAAATTCATAATAGATATTAACGATATTTTCTCAATTCAGCCATTACTAGCCATACATGGCTAGTATGCATCTAAAATAGATTGCTTTTTCTTTGTACTTCAATCAAACTCAACCTCATTTTTTATTTTTTGTAATGCATACACATCATTTGATATAAATATATATATATATATATATATATATATATATAAAGTCCTTTTCTCCTCGGTGCGCACTGATATAACTTATATCAGTGCGTTGAATATGGATCACAGATTATGGAGAAGTTTTGACAAGTGCATACACTTTGAGTCAAAGTATGTAAATCTAATGGTCCACATCCAACGCACCGATAAAATTTTCTATATATATATATATATATCATTTTGTAGTAAGTAGTTATTTGTGTTACTACTGCTTGAAAGACTTCTTCTTTTTTTAGGAATTTGAATCTTCTGTCTAGTTGATCTTTGTTTTGATTTAAAACACTTAAGATAATACTCTACATTAATAGATAATGAAAGTAAAATAAATAAATCTCAGTCATTCATTACATATGTCACCAGATCTATTTAGAAGAAATGGTTGGTAAAACACAGTTGTTATATGTACCATTATCATCCATTATATTTCCATAGCATGTACCGTAATTGGCTTCATGTAATCCATGAATGCATTCATCTTCTCCAACTTGTGGTTTAAAAGCCTGAAAGTTTTTTTAAAATTAATAAACTATTCATTATCGATAAATAAATAACTCCTTTAAAATAATAATTTTTCTTAGTCTCGAAAATATTCTTTTATAGGGGTTTTATAGTAATTGACTAAACTATTTTCTTTTGTTTATTTTTTTATAATTAAGCATGAAAAAAAAAACAAATTGCCCTTATACCATTAAATACTAAGTGTGGTCAATAGTTAGTCAATGGTCCTTATGATAAGTTTTTGTGTAACATACTTAAATGTTGTCTGCAATTTCACTTAAACTTAGGGTAGGTAGTGTAATTTGACCTTTTCTAGGCTTTAAAGTGTTTTCTTGTCTTTCCTCGTTACAATTATTTTTTAACAATTACAATTCAGTCGGGTTTGAAGAAGGAATACAACTTGAACTCACAACTTCAATAGTGTAAGTGTGAACGATTTATCATTGAATCAACTCAATTTTGTCTTTATTTTATAAAATTTTAAAAAGATAAATTTTAGGGGTTCAACTACTATATGAGAACTGCATAGTCATGGGTAGTTATGTGAGAGAGCTGAGAAAGTTATTTACTTTTTTTTAATTTTAAAATCTTTAATTTTTATAGACCCTTGGAGTAAAATTCAAAGACTAAAAATTAACCCATCAACTATGCAAATCCTGTACAATAGCTGAACCCATATTTTGTATCCAATTTTTTAATAGTTGTATGAAACACCATCGCCACCGATGGCTGGGCGAGAAATACAAAAACAAAAACATTGGGAGATATTTCATTACCACAAGAAAATATTTCACGCACCCCGTGCAAATAATGGCCCTAACCACTAATATCATGATATGTAGAATGAATTGTCAATCCGGTGCGTTTTGCATGTCATAAGGCATGATAATAGTAGTAGGGTGCACTGCAACCTTTTTGGAGGAGGTTGCTTATATTTTAGTTTTTTTATATAGATTTTAGTTTCTTAAAAAATAGCTTTCAATATATTGCAATATATGAATTTATTCTTATTTTTTAAAGAATATATATATATATATATATATATATATATATGTTACTGTCAAAAAAGAGAGAGAATATATATGTTAATATTTTATAAATTTAATTGGAACAATAATTATTACTTTTGAGTTTTCCAAATATTTAAAAATAAAATTAACAACTTTTTTATAGGGGAAATTATAGTTTGGTCCCCATGTTTCAATGAAATGTCAATTTTTTACTCAACTTATGCATTAGGTCCTCATCTTTTCGAAAATACATCAAATTGGTCTCTCTGAGCAAAAAGTTGACAATCAACAGTAACATAAATGTGAAAAAGATGGTTTTTCCCTTAAAAATTAATTTAAAATTTTTTTAAAAAAAAATTCTTTTTTTTCAAATAGATCTCCACCATCCGTTTTGAGATGGATGAAATAAATTTTAAAAGAATTTAAAATTGAAATCCAAAATAAAAATATTGAAAACTAAAATCCCCCCAAAAAAATTATCTCCTACCGTCTGTCACAATGATGGACGGTTGATGATTATTAAAACATTTTTTTTTAAAATAATGTTGGAGATTTGGATCTCCACTGAGATCCATAGAGATCTCATGGATCTTCATCCTCCACACCACGAAGACAGAGGCTCTACGGGGGAAGTCTTCATCCTCTCGAGCAGCGAAGCGGGGAGGCTCTAGCCTCCCTTATCTGTGAATAAAGAGGTCTTGTCTCTCCCGTTCATGGCTGAGAGGGAGGTCGGAGCATCCCCACCACGAACAAGGGGAGCGCGAGACCTCCCCCACCATGCCTCCCCTCATTCACGGTGGGGAAGTCGAGATCCATGGGATATTTTTTTATTTTTTAAAATAAAAATTATTTTAATTAATCATCAACCGTCGATTAGAGATAAAAAAATATTTTTTATTTGATAATTTTTTATTGTTTAGAGATAAAAAAAGGATGTATTTACAAAATTAAAATTATAAAAAAATTGTAGAAAATTAATATTATATATAAAAAAATATCACGTGTCACCAAACATTAAAACATGACTAAAATTACCACTTTACCCCTTGATCGGTTAAATCTAACTAACTGATGGACCAATTTGATGTATTTTCAAAAGGATGAGGACCAAATACCCTAATATATAAAAGTCAAATAAAAAAGTGACATTTCGTTAAAATATATGGACCAAACTGTAATTCCCCATATATATATATATATAACACCTTAGCATCAAAATTTATTTTGACCATTAAATACAATATCATACCTAAATAGTTAATTTTAGGGTTAAAATTGAAACTAACCATATAATTAGTGGAGTTTTTATGTTTATCAAGCATTAATGTTCTGATTGTTTTTACCAAACTTTCCACATATGAGATAAAAATACCCTTAATGATTTCTCAATTAAACACATCACCGGTTTTCATCAATTAAACAAACCACCGTTCTTCTTCAATTAAACACACCATTAGTTTTCATCAATTAAACACATCGGCCACCAGTTTAAATCCTAACGTGTTTAATCTGTGTGTTTAATTCCTAGTATGTTTAGTCTGGTGTAAGGGTAAATTTGTCTCTTCAGTAGAAAGTTCGGTAAAAACAACGAAAACAATAATTCCATGTAAAAATAGAAACTCCATTAATTTTTTGATTAAAAAGTGTTATTTAAATTTTACGAAACATGTAAATAAAAATTAAAAAAATAAGGTTACCAATCATTTATATCTTTATATGCTTCTTTTTAAAATTGATTCCTCTGATTATTATTTTTTTTGTTACGTACAACAACAGATTATAGAAAGGGAAAATTCTTTATTGTATTGAGTGATTTAATAATATTCATGCAAACCAGACACCATCGAAATCATGCTAACTTCTCTTTTCATAAATAGTACAAGCTTGTTAGTTATTTGTAGACTTGTAGTACTCTATGAATTGAATCTCCTGCTGTCAATAAATTTTAATTGTTATTGTTAAATGTTGAACATGTTTAAGCAACAAAAAATCATTTATACCGTTGAATACTCGTCAATAAATTATTCTCCTCGTCGAGAAAAACTATCTAATATACTCCTTTATTGGAGTTGATATCTAAACCGCGCTTATCATTAGTAAGCTTTTTTTAGGCATATTTTAGCAGACCCCATGAGGCCATGACCTTGGTGTTAAAAGAAAAATTACATGTATGTATGAATACAATCAATAATTAAAGACTAAGAACAAGCCAAAAGTCTTGAATAATGTCATAAGCATGTTACATGTATAGTATAGAGTATAGACTATAGACACGTACGCGTTAGGTGTTTGCTCCATATATGTTTGTAATTGTTGGTAAGACTCTTTATCATGAACAAACAAATTTGGCATCGGCTGGTGGTGACAAGTGACAAGTGACAACTATAAGTCAAGTCATTGGTGACATAAACATCACGCATTTTAATTTCTTATCTTTCAATACATTTATCGTTTTTATCATTTATCTCTTCATAATCACCAACCTCCACACACTTTTTTGAGCCTCCTAAAATCTTTTTTTTTGTTTTTGTGTTTTTTTTGGTGAAAGAGAGGGTTACACGCCCACAAACTGAAAACAGAAAGGTTAAGCAAAATCAATTTTGATCTTCTTCTGGTTAAAAGTGCTTTTAAATTCCTTACAAAAAAGAAGTGCCTTTAAATAATCGATTATATTTTTTCCAGATGTTTATTTGAAAAAACCTATATATATACACATATATTCTGAAAGAAACACTGTTTTCAGTATTTTTTTAAAAAGGAACTTAATACATAAAATTTTCTAAATATTGTTTTTTTTATTAGGAAAAAACACTTAAAATTCTATTTGGATTTATTTATTTTTCTTAAGAGAATACTCATAATAAAGGGTTTTTTTTTTGTATAAATGTTTTTTTTTTAATTTCCTAGTCTCTATTATTGACTTATTGCCAGTAGATGGGGTTTGTAGTTGAAGGATTTCTGCTTTACCTTTTCTTTCCTCGGAAAATAAAAATTCTCGTTGGGCACTTTGGGCGGTTGTTAATAATGTGTTCATGATTTGGATTTTTATTTATTATTATTATTTTTTTTTGAAATAAAATTTAGATTCGAGTACCCGTTAGACTGAAAATATATATATTGTTTTTCAATACAAACTTGCTGACAATAACTGGCAGAAACCAAGCCCACCTGATGTGACTTGTTCTTATTAACCAAACATTTCCCTTTCTTTTTCTTTTGGACTCATTTAATATTCCATTATATGAGTATAATATGCAAAACTGTATGAGCACAAAATGTCTGCATTTTTAATTTTTTTATTAAATTATGAACTTCAACTTTTTCTGTATAATTTTTTTTTCTTGACAGTAACGAACTAACGATATGTGAAGAATTCAATTGAATATAACTATATCAGGCAGGGATGGGTGTGCGCGACCAATGGGGCGGGGGAGAGTCCTCCCACCCCCCATCCCCACCCCTACCCCTATTCCTTAATCTTTACCCCACCACCTCCCGTAAAACCCATTTGGAGAGACCGGTAGTGATGGCATTTTAGGGGGAGGTTCCCTCTCTCCCACCCCCAAACCCCATGTCTTCCGTTTATTTTCATAATTTTATATTCTCAATTAGAAAATCAAAATTCAGAAGTTGGAATCCGGTCATTTCAATCTTTAGTTTAACCCTATTAAATATTTAATCCAAAAAGTAATCAAAATATTCGTTCTAAAATATATAATTGGTTTAAAGAAATCCAAATAAAGACGAGATGAGGTTGGTCCGGTGGTAAAACCCCTCACACCTAACCACGAGGTTCCGGGTTCGAGTTTTCCCCTTTCCAAAAAAACCCTCAATTTATGTAATAGTGAAAACTTCAAATATATGTAGGAAACTTTTCAAAATAAATAAAGAAATCCAAATAAATCCAAATACTTCTAATAGAATATTACATAAAAAAAAAATCAAATTTAAAGTTTTCATATTCGATCAACTAACTCAGATTAATATTATAATATATATTTTATTTTAATTATTAAACTTTAGATATAAATTAAAATAAAAATTACATACATATATTGGGGGAAAATGGGGGAATGAGTTTGGGGGAGGGTCCCCTTACCACCTCACAGGCTCCCCCATTTATAAAATTAGGGGTCAAATTTGCCTCCACCCCTAAAAGCCATTCGGGGACAAAATTTACCTCCAAACCTTATGGGGGACCCGTGGGGGATGGTGCCCCATAGGGGAAAGGCCCATCCCTAAATTATCATGAGCTTATTTTAATGTAAATAGTTAAACAAAAAAGGTAAAACAATATAGTTGACTAAAATATATATTATCACAAAAGTAGCTAATTAACAATTAGGATTTTATATCGAAAAAAAAGGTACATATATTTTTACACCGAAAAAGGATTGAAGAATCTAATTAATCAAGTTAGGGACTTAGGTTGTCAATGTTAATGTGGGCATAAATTAATCTTTGAATTGGTCATCAGCCATCAGGCATCAACCAAGAATGATAGTGAATTAGTGACTAGTGATAAGAATTAATTTGGGTAAGGGAAGGAGAGAATAATAACAGAGAGATAATATGGTTTAATTCATTTCATAATAATTTATTAATGTGTTTCCATCCTTAAATATGATTACAATGATATCTAAAAAAAGAAGCTAAGCATCAGTTGTAATAATCCGATGAACTTTATCTAATCTCCTATCTAATTTATTCACTTATCTAATCCTAATTCAAATTCAAACTAACTAACCAAATCCAACTAAATATAACATGGTCGGATCCCACCCTTTGCATGGCTCACAATGCACATGCATGTGTACCCACCTAAATAGGCACATATCAACTACCTAGTCAAGAATCAAGGTGGGCCATATATATGAGCAATGTCCCATTTGAATATGGAGCCTAATTCTTCTCAAAAGTGAATGATGCATGCCTCACATGTCTACTCACTGCATTCAAACTCATTTTCAAGTGTTGTGGCCAGTTTCAATGCCATGTTCAACTACTCCAATAACAGGGGGGACCGAATTTTTGTAGACGAAGAATTATTCTTGATGCGTCCTAAAATTGCGTAACATGCAGCCTTTAAAATATGTGAATAATATTTTTTTTTCATCGCCAATTGTCTTCTTCTTGTTTCTAAATTCTGAATCAATCATAAATTAAATTATACAAGCTTGCTAGTTGCTACTTGCTACTGGTGGTACCATATATTAGGTTTTGGACCACGTCACAACTGCTTTCTCTCTTCTTCTACTATTATTGTTTTCATTCTCTTTTCTTTTTTTTTCTTTTCATTTTTTTAAAATAATCTTTATTAACCAACAAATCTTGTAAATAACAGATTTTATACGTAATATATATGAAAGAAAAGACATTCTCAACTCTATATTCATTTGTCTAGCTATTTTATTCTCAATTGAAGATTTGAAGATAAGTTAAATTCCTATGACCATTATTTTTGGAATCCAATTGGAAGACTAATTAGGCACCGTCCTGCAGTTGTTTTTCAGTCCGTTTTCGTTTTCGTTTTTCAAAAATGATTTCGAATTAATGTTCGTTAACCGTTTTTCATTTTATTTTCAAAAAACAACAAACAAAATGAAAAACAAAACTAATATTAAAAGTGGAATATTTGAAAAACACAAAATACTTGTTTTTGTTTTTATTTTTCGTTGTGTTTTTTTTATATATATTTTTTTTGAAATTTTTTTACTACTTTTTTCTTCTTTTCCTCTTTTCCAGGACCATCTTTGTCATCTCTTTCTTCATCTCATCTTCTCTTCTTCTCTTCATCTCATCTTCTTCATATCTTCTTCCCTTCGTCATCTCATCTTCTTCGATCTGCTTCTCTTCATCTTCTCCTTCTTCTTCTCTTCATCTTCTTTTCTTCTTCTCTTCACATTCTTTTCTTCTTAGTGTCACCGATCTGCTCCTCCAAGAGCAGACCGGCTCCTATATTTTTTTATTATATTTTTTTCCTTTTTTTCTTTTGAAAGGTTTTATTTTTGTTTTTATTTCGGATCACAAAGAGTTTATTATCAAATATATATATATATATATATATACATACACTAACATAAAATCTTGGATTCTGAAATTATTTTAAATTTAAAATCACAATAATTCATCAAAGAGATTTTATCTGGTTATTATGAGTTATTGAGTAATTATTTGGAATGAATTATTAACCTATCTTTTATTCAAATTAAAAACTTACAATAGAAAAAATAATAGAAAAATTATACAATTTTTGATATTTTTCGGTGAACCTACCAGAGGCGTTTTTTCCGTTTTCAATTTCAGAATACAGCTTTCAGTATATGCAACCAGACGCGTTTTTGGATTTCGAAACTAAAACCAAAAACACTGTTTTCATTTTCATTTTTTTTTTGAAAAACAGTCAACCAAAAACCCTTACAGGACGGAGCCTTAAGGCCCCGTTCTGCAGCTATTTTTCAGCCCGTTTTCGTTTTGTTTTTCAAAAATGATTTCGAATTTGTGTTCGCTAACCGTTTTTCATTTTATTTTCAAAAAAACAAACAAAATGAAAAACAAAACCAGTGTTAACAGTGAACTATTTGAAAACACTAAAATACTTGTTTTTGTTTTTGTTTTTATTTAAAAAAAAATTAACAATATATTTTTTTTCATTTTTTCTTTTTCTCCTAAACTTTCTTCTTCTTCATCAGTTATTTTCTCTTCGTCTCCTTCTTTCTTCTTCTTCATCTCCATCTTCATCTTCATCTTCATCTTCATCTTCTTCTTCTTCTCATCTTCCTCATCCTCCTTCTTCATCCTATTCTCCATGAAAGCAAGGCCTGAGGAGTATTCGGTGATGCCGATCTGGCCAGATTTTCAAGAAGGATCTCATCCGGCGACGGTTGGTTCGTCGATGATGGAGGCAGGCAACGATTGGTTCGTCGATGATGGAGGCAGGCGACGATGGGTTCGTCGATGATGGAGACAACGATGGAGGATGTTGACGAAGTGAAGAGCGAGATCCATATTTTATATTTAATATATATATATATATATATATATATATATTCAGTGACAGGTCTCCAATTTTTTTTAAAATAAAACAAATTCCAGAGGCATACTGCATACATGATCTACCATCCATTTTTTGTTTTTTATTTTTTTTTTTAAATCCAGAATGTTCTCACTCTAAAATTCAGTTCAAATATGGAAAGGAAAAAAATTCTGAAAAAAAAGGATATAAAATAATCTTGTTTTTAAAGAAAAAGATATAAAATAGATTTGTAGTGATATTATATAAAATAGATTTGTAGTGATATTATAGACATTCTCAGTTCAAATTTATTGACCCACTTTTTAATCAAATTAAAAAATTTAAATAGAAAAATTACAGTTTTTGATATTTTCCAGTTAACCTACCAGACGTATTTTTCCGTTTTTATTTTTAGAATATAACTTTCGGTATATGTTACCAGACGCGTTTTTAAATTTCGAAATTGAAACCAAAAACACTGTTTTCATTTTCATTTTTCTTTTCGAAAAACAGTCATCGAAAAACGATTACAGGTCGGAACCTAAATATATTCGAGATCTATTTTTATCTTCTTGAACAAACAAAAAAAAAAAGTAATGCCAGACTTCCCAAATCTGTGTAGCATGTGAGGTGTCAACATCACATCACTCACCATATAATCTCATGATTTACAAGATGTTGAAACCTAAGTGCTATATACACTTGGAAAAAAATTTAGGAAACCTAGCATTACTAAAAGAAAATACTTTACACGTTCTTTTTAATTTAAGTGATACGTTTCGATGAAACCTCGAGTGCTATACATATTTCGAAATTTTTTTTAAGAAACCTAGCTAGCATTACTAAAAAAAATACATTACACGTTCTTTTTAATTTAAGTGATACGTTTCGACGAATCCCTGACTCCGTGACTCGTGTGAGATTTAAAAAAAATTACTTTGCTCATTTAGCTGATTAATAAATATAATCCTCAATTATTAAATGCATCCTGAGCGAAATAAGATTGAGAATTTTTTCAACCAAAAAAAAAAGAATTGAGAGTGTGATAAAAAAACATTTAAATGAAAAGAAAATTGTTAAAAGAAACAAAAGAATAATAAGGAGAAGAAATTAATTAACGTAAAGTGTGGTTTTAAAATTTTGATGAAAAACCATCTCTATCTAATCTAAAAATTCTAACCAAATAATATTTTTCTTTCATCTCTCACAAACTCTAACTACGAGCTATTTGTTTCAAGTATTTTTTATAACTCTTGTTTCCAAAAAACAAATCTTGTTTTTTTAAGCATTCCAAAAACAAGAATTCTATTTAGATAATAATGGTAATTTCAATGGTGACAAATAAACCAACATAGAATGTGAAAATTGATTAAAAGTGGTCCATTAGTAGCAAGTTTCTTTCTGTTACCCCATGACAAAGATAGAGTACATAATAGACAACTATTCCATCCTTTTGTCATTTTAATAAAATTCAAAACCCCATTATTTGTGAAAAACAAGCTTCTTTTTTCCTTTTTGTATTGCTCAATCACTTTCTCCCTTTTATATATATATATATAAATATATTCCTTTTCTATTCAACACGTACTGATATAAACACTGACAAGTGCATACAGACTGAATCAAAACAATTGAATTTAATGGTTCACATGCAGTGCACTGATGAGAAAATTTTCATATATATTCCTTTTCTCCTCAGGAAACTCGGCACGATCCCTTAAGGTCCGTCACGTCAGCCCCTGACGCTTTAGTGTCGTGCCCTGCCGGCACGCGAAGGTAGGCACAGCCTACTAAGGAAACAGGTGGCACGGCACACCGAGCCAGCCTAATGGGCCTTAACAGGCCGACCCCAATTCAATTTTTTATTTTTTTCTTATCTTTTTTTAAATTCTGGCGAGCCGACACCCTCGGCCCGGCACAACACGTGCCATCGTGTCTTGCCAGCCCAAGCACGCTACAGTAGCATGCTGTGCCAGGCACGGCTCGCCTCCTTGGTAGGCATTAACGGGCCAGGCACTCTAGGCTCGGCCCCAATTGCCACCTTTAGTACGTACTGATGTAAAATACATTAATGCATTGCATGTATACTATAAATTATGAATAAGTATGGATAAATGCATGCAGATTGAATCAAAATAGTTGAATCTAATGGCTCACATGCAAGACACAAATATATATTTATCGATGCGCACCGATGAAAAAAAATTAATATATATGAATATATGTAATATTGAATCACACAAATAATTCATATTTTAAGGTCCCACTTGTTATGGTCCTCATTTTTTGTAAGTACAAATTTAAAATGTTGGGAAGAAAAATGACTTGAACATGAAGCATCAATGTGCGGTGCGGTCTTAAGGGTTGGTTCTCAATTTTAAATCAAACTTCTAAAATTTTAGTGTAAGTGAAATTTGATCACAATATCTCTTACAAAATTCAGATCTGTCATTTTGAATATAAAGAGAGGTTTAACATGATATAATAATAATATGAAAAAATTACACCCAACCTATGTGGGGTTTACTTATTCATGTGTGGAAACAACTTTTCAAATACCAAACACATACATCCTCCATCATCAGTGTTGACCATTAACTTTAATGGTTGATCATATCAACCGTTTGGATAAAAGTCCTAATCTGTTACTTTTAGTAAAGTAGAAGTGTAATCTAGTTGCAATTTTAACAAATGTCAAAGCGATTTAGTACAATTTACCCTAAATTAAATTTTGCTAAAAGCCAAACTTGATTGGGCATGTAAATTTTAGGTCATGCTGGCCCGACACGACCCTTTTGACACCTTTACACATACCTCAATTGGGCTCCCAACACTATCGGGCCACATACCATATAACTATAGTCTATTAAATCTCACTGTCATTTTTCTTGTGTTTGGGGTTTTCGAACCTGAGACAATGAACATTATCTGAAATAACTTTACCATTTTGCTACAAGATTAACTATATTGAAAAATATATAACTATTTATATATAACATATATATGCAATTAATTGTTTGAAATCAATATTTTATTGCTTAACAATTTAAACTAACTGTAATTATTTTGTATGATGGACAAATAATTTTTTTTTTAAAAAAGTTCATTGTAGCATTTAATTAAACTAATTTTTATTTGAAATCAAAGATAATTGAGTTAGGGTCTATCGGAATTTGATGATAACAATCGTTACAAACACACGACTTAGAATGCAACACACACACACACTCTAACACTAGAGGGGTGGGATCTCTTCCACATTTTACGATTTAATGGGTAAAAGTAATACTCAAATCCTTATCACAAAGAGTACGAGAAGTGTCCAACAACTTTACTAATAGTGGTTGTCGGCGAGACCTCTCTGACGCTCAAGTAATAATTCTATATGAATTGGAGAAAACAAGTGCTACGTAATTAGCTAGCATAAAAAGGGATTGCATACCTACTTTCTAAATGTCGAGATGTATTTATATTAATTTCTTGGTGTTGGTGGGTGAATAATATGCGGAGCTCGATCTCCATGCTTCCACGACTTGTTGAGGGTGAACTCTTTACGGGACTTGATCTCCACATTTTCTTTACTCAACATGGATGAAGTAATTGCGGAAAATAATCTCGCCACTTAGTCATATGATACTTTATGTTTGTCAAGTGGATAAATAGGTGCAACTAATTTAATACACTAATAATTGTATCATGCTTAGCAACCTTATGCAACACTACTACTTGCAAGTTACTTAGGTTGTAAGTATCTTGATGCATCACTACTACCTGCAAGCTACCTCATGCGAGTTGCCCATGTCGTACTACGAGCTACCAGATGCAACCTGGCTATAAAACAATCTTTCTTTTGATATGGTAAGTGTTTTAACTGATTTAGGAAGACTTTTCAACGCCGTGAAATGTCGACTATTTGACCAATTGACTTTCCTAATTATGGTACAACAACTTGTATTAGCATTCAATAAAAAAAGTAAGAAATGACTATCTAATGTAGAGATGTCTACGGTTCGGTTAAATCGTGGGTTCCAAATTGAAACCGGACATTGAAAATCGAAATCGAAATCGAAACCGAAACTGTAATCGAAACCGTTGGTTAGAAAACCTATTGGAAACACCGGTTTTGAGCTGCTCAGTTACGGTTAGGGGTGTCCCAAAACTGCCCAAAGCCGTCGGTTAAACTGGCGGTTTTGGGCGGTTTGTATATATATAATGGATCAATAGGAGACTGCCACGTTGATGCAAAATTTGGAACAAAAATGGGATGAGTGGCCAGTGGGTGACCGTTTAAGACTTGGAGAGTTGGGTTGTTGGAAACTATTTATGTAAAAATTGGACCAACATAAGACTGCCATGTGGATAAAATTGAAAAAAATATATGGGGTGACCGTTGGAGAACAGTGTTGGTCATCTATCTCCGAAGGTCACCTCAACGGCCATATATATATTTCCCCTTAATTATTTGAAATTGTAAATTAACCCTTCCACTCTAATCCTATAAATACCCCCCACATTTCAATATTCTTCACACCACTCTCAACTTCTCTCGATCTCTCTCAATCTCAAATTCTCAATTCTTTATATATTCTACAATTTTTTTTAATTCTCATTTCTTATAGAAATTAATATCTATTTATTTCTTCTATTTTTTCCAATCATCTATTATTTATTTACAATCATCTATAATACAATTTTCTTTAATTCATATTTCTTATAGAAATTAATATATATTTATTTCTTCTATTTTTTACAATCATCTATTATTTATTTACAATCATTTTTTTAGTGTTACCACTATTATTCCAACAATATTTTGACTTCCTCATATTATATATATATATATATATTACTGTTAGTATTTATAATTAATTGTTCAATGGCAAGTAGGGGAGAAGGTTCAAGAATTTGAACAAAAGAAAGGGTCAATTGCAATATTTGTTGGAACACGAAGGTGATGATGTCAGTTATGACGACCAACTTTACCACAAGTTCCTTCAATCTGAATTAGGATCTGATCTCCCTCCTAGTCATAATCCCCCTCTAATAATTCCTGACCCTAATCCCTATAACAACCCCGATAGTGACGAAAATCTATCTAACCCCGACCACCTTCAGATGATTTTGTTGCATGTGAAGAAGAAAAGTCAATGAAGTTTGATCTCTTCAAATTGTATATGAAGAAAATTCAATTAGATCACGGAATGATCAAAATCAAGTGTAACTATTGCTCCAAAACATACAAGACCAATAAATCCTTCGGATATGGCACGTACTGGACCCATATTAGGAAAAATCACCCGTCCGAATTGGTGAAGGCCAGTAACCAATCCCAAATCTCCAGGTACGGAACCTCTACTAATCAACTATTTCATTATATGTCTGAATAAAATAAGGAAGAATTAACAGTAATGGTTGCAGTAGAACATTTACCTTATAGTTTTTGTGAGAAAGTAGGTTTTGTTAATTATTATCAAACTGCATTAAATCCTGAAATGCAACGTGTTCTTAGATCCACTCTCATACGTACATTGTTTTCTATTACAAAAAACAAAAAAACAAATTGAGATCATTTTTTTATCAATTCCAAGGTCGCGTTTCTGTATGTGCTGACATATGTACCGATAATTTTGGTAGTCACCATTATATGAGTGTGACATGTCATTATATGGATAATGACTAGGTCATGCAAAAAAGAATTATTGCATTTCGTGTTTTCGATGAATCACATACGACTCAAAATATTTTTCGACTCCTTAAAATTATTTTTGAAGAGTTTTATATCCAAAACAATTTTTTTGCTATCGGTTTTGATAAGATTGCAAGCAATACTGAGTCTATTCCTATGTTACAGGATTTGTGCAATCCCTATTTTGAGGGTAAATTATTTCATCAAAGATGTGCATGACATATTTTAAATTTATGTGTTCAAGCTGGATTATAAATTTTTTCTGTTTATATTAGACCTATTAGAGGTAGTATTAACTATATCTGGAGGCATAACAAAGTCCAGAAACTATGGTTAAAATTTTGCTCTCAAAATGGTATGCGTCCCATTAAATTTTCTAGGGATATTAGTATTCGTTGGAATTCTACTTATAAGTTGCTTAGTGAAAGTGTTGAATATAAGAAATTATTAGTTTCTTTTATTACTTATAACATTCTTTCAATTTCTCTTCAATTGAAGCATTGAGATGCATGTATAAAAATTCTTGAATTGTGACATGTTTTTAATGATGCTGCTAATGCTTTATCTGGTGTTTACTATCGCACTACTCATTTATTTCTTATTCAAAGTGTTAATATTGCTGGTGCATTCAATGAGTGTGAATTCGATGTTCAATTGAGTGTGTTGCTACAGTATTATAAGGAAATTCCAAATATTTATTTGCTTGCATCATGTTTTGATCCACGCTTTAAATTAGAATGCTTGCAAGATTATTTAACTCATTATTACAAAAGTTTAGATTTAGAAGTTGATGTTCTTAGTTTATAATTCCATTAAGACTTTGCTTTATAAATTATATGATGAATATCTTAGAATATATGGTCCGTCTTTGAGTATGTCGGTTTTACAACCTCAACCCACATCTGATGGTACTAGCACCTCCTCAACTTTTAAATTAAAGGGTTTAAGGGATCGATTGTTTTACCAAAGAGCCAAAAAAATTACGAATATCTTCTTCATCCTCATCTGGCTCAATTTCTGAGCTTGACCAGTATTTAGAAACATCTCATGAATTTTTAGAAGATAGTCAATTTATTATCCAGGTTTGGTGGAAGGAACATGAACATATTTTTCCAATTTTGGCTATTATTGCCAAACAAATTCTGGGAACCCCGGTTTCTACCGTTGTTGTGGAATAAGAATTTAGTGCAGGTGGAAATATTTTGGAACCAAGACGGTCGGTTATGTGTCCACAAACACTTGAAGCTCAGGCATGTGTTGATGATTGGAGAGTGACAAAATACAGACAACAAGAACTTGAGCCGGAGATAATTAATGATTTCTTCGAAGATGACCAAACCACGGGAACAGAAGGCAGCGAATAGATTCCGTTCCAACTTCCAACCTCCAACCTCCAACACCGAGCATCTAATTAAAGGTAAAAGAACTACATGACATTTAATTCCTCTACATTGGTGGAGAATACGTAGGCAACTTAATTGAGGTCAAATTAAGTGCAATGCCGATTTTTTATTTTATTTTTAATTTCAACTTTGTTACATTGTATATTTGAATTCAATGCCCATATATATATATATATATATATATATATATTTTATAAAATTTATCTGCAGTTGTAATTCAGTATTCATTAATCAATGTCAATTTCTTTTATTTTCAACATTGTTAAATGCTTCAATTGTATATTTATATAATTGTATTTAATATTTTATATTAATTACATTAGAACTTATAAGTGAAATTTTAGTCCCATTTATTTTCTTAATTTGTTAAATTATATTTTTTTTGCTGGAAATTTTTTCCCCATTATTTCAATTATGTTTTGTATGTATGTAAAAAAGAAAAAGAAAAAACCAAAAATCGAAACCGAAACCGTCCAAAACCGAAACCAAAAGCAAAACCGCCCAAAACCAAAACCGAAACCGAACCGGCTAACCGGCAATTCAAAACCAAAAACCAAAAACCAAACCGGTTAGGCCTGTTACGGTTTCGGTTTGAGGTGCCCACGGAACCGAAACCGCCTCGAAACCGAACCGTTGGCACCTCTAAGATTCTAATGCTCAACTTCTAACCCTTTAACAAATCCCACCACCCCACCATCATATTCATCTAATACCAATTACATAAGTTTTTATCTTAATATAAATTAGGGATATTATCAAAATCGCCCATATAGTTTGACTTATTCCCCATTTCCTCTCTCTCTAATTCCATTAATGGTAATTATCCTCCTCTATTTTACATTATTTGCTATTATCCCATTTCCGTTACATTTTCCATCACTATTTTATACAAAGGTAGTTTGAATTTATAATATGTAAGAATAAAAAATCTAATCTTTTTATGTACTTAATCTTTTTGCTAGATGAAACTTTTGATAGTTTAAAGAGGCAATTACTCGGTTGGTAATATATTGGAATTGGATACACGATCTAGGTTTTGGTATCTTGTGATATTTTGTGCATATAGTTCACCTTTTTATCTTTTGGTGGCTTGGTGGGAGCCAAATAGCATGACCCCTAATAAAACTTTAAAGTCGATAAAACGAAGATAACCAAAAAGTATACCCCTAATATCTACACTATGAGGTATGAGTTTGAATCGTGTCTTTCTCCTTCAAATCCCAAATTTATTGCAATAGTTCAAAGGAAATAAAAAAAAAAGGTAAAATCTTATTTTACTTTCAGCCCAATCAAAGTTCATTTTTTAACATTACACGTATTGATATTGTTGATCACCCACCCCACTTCTTAAGACTATCCTTTGGAAAATTTATAATGTCTAAAAACTATCGTAGTGTATACAATTATACTTTTCACTTTTCAGAGAGAGCACCCAATAAATTATCTTTATATTATGTAAGTATCTATCATGAAAAAATAATTGAAAAAAGAAAATTAGTAGAGGTAATTACTTCTGTAGAAGGGGTGCATTTAGTAGAAATATTCTTCCTTGGGCCTCAAAATAGCCCATCAGAAAAAAGACATAGGGCCCAATCGCAAGGCCCAATCAGCTCAAAACCTCTTTCCCGTCTCTC
Organism: Dipteronia sinensis; assembly: GCA_033220585.1. Lineage (NCBI taxonomy): Eukaryota > Viridiplantae > Streptophyta > Magnoliopsida > Sapindales > Sapindaceae > Dipteronia > Dipteronia sinensis. The sequence goes on from CM065645.1 coordinate 32,499,784, forward strand.
TAAACCCTGATTTGACAAGAGACCGCTTGTAGCTTAGTTTTGCTGCACCACAGGCACAGCTTCTCGTCGTAGTCCTAAAACAGAATAACAAATATTTCAGCAAAAGTAGCCTTTCAAGTTTCACCGCATCAAACACCATCTCACTCTCACTCTCTCAAATGCAAAGCGTGTCTCTTTAGCATCCTCTCATAAACCGAACCAAAGCTCATGCTTTCCATTTCACAAAACTCTTTGAGAACTTAATAATAATAAGAAAAAATCTCTCTGTATATGTGGATGCGTATTTGCTCTCTTCAATGGATTTGAGACGACTTTCCATCGCTAAACCTTATTCACTCTACATCCCAATCACACGCCTCCTAACCCACGTGACGTCCACCGTCAAACAACAACACGACCGCCATTTTGAACAGCCTCCACCGCCACCGCCACCGCAACCGCAGACCAGTCCAGAGACCTGTAATCAGCATTTGCTTAAATTGGTATCTTCTCTTCTCTCAAACCCATCTCTAGATCTTTCTAAATGTAAACCCTTGATGTCCAATTTGTGTCCTCACGAGTTTGATAGGCTCTTCTTAGCTGTTCGATCCAATGTCAACCCGAAAACGGCTTTGCATTTCTTTTACTATGCATCCAAAACTTATAAGTTTCGATTCACGGTTCGTTCTTGTTGTCTTTTGATTCGTTTGCTTCTCTTTTCCAATCTTTTATCGCCTGCCAGATTGCTTTTGATCCGTTTGATAGATGGGCAGATGCCGTCTTTGTTCGCTAATAATCGGGCGAATAGGCACGTTGAGATAACCGTTGCAATGGTTAATTTAAATGTGGTTGCCGAGCCGGTATTGGGGTTCAAGCAGCTGATTTATTGATACATGTTTATAGTACACAATTCAAGAATATAGGGTTTGGTCATGCTATAGAAGTTTTTTCAATATTAGCTAATAAGGGCATTTTTCCCTCTCTGAAGACTTGCAGCTTTTTGTTGACTTCTTTAGTTAAAACTAACGAGGTACAAAAGGCTATTGAAGTTTTCGAAATTATGTGTCGTGGTGTTTCTCCTGATGTTTACTTATTCAGTACGGCGATAAATGCATTTTGCAAGGGAGAGAGGATTGATGATGCACTTGGGTTATTTACAAAAATGGAAGAACTGGGTGTTGCTCCAAATGTCGTTACTTACAATAATATCATACATGGTCTGTGTAAGAATGGGAAATTGGATGAGGCATTTCTCTTTAAAGAGAAGATGGTACTGACGGAAGTGAAGCCGACTCTAATAACATATAGTATTCTTATTAATGGTTTGATTAAGGCAGAGAAATTTGATGACGCAAATTATATGCGGAAGGAAATGTCCAGTTGGGGTTTTGTAGCGAATGAAGTTGTATATAACACATTGATTGATGGGTATTGTAAGATTGGAAATATTGATGAGGCACTGAAGCTAAGGGATGATATGGTATCCAAGGGGATGACTCCCAATGCAGTGACATTTAACTCCCTTATACAGGGTTTTTGCAAGAGTGGTCAAATGGATCATGCAAAAAATGTTTTAGAGGAAATGATATCAAGTGGTCTACCGATAAACCAGGGTTCTTATACTTCAGTTGTTCGCTGGTTATGTATCAATTCTAGGTTTGATTCGGCACTTCGATTCATTAAGGAGATGTTATTGAGAAACTTAAGACCCGGTGATGGGTTACTGACCTTATTGGTTGGTGGGCTCAGTAAAAATGGAAAGCATGCAGAGGCAATTGAACTTTGGTTTAGGCTGGTTGAGGAGGGGTTTGCAGTCAACACTGTAACTTCAAATGCTTTAATCCATGGACTGTGTGAATCTGGTAACATGCAAGAAGCAGTTAAGCTCCTCAAGGAGATGCTACATAGAAAGTTGGTATTGGATAAGATTACATATAACATACTCATCTCAGGCTTTTGCAAAGAGGGGAAACTGGAGGAAGGTTTTAAGCTCAAAGAAGATATGATTAAGCGAGGAATTCAACCAGACATTTATACTTACAGTTTGCTACTACATGGGCTCTGTAATATTGGTAAACTGGAAGAAGCTATCAAGCTTTGGGATGAAAGCAAAAGAAATGGTATTGGACCAAATGTTTATACATATGGGGTCATGATAGATGGATACTGCAAAGCTGATAAAACTGAAGAAGGTGAAAAACTATTTAATGAGTTGATCTCAATGAAGGTGGAGCTAAATTCAATTGTTTATAATACACTAATTAGTGCATACTGTAAAAATGGGAATATAGCAGCAGCTTTTAGACTTCGCGAATGGCATGAGAAGCAGGGGCATCTCACCAACTTCTGCTACATATTCATCTTTAATACATGGAATGTGCAAACTTGGCCTTGTTGAAGATGCAAAATCTCTTTTTGAAGAAATGAGAAAAGCGGGGGTGTTACCGAATGTTGTCTGTTACACTGCACTTATAGGCGGTTATTCTAAGTTGGGTCAGATGGATAAAGTTGGGATTGTCTTGCAGGAAATGGCTTCATTTAATATACATCCCAACAAAATTACCTATACTGTCATGATTAACGGGTATTGTAAATTAGGTGACATGAAGAAAGCTGCTGAACTTCTTAATGAAATGACTGAAAAAGGAATTGTCCCAGATGACATTACTTATAATGTCTTCATGAATGGGTATTGCAAGGAAGGGAACATGGAAGAGGCTTTCGGAGTATGTGATCATATGCTAAGTGAAGGATTATCTTTAGATGAAATTACTTATACTACATTGATTAGTGGGTGGAAGCCATCAACATTCACAAATCAAGAATGATAATGGAAGTTACCAGGTGGTGAGTGCTTTCTCATATATACTATATTTTCTTGTCTTTGAAACTGCTACAGTTTTGGTCAATTATTTGAACAAATCTGATAAATGTCTTTTTGGTAGTCCATGTTTTTGTCGATTTTCTGTTCAATTTACCTAATTCACGTCTCTCGTTATTCTTTCTCAAGAAAGCTGATTGTAGATGACGCTATAGTGTACTCACCCTCATTTCAAGTTTCAAGCTTGGTTCTTGAAAGTCGAGCTGCTTCGAGATGGTGAAACAATGACATTTTATTCACTTTTTCTCGTTAAGGTACTTTCAGAATTTACTGATAATCATTATGAAGCTTTAATAGTAATTCTGGACTAGGCCTTGTTACAGATCTTTGTAAATAGTGCTTTTTAAAGTAAAATACGGATTACAATTACTATATTTCCCTTTGTGATATTCTGGTACTAGCAACTAATGACCGAAGATAGTGCAAGGGGGAATCTGATATGTTTATGTATTCAAACTACTGCCTGATCCATCTGTCTGTCTGCTGTATGCACTGCAATATTCTAGATTTGGGATTAACAATGATATCATTTTTCACTGTGCTAACTTTGATTATCTTAATATTGATTTATGACGCTGCTGCAAATCTCTCCATTTGGTTTATAATAATATTAAAATTTAGCAAAATGCCAACTTATCTATATTTGCTGAGGGCTTTTATTGAGAATTTATTTGATGTTAAAAGGTTTTAAGGTTTGGCTTTCTTTTGTTGGTCAGGGGTAAATTTTTTTTATTTTATTTTTTTCATGTCTAGCCTGTTGGATTTGTTTTCCAAGAGGATCTTAACTCAAGCTTTGATGTGCTCTACCTGAGAAACATGATATCGTCAACTGTCGTGTATATCATTCTCCTCTGACCTTTCTTCCTTTCCGATGGCTGGAATTTTAATGAGATGTTCAGGTACCAACTGTAAATATTCTGTGTGTGCTATTATGTGCTTCTGGAATGGGTAGAACCTTTTTTATGCTAATAGCTGTGGTTTTGGAATTGAGAGCAGGTGGTTCCATGCTAGGTGGGGGCTCAATAGAAAGAATATGTCACTTGTAAGGTATAACGCAAACAGGCGAGTCTCCAGCTGAAACTTGGAAGCCTGGTGTTCCTTCAAATATTCATTGATGGATGTAAGGATATAAGATGATTAAAAATGAATTAAATATCTGAAGTGGAGAATGTTTAAAGGATTAAATGTTTCAATCTTGCTTGTTTGTAAATCTGATTTTTTCTGCTTTTAATTAACTGGATTGGAGAGAATATAAAGCTTTAGACTCTTATAATAAGAAAATTATGCTTTTTGAATCAAATCCTCCATTGTTCAAAATGTGATATCAAAACAGAATATACTTCTTCTGTGGCCAGGAAAATGATTTTCCAGTTTATGAAGGAAGTGGATAGTAAATCTGGATTCCAGGTGTTGGACACTATTTTTTGAAGCAGAAACTAATTTCTTTAATTGCTTTTCTTGTTTGGAAAGTATTTTGACTTCTGGTTATATTATTCAATTTTTCTTCACCTAATTTTGTATTGTTAGATGTTAGGGTTGGAAGTGAAGTCACCTTTGAAATACCATGGAAAATGTTAAAAAAGTGACTGGAGTTTGGTTCGTCAATAGAGAAATCAATCACAATGTTTGACCATGAAACTCAGGGTTAATTACTGTGGAGTTCAATGGACATCTGTAATCCCACTGGTGGGGGGTGAACTTGAGAATTTCTTTGTTTTGTTGGTATCATGAAGTAGACCTATCAATAATCTGCCGTTTTGCTTACATATTTGATTTATGTGATTTAGATATTTAATTTCCCTTTCCCCTTATGTTTCAGTGATAGGGGCCATGATATAGCTATGAGAGATGCTATGCATATCTGAGCTGTGGAGAGTTCAACGTTAGCAACTCAATCAGAATCAGTAACATCAATAGCATTTATGATTCTATTGAAACTCAACCAGTCAGCTTGGGTATATCAAACAAGCACGATTTATATTTGACACAACAGGTCAAAGTAAGTTGTAAACTTTTATGAACAGTGCAATATTTGACATTTATCTATCAGCAAGGAATATGGTTTTTTTGAGTACTGCTTCTGCTTTTCTGTTATTTTACTGCAAGTATGAGCAAGTTGCTGCCTACTAGGTAGGATTTTTTCTTGGGACAATTTTGTAACTTTTAAATAACCATCCTTTATGCTATTATAATCTACTATAAGTTATATAGTATCTTTTTACACCACCTCTGAAGTACTTTAAAATCTCTCTGCAATGATCTCCATTAACCTTAAGAGTACTTGGACACTTTTAATAATACACTGATGTTTCTGGTAGACACTAATCTCAATCCAACAAACTACAAGCAGATTATGATGTTTTTGCTCTATTGGTATTTTTATTTATATAACCTAACCATATAAAAAATTGCAGGGTCACAGTTGAAGATGAGCTGCAGACATCGGCTGAAAAATGGAATCTGATTCCAATACAGCAACGAGTTGTGGCCACAAAATAGCAGACACAATCCAAGAGCCATCAGACTTAGCACTTGGCCTTTGGTTCATGTATCCAACTCCAATCCTCTCTATTGACGAAAACACTGTCCCTAGCACCGGACTTCCAAATCCGAAGTCCAATTCAGCCACCGGAAACCTTCCCCCTGATGACACAACCAGTGCTGGCCCTTCTCTACCTAACACAACTCTTGATAGCATCAATCCAGGCCTGTGGCACTCTATCCAGTCAATCAAATCCAAGAAGTGAGCCTCATTTGTTACCTCTTTTATCGAATCATGAACTTTATTGGCAATATCTGATATTGAGCCTTCCTTCAATTCTGTAAAACTTGCCTCTCCAAAAACCAGAGACAAGACATTACCTATATAATTTGACATGGAGTTTTGATGATCTCCAGGGATTCTGCTGCGTCCATCAACTAACCAACCCATCTTGCACTTTTCTTGGTTTTTATCATCAATGGCATTAACCATAAGCTTCCATACGTAGGCCGAGAAAGCCTCAATCTTAGTTCTCTTTTTACCATTTATGCAAGCAAGTTCTTGCAGCCTCCTTATACATGAAGCATCGATATAATAAAGGCGTTTCAGCAAGATGTTTGTTGGTGGCATATTTATTATCTCCTCCATGCTGCACTTGACAAAAGTTCGATCCAAGGAAGGGTGATAACTGGGAGGAAAGCGCGCATGAAGGTAACTTCTCTGATGATTTGGTGTGCAACTTAGTGATCTTTGTTGAGCCATTTCGGACCAGGAGAGAAGAAACTTACCAAATGCAGTTGCATCCCCTAGGGCATGGTCGAAAGTGAACGATATTGAAATGCCACCACAAGTGAAATGTGTTACTTGGACTTGCAAGGGAAAGTCAGTTGTTACAGAAGCTAGCTTTCCATGAAGAGATTCATTAAGATTGTAGAGGTCTAGATTCTTTAATGGGATATTAGTGTTGGCTTCTAAAATAAAAGCACCAGTATTGTCACATATGATCTCAGGCTCACCATTAATTGGGTTCTGAGTGATTCTACCAGCAAAAGGGTAGTAATAGCCCAGGGTTTTTGCAAGGGAGAACCTAAGGGTGTTGATGTTGAATTTGGAGTTTTCATCTTGGGGATGGCGATAGAAGTAGAAGTATGTAACAGGAAAACGGCCAGAAAGTAGGTCAAGGTTTGAGAGAGAGAGGATATGAGGCTCTGGCAAGGGACCGGTAGCTTTGACAACAGTTTTTGCCGTGAAGTTTACTTCAAATTTGGCATGTACTTGAGCCGCCAGTTCCATTTAAATCCCAGGTTTTTGAAGAAACTGAGTGGTGTGGTGAGGTGTGTTTGTGGAGTTTTTCAACCTCTTTAGCAGCAGTGGTTATTGGTTAAGCATGTATCGTAAGGCATTCTTATATAGTGGATAGTTGTTTCTGTGGAATGCTATATGGTTAATGCTGATTATGGTATGAAAATCTAGATGAATCTAATTGATTTTGGCAGCATCTGAGAAAGAAAAAAATTTACTAGTAAGATTTTTTATTATGTCATATGGCACAAACCAACAAAATCATTGCCGCGTTTTACGGTGGCAGCTAACAATAATAATACTAATTCAAAACTTTAACCATTTAGGAGATCTTAAAAATTCATATACCTTAAAACACCTATAAAATAATATTTTTGGGATAGAGGAAAATAATTATTTTAGAGGGGTTATTTAGTTATTAATTTAAAAAGAGTTTTATATGTTTTCACTGTTTTTTTTTTTAAGTTTTATGTTTTTACTTGTACTTGTATTATATATATTTTTGATCAAGATATATAAGTATATAGAAGTTAATAAGTACTTACATATTAATTATCGAATGTTTGATAAATGTTGAACTATTTTTTTTTACCTCCTAATACAACATTAAAGATTCAACATTGTGATGCTGGGATTATTCGAGTTCATTATCGACGTCGTTTCTACTCTAGCATCTTGGAGGATTACGAGGTAGGAGCAACAAATCCCGAAAAAATTAACATATTGAATGCTATGAAATTTATTAGTACGGCTTCAAACATTGATATGAAAACAACAACCATTGTAAATTGTTTTCGACATTACAAGATCCGTTCAAATGAAGATATCCTACTAATATGGCTGCTGAACCATAAGTCGGTGATGAATGCATCAATAGATTACGTGAAGCTATTTCTGATCTACACTATGGAAATGTGATGAATGTTGATCACCTTTTAAATTATCCTAGTGGAAATGATTTAGTGATAGAATTGCCTACTGATGAAGAAATTATTTAAGGGGTAATGAATACGCCTACAGATGATCATGATTCATATGACATTAATGTTTCTACCAAACGTTTCTCTAAAAGAGGTTTTTCAAGTAATAATAACATTAAATAACTTCTTACTACAAAATGAAAAAAAAAATATCAATATGGTGTATGATTTACGAAAAATTAAGGATCAGATTGAGTTCGGTTTCAGTACCCAAAAAAAAGGCAAACGACTTTAGATGCATATTTTAAGAGCTATTTGAATCGAGAAAATAAAAGTTGTTAATTTTTTTTTTTGAAATGAAGTTGTTAAGTTAAAAGATTATTGATATATATTATGAATTTTTTTTATGTGTTATATTTTTTATGTATTTAATCAATTATTAATTTATATAATCGTTGGGATCTAAAGGATTTTAAAAAAAAATTATTATCTTATACATTTAGCGAAGTTATTAATTTAGTACATAGGTCCGCGTCGAGACTGGAAGATTTTATTATTTAAATGAGGTTATTAATTTATCGATCATTCATTTATCGAGATTTTACTGTACCAATTCAAAATTTTAAATATAAATTGATAGTAGTTAATGGAATTTGGTGATGTTCCCACCTCTCCTAGAAGTGGTCATGGCTCCACTATCTCAACCCTGCAAATTTTGTTTTCACATGAAAAACTGATTGGTTGGCACTTGGCAGCAATAGCATTTGATTGTGGAGTGAAAGTTGCTGTGCAGTAGTTGATTACATAAGAAGAATCATACACATTACAAAGATAGAGACTCTGGAATAATCAATGCCACTGCATACGTAAGGAAGGAGTTCATTTGGTTGTTGAAAATGTAAAGGTCAAAAGAATGCATTATGAGAGAATTGAAGCTTCTTGTTTGTGGAGAAGACCATGTCCACATTCCCATACAAAGGGAAAGTTGAGGGTCGATAGAGCATTAAAACATCATAATCTTTTATGATCACCAATGGTAGTGCTTGTCACTGTGTAGAGCATTTCAACTGAGGTATGCAAACACCACACGCATGTCTTCACATCTTGTCAAATACTATACCATCTAGTGACTCTTACTGTTGCTAAGATATTTACCCTTCACACATGCATATAATGATATAAATACGCATCATCTGACTGGAATTCCTAACCACAATTGTGAAAGAGGCGGTGTACGATGTACACCATTCAACCAAATATATTGGGATGCCTATTATGCCAATCATGAAATTAATTAGTACAACCATCATTAGATTTTAATTTCATCTGCACCGACGGCGGTGAATATCCGTCTAACCATTTTTTATATATATATATATATAGAGAGAGATGTAGATAGAGTAGTTCTCATTCCTTAATTTAATTTCGGTAAAGACCTTTTAAAAAAAATTGAAATTTTTTATATATGATATGTTCATTGAAATCTACTTATAAAGAAAAAATTTCAAATCCTATAACTATTTTAAAATCTCATATTAAGAAAGAATTGTTGTCACTTGTGTAAGAAAATATAAATAGTTACCTCTATATGTTGATTTTCATGAATTATTATATAATATTGGAGTTAAAGTTTTCTTCTTTCATAATCAATAGCATTTTTTTTCTTAAAAAGAAAAGAAGAGAAAAAGTTGCTTAAGTAGTCCTGTTACACATTCAGTATCTCCTGCTATATATTCTAGTATATTGACGGTGCAGATTGAAGTGGTAAATATGTTTTTGTTTTTTTTTTTACTTGACAACTTAATAATTTGAGTTGATATTTTAACTTTTTTGAGCTATAAAAAGGGTGAGTCTAGAGTCTAGAGTCTAGAGACTCTAGTCTCTTTCTCAAATTAATATAAGATTCTCTTGTAGATTTACCTCAAAATTTGAAAGACCGTCTTGAGAACACCCTTTCTTCCTGTAGTCACACCTCACAACTCACAACCCTGCAAGCTCTCTGTCTTTATCTTCAAGCAAGTTGCAAGAATCACAGTACGGATGGTAACAACAGTGTGGTTATAAATTCGGATACTGGATTCTTCTTCAGTGATAAGTAGCTGTACCATACTTAACCTACTAGGACTTAGGAGCTAGCTTTGTATGCATGGCTTTGGATGCATGATTATCCTTTTCAACCATAAATGTGACCAACAACACGAAAATGACAATACATTCCTGCCAGATAAACATTGTCCTCTACTTCACGTGACATGTTCAAGGTGCTATGTAGCACCATTCACCCACTATATATATATATATAAGCCCTTAAGCCACACAAAGGCCTCTCAAAATCAACTCTAGCTACCTGATCTCGTTTAATTAGCATTTCTTCTCAAAAGTATATATCCTAAGGCATTTCATCTCCCATGGCCACCCCATTTGTGATCTTGAAAGAATTCCAGCACCCTCCATGCAGAAAATCCATGCAAATCTCGGGGGCAGCCCGTTTCTTGCCGGTTTCTACTGGAGAGTGTCATAGTAGGTCGATTAAAGGTCACTACAAAGCAAGAACTTGGAATGGGTTTATTGTCAGCATTAGAAGTGAGCATGTCCGACTATATTCTCAGAATTGTGCCAAGGCACACAGAAGAAAGCAACTTTGTATGGTACGAGAACTTCCGCGATTAGGGTTTTTGTACGTAAAATCTTCCATTAGGTACATTTTGAGGAAGGCCAGAGCTTTCTACAATGAGCTTTCCTGTGATAACTACGACATCCCAACAGTGTTAGGTGACCAAGTAATGGGTGTTGATCCATACTTCTCAATCCCAGTAATACACGCACCTAATGTTACTCTAATAGTCTAATTATGTAATAGATATACATTACTATATGCACATTCAAACACCATTTAAAAAAAAAAAAAAAAAGAATAATGCACATTCAGACACTAATCATCTACTTTACATTCATTAAGAAACACTGTATTTCCCTAGAAGACCTAAAAGCTAAGCACCAACAAGAGCTTAATATCAAACACATGTGAGTTGGAACTCGAAATAGCTACTAAAATTGACACTTTAAAAAAGACTTATCAGTAATAATTCACTAAAAAGAAATAGTTTCTACTCATTTAAACAACCATATGTAGTCAAATCCAGTTAGAATCAATAAGACTATTGTATATTAGACTAATTTTTATAAATAAAAATCTATTTTATAAGAGAGAAATGATGATCATATATATAGTTTTCAAACTCATGTTGCTAGGGAGGCCATTGGGGTCATAAATCATAACTCACCTTAATGGCCAGTGACCTTCCGCCTTCAGCTAAAAGACATGCTTAGCTGTGGCCTGTAAGACTGTGAGAGTCTCAGAATTTTATCTATTTCTAGGCTTAGTTGTGTGGTCTTATCGATGACTTTCCACATTTAATGTTAAATCTGTTTTCATTCCATCCGATAAGGGAAAGCAACTGTACAGGGTCCTTTTCTCTATTGCAGTTTTGACTCCTTTGCCAAAAGCAGTTGGTCGGTTTTGTTTTTATGTTTTCAACCACCAAAATGAGAGTCATAAGTAAAAGATGTTACTTGTATGACTATGAGTAAGGTAACACATGAAATTACTATTCGGATTTTATATATTTTTTCGTACCATTATTATTTAACATTAACATGTTACTACTTATTTTGAATAACTTGCGATATATTTCAAACTCTCATTTCCTATAAATGCCAGACTTGTTCATCTGAATAGTTGAATTTTGATCCTTGTTCTTTTTTTCTTCACTCAATATCTTTTGCAAATTTATTTTATTTCTTGCCATACAAAAATCAAAATTGGGGAGCAGAGCAATAAGGACAAGTTGGTCGGTGCCTTGGTGGGCCATTTTGTCATTTTTCTCTAGAAATCTAGTAAAATGTGCTTATCTCTTATGATTCATGTTGGTTCTTCCACCAGATTTTGTTTTCATTCACTTCTTACTAGTTATGCTTGCTTACGTTCCAAGCACTCATTAAAATGAATTATTAATTAATTAAATTAACCTACTTGCTATGTTTCGAAGACAATATCTCGAGACTACAATATGCAAATGCAATGTTCGTTAATGCATTTCATCAAAAGTAATTATCAACACAAACTGTTCATCTCAACTCAAACGTCTAAATCTTCACCAAAGAATGAGAATCCCCTTAGCTTTGTTAACAAATAAGGGTAGCAAAAAATTGAACTGATTTTATTTGTTTAAATACTTTATGAGATCAAAAATGAATTGTTAACAAGAAGAAGAACCAAAATTTTAGCCTAACCTCTTGGAGAACAAATGAAAAAACAGGACTTCGGATGTATGAACCCGTTGCTTGGTGTTTACGAATCAACAAAAGCCTATTCCTTTGTAACTTCAAATTCAGCACCGATTGGTAGATGATCACTTGGGTGGTATTGATTCGGTAAACAACCAACAACCTCTGGTGAGTCTTTTTTTGGAAGTTCAAGGATACTGACTGGCTTTATGGAGTCAGGAGAGAAGAAAATGTAATCAAGCGTATCTGTAAAATCAGGGGTGCAGTTTGTAAATGGTGGTTCTCCTCTTGTAAAAGCATAGACACTGCATAAGGGAATAGGAAGCTCTTCCAAAATTTCCTCCTGTTGTGCTGATGAAGAGTAGCCTGAAACAAGATACTGGTACACCTGAAAAAACAAGCAATTAAGAACCTTAAGGTAGGAGTATAAACACAATACTTATGAGATGCACAAACTTAACTCACGCCAAAGCTACATCTGAGCACTCCATGACTAGGCCCCACTTAGTTAAAGCCTAAAATTTCTGTGTCACTTTATTCAAGTCACTTCTTTATTTCAATTACATATTTGCTCTACAAATTAGAAACTTTTTATTTCCAAAAAAACTTTGTAGTTGGATGCCATTTTTTAAATTAACATAAGTTGTAATTTTTTCTCTAATCTCTTCTCTCCATCTAAAAGTAAATCTTCAGAATCCGATTAATTTTTTCAGTATACATTATATTTCTTCAATTTAGGAGCAAAATTTCAGCTTCATTTTTTTTTTTTTTGCAAGCCAAAGAAAAGAATACAATATATATATTGAAAACAATAATTATGTTCCGGAGAAAAACTATAACTTGGATGATTTGGAAAGTAACATTCAATTACTAAAATTTGTTACAAAATAAAAGCATTTATATGATAGTTTGGCTTTCTAAACTCAGGAGTAATTATTTAACTGAAATAAGAAAAAAGAGACCTAAAAAGTAAGTCATAAAATGTAGACCTTTGCATAGCTTGGAGCCGTCACTGAGAAGTTTATAAAGTAGAAACTAGGTTTGACTCATCTATGTTTCATGCTAATGTATAGAGTCCACCAACTTAGGGATTTTAAATCTTGCAAAATGTCTTTCAGCAATGAAGCTATAGTTATTTGTGAATATCCTACCATGCATTATGGCGTAACTCGAAGCCCTACTATAGAATTAAAACGAAGGATTAATATTATATAAACAAACACCAAACTGCAGATATGGAAAACAGGAACTAGATATGCAATGAAGTTAGTAGTAGTCAAGTAGAAACCTTATCGTTCGGGACTGAATTGAAGTCACCGGCCACAATAACAGAAGGTAGACATTTGAATTTGTGTGATACCAGTGTTTTGAATTGTGCCAAACGTGATAATAGATACTTAGCTTGTGCAAGCTTGACATCAGCCAATTTCGGGTCCCTACCATTTGAAACAAATAAAATTCGGAATGCTCAAACTAACATAAAAGCCAAGATGCATAAAACCAAATAATGGATATACTTTACCAATAAAGGTGAGTGTTTGCCACAACTATAACATGATCGAAGGGACTTTTAAGTCTGAATGCAGCCATAATTCCCACACAATCACGTTTTAACCTTATGCAGGGATCACTAAGATCGCCATGATTCTTTGAAGTATTGTTTTGATGAAATGAACCTATAGACAGATCATTCAAGAAATAAGCCACCGCCGCCATGTCACGTGCGTTTAAAAGAAATGGACATCCATTGTCGAGCAAACAAAAAGGAAAATAATAAGAAAACATAGTTCTTAGACACACAAAACATTACTTGGGTATCATCAGTCGGCTAGGATTTAGGAACTCCGCTGGAGCTAAAAAAATCACAACTTTTCATAAACAAATCAAGTGGGTTTTTCACCCCAAGCTATATTTATTATTTATCTTCTAGCTATTGGTGCTAAAAAACACAACTTTTCATTAAAAAAAAAAAAATCAAGTGTTGTTTCCGTAGGAAAACGATTAAATAACATATGTAAACACCTCTGTCTAAAAAAAAGTAACACCAGAATCAAAAAATAACTGAGGTAACAGAACAAGAAGTTACCATCTTTTGGTGCATCTTCATTTCCTTTGGTCAGCATATTACTCTGTTCATCATCACATGACACAACTTCATCTTGTATCGAGTTTACAAGATCATTGTACTCTATTCTCTCCTGCAGGAGCAACTCCGAGCTGAACCAATGACAACTAGGATAGTTTAACAATTCTATTATGATTGAATAAATACATAAGTATGTAAGTTACAACGAAATCTTCAAAAAGTTGTTATTTTGAAACAGATTAATGTATTGGAGAATAAAGCAGGCTTATTTAACTCCTGTAAGAAATTCAGGTAGATTATCTTTCAATCTTTCCAAAACCTTCATTATCATTTGGTGCATCCAGTTGAAATGGATGAAGGGCCTTTACAACTGATGTTATCCAGAAACACTTAAGCACTTGATAAGTGTTGCCTAGCATATTAGCACTAAAAAATTAGAAAAAAGGCCGCAAAGGGTGAGGATAAAAGTAGAGAAAATTGTCATGTAGTCCAGTAGTTGCCAAGGATCAACTGCGGATTTGCTCAAATTAGTTGCAGATAGCTAAAAAAAGAAAGTTCGAACTTTATATATAAATCGAAAAGATTTTAACCAAAGATTTATCCCAATCCCATGCTATCCCCGTACCAATTGAGCAAATGTGCAAGGGACAAGGAAATGCAGCCAACTAAGATCTACGAATTTAGTCAATATGGGTTTAGCTGGAATTAGTTTTAGTGACAGGATTATGGATGCATATGGTTTGATTTAGTTTTAAAACAATACGTTAGAGTTTAATTGATGTCAGTACTACGCTTTGGGTTATAAATTTCAACAACTCACTGTACTAAAATAGTCAATTAAATAGTTTCTCAACTGGGGTCTTCATCTTCTGAATCAACTTATTGCATCTATCTTGATTAAGATTTAAGAATAAGAGAAGACTCGGCATACCAGTTCTGTTTATAAAAAATTCCACAACCATCACGCTTCTGCCCACTTCTCTGAATATATATACTAGAATAACCATCAGTCTCCATAACTCTTTTGTAAAAGTCATCATGGTCTAATTCCTGTAAGGCTTGTAACAGAAACCACAATTAGAATATATCAAGGAGATGATATATAAAAATACACAAAGACATGAGTGCATGTACACACATATGATAGATCTGAAAAGAACTCATGTTATGAACTTATGATGAAGAAATATTTATAATTTAAGATCATGAGTTGAATGGAGAGCCGGAAACAAAGAGCAAATAATGAGCCACCCCCACCAACATATATATGTAAATCAAACCTGTAAGCATAGGAAGTCAGCACCAAGGTTCTTTAGAACAGTTAAAACAGCCTCCGATCGGTTTTTCCACCTGTTATGAGCACTATTAGCAAACATGAAATTATGTAATTACGTACTCAGATGACAGTAAACATGTTGCAACTTAGACCTCAACCTCCAATAGACTGCAAAAATTTACACTATCTTTTTTAAGAATGATCAAAAACTATACACACCTAGGACACCTAATCTGCCAATTAACATAAATTGAAGGAAAAAGAATTATCACAAAATTATGAAATCAAAGTTAGAAGATTTACTTGAGGCAAGATGGCGGAGAGTGTGGAAAAAGAGAACTCTTCACATAAACCTACATGATAAAGTAATAATTCATATATCAGAATCAAAGCTATAACAGTCTCAGAATTTCCTTCATAATCAGATAATCTAGCATCAAGGATTTCCTATCTATAAACTAAATCTACTGGTCATCTATAAACTAAATCTACTGGTCATTTCATCATGGGATAAATTCGATGCAGAAGTCGCATCTGGTAAAAGCTAAAAAAGACAGCCTTATTCTGGTTATATGGTAGAATGCTCAATGTCCTATTCTCTTTCGAGAAGATGCAACTCAAAGAAATTTTTGCCGCATATTCAACTAACATACAAGTACATTTGGATATCTTTCTTCAAGTTTCAAAGCTTGTGGAAGAGAGTTATGAAAAATTGGATTATGAAGTTATAAGGGATGCAGTTTATGAATATGATATGACATCAAACAGAATGTTTTACAACTTACCACCCTCAATCAAAACAATAGTTGTCACTAAAGAAACATCACAATGTTTTAAAAGTATCCCATCTTACATAAATAATATGTGAAAGCTAATAGAATGACACAATAGAACACTTACTTTTCGACAGCTAATGGTGGTGATGAGTTTTTCATACCTGCGCTAAAATGTTGTATGATACAAGACGGAATTTAATGCCTGCAATATGAAATTTTGTGATGTCGTGGTTAGATAGTATAATCAAATTTTACTATAATTCATCTGTTTCCCTTCTAATACTACTCCCTAAGATATATAATTATAATTAATCAGTCTTGTTTATCCAAGTGAAAGAATATTAAGTCCATCACCCAATGGGGAGCAGGCAAATGCAAAGCTTGTTTGTGCCAGACACAAAATTAAAGTATTAGCATCCAATCCAGTTTTCACAAATTGGGACCAGATCATGCAAATCTGATATAGACTTCAGATGAAACGAAATTTTCTTTCTTTTTTTGGAAATTTTGTTCTTTATAGGAAGTATAAAGTTCGCGCTTTTCAGCTTCTTTTAATTTTTATTATAAACAACTTTAGAAGTATATAGTTCCAACTGTTTTTTTCCGAATCGGTGCCTCAGTTTTCAGACATGATTATACATCCTAAACCAAGTTTTCCATGGAAAAAGATAACAGTAATGAAGAATGAAGACACAAAGAAAAATGACTCATACCCTGTGGGACAACAGGGCACGTTGTGATGTATATATAATATAGCTGGTGCCCCTACAGTAAATAACATTGTCATTTGAGTGTAGAATCAGAACACTCAAGAAAATTTGCTACGAATTTCAGTATCAAAACCAATACACATCTTGAATCTGGAACAAACTAAAGCAACAGGCCTTTTCTAAAAAGCTGTATATAGACTATATAGTTATCTTAGCTTTCATCATTCACTAGGCACTACCAAAACAATTTGAAAAGCCTAAAAAAACTAGGCACACTTAAGTAGTAAACTTGGCGCAAACATTATAAATCAGGGTCCGACGCTTCCTACAAATTTTAACCCTTATAAAATAGTTAATTCTTGAGAGTTTTAATTTCCTACGACTCATATTTCTCAAAAGTTAAAGATTCCTGTTCCTGAAATTCTCTCTATCCGAATTTTTTTTCAAATAATAAGAGAATGCGACACAGACAGTAGTGGAAAATTTAAAAATACATACTATCAGCTGTGCTCCTTGAAGAAATATCGCCCCCTTCAACAGGAACGAATTTTGGGCATTTAAGTGGTGGCTTTGTGCTCATTTTTCTCGTATAGTTTCTGCAGTACATATGAACAAAAGGAATTTCAATAAAAACGTATCAATGATTTTACATAATCTTTTTCTTTTCCAGTCCACAATTCATATATAGTGCGTGCAGATTACAAGAGTTTAGACAGCATTTACACACAGAGAGAGAGAGAGAGAGAGAGAGAGAGAGAGAGAGAGAGAGAGAGTCACCTTGTGAAGGACACAACTGATAGCCGAGGAAGCAATGGACAAGTCTTTAACATGATAGAATCACTGCCTTTCTGCTTCTATATACAACAGACAGAGAGAAAATTGGAGAATTTGAAATTTTGTGGACTGAGCAAGTTTATCAATTTGCTATGTGCACACTATCTGTTTGTTATTAGGCTTCACTGATGAGTGATGACTCCAACAGGTCCAGCCCAAATGGCAAGGCCCTTGGTAGCTGTTTTGGGTCACAACCTGATGGGCCAAGGCTGCGTATCAACATGGACCATTACATAAGGCCTCCTATGGTGCCATTCGCTTTTTCTTTTCATTTTTTTTATCATGTTCATAAATGTTGATCTCGTTGGGTCCGGACAGATGGTGTCATACTTAAAATATATCTATTACTTTTTTTTTTTTAAACTAACACCATTGTGGGTCAGAGGTCTATCGGAATATGGCAAACTGACACCATGGCGGTTCGGAATGCAATTACCACTCAAGAGGAGAGTCTCCTCGTTTTTTTTTTTTCCAGTTTAATAAGTAAATGTAAAGTTACATATATTTACAATGCCAGAAATTGAATTTTGGGAGATAGAGCTTTATTTCGAAATCTCCAACCGTCAAAGTAATGTAAGTTATTTCACTTTTATTATTTTTAAATGGATAGTATTAGCATGTACTCTTATATCACATGTTAAGAATATAGATGTTTTTTTTATGGAAAACTCAATCATTGTGTTTATCATAACAATACAATAAAGATGAATATAGATTCTTATTCTCAGGAAGTCATTGTCTGCGGTTCTGTTTGATGTTATGTTGAATAAATCTTGATTAATTCAATTATTGTTCTCCAATAATTCAATTATCGACTTATCGTTAACGAATCAAATCAAATTATCTACTTCTCAATCGTTTTCTAATAAATCAAGGCCCGAATAGATTGAAAAAATTATATATAAAATTCGCAACCACAAAAAATAATCTCCAAAAGTTATTAGAAGAAGAATTCCAGACCTCGCTCTCCAATAATAATTTGAGATGAGTATTGTTGAAATAACATATCTTTTCAAGAGTTAAATGATATCAACCACCTATTAGTCACAGTTTAATGTGGTTTGATAAAACAACAATGTTTTAAATTTGAATCACATGTACATGGTATATATAAAAACAAAAAAATAATAATTTTATGTGTACATATTTATCAACAATAATATTACTTTATCCAAATCGTATGTCTAAGTTTAGTGTTTAAATAATGTGGCATCAATGTAATCCATTCATTTAAATCATGTAAATTTAATACAATTTAAATGAATGGATTAAAGTGATGTCTTAGACATTAAATTTGAATAAAGTAGTATTATTCATTTATCAAATAGCACATTACTAATTTGGGATTCTAAATATTTAAAAAAAAAACAACATTATATATGATTCAAATTGAAATGCTTAGTATTGGTGTATATCAATTATATATTGTTAGTGTCAACATTGTATAATAAATGTTGTTTACAGCATTGCATCATTGAGTTTGTTCCTTGAACCGTTGCTATATGGGGTTCCAACAAAACAATATGGCTGTTTTCCATTTCTACCATTCGCATACACGATGCAACTTTCCAATGGTGCAACCAAAGAAAAAAAACAAATAATTTAATTATAACCACTGTATTAAATATTAATATTATAATATGTATCATTTCTCATGTTATTATTTGTATTAATTATGACCCTATAACCGTTAATAGTAATTGTCATATAATTTGGGATAGAGAAATTATATAGTGAAAATACGGAGAAATAACACTTTTTTTTACGTGGACTTTGAAGAGTAAAACTGGTTTAATAAATTATGTTTAAATAGTTTAATAAGTTATGTTTAAATGACACCGATAGATAAAAATATCCTTATTTCCTTTTTTTTTATCATTTTTAATGTTTTTTTTTCTTTCAAAAACCTCCATTGATAGAGGATCAATAGAGGTCTGTTCATTCGACATCCATTGATCCTACAGATCTCCAATGGAGATCGATGAAGAAGATGAAAAAAAATTGAAAATTTTCATTTTTACTAAGTAAATCTTGGAAATTATAAATATAACTAGTAAGTCTTGAAAATTATAAAATAAGTCTCGAAAACACTAAAATAAGTATCGGAAACAGGAAAATAAGTCTCGAAAGGAAAAAATGTGAGATTTATTTTTGTGAGGTATTTTTATTAAATCCACACTTTATATACTATTAAAACTTAAGTTATTAAATTGGTGATAGTCTAAAATCTCACTCTTTAAAGAGTGCATGCTATTAAATTTCCGAGTCCAAATCTATGGCATATTATTGTTGTAATATAATTACGTGTTTCTTCTTAATTATCTAGCTGTTGGTACTAAATGATTTTTGTTTTGAAAATATTACAATAATTCAGGTTTTTAAGGTGATGGAGAGACTTGAACCCATAACCTAATGGTGTGGGTGTGAGAGACTTAACAACTGGATCAACCTCATATTGTTGTCGCCAAAGGGATTTATTCAATTAAATTTTCACTAAAAATTATAGACAGTTACATGTGAATGTTCTAGGTGACGTTGACATTCACATGTAAGTATATAAGTCTCTAATTTCAATTATTATTATGTCTCAACATATAACTAGGATAATAATGGCTCACCAACTTCTACTCATTTTTTCACAAAAATTGCAATCCATTATGCATACACAATAATTTTACATTGGCCACATATATATCCTAAATCCCTAACCGTTAATAATAAAAAGTTTGGAATTGGAGAGAAATTGTACATCTAAAATTCAGATTCATGGCAAGGTTATATCTTGATTGAAAAACAATGAAAACCTTTACAAACTATAAATATTTAGTATGCTAATGCGAACAAAACTAGAAATATTTAATATGCTAATGCGAACAAAAACATTCCTACATGATCATCTCCCTGTGATAACAAACTAATGAATCGAAGTACAGATAAAAGAAAATGCAAAGTCCATCATTTGTTCAACACTAGATTATTATTAATTAGTTCCGCAATTTTGTATAGTAATGAATTAACTAATTTTGTACAACATAACTTATAATTTCATAAAAGAAGGATTGAGTTTTATCCTTATATATCTAGAGGTATCAATTAGACAGATTTAATAAAAGTAAAGTCATCACTGTGATACCGTCCAATGTGGTTTGGTGGTGTATGACATTCATTCAATCCAATAATGTTACAGATTTGAATCGTTATCACCGTATGTGGTATATAAAAAAAATCGAATTCCTATCTTAATTATCTTAATTATAGATAGTTTAATCCAATCCTCTCTATATATATAAATGCATAAAAATGCCTTGTACGTGTATGATTAATATTTGTTGATAGTTTTTAATTGTGCTAATTAGATTGTGGTTTCGTGTACACTAAGGGGCTGTTTGGTATGAGGTAATCAAAATAATCTGATTCCTGGGAAAGTTAAACATGGTAATGTGATTCCTAAGAAACTTGTATATTTATGTTTGGTTATGTATGGGAATATTATGTCAGATTCCTGGGAATGTCAGATATCTATGTTTGGTTGCATATGGGAATCTTTTTTTCTTTGAAATGAATTTTATTTGTTAATAACCATTTTTTTTCATAATTACATTAAAAAAAATTTAGAAGCTCCTTGCCCATCTTCCTCTGTATACTCTTCATGTAAAATTCCAGATCTCTGCCTTTCAAGATGTCACAAATAAAATTGCCATCCTCATTTTACAATTGGAATCCTCATTTTACACAAATAAGAAATTACTCATAAATTTCAATTCAATTGAAATCCTCACAACCCAATTGAAATTACTTCAATTAAAGATTGACCTGTAAAGGTGCTCGAATTAGTTTTCAAATAAAGCAACAAAAATTAACTGGTAACTTCATCCTGTTTGGCAAAGAAGAAAAACATAAGCCCAAAAATTACTTCATCTTTAATACACATAACCCAGAAACCCAATACTCACAAAGTCACAACCTAAAATGTTATATTTGTATCAATAGAAGCTCTTGGACAGATTGAGATGGTGGGGAAGTTGACAAGGTTGAAACGGTGAGGGTGTTGACGAGGTTCTGTGCTAGATTTGGAGGTCGACGACTCTTCGCGACGGCAATGACGATCTTCGCAGCAAGCCGATAGGGATGATTACGCGATGGAGAGAGAGATGAGAGAAATAAAATAAAAATAAAATATTGCGCAGATTTGATTCACAGGTGGAGAGACGGTTCGACGGAGAGAGAAGATGGCGAGTTTGACGGAGTCTGGTGAGCTTGAGGGAGAGGGAGGAGAGAGCTGACTGATGTGTGAGAACTGATGAGGAGTGAGCTGTCTGCTAGGTTAGAGATTGAATGTTTTGTTTTTTTTAATTGATTGTGGGTCCCACAATGGGAATCAGATAGATGGGCATCTGAAACCCATATGTTGGGGTGGGTTTCACATTACCCCCATAGAGGGTAAAATGATTCTCATGGTAATCACTTTCCTGTGAATCAAAAAACACAAACCTTATAACAAATATGGGAAAGTTACCAGATTCTCATTCCTATAAAAACATTACCCCATACCAAACGGCCTCTAAGAAAATAGAGGTTCAAGTATGTGGCAATTAACGTTCGGGTGTGTCCTAGAGGTGTCCACAGTTTGGTTAAATCGGCGGTTAAAAACCGAAACCGAAATTGAAAAACCGAAACCGAAACCGGCGGTTACAAAACCGGTTGGAAACCGGTTGAAGCCGGTTCGGTTTCGGTTTAGCCTTTGAAAAAACCGCCCAAAAATCGTCTAAAACCGCCCAAAACCGGCGGTTAAACCGGTTTTACATATATATAAAAAAAAACCGTCCAAAACCGACGGTTTAACCGCCGGTTGACATATAAAAAAATAAAAAAAATTAAAAACCTCCAAAACCGTCCAAAACCGTCTAAAATCGTCAAACCGGCGGTTAAAAACCGAACAAAAACCGAAATTTTCCGGTTCGAACTGTCCACGGACCCGAAACCGCCGGTTTCGAACCGAAACCGGCCCGAATCGGAACCGTGGACACCTCCACTTCCTTCAAAAACATAGAAGATAGTGGATGTGATCGTCATCAATCATCATTCCATCATTCCTCACAATCACCTAACAAGTCATTTTCTTTATGACGTGACTTCAGTATTCAATTATTAATTTATTATACAATCTCACATTGCAGTTACCTATAATAATAATCATCTGGTCCATATATTTTTTATTCATGCCGTTGAGTGGTTGTGGATTGATTACCTTTCAAGATCTGAATCAAGTGATGATACGATCCTACGAGAATTGAAAGCAAAAGCTCAAGCCAGATACTTTGCATTTCATAGAAAGAATTACGAGAATTGAAAGCAAAAGCTCAAGCCAGATACTTTGCATTTCATAGAAAGAATTTATGTGAATTTGTCAATATTCTATGAAGTAATTTTCACTTCAACAAGAAAATCCATCTATAATTTATAAGTTTCAACGTATCTTATGTTCTGTTTTGTGCATACAAAATAGTTTGATGTTTTTATTTACTGCAACAATAGAGTGAATGTGTGACCATCTCACCCATCAATATCGAACGGGTTTAAACATGAGTGGAGGCATTTCTTTTATGAAATATTATATAAATTTAGAATTCTTTTTTGAGTGAGAGGACTTAAACTCACCATCCTGTAGTACAGATACGGAGACAACTTCAATTACATTGAATGGTGTTAATTTAATTTAAAATCCACGACTGCATAATGGAAAGATTAGACCAATTCCCAAGAACAATATTCTATTTTCATTTATACTACTACAATTCATTACTTGAACAGTTAAAGGATTAATATCATTATTAGTTCTAGTACAAATTGCACAAAAACCCCAAGTTAAATCATAATTACAATTATGAGAAACTTGTGCTCAATATTACTAACATCTCATACAGTTAGACTTGTCGCCGGTTCCGGTTCCGGTTCCGATTTGGAATCGGCAGTTCCGATTTCGAGGGAACTGGAATCGGAACTGAAACCTCCATTTTCTTCCGTATATGGATCAAATTCAAAATCTGGAGGGGGATCAGACCCATCAGAGCTAAGACCAGACATATTTTTTGATTGGCATGTCAAATGGGGGGTGGCATCGGGATCGGGTTAAGAAATTCTTATAGAGGGATGGGATTGAGGAGAGTTTATGCCTAGGTCTTCAGCATAGACTTTGTGTTGTAGATACTCGTGATAGGCGCGGTCGTCATGACGGAGATTATCCGTCATACGACCCTTACCTCTCATCGAAATGGAACGCCTAGGACCGTCACCACTTCCACTTGCCATTTAAAAATTTGAATTGTAAAATTCATTGAACAAAAATGTTAAAAAATTGATGGAAATAAATGGTTGGAAATAAATTTGGAAGAAAATTATACACTTAAAATAAATTGTAAATAAAATAAATTGGAATTTGGAAACTTAGTAATTGCAAATAAAATAAATGAAATTGGAAACTTAGTAATTGACTAATTACAAATTGAATAAATTGGAAATAAGATAAATTGCAAATAAAATAAATTGGAAACCTGAAGAGGAGAGTGGGGAAAAATGAATGGGGGGGGGGGGGGGGGGGGGGGGGGGGGATTTGTTTATAGAAATGAAAAAGAAAAGGGGAACAAAAACTCAACGGCCTGCTAACGTCAGTCGACCGTTGGGCCCTCCAACGGTTCAATCAATTTTTTTTTTTTAAAAAAATTAACGTTGGAGCCGCCTGGTTAGAACTGAAACCAAACGGTCGGTTCCAGTCCGGTTCGAACCGGACGGTTCCTCAACAAAAAGAACCGGAACCGTCTCGGTACCGATTCTGATTTTTCCTCGACAGTTCCGGTTCGAACCAAACTAGCGCCATCTCTACATAAAGTTGGTTAACTTCCATTCAAGTTATAAAATGAAAAAGAAAAGGAAAAAAAAAAAACCAAACGGCCTGCTGACGTCAGTGGACCGTTGAGCCCTCCAACAGTTCAATCAATTTTAAAAAAATTAACATTGGAGCCGCTTGGTTAGAACCGAAACCGAACCGTCGGTTCCAGTCTGATTCGAACCAGACAGTTCCTCAACAAAAAGAACCAGAACCGTCTCGGTACCTATTCTGATTTTTCCTCGACAGTTCCGGTTTGGTTCGCCAATTCGAACCAAACTGGCAACATGTCTACATAGTTGGTTAACTTCCATTCAAGTTATAGAATGAAAAAGAAAAGGAAAAAAAAAACGGCCTTCTGACGTTAGCGGACCGTTGAGCCCTCCAACGGTTCAATCAATTTTTAAAAAAAATAACGTTGGAACCACCTGGTTAGAACCGGAACCGAACCGTCGGTTCCAGTCCGGTTCAAACTTCAAACTGAGGGGTTCTTCAACAAAAAGAACCGGAACCGTCTCGGTACCGATTCTGATTTTTCCTCGACAGTTCCTGTTCGGTTAGCTGGTTCGAACCAAACTGTCGCCATGTCTACATACTGTTGGTTAACTTCCATTCAAGTTAATTGTGGACAAACTTTTTAGTATGAAATGTTTTAAATACCCCTAATTAGTTACTTTATCTTTTAGGCCCCGTTTGTTTCGCCGTATCATTTGAGTACATTTTAATTGACTAATACATCAAACACCGTATTAACTAATACATTATATTCTGTGGTATTAAGTTGTATTGTATTAGAAAAAACATTTTTTTAACAAATATGGAATATTAATGAAATACGTGTTATGTTGTTAATATTTTTTTATAATTTCAAAATTATATAGGAAATATTTATTTTATTTATAAAAACATTATTTATTTAAATTTTTTTTTAATTAAAATAAATATTTATTGATTTTTATATAAAAATATTTATTGATTTATTAACTATTTATAAAAAGATATTATATTTTTATAATATAATATAATAAAATACAATAAAATCATATATGAATAACTTATTACAATATATTACAGTGCATCACCAAACACAGGTTTTTATTAATAATAATACAGTCCAATACAATCTAATACAATTCAATACAATTCAATATGGTATGCCAAACAAGCTTTTATTTTATTATTCACTGGTCCGTTAAACAAGTTTATATAATAATGGATGAAAAAAAATGCAAAATTTTATCCGATATGGAGATACTCATTATTGGTCTGATGAAGGAGATCCTCCATTAGATCTTATGGGTTTGAAGTTAATAATTCGAGTGACTTATGTTATTTGCATGTTTAATGTTTGTAGGTATATTTGTAGAGATAAGCTCGAGGAACTAGTTAGTTACATTATATATATATTAAAAAAAAAAACCGCTTTTGATTTAGATGTCAAAACCCATGAAGAAATCACCCTTAAGTAGAAATTTGAAAAACTGGGTTTGGAAGAAAGTGATTTGGATGATGATAGACTGATAGTGATGGTGATAACGTGGGTAGTAGTAATGAATTTTGGTCCAATGCAAGAAGAGTCATCTAGTCATCATTTTCTTTATCAATTCACTCTAGAAAACATATCCGTGAAGTTGGATTGAATGAAAATGAAGTTAATATTCCAATTTTTGTTATTAATTAGTTCACCTATTCAAGAACTTGAACAATTTGGGTTTAGTGGAAGAATTTGGGTTTAGTGGAAGAATTTAGATCCTCCACTAATTTGAATTTTTTTATGACCTCATTTAATCTTATGACACATAAGCATTGTAATAAATGAGTGATTAAGATGTGATTTGTTTTCACAACCACTTTATCAATAACCAATCACATACCTTAAAAAGGTCAAAAAAAAGATCAGACCAGCAGAGAATCAAAATCCTTAGTGGAAATGCTAGAAATGGGAGTCACTATCTTCATTGTGTGTTTTAGAAAGCTTACTCCATGGGAGGAGCCGTTTTTTTAAATAGCTATTATTTAAATAATTAATAGTAATTATATATATATATATTTAAAAGTAATTTTATCATATTTGATAGGCCAGAAATATATTTTTACCAATCAACCTTTTTAAGTACCTCAACCATGAACTTCTAACATGGGATAACTAACGGTATGATGTGTTTTATTTTATATTTTACTTTATTTGAAAGGGTATGGTGTGTGTGCAACTTGCCCTTCATTCTATTATCATTCCAAGACTTTGAAAAAAAATTCTCAAATCTGTTGGTCCAGGAGAAAAGAAAATTTGCACATTGTTTAGCTATATGAAGTTTGATATTAGTTTTACCATTGATAAAATCACCGACACTACCACAATAGCATAATTACAAGAAGTATTATTGAAGTTTGACATTGGTTTGACCATTGATAAGATCACCGACACTACCACAATATCATAATTAAAATAAATATTGTATAATACAATAATGTAATATTGTAATAGTTACATATTATTTGAAAAAATATATATAAATATAGAAATTAACATGTTAAGTTGTTAACTTTGATAATAAGACAATATAATAATTATAAATTAATCTTTAAAATAATAATTTATAAGTATAAATATTGAAAATTAACAGGTGAGCATTGTGAATATGTAAAGAATAAGGGAAAGTACTTTTTTTTTCAAGGCAAGGGAAAATACTTTAATGTCTTGAAATTATAAATAAGATGTTTATTAATATATACAAAAAAAAATTAATATTGTAAAATAAAGATTTTAAATGAAGACAAAATGAAAGTAGCATACAATACAATTATTGTAATTGAATTTGAGAATTTTTTTTTATAAAGAAAGAATGGAATGAGTAATGAGTTTTCGAGTTTTCGAGTTTTCGGTGATCTAAGTTAGCATTTATAGGACCTGTGTCCTCTGTGAATCTAAGCATTTGAAGCCATTGTTTTTAATTGGATGACAGCTTTCAAGTTTACAGCTAACATGGAGGATGGTGCTCGCCAGTTATTGCAATCACCGTCAATCACGTGCCCAAGATTGAAGAATGCAGCAGATCAGAATTCATGACCATGTAGATGTCTGTCTTTATCTGAGCATAGCTTTGAAATTTCAATGCAATGCAATCTGGATTCTACACTAATCCAAATTCCCAATTTCCCATGACTCCCACAAGCGCACACCAAACTTAACAACATGTTTCAAAGTCTGTCTTTCTTTATTTTATTTTAAAACATTTGATATCTCATATCTAGAAAAACCTAGATAGGATCTGGATGTATGTATCATATATCTCCTTTAATTTTACGATCTCGTCATATGATACAATCTTACCGGATATATGATGACTAATGACTTAAAACTGGAATGTTATTTGACTAAAAGATCATTCGATCTTTATCATCAAACTACAGGATATCACGACATGTTCTTATATATATATATATATATATATATATATATATATATATTTAAGAACTTTGAGTGTACACTTCTTGGAATCATGACTTCTCTTTTTTGTTATATATATATATATATTTTTTTTTTCATTCGGTTATATCATATTATTGAAAAAAAAAAAGAGATTCTCCGTATTTTTATATGTTTGAACCTAAATTTGAGTTCTTGTTATATACAACCAAATAAAAATAATAATATTGTGTGTACTTGAGATGATAAAAAAACCTTCGTAACAATTAAAACAATTAAAAGAGAAAACAATCACAAAAAATAACTTTAAACTTATTTTTAAATAAATAATTGTTTTGATATGCCAATATAATGTTGTTCTCAGTTTATTTCACAATAAGAGTTGTAAGTATGAAAAAAAAAATTAGGGTTTAAAATGTATAAAAAAACAAAATTTAGGGTTTAAAATATAAAAAAAAAAGTTTTTCTAGTAAACAAATTGTCGTGTATGTGATGTTTATTAAAATTCACTTTGTAAAAGAGTTAATACTGAATAATGTATTATATATCTATTTAAGTAATTTTGGTAAATGATATAAATATAATATTAAATAAAATTCAAATGAAGAGTATTAGGGCATAAGGGATGCCAATACCCAATAGCACCACTCACAATTTTAATTTGTACGCTCGTTAAAATCCCAAAACTAACATTACTTAAAAAAAAAATATTAGTTATTCCTCATTTATGTACACCCTCAAAATTCCTTATATGAATTTCTCTTTCATTTCATCCTTGAATTTACAAGATGGTTATGGTTAGTTTGCATATCAGATAAACTTTTCTGTTCTTCTTGTAAGAAGGGAGGGCATCTCCACAACGTCATCACTAATCATTCAATCACAATAGAAAAGAGCCACCTAGTGCATAGTGTGGAAGGCTACAAATAAACGAGATAACTCCAAATTTAAATGCCCACATACTCAAATCAAAACACCACCCCAACAATAAGATGAGGTTTACAACTACATCATAAGGATGTGGGTTCGAATCGTGTCTTATCTCTCAAACATCGAATTATTATAATATTTCTCGGTGTTCTAGTAGGCGCTAGGTGCCAGTCGTAGGACGGCTGGCGCCTAGCGTCTAGACAGCCTAGTTGGTGCATAAGCAGTAAGGAATTTATTATTATTATTATTATTATTATTATTGTTATTTTTACATCTCATACACAAACCCCCGTAAAAGATATTTTTAGGTCATAAAAATAAAACCCTATGGTTTGAAAGGAATAAATTTTTTATAAGATATAAAAGTCAAATGAATGAAACTACTCATCGGACCTGACAGGCTTCAGATTATAACCCAGTTCGGCCGTCAAGCCCACTCAGGGCCAATGAACCTATAATATATGTCTAAGCCCGCCCTCTTAACCTGGGCCGGGCCAAGTCCGAGCTCTCAATGTGGTTGGCCAGACCAGGTGCACTTGTATGGAAATAGGTAAAGCCTTCATCCGGTACAGGCCGACCCGACCCTTTTGACACCCCTAAAGGTGGTGATGAAAAAAAGAATAAATTAACGAGTTTAGGTAATTTTTGTTTTATTTTTAAGTAGGTTTAGGTAAAGTTGTCATACACACATTTGTTTTATTATAGTTTATCTTTGTAAGTAGGTTTATCTTTGTAAGGAATTATGAATGATGTAAGGAAGTGCCTACTACCAAGGTTGGGTTGGGGTTGGGGTTCATGATGTTCTCTATTTGCTTAGGGATGCTAATGCTTCTGGTATTGATTTTGTCCATAGGTTAACTAATAAGGTTGCTCATAGTCTAGCTAGGCTTGCCCTGGATCATATGTGTGAGTTTGTTTGGTTGAAAGACTGTCCGTTATTTGTAGAGAGTCTTGTCTTGGGTGATTACCTAATTTCTTTATAGTTTGGTTTTTGTTTTAATGAATTCTTTTTTTTTTAAAGAGGATGATGTGGAAGAGCACGTATGATGTATCAATTCAAGATTACTCTTATATTTTTACAATAATGCTATTTTGACCAAATTTGATGTCCAAATGACGTGAATCCTTGATTTCTCAATATTATAATTGAATGATTGAAACATTGGGTTTTAATGATATCACATCATTTGGGTTTCAAATTTGGACAAAACTGCGTTACTCATATTTTTATTATTGAAAAAACTTATATTTTATATTTTAGACAAATGAAATTATCATACTATAAATTGAAATTATTAGAATTACTGTATTCCTTACATATAAAATTAATTTTTCCCTCACTATTATACTTTATAATAATTTATAAATTAAGAGTATCACGAGTATTATATTTTATACAATTTTTTTTATTATATCAAATACAAACTCACAACCAATATGATGTTCAATTAATGATATGTCCTCCACACCTATATCCATGACATTGTGGGTTGAGTTATATCACCTCCACAATTTTAAAATATTGTAATAATTAAAATAAAAATATAAACACACATCTAGCTTAAATGGTATGTACATCATCTTCCACGTTTATGGTGAGAGTTTGAATTTCACTATAACTATATGCATTTTACTTCAATATGTGAAGAGTTTTCTCTCCGTATCGTGGGACAAGAAATCCAAGATGAGTATGTAATTTTTGATCTTGTCAAATCCTGACAAAACCTTGATCAGTTACTCATAAGAGATGGTGTGGAAAAAAAAAATACAGAGAACTCAAAACAACTACCATAGGGATGCGTAGAAGGTAAAGAAACCCTGATACATACTTTAACTATAATACACAACTGTATTATTAATAGTATAAGATAATTAATTTATTTTTAGGGTAAATTACACTAACTTACCCTGATTATATATATAATTGTACTAAAATCCATTAAAATATCAAAATAACACAAACATATCTATTGATCCGTTGACTAACACTAACTTACCCCGATTATATGAATAATTATCAAAATAACACAAACATACCCTCTGATCCGTTGACTAACGTTGATCACCATTAATTAGTCATAAATGAGAAGAATTGTCGTTTTTACCCTTATAGAAGTAATACTTAATTATATAAATCAGTTAATTAATTAAAAATAAAAATATTAGAAAATATAATATATAAAAAATTTATTGTTGTGGATGTTTGGGATGATGATGAGTTTAATTATTATTATTATTTATTTATTTTTGATGATGATGATAAAATTTTAAATTAATATTTATTTTCCTTTGTTGTTTAGTTTTAAATTATAATTAATAAAAAATTCTTGAACCAGACGTGGTGAGTCAAAAGTTTATATCAATTAAAATTAAATATTAATTGATTTATTTATATATATATATTTTTTTTAAAATTTCAAATTCTTTATATTTATATTGAAATCTAAGGGTGCGTTTGGTATGTAGTACATGACAGGACAACGTGAGACAGTTTCGTCTTGTCCCACGTTTGACACGACATTAGCATGGGATAACACGGGACAAAGTGTGACAAAAATTGAGAAAAACTGTCCCACATCAGACAATGGATTACTTGTCCCATGACATGGGACAAATGTCAAAAAGACCAATTTACCCTTCACATGTTCAAAAAATTACAATCATGTCCAATGTATTATATATATATATATTATTATATATATATATTTCAATAATATATATTATAATTACATATATAATATAATATATATATATATATTATTATATATATAATATTATTTAATAATAATATTTAATATATCATATATATATATATTATAATCTTTAATATATTATAATATATATAATATATATCAAACATTATTATTATATATATGATAAATATATATATATATATTAATACATAATATGTATATCAGTATATATATTATAATAATATATATATATTATATAAAATATATATGTAATATAAATATAAAATATATATGTATATAATATTTTATTATTATATATAATAATAATTAATATATAATATAGATTAAAATATATAATATATATATATTATATAATATATAATATATATATATTATATTTTTTATATGTAGTAATATTTAATATTATATATATATATATATATCTATATCTATATCTATATATATCTTATATATATATTATTATATATAATAATATCATATATCATATTATTATATATATAATATATTATTGTATATTAAATAATATATATATAATATAATAATATGTAACATATTATTATTATATATTATTATATAATAGTATATATAATATTATAATGTATATTATTATATATAAGGAGACCACTCTGGTCATTTGAACCTCTTGTCCAGTTCTGTCCCAGTCATCCCAAACATATAATAGTACAGTCCATAGTTCTGTCCCAATCTAATCCAATCACACATTGTCCTGTCCCGTTCCCGTACCAAACACACCCTAATGGCCGGAAATTTGCTAGCAGTTTTAATTTATAACGATTATACAGTAGCGTGAAACCCTTACCAGAGCTGTCCATTTATTATGAGCGCGTAAAACGATAAGATTCTCTGTTGCATGCCTCTGTTAGCCTTTGCAAAAGATTAGGGCCGGGTTGACCCACGACCCGACACATGTCAATATAAATAAATTACTTTTTTAAGTAGTGTTTTTCAACGAATGAGTGTCGGCTCTTGGGTTCTCTGCATTGATGAGTAACAAAAAGCAACTTCTATAAAAAGCGCTTTCTAGTTTCTCCTTTGAGAGAAGCAAGCTTTCACCATTCGCTGTCGCTCCCTCGTAGTTATTTTCTCGTTTTCGGCTTTTAAGTCCAATGAACTGAGCTGGGTTCCAGTCACATTCTCACCAGACCCATCCCACATTGAGATTTTTCTCTCATTTCCCGTTTCAGGTAATGACGAGTGAATATGCTTGTCTCTTTTTTGTTGTATTTGAGTTCTCTAAAACAAGTTTCCTTACATTTATGTATTCAAAGTGCTGCCAAATTGTCTATTTGATATTACAGTTTCGATTTTATTTCATTATTAGCCAACTGACCTCATTGTCATTGATATACAATCTAAATTTTTTACAGTTTGATATATGTATAGATTTTGGTGTTTTTTTCTGAGTATTTAATTTTTAATTTGTATTTGTTGGAATTTCTGCTGAAGAAAGCATCAAATGCCTACCTCAGCTGTAAGCTATACCAAAGCTGGATTGTTGAGACTAGATTTATTTATTTATTTAGTTTTTTCTATATTGTTTTCTATATATTCTTGGGTTTTCTTTTCAAAGAACATTTATACTTGGTTTTTGTTCTTTAGGAAACTATCATTCAGTGAATTTAACTGATTGGTGTCTCAAAATAATGGTAGTATTATTTACAGAAGTCGACAGATCTATAATAGCTTATATCACGCAAAATAATAGTAGTTTTTCATCTTCTTATATGTGCCAGCTAAATAATTTGATTATTCATTTATGTTCTGTTTTTCTTCTTTTATTTATTTATATATGTTAACAATTTTTGTTTATCTTTTTATAAATATTTAATTGCTAATCTTGAATATGCAGAAAATGGTTGATGGAAGGTGGAGCCAGTGGCTATATCTTCTAGTATGTGGACTGCAGATATTGCTGAAAGCAGAAGGCTTCAACGTAGGAATCACTTATGTTGAGAATGCTGTAGCAAAAGGAGCTGGTGTGTGCAGGATAATTTAATTTCCCATTTCTAATTTGTTTATTGTGTACAACAATTTGGTTAATTTGTTAAATATTGGTATTTTTTGCAGTTTGTCTGGATGGTAGCCCACCTGCTTATCACTTTGATAAGGGGTTTGGTGCCGGGATCAACAATTGGTTGGTGCACATTGAGGTATGTCCTAATCCATCTACAAGGAAGATAGAGGCTATAAGCATTTTCCTAATATGACAGAGTAATTAAATCTTGATTAGTTTCTTATTGTGGCCCCAATTTTGTTTGAGTAGTCTGACGATATTTATGCTGCTATGCATGTGAATTGAGTGCTTTCAATCTTACAATTAAGGTCATATGTTAAGTCACTTGTTGTTAAAATATTAAGCCGTTTTTATCTACAACAATTCGATATATCAGGCTTGGTTAATTAATAATTTTCACATATGTCAGATACGGATTCTGGAAGCTTCTATTCTTTTGTTTTTGATATTTATAAACCTTCTTTTGACAGACTACGTTTTTTGTTTGTCTTCTTAGGGAGGTGGATGGTGCAACAATGTTACAACATGTCTTTCTCGTAAAAATACTCGGTTAGGTTCATCTAAGCAAATGGTCAAGGAAGTTGCTTTCTCTGGGATGCTGAGTAACAAACAGAAATTTAACCCAGGTATGTCTATGATTCATGCACCAAGTTATGTTTTTAATTTAATTACTTCTCCTCCTTGAGCTTTGATTTCATTGGTGTAATTAATCAATTTTTCTCTTTCCCTTTCTAGACTTTTACAATTGGAATAGAATCAAGGTTAGATACTGTGATGGGGCATCATTTACTGGCGATGTGGAAGCTGTGAATCCTGTAAGATAAATTTCATTAAATACTTAACCCATACTTGTTTTTTTGTTTTCTCTTGGCGGATCTTTAATCAATGTGTGATTTGATCAGGCAACTAACCTACACTTCAGAGGAGCAAGGGTTTTTCTTGCTGTCATTGATGATCTATTGGCTAAAGGGATGAAAAGTGCTCAAAACGTATGACCAATTTATGTTCCTTTTTTGTTTTTCTCAGAATAATTTTATTAGTTCAGTTTTGATAACTCAATAATAATTGATCACAGGCTATTCTTTCTGGCTGTTCGGCTGGGGGATTGACTTCAATTTTGCATTGTGATAAATTTCGAACTCTTATTCCCATGGATACTAAAGTAAAATGCTTCGCAGATGCTGGTTATTTTATCAATACGTAAGCTCATTTAAATCTCCTTCCCCAATTCTATATTGATAATTATGTAAGACTTGCATAGTTTTTCCTATAATTTAATTTTATATTTTTGTTTACAGAAATGATGTTTCTGGAAGAAAACACATTGAAACATTCTACAATGAAGTGGTTGCAACACATGTACTCTCTCTCTCTCTCTCTCTCTCTCTCTCTCTCTCTCTCTCACACACACACACACACACACACACACTCACAAAGTTTATTTATTTTACGTAAAATGAATTTGATACCTTATGCTCATCATATTGACAGTGTTTGTTTTGCTTGAACATTCCTCCTCTCCCCTTAGCTTTGTCCATCTTTATGATTTGTAAGAATTCCTCTTTGTTGTGGAGAGAGTTCACTTGCCAAGGAATACACTGATTTTTATTTGAATCTCTTGTCAGGGCTCATCCAAGAATTTGCCTGCATCCTGCACTTCGAGATTGAGCCCAGGACTGGTAAGTCTCACTATTCAAATATTTTCACTCTTCATCATTTACTCTAGTGCTTACGAATTCTTTTCAACGAAATTACAGTGTTTCTTCCCACAATACATGGCACGACAAATACAGACACCACTATTTATCATAAATGCAGCCTATGATTCATGGCAGGTTAGCACATTTCCGACTCAAAACAACAATGGAATGATGAATACACATATCATTACCCTACATTTACATGATTACATGCAACTATCTTCTTACCTTTTCTTGCTAGAGAATCTTGGAAACCATTTCCTGACTCCTGTTAAGACTATGAGTTCATACGAAAAGATTGATTTTTGAAAAAGTGGGATTGCTCTCTTTCAGGACAAGCTATCTGTATGCAATTTTCAGAGTTAACTATAGTGTTCATATTTTTAATCATCATCTTAAAAGCAAAATTTAGTAAGATTGATGGACAGCAGCTTGGTTAAGCTTAAGCTTGGTAGAAAAAAGATTATAGGAAGGGAATTTATTGTTACATATCCTGATATTCATGTAGTTTAGAAAAAATATTTATCTTCTAGTGAAATTGAAAATTAAGGTACTAGAAAATTTAAAAAGGAAGCTGCATGTCTACATTCCGGTGGAATTAAATATTATCTGTTGGACTGCTGCAATAATAGTATCATGTGAAATTTGAGCAATCATCTAACTAATTTCAAACTTTTGCTTTAAAAGATCATCAAAACTCAAATGATCTCAACTGTTCTAATTATTCCCTTTCACAATAAATCTGTACCTTTTGTGGATACTTATGGGTAGTTTATGCTGGTTTAGATTTACAGTCAGTGAATAAGCCTTGTCTTTTTGTCTCAACTATTCCCTTTTTTTATAGGGATTTAGCTTGATATTTTTAGATTACATTGTTCATATCCATGCTGGAATCACATGGGGTCAGAAATTTTTACGACTTTTGTCTGTTATTCATCATTTTCTCATTGTAAAAACTGTGATCTATGAGTTAAATTTTGTTCTTCAGCTTCATTTCATAAGTACCTTCTGTTTCTTCTCTCTTGGTGATTAAACTGCTGTATGGGAAAAAAAAAAAGAAGTGGTGGAATATTGATTGGTTCTTATCGAACCACAGTCCAACTTTACGGTTCTGCTGTCCAATTATATGCATAGTAGTAAACATGACATGAAGACTAAGTAGTATTCCACATGCCATTTCAAACATGTTTGTAATATAGTTCTCTATAATACAAGTTATTGCAGTTGCATGTTTCTCCTTTCATTTGATCTAATTTTTCAACACATTGTATGTGTTCAGATAAAGAACATTTTGGCACCGGGTGTTGCTGATCCGCATGGTACTTGGCACAGCTGCAAGCTTGACATAAACAACTGCTCGCCTAGTCAGCTACAAATCATGCAAAGTAAATTTTACAACCCTATATTACTCCCCAATTATGTTCATTGCTAATTATCTAAGAAGTGGTTTTCATAATTTGCTTTTGATCTCATCCCGTGGTTTATCTTCAGGTTTCAGATTGCAATTCTTAAATGCAGTGAGCGGACTTGGTAACTCTACATCTAGGGGATTGTTCATAGACTCTTGCTACGCCCACTGCCAAACTGAGATGCAGGAGACATGGTTAAGAGCTGACTCGCCCGTGCTGGGTAAAACGGTAAGAGAGTACTTCTGTAGTCATATGGTTTTGTTCAAACACTCGTCAAGAAAACCATTCCTTTTGTTTCACTATTAATTGGTATTGTTTGTGGTTGAAAATCTATATTTATGCAGACAATAGCAAAAGCAGTGGGAGATTGGTATTATGACAGGAGTGCCTTCCAAAAGATAGATTGCCCTTACCCTTGCAACCCTACTTGCCACAACCGTGTTTTCGAACCTAACGATCAACCAGAAGTATAGATTCTTTCCCAAAAACCATCAAATTTATCATTCAATATAATTACAATCATGAGCTTCAATAATTTGAAAAAAGAAAAGAAAATTTATCATTCGAGTCTATGAAATAAACAAAGACAACCACTGCACTAAACTTGTGTGCTGGGTGTCTTCCCTCATTATTTATGTAATTAAAGTTCTCTATCTCAGTAAAAGATAGCTATTCACTATTAGCTTTACCGTCACCATTTTATTATGAGTTTGAAATCTGAATTATATTTGTATGTTTTATTGTTACCTTTTTATTCTCTGTTTATATCTTACAATATGTACTTGCTGAGTTGCTGTAACATCATGGATGATGGATGTTTAGAATTCAGATTTCGAGAGGGAATAAATTGTAACAAAAGAAATAAAGGTGTGTGTTTACTGTTTAGTAATTTCGTGAGGTGTATTTAGCAGCAGATGAATATACTATACCAATTGAGTGATGCCAAGCGCGGTTTAATCCTTTCCCTACAAGTAATTAAAAATTAATTAATCAGAATTAACAATTTGCATAAATCAAATAAAAGAAAAAAATGGGAAGCCGCCATTACCGCCACCACAACCAGTGGAGGCGGCTTCCATGGTCTCCTCCAGATCTGCATTAAGGAGGGTTACGCCTTACGGCCCAACTCTTTTTTTTTTTTTTTTTTAAATTAATTATCTTTACGACAAATTAGCAACTTAATAGTGGTTGATTTAATTTTCACTTAAAACTGACAAATAATATCTCCACCATAATCTCTTAAACAGAATCCAACTCCAGCTCCAGCTCCAGCTCCAGCTCCTTCTCTATCTCCAGCTCCTTCTCTATCTCCAGCTCCTGCTCCTCCACCTCCACCTGGTTCTCACAACGGAGGTGTCCGTACAACGAGGGATTCCAAATTGACGGCTCTGTTAGTTCTGGGCTTTCATCTTTCAAGCTCCATCTATTAGCCTACTATAATAATGCCACAAAATCCGTTGCCGTCAAAACCTTGTAATTAAAAAAAAAAAAAAAAAAAAAATCTCGCAAACTAGCAGTTACTGGGAATCGGTGTGTGCATTATAATGGATTGGAGTTTTGTACATAAAGCTTGGGAGAAGTGGGCTTCCTTCAGCGTTGGCTCTTCCGGTAAGTTTTGCTTCAACGTACATTTACCCGTATTAGCTGAACAAATTATTGAAGTGGAAATGATGTTGTTTTGGGTTTGCAGGTGAGCCATTGACGGCCGCATAGCTTATGAATTATGATCCAACTGCTTGTTGTCGATCATGTATGATTTTTCATCCTTTTATAATATTCTAACTGTATGAATCTTGGGTTTAATCGGTTGTTAACTATATCTTATAATTGCACATTTGTTTTTTAGATTTTCAAGCCAAGTATTGAATTCAATATCAAGACCTGCTAATTTGTCTGATTTATGTTGGAAAAGAGTTAGAGAAACTTTTTATTGATCATAGAAAATTGTAAACTCATTTAGTTGTGCTCTATCAATATCAAGACCTCAAAATCATTTAGCAAAATTGTCAGATTTATGTTGAGGATTTAGTTGATCGAAAATAAGCTATAGTTCATCCCTTAAGCAAGGTCGTGACTCGTGGGTTCAACCCCCCTTGTGAACGGAGTTGCACATATTGAGAGCACTTTACCCCTTAGTGGGCCGACCCGGTGCGAGTCCGGATTAGTCGGGGTGCGGACAGGGCCGATTGCACCATATGGTGGATCCGTCCCCACCCGAAAACCGGATGGTGTAAGCCAAAAAAGAAAGAAGCTATAGCTTGAAAGGAGGAAAAGTATTTAACTGATGAGTCGATGATTTTTCTTCATTCGTATGTCAAGGGTTTTTTTTAGTATGTCTAAGAGGAACAATTGGTTTATGTTGTTTTGGATGACTAGAGAAGATGGTTTAGGAGAGTTTTAATTATGTGTTTTAGGGGGTTCTGGAACGTTGGGGGTGGCACTCTTCAGCATCTTCGTAGATTTTGGTGGCCATGAATTGTGGCTATAAAGAAGTTTGATCTTTTGTGTTGCATCACACTAGAGTCTCTTTTCTCTGTTGTATAAATATGATAGCTAGCTCGTTCGTCATAGATGGTGATTGATATAGAAATTTAGAAATACTTTTGTTTACCTTTGTTAATGTCCTTAAGGTGATCAGTTGATTAAGAATTGAAGGAAACATGCATATTCACACTTTTATGATTTTGTTCTGTTTAGAAGCACTAGATATGATGGTTGATTTTGGTGCTTGCAGTGCGGAACAAGGAGGACTAAAAGCTGATCCTATTGAAATGACTCGATTTGTTGATTTTATCCAACAAAATAAACTCCAGACTGGGAGTTTCATTATTGGCTCGAATGAATGTAAATTATGCTATTGTTACACATCTGTATTACAACCTTTGTTAACTAACTAGTAAACCTAAATAGCATCCTAGAAGGCTCGTTCTTGAGGGTTTAGAAGTGACTTTGACTGAAAATGTGATTGTCTATAGTTATACCAATAGCAACGGACAGACCGGATTCTTCATTGTTCATATCTTACGGAGAAAAAGTTGCTTGGAAAGGTTGGAGAATGAAATGGTATCCAAAGGTGCACTCTGTTTTTCATGTATTTATATTAGGGGTGGGCTTATCTCGATGGTTAATCATAATTCGACTAGCTAGTTACAAATCTAGAAATTGGTTTTCTTTGTAACTAACTCCATCCTTCATATTTTCTATTAGTCTTTAACACCGAGCTTACAAAGGAAAGAAAACTAAGAATTTGATACGGAAGTGTGCTTTAAAATGTGAGCTATTTGATTGCTAAGGCACTATCAAGTATGTGATGGACCTGCCTGGCAAGGGCATCACGTCCACTCTATGCCATTTCTACTAACTTTTCCCAGATATATCTTAGGAAATCTTTTCTTATGAAGTGATTTTATACTGCACTTAAAAGTTTGTTTGATGGAATTACTTTTCTTTTTGTTTTTTTAGGCTGTATTAATTATACATTGATTGCATGATTATTGTTCCAAAAATAATTGTTTTTGAATTTTAATTATCTATATAAATGATAATAAAAAAACATTTTTCATAATACCAAATTAATGGTAATCCGTTTTATTTTATAGAATTAATGACAAATTATAAAAAATATATTAATTGTAATATACTATTGAGTATTGATATTATGATAAAATAACAAAGAATTAAAATAATAGTTTTTGATCAATTATTAATGGTAACACCTTATAAACATTAATTGAAAATACAACTCTTAGCGTGTGTCTACAACCTAGAGGGGGGAGGGGGGGAGGGGGGTGAATGCGTTGTTAATCGTTTATTACCAACCTTTTCGATTAGTCAATATTAACAAACAAAACCCAATACAAACAATAATAAAAATCAAGTAAAGTGCGAAAATATAAATAACATTTGATTTTTACGTGGAAACCCTTCAACAAGGAAAAAACCACTGGCTATCCTTCTAGCCACACACGTTCACAGAAATCCACAACACGAATAAAATGTTACACTCTCAAATGATACTCGGACTCTCACTCTCGACAACCTCAGGCTATGGACACTACCACTCGCCACTCTTGGTTCAATCCCTAGTGATATCCTCTGATCCACTACTCTTGGCGTGATCACCGCCTACTCTACCCCGCGAGCCTTTTACAGTGGTACTTGATCAATGCTTGCCAACCCACCTTTGGTTGCAAGACTTTATTTGCTTGTGTAACTTCACCTCGAAGCCATAAGACTTTGACTATATGAAGAGTATATGGTCTAAGTGTGTATATGACATTATGCTCAAATGCAATAATGTGCAATATCAAACACAAAATGCTTAACTAGATGTTATAATGCAATTTAACAACCTAGTTATCAACCAAACTTACATGTACACACATGAGATCTCAATTAGTTGTAGAGAAATTCTAACAACCTAATTGTCAAATAAACTCACATAAATATTCCAGAACTTGACTAGATGCACAAAATCAACCTAATCATCAATTAAGCATACATGAATATTTATGGATTAGCTATTTGGGCATAAATGACCTAATGATGCATGCTATCACTGACAAATTCAATCATGCATTTTAGACTCATAAATATATGCAATAAAGTGAGTCAAGTATTTAATCAAGCAATAAATACCTAATCTAGAGTAAGTAGAGCAATAAATGATATTCAAGGAAGTTCTAACTTACCTAGTCATGAAATCATGAAGACTCATCACTCATGCTCATATGATGTTGAATGATGCAAGATGGAGATAGGTTTTGGGTTTGGAGAGTTAAACAAGCTTGAATGGAATCTTTCTCTCTCTAGACTCTCTCTATCTCTCTCTAGGGTTTCTTTAAATTCAGAGGAGTTAGTAAGGAAGATGAGATAAAAAGGTTTATATAGGGGGTGTCACGAGCTGATGGAAAAAGAGGTTTTTGTCCGAAATCAAGGTAGTGCGCGGGTCACCTACCCGCGCACTCACCCACGCACACTACCCACACCGCTGTGGAAACACACAGTGCACCCACAGCGATGCCACAACAGTGACCCACTGGAAACCCACGGCTGTGATAAATCACAGTGCACCAACGGCGGTGACACAGCGGTGAGCATGCAAACACAGTACAGTGCGCGAGTCACCTACTCGAAGTGCGCATGTCTTATACCCGCATACTCACCCGCGCACACACACATCACAGCTCACAAAACCACACTAAAATATAGAAATGAAGTGCAAATGTGATAGGTGTAATGGATGCACACATATAAACAATTAAAACACAAATGTAAGATGAACAAGGAATGCATGTAGCGTGTGTGTGCACCTAAACTCTTCAAGAGACAAAGTCAAGTGATTATACATTTTGCTCTTGAAGTCATGGAGATGCTTGGAAGCTTGCCGACAAGGACCTAAGCTACCCATTACACAATCATCCTCCATGTGGTGTGGTTTGTCATGACTTAGGTTTGTCATGAAATAAGTCAATCATAAAATAGAGGTCCTTACATTAATTATTACATTCAATTCAATAGATTATTTTTCTAAGTATATGAACTTCACTCATAATTATATATACTAGATTGCATCCCACATGATGTGTGTGAATTATAAAATGTAATGAAACAATAATTTAAATAGTCATGATTTAATTTATTGGTCTAAGATATTAGATGCATTGAAGATGAAAAACAATCATGAGGCATTTCTCTAGATTTATTTCTTTGACATCTCCAACATAAAATTAATTAATGATCAGGTCAAGCCTTCTCATGTGATATGTTGAGGTTCCATGATAATATATTATTCATCAAGCATTAAAGGAAAAATATATGATCTAATAATAATAATAATTCTCATTAAATTATAAATTGTCAAAAACAATTCTCATTAAATCTAGAAAATCAACCGTTAATTGAAAAAAAAATAAAGAGTTGAAGAATATAAAATTGAATGGTTGAATATAATATATATAAAAAAACCTAATTAATGGTCAAGTATTCTCATGCTGACATGTGGCATATTAAGGCTCTAAAGTAAGATAAAATAATTAATAGTATAGAAAAATCATGAGCCAATCCCATAATTAATGGGATAATGAATAGAATGAAGAGTTAATTGCATAACTAATAAGATAAGGAATATATTTTCTTAATGAACCAAAAATAAAATAAAATAACTTACCAAATATTATATATATATATTATAATTAAATTATTAACAATACATAAAAAAAGCTAATTAATACGAATTTATGGCTTGTTGGCTAAAAAACAGTTATGTCTTGTCTTTTAATCTTACCAAATAATGAAATACTTAAAAAAAACATAATACTATTTAAAAATAAACTTATTCACTATCCAATTAAATATAAGATTGCCTTATGATTAACTATAGATATGTCATTTATGAAAAAAGATTATATTATTAAAACTTAATAATGTAATACTTAAAAAAAAAGATTTATGACATGTCTTTTAAATTTACCGAATAATGTAATATTTCAAATAATAATAATACTTAATAATAATATATCAATTACGATATTGGTTTAGAGAATTTATTCACTATTCTATTAATTACAGGATTGTCTCTTGATATGTTATTTATGGAAAAATATTATTTTATTAACATTTTTGCAATTATTAATAACTACTTAATAACAAAAGCTTTATTGCTCTTTGAGACTCCATTATAATATATTTTCTAAACATATATA
The DNA here is from genome assembly GCA_033220585.1 of Dipteronia sinensis. Taxonomy (NCBI): domain Eukaryota; kingdom Viridiplantae; phylum Streptophyta; class Magnoliopsida; order Sapindales; family Sapindaceae; genus Dipteronia; species Dipteronia sinensis. The sequence continues at coordinate 32,543,119 of CM065645.1, forward strand.
TATAATAATAATACATTATTCATCAAACATTAAAGGAAGAGTATATGATTTAATAATAGTAATAATTCTCATTAAATCTAGAAAATCAATTGTGAATTGAAAAAAAAAGGTTGAATACAATATTAAAAATATTAATTAATGGTCAAGCCTTCTCATGTTGACACGTGGCATGTTGAGACTCAATGATAATATATTATTCATCAAGCATTAAAGGAAATATATAAGATTTATTGATAGTAATAATTTTCATTAAATTTAGAATATCAACTGTTAATTTAAAACAAAAAATTAAGAGTTGAATATAAAACTAAAGAGTTGAATATAATTTTTTCTCATTAATGGTCAAGCCTTTGCATACCAAAGCTATTATAAGATATTATATAGATATTTTAATTTTTTTTTGTAAAATATTTATTTATTACCATTTATAAAAATAATTAAACTTAAAAAAATTATTTTTATAAATAATCATAATGTATTTAATGCATATTTAATACATTCTAAACAATTAAAAAGAAAACAAAACTAAAAAGGTATATATAGATATATATGAGTAATTTTTGTAATTAATATATAGCTTATATATAATCTATAATCTAGGGAATATAATAATAAAATAAATATATCAAATATTTGGTAAAATTTTAGGATTTTGACTTTTGAAATTATCGCATCAAATATGAGTCAAAGTGTTTTTTTTTACAGAAACAACCTTAAGAAATTAAGGTCGTTATGGAAGAATCCATCAAGTTACCAAGTTTGAATTATAAGAATTTCAAAACACCCTTGCATTATATTAAATAAAAACACACAAAAATAAAAAATAAAAAAGATGGAGGATGCATAAAAATGCGGTAAAAGGAACACAGTAAAATCGATCTAAAAAAATTTGATATAAACCGTCTCTTTATCCTCTCACATTCACAAAATATTCCAAAGAACAAAACACCCATAACCAATCTCTTATTTACAATAAGCTCGACGCTAGAACTGGCCAATGTTGTTAATATGACAATATTTGCGTATTCGTATCATAATTTTTTGCTTTTGTGAACTTATTAGCACTCAAGAAATCAAAGACCTTTTCTGACAGTGGTAACTTGACCATAATTGATCCCAAAAAGCTGAATCTTCGTCGGAAACCATAATCAGCAAATTAACACACAAATACATAAGTTAATTTACATAATATAATATAGCAATATTAGAAATGCAAATTTGTAAGGAATGTAAAAAATGGTACCTGATAAAGAAAAATAAAATATGAGAAAAACATGGATTATAGCGCTTTTCCTTATAAATTTTGCAATGAATAGCTAGAGTGAGAGAGAAATAGAGAGGACCTTAAGAATGTTGAAATGAATCAAATAATTGGAGTAGTGAGATATATATAGAAAAATATTAAAGAAGGGTAGAGGATTGTAATGAATTCTTTTTGAGACTTTTCATATTACTGTTTATAATAAGTAAATAACTAATTAACAATATATATTATTTGTCAAAAAATTTTTAACAATATATATTAAATAGGGCGGTTCATATTATGCAAGAGAGATGAACCAATAAGAGAGCATTTAATGTCAAAACTCTCACCAATTATTAAATAGATGTTATGAGTTTATAATGACTAATTCAAATTACGAAACTGATAAGGAAATAAATACAAGACTTAAAATATTGAAATTAAGGAGTATAAATATAATAATAATAATAATAATAATAATAATAACAATAACAACAACAATAATAGACAAAACAACTAATTAATGATTAAATTTTAAAAAACTAATTAATGGCTCAATTATAGGACATTTGTATGTAGATATATAAATAAAAATAAATATATAGCATTTAAGTCCAAAACTCCTTCACGGCGACACGTGGTACTGTGAGGGTCAGCTTTTATATTATATATATATGGTAATAAATAATATTTTTTTTTGTAAGATAGTAAAAAAATAACTCCTCATACTATTTGCATCTCCATAAAATTCTTCACCTTTTATTTTTTTATTGATCATCTATAAGATGGACACTTGAAAAAAAATCCAATAATGAATTTATTACAAAATAGAATGTTCTTAGAAAATAAAGGTGGAAAAACAAATTAATTTAACACTTAGTTTGACAATATCCTCCATGGATTTAAAAGAAAAAAAAATTAATACTTCTACAAGTATTTCTAGATCAGTCATTTCTAGTCATTTCTTGTCAGTTCGTCATAATATAAAATATATCAGTTTCTTGAATGTGAGCTATCGATTATGAAGAAGTCCTAACAAGTGCATACACACTGGGTCAAAACAATTGAATCTAATGGTCCACATTCAAAGAATTGATATATTTTATATCAGGATGAACTGACATGAGAAAGATTGTATATATATATATATATATAGAGAGAGAGAGAGAGAGAGAGAAATTTTCAAGTCAGTGCGCATTAATATAACTTACATCAGTGCGTTGCATATGAACCATTAGATTTACATGCTTTGACTCAGTGTGTATACACTTGTCAGTGCTTCTCCATAATCAGTCGCTCACATGCAACACACTGGTGTAAGTTATATCAGTGTGCACTGACCAGAACGGGACTGTATATATATATATATATATATATATATATATATATTCATATATATGGCCAGGCTATAGAACACCGGTGTATCCATACACAGTGTAGGAAATATTGTGATCGTAATTTGAAAAAGTGTAATCCAGCATTCGATCGCAATATCTTCTACACGGTGTACGGGTATACCGGTATTCTATAGATTATCCTATATATATATATATATATATATATAATATTTTCGAGTAAATTGAGGTGTATTTAGAGGTTTCAAAATTTTAATTTATTAAAATGAAATGTCTTAAGAAAATAAATGTGAAAAAAAAAGAATTGTAAATAGCTAATGTCAATAGTTATTTATCTTTATATAATTATAATTATTTATAATTCTTTTCTATTTTAACCTTTCTTTTCTTTTAGATTGTTTAGAATGTATTAACTATGTATTAAATACAATATGATTATTTATAAAATTAAAAGTTTTTGAATTTTGATTATTCTTATAAATGGCAATAAATAAATATTTTACAAAGCAAATTAAAATATTAATTGTATTACCAAATCAATGGTAATCGGTTTTCTTATGGAATTAATGGTAAATTTTAAAAGCATATCACTAGAAATATATTAATCATAGCATAAAAAAAATTAATAATTTGTCATAATATATACATATATATTTAGAGAGAATAATGCTAGGCTTTCCAATTTTTTTCCTCAAATTCCTTCCAAATGGTGTTGGCACGTGAGGTGTCAACATCATATAACTCACCACATAATCTCACGATTTACAAAATGTTGACACCTAACATGTTTACACCATTTGGGAAGAATTTTGGGGAAAAAGTTGGGAAGTCTAGCATTACTCATATAATATAGTGGTTCTTTCCTAAAGTTCTTTCCTAAAGGATCCCTTATTTTAATTTCGGTAAGGACTTTGATGAAATCACGTCAATTTCTATAAATTTTTATCTGAATTTTTGTGTGGATGATATGTTCAATGAAATCTAACTACGAATAAAATTTGAGAATTTTTCAAGTACTACAACCTATTTTTCTTGAATTTTCCTATATTTCGCCCATTTTCCGATATCTTCATATTTAACAAAATTGGGATAAATAGTTGTAGTGCTTGAAAAATTCATAAATTTTTTGGATTGGTAATTTCATTGAACTTATTATCCACACAAAAATTCAGATCAAATTGTATAGAAATCGACGTGATTTCATCAAGGTCTTTACCGAAATTAAAATAAGGAATCCCTTATGAGAGAATCATTATATATATATATATATATATATATATCTCTATATATATATATATATATATATAATCCTTTCCTCCATCAGTACGCATTGATATAAAATACATCAGGGTATTGTATGTGGGCCATAAATTATGAATAAGCACTGACAAGTGCATACAGATTGAGTCAAAGCAATTGAATCTAATGGTCAACATGCAAGACACTGATAAATATTTATCAGTGCGCACCGAGAAGAAAAGTTATATATATATATATATATATGCTAAAGAGATAGATAGCTTTTCAATCAATACAATAAATAATTTTTAATTAACCTATATAATAAATTAAACAACCCTTAAGGAAGCTGTTTATCTAAACTCGAATAATGAAGATAGAAATGGAGAGTCTCTATTTATAAATGATATTGGAGATCTAAGAGTTTCCTTAATGAATATTAGAGACAATAACCATCATTATAATTGACAATGATTTAATTAAAATCAAATACATTAACTACTTAAGAAAATCCTTACTTTGTTGTTTTATAATTAATTTTTTTTTTATCATAATATAATTAGTTATGTTAATAGCCTTTTTTGGCAGGGGTCCAAAATAGAATTTTCCACCAAGTCACTATCTGGTAGGAACCATTCCCAGCTCCCAGGTACCCATCAATATCGATATCGTGACTGCTTTATCTATCTATCTATATACCCAGACGAAGTACCTGAACTACGAACCAAGAAGAACAAGTACCGCGCCGAGCTTACACTCCTGATACCAAGTGAAGCCAGTACCTCGCATGTACCCGGTACCTCCTACCTGGCACCTAGGTACCGCGACATGCACTCGGTACCTGACTACCTCGATATCCGCTCAGAATCCAACCAATACAGGCATCCTACTCGCCCAACTAGAAGAAAGTCGCCGTGAAGATACCAGCACGCTGGAACAAGCGCTACGCCAACAAGATACAGAGCAAGCGCCACGACAGCAAAAGTAGACCGGTACACCAGTGTACCGCGACACCAAGATACATAGTCAGTTTCTCATTCCAAGCAACGTATGAGGGGAGAGTTGACTACTTCGCAATTTAAAGCGCCATAAATGAGACCAAATGGTTAATCAAATCAAAGTTTAAATACGACAATAATTAGAGGGATCAAATCCAGCGCCTTTAGCCTCACTCAATGTCTTTCAACTCCTAAAGAAGAACTCTAGATAATCCTAATTAATACGAATGGATTCTGAGGGATATTGGGTGTCTATAAATATGGCCACGAAGGACGAATATGGTGGGATTTTTTCAGAAGCTTTCTTTTGAATTTTATGATATCAGTGGGAGGTTTAGAATCACCACTGAGAGGATTTTAGCCACTTATCGACATGTACGATTTCACCATTTCGATTCTGTGTAGAGAGAGGGAGACAAGAGAGTGACAGTCTTTTATTGTTATTCTTTTTGTATAAACAATTCAGCGATCAATGAAATAACTTCACCTTCATTCATTATCTTCACATTTATCATTCTCTCATAAGATTTCTCTTATTTGAGGTTTTATCTCCCACTCTCAAGTTAAAAGAAATCCCGGTACCGAAGGTACATATCCCGCTGCCACCTACCGATAGCGGTTGAGGGTGTTAGCTGAAATTTTATTCACCAAGTGAACTTTCCTGTTAACATTTTTTGACGTCGTTTGTGGAAAAAATCTTCACATCCTTTAATAGAAAGCCTGTGAATCTCACTTTTTACAGCATTACCAGTATGAGAAGAAATGGGCCGAAGAGTCACAACCCCGCTCCAGCACCTGCTACTATCACGTGGGCTACCCCCAAGTTCCGGTTGCCCCATCATCCAATCGGGCCAATATGGACCGATAAGTCGTAGCCTTCCTATAGAGTATCTGCCTTCAAATAGTTGCTGAGGGTATCGCCCACCCCCTCCCCACACACACACCCCAAGGCATGATACCTGAGACCAGAAGAGATACCATCCGACCAGGACGTAGGGTACCAACCTTCGATAGATTGGGACCACCACCTCCAGCATCATTCCAAGACAAGCTCGGACCCATACCTCCAGTTCCACCGGTCCATGATAGGCTCGGGCCTACGCCCCCGGTTCTAGGCTAACCAGCAGGTTATCAACCCCGAAAGGTGAAGTCCGCCATCGACCTCCAGCATAGGGAACACATCCACCCGGCCCAACCAGCAACAACTTCTAGGCAACCTCGACCGGTAGCAGGAGATAGTACCAGCAATTAAAGGAGCGCCCAGGAAAAAATCTAACTAAGAAGAAAACCGGGATGAAGCCTTAGTAGCATTAGAGGGGTCTGCTAGTGAGGATTCAGAGGTTGAGTCCAGAGACGGTGGTAATAAGCACCTTCAGGACCAGGTAGCCAGAATGGAAAATGAAATCCATGAGTTGAAGAAGGGCAAGCACTGGGAGAACCGAAAGGATCCCTTGGGAGAGATGAATGCTCCATTCTCCAGAAGGATAAGAGAGACATAGCTACCTCCTAAGTTCAGAATGCCCACTGATAAGTACTCTGAGATGGAGGATCCCCTCACTTGGAGAGTTTCGTTCAACAGATGAAGGTCCAGAACGCTACCCGGGATGTTATATGCAGGATGTTCTGTTAGGTTTTTGATTCTTGTATTGACATAATTCTATATAAAAATGACATTTGCTTTGTATTGATTAGTTGTCTAGGATTTGTGGATAATCAAGCTTCAAGGAAGATTGGACAACATTCAAGCAAAGTGGTGGCTTTAAGAGGAGTAAAGCTAATTTGCTTAGCAAAAAGTAAACCGAGACCTCTTTCCTCTTGCAAGGCCTAGGCACACACATACATTGCATTCATATGTGTCCCTGCATAGTTGTGTATAATTTGGTTTAACAAAATACACATACTTATACTTGTATGTACATGCATTAGACTTAATGTTGACAATTTCATAAATTGCATGCTCTAAGACTAGTTTGAGAAAATAGCATACTTATGTGTTCTTGTGTTTATTTGTTTTTGTTTATATGTTATTGAACTTGATTTTGAGCTTATATAATTACTCTTTGAGGTCCAATTAATTTGGTTCCTCATTCATTAAGTTTCAAGTTCAAATTAGATGGTTAATAAACTTTTCATGATTTTATCGTACATAGTTTTTATCCTTGATTTTCAAGTTGTCTTGATGTCTTTTGTTTGTGAGAGAGTCTCAGTTCGTAATCAGAAAACGGATTCAAAATCGGAGTTCGAAGGCCAAAGTTATGGCTGAAGAAATCAAGAGAGAGCAAAAAGGATGAGAGGTGCCAAGCACCTCCTTCCCGTGGAGGAGCGTGGGCTCCACGAGACCACGGGAAGTCCTCCACGGGAAGCCAGCATGGTATCTTCCCATTGGTTGTTTCTTTCTTTCTTATTTCCCTCCTTTAAATTCTCTTGTTCCCTCTCACTTTCATTTGAAGAAAACTAATTCAAAAAACTTGTGCAGTTTTTCTCTCAAATATTTTCTCACCTTCCAAATACCATAACTTTCTCATTTGAAGTCTGTTTTGAGTGATTCAAATTGGAGAATCTTCATCTACCAATTCTATACCATATCCACAAGAGTTGGAGTCATTTGAGTGGTTTTTCTGGTAGCTTCAATCACAAAAACGGGACTGCACAGTTTTTGTTCAAGGTATCGATTTCTCTCTTGATTTTGATTTTCAAATCTTCAATTGCCTTGGGTTTTCTTCTCATATATATGTATGTTTGATGTGTAATCATTGATTAGAGAAATGATCTCTAATAGAGCTAGTTTGAGCTTCAATTGATTAACATGTTGAGTTAGGTTTTTCTAAATATATGTTTTCACATGTTTGAGATGTTGTATTGTGCTAGCTTCAAATCTAGGACTATCTTGTGTGTTTATTGAATTAATTTTGTTGATTGATAGTCTTCTTATATGCTAGGTCCTTTTAATTGAAGGTTAATTGAAATAGCATATATGATTGATGATTTATTACTTGTTTGTATTTAATTGATTATCTTGAGAATCTTAGCTCTAATATTTTGCTAGAGATGTATATTTGATTTTATTAAATTGATTCTAGCATTTTTATGTGATCGAACATAATCTAGGTTTTGGTGTGTGTTAGGTGTTTCACATGCTCTAGGTTGTTTGTTCATGTTACAAGATCTAAATATAATTGGTTTGTGCTTTTGATGACAAATATCTAGTTATTCATGTTTTGTGTCTAATCCACACATTTCATATGTACGTGCATCATTGAGTGTGATTGCATTGGTTTTAGGATTATAAACTAGAATACATATGATATGTGCATATTGATTCAATTCTAGTTTCCATATGATACATTGATCATTTATACTATGTTGTGTGTGTTTGCATCATTTGCATCATTTGCACCCATTTAGATTATTTACCTTGCATAAGGTTGGAAGTCTCATTTCATAGAGTGAATATTTGATTTGAGCATTGTAAGTCTTAGCTAGGATTGGGATGATCCGGATAACTAAGAAGCGGAAGTCACATGTTTGGAGAAGGGATCTTCAACTTGTGCAAGCGGAAGTCTCGACTAGAGTCGGAGTGACTTGGATAGTTGAGCATTGTAAGACTTGGCTAGGATCTGGGTGATCCAGATAGCTAAGCAGCGGAAGTCACATGTTTGGAGAGGGGATCTTCAACTTGTGCATGGAAGTCTCGACTAGAATTGGGGTGATCCGGATAGTTGAGCATGTAGGCATCTCTTTCATTGTGTAGGGTTGAATGGCAGATTTCTAGGTGAAGTGGTCACTTGAGTGATTGTATCTTTTTATCTTACTAGTGAAAGGTGTTTGCCGGTGGTTGTGGTATCAACCCGTGGATATTTCCTCTTAGGAGGTTTTACCACGTAATACCGTAAGTTCAATTTGTTCTAGCACACTTGCTTCTTCAATCCCTTGCAAATATGGTTTAACTTTATGCCCGTTGACTTTGAAAGTGTCCCCATTTCTTAAATCTTCTAGAACCACTGCTCCATAGGGAAAAACTTCCTTGATTCGATATGGACAGAACCATTTTGACCTCAACTTTCCCGGAAACATCTTTAGCCGAGAGTTGAAAAATAGTGCCAACATTCCTGGATTCAAATCCTTTCTAATGATCATTTTGTCATGCATTCTTTTTGATCTCTCCTTATAGAGCTTTGCATTCTCATATGCCTCATCCCGAAGTTCTTCAAGTTCACTTAATTGTAACTTCCGTTGCTCTCCCGCTTGGTCTAAGTCAAAGTTGAGTGACTTAATCGCCCAGTAGGCATGGTGCTCTAATTCCATCGGTAGGTGACATGCTTTTCCAAAAATCAACCGGAATGGAGTCATACCGATTGGAGTCTTGAAAGTTTTCATATATGCCCATAATGCATCATTTAACTTGGAAGCCCAATCTCATCGGTTTGGTTTGACTGTCTTCTCTAGAATCTGCTTGATATGCCGATTACTGATTTCTACTTAGCCCGAGGTCTGAAGATGATATAGAGTTGCCATCTTGTGCCTTACATTGTACTGCTTCATTAGTGTTGCAAATATCCTATTACAAAAATGACTTCCTCCATCACTTATTATACATCTAGGGGTCCCGAACCTTGTGAAAATATGCTCCTTTAGAAACTTCACAACAACCTTGTTATTGTTTTTTTTTTGTGGCCTTTGCTTCTACCCATTTGGACACATAGTCCACTGCCACCAAAATATACAAGTTGTCTTCTGAAGGTGGGAATGGTCCCATGAAGTCGATTCCCCAACAATCAAATATTTCAATCGCCATATTCATCGATTGCGGCATCTCATTCCTCTTTCCAATATTCCCCGACCTTTGGCATCTATCACAATTCATGCAAAAAATGATAAGAATCCTTATAAATAGAAGGCCAATTAAAACCTGCTTGAAGCACCTTCATAGCAGTAGTTCTTGCACTAAAATGTCCTCCACAACTCAACTCATGACAAAACTTCAGAATGTCCATCTGCTCACTTCCCGGAATAAACCGCCTAATAATCTGATCCGCTCCATGCTTGAACAAATAGAGGTCATTCCACAAATACTGCCTTGCCTGCCATCTGAATCTCTTCTTGCTTTGGTATGACAAATCTGAGGGTATGATATCGTTTGTCAAGAAGTTGACAATATCCGCATACCATGGCTCTTTATTTGCAATGGCCAATAATTGTTCATCTGGAAAGTCATCTCTCAATGGAAGTGAGTCTTCCTCTAGCTTGGATTCATGCATCAATTTACTCAAATGATCCGCCACCACATTCTCGCTTCCCTTCTTATATCGAATTTCGAGATCAAACTCTTGTAATAACAGTATCCACTAGATAAGTCGTGGTTTGGCGTCTTTCTTTTGAAGGAGATACCAGAGTGCTGAGTGATCCGTGAATACAACTATCTTTGCCCATATCAAATATGACCTAAATTTCTCCAAGGCAAAAATTACTGCTAGCAACTCCTTTTCTGTGGTTGAGTAGTTGAGTTGAGCATCATTCAACGTACGAGATGCATAATATATGGCGTGCAGAATCTTCTCTACTCATTGTCCAAGCATTGCCCCTATTGCATAATCCGATGCATCACACATAAGTTCGAATGGTAGATTCCAATTCGATGGTCTTATTACTGATGCTGATGTCAACAATGTCTTTAGCTTCTCAAAAGCTTCTAAGCACTTATTTTCGAATTCGAACTCAATGTCTCTTTGCAACAACCTAAGGGGTCACGAAATCTTGGAGAAATCGCTAATGAATCTTCTATAAAACCTGGCATGCCCCAAGAATGAACGAATTTACATCACCGTCCTAGGGGGTTGCAAACTCTTCATCACGTCAATCTTCGCCTTATCCACTTATATTCCCCGCTCAGAAATTATGTACCCTAAAACTATCCCTTGACGCATTATAAAATGGCTCTTCTCCCAATTTAACACATGATTGGATTCATTACATTACCTTAACACTGAAATGAGGTTGAGAAGACAATTCACTGAATGAACTTCCTGTTACTGAGAAGTCATCCATAAAGACTTCTATAACTCCTTCCACCATGTCTGAAAAGATAGACGTCATGCACAGTTGAAAGGTTCCGGGTGCATTGCACAACCCAAATGGCATACGTCGATAAGCAAATGTCCCGAATGGACATGTGAAAGTAATCTTCTCTTGATCTTCCGGGTCGATTGCTATTTGATTGTATCCTAAATATCCGTCCAAGAAACAATAATGGCTATGTCCAGCAAAGCGCTCCAACATCTGATCTATAAAAGGCAAAAGGTAATGATCCTTGCAAGTGGCATTGTTAAGCTTCCATTAGTCTATGCAAACTCTCCACCCGGTTTGAGCTCTCTGAGGTACCAACCCGTTGTCCTCATTCCGTATGACCGTAATTCCTGATTTCTTTGGCACCATATGTATTAGACTAATCTACTTACTATCTGAAATTGGATAGATGATATCATTCTCCAACAGCTTTAGAACTTCTTTCTTGACCAACTCCTTCATTATTGGGTTGAACCTTCTATTGTCGGTTTGGACCCTTCTTCAAAAAGAATTTTATGCATGCAAGTGGTTGGACTAATTCCCATTAGATCATCCAAACTCCATCCAATTGCTCCTTTGTAATGCCTCAAAACTTCTATGAGTTCTGCCTCCTCTGGTGGACTCAAGTCTGATGCTACAATTACTGGTAGTGACTCCCTCTCCCTAAGAAAAACATACTTCAATAAAGATAGTAAAGGCTTCAATTTGTACTTTGGAGTGGAGCTAGAGCTCGAAATTGATCCCTTGTTAGGAATCTCTTCATTGCTTTCTTCTAGTGTATTTGAATCACTTGCCCATACTAGAGTCTCGATCCAATTATCTTCAGGATCTACTTCTGTGACAATCTCCTTCCTCACAAGTGTTCCCATCCAGCAAAGTTGTTCATAATCGGACATCTCTTCTTCTGAGAATTCTTCCATTCTCCTACAAACAAAACATTTAGAGTCAAAAAAGTGCATACACAACTACCTTTGTACAACTATAAACTAATGTATTTAAGGGAAATTACTCATGCAAGTTTTTAGAACACACAAGAGTTGATCATATTAGTCATCATGCTTGATATCTTAATCATCTTAATCATCTTTCTCTTCACATGCTAAATAATTAAATTGCATAACATCTCCTAAAGAATTAACATTTTGTACTTCCTTCATGAATAAAACAAAATATTAAAATGATAAAGGAAGTTATTGATGAAGACTAAAGAGAAAAGATATTTAGTTAAAAAGTTACCTTGGATAAGATGATATAAGATATTTCTGAGAAAAAGTGAAGGAATGGATTACCAAAATTTTGACTTAGAAGTTGAAATGAGTCGGTTCCTTGTTTTTAGGGAAATATTTTTCAAATCTACAAGTTGGACCTCGCAGTTCCACGTTGCAGATGCTGACGTGGCATCTGATCTGACATAAAATATCGTCTTGGGAACTGTGCTGGGAACTATTTACGACTTCTTACTCGCAGTTTCAACTCGCAGAATCTGTCCAGAATTCGCTGGGACTTCGTACTGCTAGCTCTTACTCGAAGCCTATACTCGTAAAATCTACCCAGAATGTTTCTGCTACTTCCTGCTCGCAGTCTCTACTAGCAGAAACTCTCCTAGAATGTGCTGTGACTTCTTGCTTTAATAATAACTTCCACAATAACTTCAATCATGTTTGCTTCCTTACTTTTATCTTCCTCATCTCATGGTTGCTTACACATGTTGAAAACATTAAGCTATAGTGTCATATTCCCAAAAGATAGGTTCATTATTGATCGGCCTTAGTTTATTATGTTTTCACCCCTATTTCATATGTAATGAGCTTGTTTCTTGAGTATTTTAGGATGTTTAATGTGTTTGATTAGCATGTATATGTCATATTCCTTAGAGGAGTTTTGGATATTATTCTTGAGGAAAATGAGCTTAAACGAGAAGAAACAGGGCAAAACTGTCATCATTCGTTGCATAGGTCGCTGGCCATGCAGAGCGTTGCCCTTGAATTGATTGAATTTGTTTACAAGTTAATTCTATATATTTAGTGTTCATAATTGGGGATCATCGATGACCTAGTGTTTCCTCTCTATTGATCACAAACCAACATTCTTCTCAATTACTTTCTTTAGTTTAATTTAATTTAGTTTTAGTTTAAATTCATTCATCAAATCAATTACAATCTTTTGGTTACTTTTTATTTAATTAGAATTAGAATTAGTTTTGATTAGTAAATAATTTTTCCTCGTGGGAACGATCCTTACTTTCCGTTGTGTGTTTCTTCACGATTCTTGCACTTGCGTGTTGTGTGTGGTGATGACAACTCATTTACCACATCATTTGGGTTGTATAGAATTACTTTTTCATTAATGTCCTTATATCATATATCATATATAACAACATAAAAATAGCTTATTTCAACCCCATAGTGCCATTTCATAACACCATTACAATTATAATTATCATATATACCAGTATAAAAATCACTTCTTTTAACGAGAAGCCGCTATGTGTCATTTCATTAATGCCTTTATAATTATCAATTTTATTTCAAAAAATTATTTTTAATAAATTAATGATATCCAACTTATGAGGTTTTTTTTTTTTTTGAATTATTATCAGAACTATCCTAGATTAAAAAAATATATGTACTACCATTATATCTACTCCAAAAATCGATGAGAAAACTCGTCACACATGCTTGTAAAACATGTTTGTAAAACAAGCTTGGTGAGATTTGAACTCCTCACCACTAATGTAAGAAGGACGTGCATTACCACCTGCTCGGCTGCACTATGAGTTGATGTGTAAAAAAAAATTGTTTCTGATGTTAGTTTAATTATTTGTTATTTTTAAATCTTAAGTTAGTTTAATTACATATTGATATGTTAGAAATCACAGACATGCGAGCCAGAGAGAAATTGAAATAAATATAACATTAAATAAGATACAATATTGAAAAATGTTACTATAAGCAATGAATATCATAATTTAATAGACTAGTCTAATTTCGTGGGTTGTATAGATATTTATGAATATATAAACCAATTATCAAAATATAAAAAATTAAACAAATATGTAAATTTATCATTGTATCAAGAATGTCTTCACAAGCCAAATTTAGTTCGAAATTTTCAACATTTAGTCACAAATTGGAGATTGAATTTGCTCTTCAAAATTTATTGAAATAAATCTGCATTGCATTAATCATTAGGATTTGCTTATTTGTCAATTTATTTAGCACCAGATACAATAATTGTTCATTGGGACGGAGGAGGAGGAGGACGAGGATGATCATATGTGCATACAGGACCATCACAACCATCAAAATAGCATTCATTTGGAGGCTGGCAATCTATGTCAGTCTGGCATGGAGGAGCAAATGGTCCAGGTGTGCAATTAATGGCTGCAGCAGGTTTTGAATAATTTTCTTGTGTCCTGCATACACAAATACCTGCAACGCAAAGTTTGATATTCCCGGGACACGAATAAATCAAACTATCTTCATTGCTTGAAACCTTTGAGAATGGTACAAAACTTGCCAAAATCAACTTTGTTAATATTAATATTTCTAAAACAAATGAAATTACTTATAATTTATTTTAATTTATTATAAATAAATTGAAGACTTATCACTAAAATGGAGAAGAGAAAAAGGAAACTAACAGCTTGAAATGATCAAGAGGAAGGTTAAAAAGCTTGGCTTGAATGAAGTTGCCTCCATGTTTTTCTTCTTGTAAAACTTGAGAAATGGCTTTGTGTTATTCTGTTTCAAACAAAGCATATGAACAAAGTATTTATAATGTAAACACTGCACATAATAATATAAAAATAGTTTTTTTCAATCAAAAGCCGCGACATGTTATTTCATTAATACCCTTATAATTATAATTATCATATCATATATAATCATATAAAAATAGATTCTTTCAACCAGAAGTCACCAATTGTCATTTCATTACTATCTTTATAATTATAATTATCATATAATATCATATATAATCGTATAAAAATAGCTTCTTTCAACCAGAAGTCGTCACGTTTCATTTCATTAACGCCTTTATCATATATAATAATAATATAAAAATAATTTCTTTCAACTAGAAACCACCACGTGTCATTTCATTAATGTCTTTATGATTATAATTAACATGTCATATATTATCATATATAATAATATAAAAATAGCTTCTTTCAATCATATGTCACCATGTGTCGTTTTATTAATACACTTATCATTTGAGATAAAAATAGTTTCTTTCAACCATAAGCTGCCACGTGTCATTTCATTAATGCCCTTATATCATATACCGTATATAATAATATAAAAATAGCTTCTTTGATCCGAAAGCCGCCACATGTCATTTCATTAATGCTCTTATAATTATAATTATCATATATAATAATATAAAAATAGCTTCCTTCTATCAAAACCGACCACGTGTCATTTCATTAATGGTATAATTATAATTATCATATATAATAATATAAAAATATATTCTTTCAACTAGAAGTCGACACGTGTCATTTCATTAATGCCTTTATATCATGTATCATATATAATAATATAAAACTAGCTTCTTTCAATAGGAACCACCACGTGTCATTTCATTAATACTGTATACTTATCATATGAGATAAAAGTAGTTTCTTACAACCAGAAACAGCCACGTGTCATTTCATTAATGCCCTTATGATTATAATTAACATGTCATCTTTTATCAAATATAATAGTATAAAAATAGCTTATTTCAATCATATGACGCCACGTGTCGTTTCATTAATCCACTTATTATATAAGATAAAAAGAGTTTCTTTCAACCAGAAGCCGATGTCATTTCGTTAATGCCCTTATATCATATATCATATATAATAATAGACTAATGCTACTTTGTCCAAATCTGATGTCCAAATCTAGTGCTCAAATGATATGTCATCAGTATAATCTATTCATTTTAATCATGCAAATTTAATACAATTTAAATGAATGGATTATATTTATGTCATATCATTTGGGCACCAGTTTTGGGAATCAAATTTGAACAAAGTAGTATTATTTATAATAAAAATATAAAAATAGCTTCTTTCAACCGGAAGCTATCACATGTCATTTCATTAATGCTCTTATAATTATAATGATCACATATAATAATATTAAAATAGCTTCCAAAAACGAAAATCTGCCATGTATCATTTCATTAATACCATTATATCATATAACACACATAAAAACATAAAAATAGCTTCTCTCAACAGGAAGCCGTCACATGTCAGTTCATTAATGCCTTTATAATTATCAATTTTATTTCAAAAAAGTATTTTTACCAAATTAATGATGTCTAACTTATTAGTTTTTGTTTTTTGAAGTATTATTTGAACTATCTTAGATTAAACAATATATGTACAACCTTTATATCTACTCAAACAAATCGATGAGAAAATTAGTCACACATGTTTGTAAAACAAGCTTTGTGAGATTTGAACTCTTCACCACTAATGTAGAAAAGATGTGTATTACCACTTGCGCGGTTGCACTATGAGTTGATGTGTAAAAAAAAAAATTTGTTTCTGATGTTAGTTTAATTATTTGCTAGTTTTAAATCTTAATTTAGTTTAATTACATATTGATATGTTAGAAATCACCGACATGTGAGCCATAGTGACATTAAAATAAATCTAACATTAAAAAAGATACAAGATTGAAAAATGTTACTAAAGCAATGAATATCATAACTTAATAGATTAGTCTAATTTCGTGGGTTATATAGATATTTAAAAATATATAAATCAATTATCAAATTATAAAAAATTCAACAAATATTTAAATGTATCATTGTATCAGGATGTCTTCAACCCAAAATTAGTTAGAAATGTTCAACATATAGTCATAAGTTGGAGATTGAATTTGCTCTTCAAAATTTATTGAAATAAATATGCATTGTATTAATCATTAGGATTTGCTTATTTGTCAATTTATTTAGCACCTTATACAGTAATTATTCATTGAGACATCCGGGAACGATGAAAATTGTTCACTATAGAGGCTGATTGTGGCGTGCTTTGAGGCCACAATTCATGGTTTATGGCTGCGATACTTTATCTCAAGATCTAGAGTTGTCGACTCTATTTCTAGGTTGCTGAGAATTTATTGTGATAATGTCACATCAGTCTTCTTCTCCAAGAATGAAAAATATTCTAAAGGTGCTAAACATATAGAGTTGGAGTTTTTTTCCGTTAAGGAAGAAGTGTAGAAACAACGAGTGTCTATTGAACATATTAACACCAAAATTATGATTGTTGATCCATTGACAAAAAGGCTTCCACCAAAGACATTCAAAGAGCACACAATCAGGTCTTGGATTTAACCCTCGAAGTTATTATTTGGATCTATTATGTTAGACGTTCTTTTGAAATCTCATTTAATTTGTTTATGCTATTTCTTGTTTTTCATCATGTATGATATAGAATGAGTTTTAAACTGGATATTATGTTGGCCAAATTTTAGGCATTATTGCTAGACTATGTTTTTCGCTTACGGTTCATGACAATCAAGCTATTAGTGTTGTACTACATGGAAGGGACTATGTCATTTCATTGATACACAACCGCCATGACTCACATAAATAGATTGTTTGATCAATGTATTACGATAACCAAATTATGTAAGACATGAATTGGATATATAATTTTCAAAAACGCGATCACATTATTTATGTTATATGGACCAAGTGGAAGTATGTAAGAATTATGGTCCTAATAACTTAAGGATTAATGTGAGATAAGTTATTAAATTAAGTTATACATTAACGTTCTAATCCATGCCAAGTTCGTGTTGAAGTTTATACCCTAAAGATGTAATTTGTAAATTGATTTATGAAATAAATAAAAAGAAAAATTCAATTCATTCTTGTTGTATTGTTTATTTTATAACTTATGCATATATTAACATCCTAGATTGCCGGATGTAATCTTGAACTGTGTATATTAGTGTCATATACAGATGAATACAGTAAGAGACGTGTAATCTAAAGAGTCCATAGATAGCAAATAAAGCTGGGTACTTTATTTGTGGTAAATCTATAGCCGCGGTTCATTCCGTACTGTACGGTGATTCTATCCTGAATCATTCATATGAGATATGGAAATGGAGGCACCTTGTCTGATGTGATCATATAATACTGGGCCATGATCTACATGAATCTCTCACCAAGATCCTTTTACTGATGAGATTCATATATATCAACTAATGATGGCTATATGGGGGTGATCTTAATCCTGAGTATCTTATCGTCTCCTTCAGGTTAGATCGTGGTCTTTGATATACCATGGGTGAGGTCGGATGCAGTTCCTGATCAATATGCTCCGTATGTTGGGATTGCGGTTTGGCTTGTGGCTAGGAAGGTTTGTACACAATAATAGAATCCACTCCTTCTTGTGAGAAGTAGATGGTAGTTCCCTTAAGGGTTGATTCAGGGCTTGGACAGTATGAGCGATCTCCTAATTCCATGAGGAAATAAGATTTATTGTCAATTAGAGAATCAACGGTACTTAAAGGATATATGTAATTAGAGGGGTATAACTGACATTATGACCCAACTCTAATTATGAACTACTGTGGAGGATCACACCATGTGTAATAGCTTTATCGATGGACATCGAGTTATATCGGTCTGTGTAAAAGCGTCTGCAGTTGAGAGAGTGCAGCTTCGAGTTTTTAGTGGAATAACACCGGAGTTAATAATCAAGGAATATTAATTAAAGAGTTTAATTAATGATTCCAAGGATTATTGGAGCTCAAAATACTATGAGTCCATTAGGTCCCCTTGCTAGCCCGATCGATTTAGGTAACAATGGTCACGGATAATTAATTGGACAGTCCAATTAATTGTGTTACGAAAGTGACATATATTTATTCAGGGAATCAATTAAATGATGAGATTATTTAATTAATATATTAATAATTGAAAATTATTAATTAATTATTAATTGAAGGTCAAATGTTCGAATCATGACTGAGACAGAGATAAGATAATTATATTATTTTATTCTTTACTAAGTCTAGTGTTTAAGTTTATGTCAACTAGGGTTATGTGGAAGTTAGAATCCTACTCTACTTAGGACACTTAAATACTAATATCTTTTTAATATATGGCGATATATTTGAAAAAGATAGATATCTAGTTTTTAAATATATATATATATATAAATATATTTTTATATAAATAAGATGAACCTGCACGTTGATAACACAATTAAAAAAAAATGTCAACGAGCTGGGCAATCAGTGCTCGTGATATTAAAGAGAGAAAAGAAATAGTGGAGGCGTGCACTATTAAAAACAAAAAGAAAAAAAAACAAAGGGATTTAGTGCAGGCGTGCACTATTAAAATAATAATAATAATAATAATAATAATATATTTTTTCTCCTAGAATTGTTCTATGTATTTTTTTTGAAAGAAATAGTTTCTTCTTCTTTTGTATACATCCTCATAAGTTCTTGAGTACGTAACGCGCCCACACGCAGTTACCAGTTCCGGAAATAGCTAGGAAGGTCGGTGGTACAGATCATGAACATATCATAAAGTGAAAGAGCCTCCAAACGTTGGTAAGGTTCTAAATTTTTGTATGTATTAATTACAATTTTCTGTGTTTACATATTGTATGTATTAGTTCTGAAAAAATAATTACGATCTCAAATTCACTGGTTTCAGATTGTTTACGATATGTATAAAAAGAATTTAAAATCTATTTCCACTACATTACCAGTGAACGGGGTTCCAACAGTTCGGACGCAGGAGTGGACCTGGCCTATGGCTTGGACTGGGTCCTATCAAGAGGGCGGGTATGCGAGGTTTTAGGTGGAGAAAATCCTTCCTTGGAGCGATGACCAAATTTTACCATTAACAAATAGTAATAAAAAAAATTACATTTAAAATATTGAGAAGAAAAGGAAAATTTCTTAGAATAAAAACATATTCTATAAAAATTAGTAAATAATGAAAACTGTGCTGGATTTGCATTGTTTTCAGCTTATTTTCATCACAATGTTTTTAGTGGAGTTCTCATCAGATATTGGAGTTTTGCGGAACAGAGAGTGAATCGGGAAGTAAGAATTAGATGTGATTCTTGTGAGTGGTAGGTAGAACCGAAGAATGGATATCTTTAGTATTATGTCGGGTGCATTTACAAATTACATTTTAAAAAATAATTTCAATAATTAAAAGGATCCAAATATAATTTCCTATCTCAACAAAAAGGCAAGCAAAACCCACAGAAAAGTGAACCAGATAGGCCCAAAACAAAAGGGTCCAAAAAAGTGCCATCAGAAATGAGAATATTACGTTTATTCGAATATTTTCGACGGTCATTGAGCCGTCAGATTACATTTTTACTCATTTCTGATGGTATTAATATGGTCGTCGGAAAAGATTCCATTACTGATAACAATTAGCGCTGTCGGAAATAGTTCATTACTAATAAGTATTTTTTTATAGTGAACCGAAACTTCTACTCTCACAATACAGTAATACAGAAAATTTCACTAATACCAATAAATGCATGTAGCAAAACTTAAACTCGTATTACCGACGTGAAGAGAAATATGCACACCGCTTAGAATAAAATTTATATATGCAGCTCACTTGATAATTGGGAGATATAACCCATAAATTACTAATACGAACTTGCAATAATTTTAAGGGCATTTGATTAAGAAAATGGTTTTTGAATTTTGTATCAAATGCTGTCTAGATATTCATGATCAAAATAAAAAGAAAATAAAAAATTGTTTTCTGAAACAACAAACGATACATTTACAAATTACGGGAAGTAAGAATCAGATGTGATTCTAGTGAGTGGTAGGAAGATCTGAAGAAGAGATATCCTTAGTATTATGTGGGGGTGCATTTACAAATTACATTTTTTAAAATAATTTCAATAACTAAAGGGATCCAAATATAATTTCCACTCCGAACAAAAAGGCAAGCAAAACCCACAGAAAAGTGAACCTGAGAGGCCCAAAACAAAAGGGTCCAATATCCTCATTGATTTTTTTATTTTCTAATTTCATGTGGATGAGTGGGTGCTACAGAAATTTGATAACTATCCCATGTGCCACACTGCCACAGCCTATTAAAATAATTCTCTTTTCTAACTTTCATCTTTGTTTTCCAAGTCCCAACGTTTGCCGGGTATAATATTTATATATATATATATATATATATATATATATATATATATATAAAATTGGCGCCCTATTAGTCAAGGATATGTTAAAACCTATCGAGATCAATTACTACATATATATATAGGAGTGTAGCCCACATAGTTAAATGTCGTCGGAAATATGTTTTTCCTATGGAAAAAAAACCCTCGAAGACCGTCACAAAAAATAAAAATACCGTCGGTAATAGTAATTAAAGGTGTACAAAATTACTATTATTTCCGACGGGAATAGCCATCAGAAAAAGTTGAATGATAAAAAAAATGACACGACATCGACCAGGCTCAAATAGTCAAATGAAACCACATTAAACTCCATGCATTTTCTGTGGTTCGAACCCATGACCTAGATGATAATAATATTTACTCTCACTATTTTGCTATAATTTTATATCTAATATGTTTTGTATATTATTTATATATAAGTTATTGGTGTGTTTACATAATATCTAATTAAATATATTTTTTGTATACTATTTAAATATAACTAGTGATATTGTTTTTTAAAACAATATTTTATAAAAATATTTCACTTATATGATAGAAAATTACATTTTACTACTACTTTCTCTTTAAATAGGAAACGCATATTATATCCTTATTGATATATTTTTTATAACCAACATTTTACTAAAAAAATTAATAATTTTTATTAATTAATAATTTAAACTTATTTCAGTAAAATTTGTAATTATTTTGTATGATAAACAGATAGATATTAAAAAGAATTAATATTTTTTTAATTGGATATAGTAGTGTCGTAAAAAATAATTAAAAATAACTAAATGTTCTTGTTATTACTAATAATTTTACTATATTTTATATTTAGTTAATTTAGGAAGATGTACCCATAAAGCAGACTTCTTATTAGTACTGTTATTTTGTCCCAAAAGTCCGGTCCTATTGCCTAATTTTTTTACAGTGATCGTCATAAATTTTAAGTTTTTTTTTACATTATCTATGACATATTATTTGAAAAATTCAAAATTAAATCAAAAATATTTGACGAAAAATTTGACAGAGTGATTTCACTAAAAAATAGTGATAAAAAAAAACACATATAATGATACATTTAAAATATTGACCTAAAAGTCACTTTTTTTTGTATGTGATATTAAATTATCACATACATTCCATTATAATTTCTTAATTAATATTATAATAATAAATTAATTATTTTTCCATGACAATACCATAATAAATAATGCAGAAAATAGTAATATATTTCCGATAGCATAATACTACATTTTTGACAGCGTAATAGCCCTAAAAATTAATTCGAATTAAATTTTAGCATTTTCGACGACACTTTTTATGCCGTCAAAAACGTTGGCAATATTGACGGCTTATTCAATTATTTTCGACGGCCCAAAAGCCGTCGGAAATGCGGTACTACTTTTTTCATTATTTTCGACGGCACAAAGACTATTTCTGATGGTCATTGGGCCGTCGGAAATGTGGTATTACATTTTTACTCATTTCCGATGGGAAAAAAAGTCCCTTTGAAAATGGAAACAATATTGACGGCTTATCTGACTATTTCTGACGGTAATTGAACCGGTGGAAACATGTTAATACATTTTTACTCATTTTCGACGGTACTAAAATGGATGTTGGTAAAGGTACCGTTACCAATGGCAAAACAAGGTCCCTTCGGAGATGGAAACAACATTGACGGCTTATCCGACTATTTCTGACGGTCATTGAGCCGTCAGAAATGAGTAAAAATAGAAATGTGGTAGTACATTTTAACTCATTTCCGACGGTAAAAAAAGGTCCCTTCGGAAATGGGAACAACATTGACAGCTTATCCGACTATTTCCGAAGGTCATTGGGCCGTCGGAAATGTGTTTTTACATTTTTACTCATTTTCGACAGTACTAATATGGCAGTCGGAAAATGTACCATTACCGATGGCAATAAAAGGTACATTTGGAGTTGGAAACAATATTGATGGCTTATCTGACTATTTCCTATGGTCTTTGGGCTGTCGGAAATGTGTTATTACATTTTTATTCACTTTCGACGGTATTAATTTGGAAATAGTTCATCACTAACAAACATTTTTTTTTGTAGTGAACCGAGAGACTTCTACTCCCACAGTACAGTAAGAAAATTTCACACTCGTATCGATAAATGGGCATAGAGAAACTTATGTTGGAAAATTCCATCATGTGGGGCCACACATGTAAATATTAAATGTGTTGTGCTACCTTTGGTTAAGCCTAAATTAAAGTGGTCTAATTGAGATTTAAAGTTTTAAGGCTTAAGGGTATAATTGTCATGGAATTAATGTGTAGATACCAGAGTGTTATATCTAATTTGATGAGGGGCCGAATTAGAAATAGCAAAACATATCATAATATGTTTATTATATTTTGGTCCCCAAATTACACGAAAACTTTTGCTTGTCTATATCCCCATCAACAGAGAGAACACTTTTGTGTCCAGGATCGTGATAATTTGGAAGATCGCAACTTGTCCACAAACCTCCGGCAATAGATTCAGGTACGCTTTCGCTTATTGTTATCTCCCTTTTCACTTGAATTGATATGGGTTAGGAACATGAATTTTTAGGGGTTGATTAAGCATGATTTAGAAACATGTTTAGGTTGAACTTTCGGATTAATTATGTGCGTATGCATGTTGATTGTGTGTTAATCGAATCGCTAACAAGTGGTATCAGAGCCACCCATGATCGATTCTTAAATTTTTTTAGAGATTTGAGATTTTAATATGATGATTTATTATGTTGTTCATCTACTGTGTTGTTTTATATGTTGCATCCATTGAACAAAATTATTTACGTTTATTGTTGTAAGTTTTATGGATGGATTTATCGGGTAGATGTACATGCATTAAATTTTCATATATAAAAATTATCTCTCATTCTCTGTATCAATCTATCTCTCTTTTCAACGTTCAACTTTTCAATTTTCATATATAAAAATTTATTTTTGCTTAATCTTATCTTCTTCTTTTCGCGAACACATACTCTCTGTATTTCTCTCTTCAACCCACTCTTCAAAGTTCAAAGTAGACTCATCTTTTTTATTTTATTTTCTCTGAAACTTAGCTTTATCTTCATCTTCTTCTTCTTCTTATCAGTTCTTACTTCTCAGGTCTCAACTCTCAAACATCGATTTTTCGGCCAAATCCATCTTATCAGACTTTGACTCCGATTAGTCTGATTTTTCGGCCAAATCCATCGATTTTTCTAGTCAAAACGGTCGATTTTTTTATGGCCGCCTAATATGGCCGATTTGAACAAAACGGGACTGCTGGCGTCTGCCTAGCGTATAGGCGGCCGATTTTTCCATTTTTTCGAACACTGATTTTAGTGCTTTATGTTGGTTTTGGACATACTTATGCATTTATATATTTTGTTATTTTTCTGATCAGAAATAAAGTATTCAGTTCATTACATTTTGTTACATTGTGTTAACTTTTGATCTCTCTAAAGAATAAAGTAGGACCAGTTGGAAATAGACATGTATAAATCACATTGCATGTAATTTACATGCTACGCATCCATGATTGATCAATGTCATTTGGTTATGTTGGTATACATGACCATTGATGGGTTTAGTCACACTAAATGTGACGAAAACCACTTTGATTCTATATCGGCATAATCAATGGACGAGATTGTTCGGATATACCTTAAAATTGTGATAGCAAAATTTTGGAACTCATAAAGTCATACATATTTGTAAAGTTACATATGTGGCCCAGTGGGAGATTGTTGGAAAATTCCATCATGTGGGCCACATATGTAAATATTAAATGTGTTGTGCTATCTTTGGTTAATCCTAAATTAAAGTGGTCTAATTGAGATTTAAAGTTTTAAGGCTTAAGGGTATAATTGTCATGGAATTAATGTGTAGATACCAGAGTGTTATATCTAATTTGATGAGGGGCCGAATTATAAATAGCAAAACATATCATAATATGTTTATTATATTTAGAGTTATGGTCCCCAAATTACACGAAAATTTTTGCTTGTCTATATCCCCATCAACAAAGAGAACACTTTTGTGTCCATGATCATGATAATTTGGAAGATCGCAACTTGTCCACAAACCTCCGGCAATAGATTCAGGTACGCTTCCGCTTATTGTTATCTCCCTTTTCACTTGAATTGATATGGGTTAGGAACATGAATTTTTAGGGGTTGATTAAGCATGATTTAGAAACATGTTTAGGTTAAACTTTCGGATTAATTATGTGCCTATGCATGTTGATTGTGTGTTAATCGAATCGCTAACAACTTAAACCCAAATTCCTGACGTGAAGGGAAATGTGCACACCACTCTGAATAAAATTTGTATATGCATCTCACTTGATAATTAGGGAGATATAACCCATAAATTACCAATACGAAATTGCAATAATTTTGATGGCATTTGATTAAGAAAATGGTATTTGAATTTTATATCAAATGCTGTCTAGATATTCATGATCAAAATAAAAAGAAAATAAAAAATTGTTTTCTGAAACAACAAACGATACATAATTGTTTCATTTAAATATATATTAGGTTGTACATGCAATTAAAAGAATTATTTCAAAACTTAAGAACGAAAAAAAAAAGTGATTTTGAAGTGGAATGCACAATGCATCTCTTCAGGCATAAAAATGGATGGGTAGGGGTCACAATGTCACATTCACAACCCAATATTGTGATAGCTGCAAATGATGTAAGTCATTACAATTTAGCTTTTAATCTAAATCTATATATAGCTTTTGACATAATTCATCTGGTTTTTATTATATCTAGCTACCTTATTCTAAAGCTTAACAAATATGGGCAATTTCAAAAAGCCAGTTTCCCTTTAATAATTCAATCTCCTTTTTTTTCTCATACACTTTTTGTGTTATGACAAGTACGAGCAAAATGGGGCTTCAATGTTCTACCTCTCATTTTGCCTTTTTCTTTTAACTTGTATTTCTTTGTCAATGCAATAATACTTTGATCCAAAGGTGACATTTTCCACCAATTCCACTTGATCCAATTAGTGGTTAGTGAATCACAACGAAACAAGAATGGCAAGTTCAACTGTCAATTTCACAATATGAGTTGCTCTCAAGTCTCAACAATCTTAGGGCCTGTTTGATTTTTTCACTTAAAACTTAATGACACTTAATATGTGTCATTAAGCTGTTTCACTTGATTTTTTAAGTGATAAAATCATTGAATGAGCTCCTAAAATCACTGGTTATGAAAAGTGAAAAATTTTCACTTTTCATTTAACAACAAATCAACTGAATATATATTAATTTATTACTTCCAAATTTATCCCTACAAATCTGATCTAATTTCATGATTTCTCTTCTCTCACAACCCTTAACCATATTAATATATTTTTTT
This sequence comes from Dipteronia sinensis, assembly GCA_033220585.1. Taxonomy (NCBI): domain Eukaryota; kingdom Viridiplantae; phylum Streptophyta; class Magnoliopsida; order Sapindales; family Sapindaceae; genus Dipteronia; species Dipteronia sinensis. Next base: position 32,569,586 of record CM065645.1, read on the forward strand.
TCTTTTCACGATTTAAATAATTTTAGCATCCATAAAACCTATTTTTTTCAAGACTTTAAAATCTCCATTTGAATCAAACGTTTTTTAATTGTATTCAAACCTATTTCGACTTCTATTCATATTTCGGTAAAGACTTTTTTTTCTTCTCATAATTTGATTGGTTTTATATTATGAGTAAATTAGCACTTTCAAAAAAAAAAAATTAACCGGTTTTGCAAACAAACGTAAACCAATTTAATCATAAACTACATACACTTTACATGTGTCGCAAATACCTTGATATCATCTATATATGCCCAGATGAGATATTCTCAAATTCGACACTAATTTTGTTAATTTACATATATATATATATAATTGAATTATGTATGTTTGTGGCATATTTATATGGTATGTCCACATTGATAGAGCATATAGATTTCATTGTGAATGTATAATTATATTATTATAATTCCACATATAAACGTTGAACACATTATTCGTTGTTTACTCTAACATGTTGTTATTTCTTAAAATAAACTTCAATTAACTTATTCAAGTTTTATACTTTAAGGGGTTGTATTTTATTGGGCATTTTTTTTTTATAAATTTGTTATTATATTATTAAATTATTGTTTTTAGTTGTCGAAATATATTAAAATGTAAATATATAACAAATAATAGTCGAAAGGGTATAGATGTAAAGTATTTATTTTTAGATATTTATAACTTTAAAAAACAAACAACTTATCACTTATATTCAGTTAAGTGAAAAAAATCAAACATATTATTCAGTTTTCAATTTTCAGCCATTATTCAGTATTCAGTATAATTCAGCACTATTCAATCTTCAGACGAAAAATCAAACGCAACTTTTTTTTTTAATTATTACAATAATTACGTACAAAATTTGTTTGTTGATTAATTAAGAATTAAAAAAAGTGGGTGGACTTCGGCGGTTCTTAGATGATTGGGTGGTCCACCTAATCTTTCCTAATAAAGAATTTAGAAATAAAAATTCAAAAGTATGTTAAAGATGATTTGGTCTTCTTTGTTGATGAATTATAAATTTATTAAAAATAAATTAATAGGAAACAAAATTTGAAATTAATATAAATGTGTTTTTATAAAGTTTAAATTGCATCTTAATTTTCAAAAACATAAAAATTAAATGCCCATTATCTAACCCTAAGAATGCATTGTGCATGGCTGTGAGCACTTTGAAATCTTACACTAATTCATATGTCATGTGACATGGTTAATTGATATCTGTGTATTATCTTTAATCGATTATAAACAAGAAAAAAATTATCATAGCAGAGGATCTAAATACTCCCAAAAGCCTCGATGGAAGGATTCTTAAATACTCACTTTTTTTTTCTTTTTAAAAAATTGTAATATATTTGATAATGTGAAATGCTCATAATACCTTTGATTGTTATTCTTTAACTATTAGGAAAAAAATTCAAAACTAGCCATTAGAAACATTAAAAAATTATTTTTAACCATTTTTGAAAATCTAACTATTTATAACTTGCTTTTTCACATTTACTGTAATATCCCCATATAAAAACAATCCTCAAACCATCTATCCCCTTTTTCAATCTTCTGTTCTCTCTCAACTCTCTCTCAATTCACACGTGCGTCATCCCCAGTCTAGTTGTGCGCCGACAGTCAAAGGATCCAACGGCCATCGCCTAGGTGTGCGTTGATCGTTGAAGGAGCCGCCGAGACCATAGCGTGAGAGGCATGGGTATCGTGCTAGGCATCACCCGCTGCCTAGGCAACGCCGAGCCTAGGCAGCTAGGCAGCGGGGGTCCCAGCATCGCCGTGACCGAGTGGTACGGGCCTAGGTACGAAAACAGCGCCGCGAGGTTGGCCCATCCTGACGGCGTTGTCGATTTGGAGAGGAAGAAAACATTTTAAAACCCTAACCTTGAAATTATAACATTTCAAACATTTTATATTTCTGTTAGAAAATGACGATTTTACCTTTAAAAATTCAGTCAACCGTTATATCTAACGGAGTTTGAATAACGGTTTGGGAGGTTGTAGTAATTAATGTCATTTGTTGAATATCAAGTCTTAATAGTTAAACTCGGAGTATGTTAACCGTTTTTATAACAGTATTATTTACATTCCTTTAAAGTAACTTACATTTATCCCTTTAGACGGAATATTGGTAACTTTCGAAAATTCAACACAAACATACCCTGATGTTAAAGTCAAACCATTAACTTTAACGGTTGACCAACAAAATCTGTGAAAGGACAAATTTGCCCTTGCCACATCATCCAAATTTATTTATTTTTTATTTTTTATTTATTTTGTAAAACAATTAAATTAGTTTAAAATGTAAAGAAATAAAAATAAAACAAAAACAAGTCCATAGTAGATAGCATATGTTATGACGAGAGTTCCATAGATTTCCTCATGCGGAAATATGTAAAAATAAAAATTGAAAAATAAAGAACACATCAATCTCATATTCTGTTCTCGAGAGAACTCTGATGGAGTGAGGCACAAAGATCGGTACGGTAAAGGCTTGTTGTCGTAGCTGCGTGTGATGGAGACGAACTTTAGAGCATAGTTGAAGTGACAAAGAAGAAGATGATGAGTCAGACCATGAGTTATTAAGGGTCGAGACTGGACCCGGTGTCTGAAATGGTTTCTTTGAATCTTTCTAGGTCACTTTCATTTGTTTTTTTTTTCTTGTTTGTCTCTCCCACTTTCTCTTTTAAATGTGCATTGGTTCAACACATTTTAGATTGATAAGAATTGAAGTGGATTGTTAGCCTTCACTCAAATGATCAATTTTGGAATACAAAAAACAACCAAACAAGAATTTTAAGACAATGAATGAATTTTTTTTTTGTTTCATAGTTTTTTAATATTCATTTTTGCTGAGTCAGTGTTGTGCTCAAGAAGAGAGGATGGAATTGGAGGTAGAGTTGGTGATAATATTAGAGATGAGGATGAATTTCATGATGATGTTGGACAGTTGGAGATGGGATGGACTTTTTAATTAATTAATTTTTTTATTAAATAAAAATTTTAGATGGTATGGTAAGGACAAATTTGTTATTTCAAGTTTTAGTTGGTCAGCCATTAAAGTTAACGGTTTGACTTTAACGATAAGGGTATGTTTGTGTTAAATTTCTGAAAGTTACCAATATTACGTCTAAAAAGAGAAACTTGGTACTTAAGTGCAATTAACCCTACTATTAATAATACAACCAATTAATTTTAAATTTTTTTATGGTTTCACCTTTTTCACCAATTAGCCATGGTTTTAAGTTTTTTTTTGCCAAAAACAAGGCTTCACGTTACATGAAACGTTCTAGAATTTTGAAAATTAAGAAATTTCAACAGATCCTACCAAAACTCAAAACAAAATCATGCAATAACTCAAAAATCATTTTAAAATAATTGTTTTGAATTTAAATAATTTAATACCTTAATTCTTCTTGTGTGTCGATTAGATATTGGTTTGATTAAAAGTTCAAAAACTTTAGATCTCGCGCCTGATAAAAGTTAAAATGTTGGGACGTTAAACAGTTGGGTTTTGATTCATGAGGTTGACTCTTCCATGTCCAATCTCATCTCTCTTTTAACTTTTTAGATTGTTGGTGTTTTCAAATCAATTTTAATTCTTTCTTTCTTTGCTTAGTTATAGCTTATAAATGCCAACCTCTGTTGTCCTCACCACATTTTCTGCTTTTCCTTTACTGTTTCTCTCTCTGGTTTCCTCCATTGCAAACCAAGCTTCCTTTCCAGATTTCTCTTTGGAGGCCTGCCCATCTCCTCTCCAAACACAGACCCACCAACCATTTCACCCACCTCTAACTTTTTCCCCTTCTAAATTGTTTTTGACACTACATTTCTTTTTATACAACTAATAACTCTCTCTCTCTCTCTCTCTGCATTTTCCTTCAAAGATTAGATTTTTGTCTGGTCTTGACCTTGCTTGCCAGTTATTTTTATATCATTCTCTGAATTCTTTCCTGGACTTTAAGGCCACAAGCCTCTACTTGTAAACCACTCCTCCTCTGCAATTGCAAATTTGCAACCCGTACGTAGTAGTGTAGTACCCTTTAAAAGTTTTTCTTGGCATCTGGGTTTTTTTTTCTTTGTTGGGATTTGGTTATTTGAGGTCTACATTGGCCTATCTATGCTCATTGAGTCTCTGCTGGTTAAAAAAGAAGCTCTTTTCTTGCTTCTCTGGTTGCTCAAGGAAGAAGATCAAGGGGTTTAGTTCAGACTTCCGATCAATACCAATCAAAGGTAAATGCTTTCTTCTTCTTTTTCTTTTTCTTTTTGCCCTTTTTTTATGGTGTATCACTTTTTAGATTTTTTTTACATTTCTTTCTTTTTGACTATTGCTTGGATTATAACTTTATAAGTGATGCTTTCCTATAAGATATTCAATTTTCTCAGAATTTTGCTTTGTGTTCTGAATAATGGTGAAATTAATATATTAGGTTTTCGTGAAGTCTATTTACAAATGAGTTTTCCTTGATTTGTTATATGCAGCATTTCCTTTAGCAGCATTATTTTTCTCTTAGAACCAGAACAAAAAAATGATATTGTGCTCAAGAAATTTGGTATCAGATTCTCTTTTTGATTTTCTTTTCTCCCTTTCTAGTTCTGTTTGATTCTATCTAATAGGTGCAGTGTAAGCTAAGGATCTAATTCAATTCTTACAGACTGAATGAAATGTATTTCTTTGCTACTTTTCTCCATGAGATTTGAGTGCTGAAGTAGGATAAGTACTGTAAATGTGCTGGGTTGATTGTATTGTTTCTATTTAGCTTATTCAAAGTCAAAAATTTCTTCATAGTTGATAATCTCTTTATTATTCATTTTTTCCTCATTTCCTCTTATGTGAGTTATATAGGTAATCAATAAACGTTTTAGATCAAAACCATATTTCTCATGAGAAACTGATTATTTTAGTGATGACAAGTGATTATTTAGTGATGACAAGTGGTTATTTTAGAGATGATTTCTCTACGTGATACTCTTCGATTTTTACCAAATTTAGATTACGTGCATTTTGTCAAAAAGCATGCATACCTACTTTGAAATTAATGAAAAGTTTGATTGCTTTGCAACCTTAATTACCTCATTAATGTAACTTGAATTATCATGAAAACAATACTCATTATTTGACTTTCGGTGGCTTTAATCTAAAACCAGAAACCTTAATTCTTCTTGTGTGTCGATCAGATATTGGTTTGATTAGAAGTAAGAATGTTTGTCACTGTATCTCTTTAATTTGTGTTATATGAAACATGCATTTAAATTGATTTTAGCAGGCAACAATTATAAATTTAGGAAATTTGATTTAAAACAGTATTCTGACATTATCATCAATATTTCTACTGTTGTTCTTCATACGGTATCAAAGAGTAGCAAACTCCTTTTCAAAAAAAAAAAAAAAGTTGCAAAAACTTGGGGGTGGAGACCTTTCTTTAATGGGCCATTTTTTAGCAGCAGCACCACTAAAGGTACTATACATACTCTTATCCATCTTAATTTCTTCAGTTTTCAGATGTTGAGCCTCAACCGTCCCCCATAAAAGGAGTTGTGGAGGTGTTGAAAGAGATTGAAGCTCTTAAGAATAAAACCAAATAACTCCCAAAATAAATCACCACATTCTAAAACTCATCATCATGACCAGCCATTCACATGATCAATGATAGAAGTTGAGGAAGCCCAATAGTAAACCCTTTTACCGATATCAATAAGATTATAGTTTCAAATCATATTTACCTCTCTCAACTCTTAACAAACAGGGAAATTGACTAGAATAATATAGTCAAACACTCACAGTTTCTAAAGAGGTGACAGAAAGAAAGCCAAATTATAAAGCAAGGAGGAGGATTCTGGAAACTGCAAGGAAAGAAAACAAGCGGCTCTTTTTCAGCTCATTCCAGGTTTGACCAAAACATTGCTGTTTTTTGTTCTTCAAATAGTATCAAGCAGAATATGATGCTGGACATGGATTTTAGCTGAGCATCTGAATCTAAAATTGATTGATACCACCAACCCTAGTAGCCATTTTAATTTCTTGTTTTATACCTTTGACAATCATTTCAGGATTCTTTGAACTTTTTATGAAATATTTCTGTTGCTGGTTGGATAGTCAATTTGTTCTGATATTACTTAGGTTCATTGAACAACTGAGAAGATGTTGGCACCACCACACTTGAAAGTGTTCAGTTTTAAAGAATTGAAGATGGCAACTAGGAACTTCAGTGCCCAGTTAGGTGATGGAGGTTTGTGGAAAGTTTACAAAGGTTGGATGGATGATAAGATAAAAAATAACAACCCAAAAATCTAGAAAAAGAAATAATAATTAAAAAAAAAAAATCAACCAACATCTCAAAGTCTCAATGAAACTTTGAAGATGCATGGCAACTAGGAACTTCAGTGCCCAGTTCGGTGATGGGGGTTTGTGGAAAGTTTACAAAGGTTGGATGGATGATAAAGATAAAAAATAACAACCCAAAAATCTAGAAAAAGAAATAATAATAAAAAAAATCAACCAACATCTCAAAGTCTCAATGAAACTCCTCCCCCATCAAACTGTACCCCTCACCGTTACCAGAACTTGCACCACCCATACGTCTCTGATCCCCTCCCTCACGTGCCTCCGACACCACCACCGTGCTACCCACCTCCCACTCCCTCACGAAGAACTCGTATATGTTAATCTCCTCCATTAGGACCGGTCTGAAATCTCCGTATCTTCTTCTGATGAGATATTTTTTTTTAAGAGGGAGCAAGGAGTATGAGAGAATGATATCTGATAGAGAGATATAGTGGGTTAGGGCTTGGTCGCAAAGAAAGGCATTTGTTGTTGTTGGAGAGAGAGAAAGTGAGATTTTTTTATTTATTTGTTTCAATTCCTCAATTTTATATTATATTATATTACTTTTCTTTAATCGAATATTTTTATTTTTATATATTGTTTTTAATTATATCTCATCATTTATATTCTACAAAAAAATGATTTAATTTATTTAGACTCATTGTTATTAAATTTCAAAAAATGGTTTTTTAATTAGTGAATATAAAAATATTTTATTTGAATATCTTAAAAAATAAATTAAATTATAAATTTAAAGTTTATTATTAATAGTGTTATAATGCAAATCACCATTAATAATGTAAGGGTATAAATGTCAAAATAAGGCTTTCAGATGTTGTGTTTTGAAAAAAAATAACAATTTAACTTTTTAATTCATATTTCAAATATAGAAAAACAAACAAGTTTTCCAAATTTCAGATTTCAGACCTATTCAAATTTCAGTACACTTCAGACCTATTTAGATTTCAGATAAAAAAACAAACACCACCTTATTGTGTATAAACCATTTTAGATCATATAGCTGCAATTATGCCAAACCTTAAGGGATGTGAGTACAATTCTCCCTTTATTTTAAATAAAAGGATAATTTTGACTTTTTATAAGTCTAACTTGGTTAATTTAACCGAAATACTAACGCCTGTGAATTCAAGGGGATGTGAATGTAGAATAATCAAACATCTCCATTTAGCTCTATTTATCCCAAACCTCACAGAACTGAGTGCAATTCCGCCTTTTATTGTTTGCTATATATACTTGGGTTTTCTTATCAAAATATCTGTAGTATTATTTACAGAAGTTGACAGATCTATAATAGGCCAGTTTGGTATTACTGTAGTTTTTAAAATAATCATTGTTAGTTGTGCTAAATAAGTAATCTGATGTGAAGTTAATCAGACAACAATTTGGTTAATGCTGCTGTTAAAATTGTTGTGGATTGAAAAGCAGTATTCATGCGTTTGATAAACTTTATCTTTAATTGCTATGATTTTACATAATTATAAAAACAGACATGAAATTGAATTCAGATTTCAAATATAGAAAAACAAACAAGTTTTTCAGATTTCAGATTTCAGATTTCAGACCTATTCAAATTTCAGTACAATTCAGACATGTTTAGATTTCAGATAAAAAAACAAACGCCACCTTATTGTGTATAAACCATTTTAGATCATATAGCTGCAATTATGTCAAACCTTAAGGGATGTGAGTACAATTCTCCCTTTATTTTAAATAAAAGGATAATTTTGACTTTTTGTAAGTCTAACTTGGTTAATTTAACCGAAATACTAACGCCTGTGAATTCAAGGGGGTGTGAATGTAGAATAACATCTCCATTTAGCTCTATTTATCCCAAACCTCACAGAACTGAATGCAATTCCGCCTTTTATTGTTTGCTATATATACTTGGGTTTTCTTATCAAAATAACCGTAGTATTATTTATAGAAGTTGACAGATCTATCATAGGCCAGTTTGGTATTACTGTAGCTTTTAAAATAATCACTGTTAGTTGTGCTAAATAAGTAATCTGATGTGAAGTTAATCAGACAACCATTTGGTTAATGCTGCTGTTGAAATTGTTGTGGATTGAAAAACAGTATTCATGCATTTGATAAACTTTATCTTTAATTGCTGTGATTTTACATAATTATAAAAACAGACATGAAATTGAATTCAGATTTCAAATATAGAAAAACAAACAAGTTTTTATCAGTACAGTTCAGACCTGTTTAGATTTCAGATAAAAAAACAAACGCCACCTTATTGTGTATAAACCATTTTAGATCATATAGCTGCAATTATGTCAAACCTTAAGGGATGTGAGTACAATTCTCCCTTTATTTTAAATAAAAGGATAATTTTGACTTTTTGTAAGTCTGACTTGGTTAATTTAACCGAAATACTAACGCCCGTGAATTCAAGGAGGTGTGAACGTAGAATAATCAAACATCTCCATTTAGCTCTATTTATCCCAAACCTCACAGAACTGAGTGCAATTCCGCCTTTTATTGTTTGCTATATATACTTGGGTTTTCTTATCAAAATAACTGTAGTATTATTTACAGAAATTGACAGATCTATCATAGGCCAGTTTGGTATTACTGTAGCTTTTAAAATAATTACTGTTAGTTGTGCTAAATAAGTAATCTGATGTGAAGTTAATCAGACAACCATTTGGTTAATGCTGCTGTTGAAATTGTTGTGGATTGAAAAGCAGTATTCATGCGTTTGATAAACTTTACCTTTAATTGATGTGATTTTACATAATTATAAAAACAGACATGAAATTGAATTATCAAGCGAAGCAACAAAAAAAAATTCACACCCCTCAATCTCAAACTCCCATGACAACTGAAAAATCTAGGGTTTGAGAGCACCAAGTCTAAAAAAAATAAAAAATAAAAATTGGGTGCTTCTTCCTGTACTTCGTTATTTTCTTTTCACTACAATATTCTTTGATTTCTTTTACTTGACATACGGATACCTGTACCTACAACACTTCAATCTTTATCACTGTTTTATATATAATTTTTATTAATTGTATTTTTGGATGAGTTTGTGATGGTAAAGAAGAAGGGTAGAGAAGAAGAAGTAGATGGCGAAAAAGATGAGTTTTAGGGGTTTGTTCTAAGTTCTAAGTTTGGGTGCTTATTCCGGGATAAGGCTGAGAAGATGAACAAATTGTTTTTAAAAATATTTTAATTAATCTTATATTAAATCAATAATGAACAAATGAAATTGAATCATATGAAATTAAACATAAGATATATTTGTATTTATGTTAAGTCAATAGGGATAAATTAGTTTTTAAAAGGATTCATTAAATCAAACAGCAGATCCTATCATAATCACTTTGCAAAAGTAACGCAGACTTGCTTCTTAAAGTTGCTGCCAAATCAACCCAGATTTTCAAATTATCATTTTTGGAAATTTTACAAAACATCTTTTTCATATCAAAATTATTAAATAATCAAATTTTAACTTCTCAAAAGTAATACCAAATTGGGCCATAGCTTATATCATGCAAAATAATAGTAGTTTTTCATCTTCTTATATGTCCCAGCTTAATATTTTTATTATTCATTTATGCTCTGTTTTTTTTAATATGTTAACTATTTTTGTTTCTCTTTTTATAAATATTTAATTGCTAATCTTGATTGATGAATATGCAGAAAATGGTTGATGGAAGGTTGAGCCATTGGTTAATAATTCTAGTATATACACTAATATTGCTGAAAACAGAAGGTATCAACATAGGAATCACCTATGTTGAGACTGCTGTAGCAAAAGGAGCAGGTGTGTGCGCTAATTTTGTTTATTGTATACAACAAATTGGTTCATTTGTTAAATATTTGGTATTTTTTGCAGTTTGTCTGGATGGTAGCCCACCAGCTTGTCACCTTGACAAGGGAATTGGTGCAGGGATCAACAATTGGTTGGTGCGCATTGAGGTATGTCTTAGCTGCCTCTTTTTTTTTTCTTTACGTATTTAAAGACCTTATTTTACTTAAGTCCTTAATATCACTTAATGTTTATGATAATTCGGGGTCTTTTTTCCACTTAAAATTTGATAGGTCCAAATTGAATTTATTAAGTTGATTTTTTTTTAAAGTTGTCAAACAACTTTAAAATATTAAATACAACTTAAAAGAAATTTGATTTTTTGTCTGAAGACTAAACAATGTTGAATTATACTGAAAATTGAACAGTGAAAACTGAATATAAGTGATGAGTTTTTTTTTTTAAATATATACAAATATCTAAAAATAAATACTTTTACATCTATACCCTTTCAAATGTTATTTGTTATATATTTTCATTTTGATATATTAAAAGACAACTATAGAAAGTAATTTAAACAATTATATCGTATATATTTACATTTTAACATATTAAAAGATGATATATAATAAGTAATTTAAATACTTAAAAAAAGTAATTTTAAGAATAAAAATTATTTAAAACATTTATAGTTTGATGCCATCACTTCAATTTTGCTGAGTGGGACTTAAATAATTTTAATGATCGGTCTCATCCGAAATTGCACAATTAAAAGAAATGTTAAACTCTAAAATAAATTTGATAAAACTAATCAAAATATTAAAAATAAAAAGTCCTTAACAAAATAAAGTGGAAATATGGGTTCCAATGGAGTTGTTTAAGTCCTGAAGCAGCTAGGTTTTATGATTGCTAAAAAAAATTAAAGGTGAGAAGAACAAATATATTAATATGGTTAGGGTCACGAAAGAATAACAAACTGGAAATATATTTTGTTTGTGAGGATGGTTTTGGGTAGGGGTGGGCACTAAGTTCAGAACCGAACCGAACCGAACCGAAAAAAGGGTGTTCGGTTCGGTTCGTATAATTAATTCGGTTTAAACCGGTTTAAAAATTGAAAACCGAAAAAGTTTTCGGTTCAAACCGGTTTTCAGGAACCGATTAAACCCCCTAAAAAAAACCTTAACATTTATAGTGTTCTTTCTCTTACACAACCACACAACATCTCAATTCTATTTATTTGTGGGGAGGTATTATTATGTAGTGTACTATTATTAACATATTTTGAACTTTTATTTACGAGTTCGAATTTTGGAATGTATTAGTATGTTTTTATATTTTGGAACGGATTTGTTATTAACTTATTATTATGTATTAGTATGTTTTGGAATGTATTAATATGTTTTTTATATTATGTAATATGTTGTTTTGGCTTTGGGTTATTCAAATGGTCAAAATTAGGTCCATTAAACTATTCATTAATTTAAAAACAAATTAAAAAGACTCATTATGCTATCCGGCCCATTAGGCCCAAAACCAAATTGAACCGAACCGACCGAACCGATTAAAATTAGTTCAGTTCAGTTCGGTTCCCATTTCTTATTCGGTTTAAACCGGTTTAATTTTGGATGAACCGAAATATTTTCGGTTCAATTCGGTTTTACCCAAAACCGAACCGAACCGAACCGTGCCCACCCCTAGTTTTGGGAATATATAATTGTTATAAATATAAAATGTTTTAATTAAGTAAAAACATGAAAATTTTCACTTTTATTAAAAAGTAATTTTAAGAGTTATTTAAGTGATTTTATCACAAAAAAAATCAAACAAAACAATTTAATGGAACACATTAATTGTCATTAAGTGTTAAATAGAAAAATCAAACATGCCTTTAATTCCAAATTATTGAATTACAATTAAAATATTCTCTTCCAAGTCTATCCTCCAAAGAAGACATATTTTTAAATTTATCCTAATTTGATGTAGTGTAGAATTTTTTTTTAACATATTTCTTATTTTAAAAAGGCTTTTAGAAAAGGAAAAAAAAAACTATAATCACTTCTCATAGAGACAAGTGCATATAATTCAGGAACCTATTTTTAAAATAAATGAAAAAACCAATAATTTTTTATATTTGGTTTTCGGTGCATATGATCAGGAAACAAAAAAACAACAAAATGGTTTCCACAATTATATATATCGGAAGTATGGACAACATGCAAAATAGCTTGAACTTTTTTTTACAATATATTGAACTTGAACTTTGTTTACGGAACATACAAAATTATATTCTTTGATGAATATTTTGTTTTGTTAAATTGATTTTTTTTTTTTGCAGACGAACATGCACAATCTTATAAAGAAATGTGTATGTTAAATTAATTTTTTTTAATTAGCATGAATATAAACTTAAAATTACTTATTTTTTTCAGACAATATTATTTTTAAAAAACAAACATGTTGGCATTACATTTAGATGTGAAAAAAAAACAAACAAACATGTCATGCAGGTTTAGATTTCAGTCCCAATTCAGTCTTTAGAAAAATTCATGACTGTTTAGTCTTCAACCAAAATAACAAACGACTCCCCATTTGTTTGTTTTTATATTTTTGATCATCTGACTTAACTATTAAGTGGCTTTGTTTTTACTATTCTACCCTTACAATAACGGATGATTATTTAACTGGTGGTCTCATATCAACTTTGTATTTTCATTTTTTTAAGATGTATTTTCATTTTTAAACATGTATTTATTTTCTTCTTTCATTTATAATTATTTATTAATTTAAATATATTATTTAAAATAAAAAAAAAATTAATATTATCTTTTTAAATTTAAAAAAATGGTGATAAATGAGGATACCCTCCTTCCTCACAGCTATAGCGATGGAGGCTGCTAGATCCCATCTAAGTAGCGACGGAGATCGGCGACCTCCTCTATGGAGACCGACAGCCTCTGTTATTGAGTTTCGAGGAGGCCTCCTCCTATCGGACGCGAGGAGAAGGCCGGCCGACCTGCTACAATTGAAACCCAAAAAGGGGGTTAATTTGGTAATAGATTAATTGTAGGATGTTAATTTTGGAAGTAACATTCAATGTGTTAATTACGACTTATTTAAGAGGAGTATTATCAATTTAGTCCCTAACTTTTGGTAAAACATCAATTTTGTAAACATGTTTGCTTTTATGGTACCTGTGGTCCCTAACTTTTCATAAATCCATCAAATAGACCATTTAGTTAGTCAACTGTTAGTCGAACATAACTGTTTCAGGGGTATTTTAGTCTTTAAGCTTGAAAATAAACAAATTGCCATGTGTCAAAAAAATTTAAATTTAAATATATATAACTTGAAATTAAAAAAAAAAAACATTTCAGAAAATTGAAATTTTGAAAAAATTGAAAAATGGAAAAATGGAAAACTTGAAAAAAAAATAGATGGATGGAGATTCAATCTCCGGATTGGATCTCCATCATTTTAGACCAGGCTCCTCGACATATAGAATTGCTGCCCCTATCTCCATCGCTGCCTCAGCTCGTTGTCTCCATCTTCATCGCTGCTTTCCCCAGCTCTTCTGTCTGCCCGCCGCCTTAACCATCATCACATTGTTAAACAACAAAAAGTCCAAACATCACCATAAGTATCGAAATCCCCAAACCTCCCGATGCATGCCCCGAATCATTTATCAAATACCAAATTTGGGTATCTGAGTGTTAAGATTATCGATTTAGAGTTTTTGATAAATCAGAGATAAAGCAAATGCTATATCGATTTGGTATCCCGGTTGCGTAAAGTAAATGCTAAATCAGAGATGGAGTAAGACAAGAACGAGACTTAATCATGGATGCCATGATTCTGGAACCCAACCTAGATAGAACAAAGAAAATCACTTTTTTATTTTTATTAAATGTGTTCGCAATGTTTATTTGGATCCGTACGATAAAAATCAATTTTCGATTCCATAATCAACCATCGTAAAACACATCCATCAAGTATCAAAACCCTAAACTCAAAACAAAAACAATCCATTGAGACTATTGCGAACATGGGAGGCTCGAGCCTCCCCCTCCCATGGAGATAGAGTTGGATCCATCCACCTCTGGGAATTTTTTTTTATTTATGGAAACCTATCCATCTTTGTTTTCTTAATTCATTTTTTTGTTTTAAAAAAAAATTATAGTGTTAATTTTGTTTATCTTCACCATCTATCTCTAAGATGAACGGTGAAGATCTCTTCTTTTTGTTTTCAATTTTACTTTAAATATGTCTTGAATTTTTTTAATCTTCCCGTGAAGATCATCTTTTATTTTTTAATTATTATTTATTTTTAAGTTATGGTCAAACGAGTCAATTTACATATTCTGTTGCTTTTGACTATAAAAATTTTAGTCAAAGAGACCTATTTGATATATTTATAAAAAGTTAGGGACCATGAATACTATAAAAGCAAACACGTTTAAAAAAAATTGATGTCTCGTCGAAAGTTAATGACTAAATTGATAATACCAATTTAATAAGTGAAAAGTCAAATTTTTTAACTTTTTATATAAGATATTTTTAACTTAATTTAAGATTTAAGTCACAAAAATAAACAATATAAGCCACTTAATTTAAGTCTTTAATCAAATTAAGATATAAGTGGTGAAAAACAAACAGCTCATCAATCTATCGACGAGAAAGATAGAGGCTAAAAGCATCTTCCTCATTTGAAAAAGTAGTAAAATACTAAAATCTTGATTAGCTTGTTATTTTGGCCCCAATTTTGAGTAACCTGATGAGTGATGATGTCTATGATGTTATAGATCCTCAATCAAGGTCATATGTTATGTCACACCCCAACCTGAAGGCCAAGATATGATCTTACTTACTAATAAATAACCTGCAAAAACCCTTAAAAACAATTCCAAAACAAATGCATAATCTCAAAGATTATATATAAAAAACATAATTACAATTCTGAAAAATAAATAAACTCATATTGCCAAGAGAAATAAGAACTAAACTCCGCTAAGATGCCAATCCATACTATGTGCAAACACAACCTCATGAATCTGGAATCACAATGGACTAAGTGAGTTTGGAAACTCAGTAAGCATACTAAACATGTTTTATACTTATACAAAAATATGGAAAAATATGGAAAACCGTATATATTTCAAATCCATCGTCGTGATCATTGACGAGTCCTCCCATACGCATTAATATATCGACACACGAATGTGAAAAATCTTTAGTCCCTAGAGTACCTTAGAGACACCTACCATATATAAAAAAATCACATATCACATAAGGCTCCACACAAAGTCACAAAAGTGCGTACTAGCAACAACAAATAAAAGTAGCCTATCGAAAACATATTTTATGGTACCATATATTTACATTTCAAAATATATACTTATCATATTTCAAAGCATTTTAAACACGTTTCGAAAATGTACACAAACAAATTTTATATACATACAACATTGTGATTCCATTTTTGAAAATGGGTCTAATATACTTACCTCTTAGCAAACCAAATACAAACAATCGCCCAGGAAGTTAACAAACCAACCCTTAGCCTAAAATCATATAATCATATAAATATCAGAGTCTAAATAATGTCTAGTACTACAATAAGGGATGCCATAACATTCTACGAACCGAAATCCTAATAATATAACTAACCAATGCTGTTTTTGAAAATTGAACAATGTCCAATGCATGATTTTTAATTTATTACGCATATACTAAAAAATTCTAAAACTTTGCAAACACACTTTACACAACACATAGATATTGATATAAAATAAATTCAAAATTTAATAAAATATGTAGATACCTTAAAATAATTTACATTCTGTAGTATTTTAGTTTGCCTAGTAATGGACTGTTCCGAACACTACTCACCATTTGAATTTTTACAAATTATACAAATATCAAATTGACATGAAATCTTCACCTTGACATGAAATCTTCATCATAACATAAATAATACATATGAGGTTCAAAAATAAAAGTTTTGAAGTGAAATACATTAATTAAATATTTTTAAAGTATTTAAAATTTTGGTTTCCGGAATCTGTCTAATAGTGGACATATTGTTGTACTTGGTTTCGAAATCTCATAAATAATTCAATAAAACCCTAAAAATAGTAAAGTAAAACCAGAAACCTTTTTTAAATGTTGGTAAACATTTGTACCAAATTTTAGAATTTTAAAAAAATTATAACTTAATGAAAAAGATTTTCGAAATCCAACTATATTACAAAAACTGTTATTTTCAGCACCACAGTTTCAAACTCAAAAATTCATAAATAAATAAATAATCGAAACTTATGATATTAAAATGAAATGAATTTCTACCACAACCGTAGATAGTCTAGTTCAAAATCTCAAAAGCCAAATCATAAAAATATAACAAATAAATTAACTATAATTTTCGGAATAGGCACTGGTCAGCCTTAAATACTTTTCTATCAGAAACAATTACTATAATATTCTTCTAGGGTTCCTACTCAATCAAAACCCTAATTTATATTCAACTAAGCGTTTCAGTATTAAAGAAAATACTAAAACAAGACAAGATACACACCTAGAAAACCTATTTAATCTTTTGGTTTGAAAACCAATTCTTGATTGAAAATATGAGGGTTTCTTTTTCTTTTTCTCCCTCACTACCATTCACCAAAGACTAAATTTTAGGATTTGTATTTTTATTTCTTATGATTTTAAAAGAGAGAAAACAAGAGTCTTAAATAAAAAGAGTTTTTTAAAAGAGAGTTTGTCCTTACAATCCACAAATTATCTATTTACACTCCAATTTAAATTTTTTTATTAATGACAATTTTAACTTGAATTAAAATTACTAAAAAAGATAAAAAAAAATTCTAAAGACACTCCAAATTAATTAAATTATTATAAAAAGAAATTATCTTTCCTAAATCATTAGATTGAATATTACATATTAAACTCTCCCTCATAAATTTGTTATTACCAATTAAACACTCTCTCCTAATTACTCTCTCTCACCATTTTTCAAAAAAAAAATAAGAGTAATGATAGGCTTCCCAATTTTTTTCCCAAATTTCTTCTCAAATGTTATTGGCACGTGACGTGTCAACATCTTATAAATTATGAAGCTATGTGATGTTGAAACATCACGTACCAACACCATTTGGAAAAAAATTTAGGAATCCTAGCATTACTCAAAAAATAAATCTTATCTCCATACTTTCTCAATCAATCTCTGATTAATAATTAAAAAAAAACTTATGAAAATTTTGGTTTTTTACAAACAGTAATATATATATATATATATATATATATTAAAAGTCAATATAAATACCTTATTTTCCAATATATATATATATATATAAACACACTTGATTTGTTGTAACTAGATTCAATTAAACTCATAATTTCTAAGACTAATGAAAGAATTAAAGTTCTCTAGACAATCACATATCTACAAAAGTAATAAAAAACATTTTCATATTTTCGATTTTTTTTAAAAAAAGAGTACTTGTTTTTTGAGTTTTTTTTAATGTATACATATATACTGTTTATGAAAATCAAGCTTATTCATAAGTTTTTTTTTAACTGTTAGTTTTCCTTAAGAAAAAATGAAGATAGAAAATTAGAAATATGTATTAGAAGAGAGAGTTTAATATGGTAATTAAAATTTTATGAGAGATTATTTAATATATAATATTTAATCTAATGATTTAGGAGATTTAATTTTTTTTAATAATTTAATTCAAAAAAGATTACTCCTCGAATGAATCCAAAAACTACGATGGTTCGTCATAATTTTTATTAAAATAAAATGAAGTGTCTTTAGAAATTTATTTTTTAAAATTGGGTGTCTTTAGAATATGAGTGCTAAAAGATAAAAAGAATAATCTTGAAATAAAATGAAGTGTCTTTAAAATTTTTTTAAAATTTAAATTTTGAGAATGAGATATTTTTTAAAAAGAAGTATAAAAAGAAAAAATTGGATTATCAAAAAAAATTCTCTTTAAAAAAAAATAGAATTCCTAATTAAAATTAGAATTTCTTTTTTATTATTATTATTAAGATTTAAAAGAATGAGTTATATTAAAAATAAAGCATTTATTCAACTCTAATTTTTATTTTAAACTTCAACCCCTTAAAACAGTATTTAAAACCTAAACGGAACTAATAAACTAAAATGGGTCTTACAATTCGATTCATCTGGCTTGGATAATTAATAATTTTCACATATGTCAGTCAAATACAGATCCAGGAAGCTTCTATTCCTTTGTTTTTGATATTTATAAACCTTCTCTTGTTGACAAACTATGTTTTTTGTTTGTCTTCTTAGGGAGGAGGATGGTGCAACAATGTTACAGATTGTCTTTCTCGTTCAAATAACCGGTTAGGTTCATCTAAGCACATGGAAAAGGAAGTTGCTTTCTCTGGGATGCTGAGTAACGAGCAGAAATTTAACCCAGGTGTGTCTTTATAATTCATGCACCAAGTTACGTTTTTAATTTTAATTACTTCTTCTGCTCCTTGAGCTTTGATTTCATTGGTGTACAGTAATTGATCAATTTATCTCTTTCCCTTTCTAGACTTTTACAATTGGAATAGAATCGTGGTTAGATACTGTGATGGGGCATCTTTTACTGGCGATGTGGAAGCTGTGAATCCTGTAAGATAAATTTCATTAAATACTTAACCAATACTTGTTCTTTTGTTCTCTCTCGTCGGATCTTTAATCAATGTGTGATTTGATCAGGCAACTAATCTTCACTTCAGAGGTGCAAGGGTTTTTCTTGCCATCATTGAGGATCTATTGGCCAAAGGGATGAAAAATGCTCAAAATGTATGACCAATGTGTTCCTTTTTAATTTTTTGCAGAATAATTTTATAAGTTCAATTTCAGTAACTCAGTAATAACTTATCACAGGCTATTCTTTCTGGCTGTTCGGCTGGGGGATTGGCTACAATTTTGCATTGCGACAAATTTCGAACTCTTATCCCTGTGGGCGCTAAAGTAAAATGCCTCTCAGATGCTGGTTATTTTATTCATATGTAAGCTCATTTAAATCTCTTGCTCCAACTCTATATTCAGAATTAAGTAAGACTTGCATAGGTTTTCCTATAATTTAATTTCATATTTTTGGTTAACAGAAAGGATGTTTCTGGAGGAAAACACATTGAAGCAATCTACAATGAAGTGGTTGCATTACATGTACTCTCTCTCTCTCTCTCTCTCTCTCTCTCTCTCTCTCTCATTTGTTTATTTTATGTAAAATGAATGTGATACCTTATGCTTTTCAATTTGAATCTCTTGTCAGGGCTCATCTAAGAATTTGCCTGAATCCTGCACTTCTAGATTAAACCCAGCACTAGTAAGTTTCGCTATTAGAATATTTTCACTCTTCGTCATTTACTCTAGTGCTTACGAATTCTTCTCACCGAAATTACAGTGTTTCTTCCCGCAGTACATGGCACGGAAAATACAGACACCTCTGTTTATCATAAATGCTGCCTATGATACATGGCAGGTTAGCACATTTCTAGCTCTCAAAATGACAATGAAATGAAGAATACACATATCATTACCCTTCATTTACATGATTACATGCAACTATCTTCTTCTTGTTACCTTTTCTTGCTAGAGAATTTTGGAAACCATTTCATGACTCCTGTTAAGACTATGAGTTTATACGAAAAGAATGATTTTTGAAAAATTAGGATTGCTCTCTTTCAGGACAAACCGGTGGTTATATCTATATGCAACTTTCAGAGTTCATCATATTTTTACCCATCATCTTAAAAGCAAAATTTAGTAAGATTGATGGAATGCAGCTTGGTAGAAAAAAGATTATTAGAAGGGAATTTATTTTTACATAGCGTGATTATCATGTAGTTTAGAAAAAATATTTATCTTCTAGCGAAATTGAAAATTGAGGTACAAGAAAATTTAATAAGGAAGCTGCATTTTTACATTCTAGTGGAATTAAATATTATCTGTTGGACTGCTGCAATAATAGTATCATGTGAAATTTGAGCAAACATCTAACTAATTTCAAACTTTTGCCTTAAAAGATCATCAAAACTCAAATGATCTCAACTGTTCTAATTATTCCCTTCACCATAAATCTGTACCTTTTGTGGATACTTATGGGAAGTTTATGCTGGCCGGTTTAGATTGACAGTCAGCGAAGAAGCCTTGTCTTTTTGTCTCAACTATTCCCTTCAGTTACAGGGATTTAGCTTGATGTTTTTAGTTTACATTGTTTATATCCATGCTGAATCACAAGGGGTCAGAAATATTTACGACATTTTGTCTATTATTCCGCATTTTCTCTTTGTAAAAACTGTTATGTATGAGTTAAATTTTGTTCTTCAGCTTCGTTTCATAAATACCTTCTGTTTCTTCTCTCTTGGTGATCAAACTGCTGTATGGAAAGAAAAAAAAGTGGTGGAAGATTGATTGGTTCCTTTAGAACCACAGTCCAACTTTTCGGTTCTGCTGTCCAATTATATGCGTAGTAGTAAACATGACATGAAGACCTTAAATGCTCCCAATAAGTAGTAATCCACATGCCATTTCAAACATGTTTGTAATATAGTTCTCTATAATACAAGTTTTGGAAAACATTTCATGACTCCTGTTAAGACTATGAGTTTATATGAAACGTAGGATTGCTATCTTTCAGGACAAGTCTGTGGTTACATCTATATGCAATTTTCAGAGTTACACTTTAGTGTTCATCATATTTTTACTCACCATCTTAAAAGAAAAATTTAGTTAGATTGATGGACAGCAGCTTGATCTTAAGCTTGGTAGAAAAAAAGATTATTAAAAGGGCATTTATTCTTACATAGCCCACGTAGTTTAGCTGAGAGATAAGATATTTATTACTTATCTCTTCTCAAGAAACTGAAAATAATGGTATAAGAAAATATAAAAAGAAAGCTGCATGTCTACAATCTGGTGGAATTAAATTTCATTTTTTGGACTTCTGCAATTATAGGATCATGTGAATTTTGAGCAAACATCTAACTAGTTTTGAACTTTTACCTTATAAGATTGTCAAAACTCAATGAACCCAACCATTCTAATTATCCTCTTTCACCATAAATATGTACCTTTTGTAGATTCCTATGGGAAGTTTATGCTGATTTAGATCAACTGTCAACGAAGAAACCTTATCTTTTTGTCTCAACTATTCCCGTCAGTTCTAGGGATTTAGCTTGATGTTTTTAGTTTACATTGTTCAAATCCATATTAGAATCACACAGGGTCGGGAGGTGGAATTAAACATATATATATTTACGACTTTTTGTCTATTATTCATCATTTTCTCTTTGTGAAAACTGTGATGTTTGAGTTCAAATTTGTTCTTCAGAAGCTTCATTCATAAGTACCTTTTGTTTGTTCTCTCTCGGTGATTAAAATGCTGTATCGGAAAAAAAGTGGTGGAAGATTGATCGGTTCCTATAGAACCACAGTCCAACTTTTCGGTTCTGCTGTCCAATTATATGAATAGTAATAGAATTAGAAACATGGCATGGAGACTTTAAATGCTGCCAATAAGTAGTAATCCACATGCTGTTTCAAACATGTTTGTAATATAATTCTCTATAATACAAGTTATTGCAATTGCATGTTTATCCTTTCATTTGATCTAATCTTTCAACACATGGTATGTGTTCAGATAAATAACAGTTTGGTACCGGGTGTTGCTGATCCGCATGGTACTTGGCTCAGCTGCAAGCTTGACATATACAACCGCTCGACTAGTCAGCTACAAATCATGCAAAGTAACTTTTACATCCCTATATTACTCCCCAAATATGTACCTTGCTTATTATCTAAGAAGTGGTTTCATAATTTGCTTTTGATCTCATCTCACGGTTTATATTCAGGTTTCAGGTTGCAATTCTTAAATGCGGTGAGCGGACTTGGCAGCTCTACATCTAGGGGATTGTTCGTAGACTCTTGCTATTCCCACTGCCAAACTGGGATGCAGGAGACATGGTTAGGGGCTGATTCTCCCATGCTGGGTAATACGGTAAGAGAGTACTACTTCTGTAGTCATATGGTTTTGTGCAACATTTTCTTCAAGAAAACTATTCATTTCGTTTCTCTACTAATTGGTTTTGTTTTTGGCTGAATATCTATTTATGCAGACAATAGCAAAAGCAGTGGGAGATTGGTATTATGACAGGAGTGCCTTCCAAAAGATAGATTGCCCTTACCCTTGCAACCCTACTTGCCACAACAATATTTTCAAATAGATTCTTTCCCGAAAACCATCAAACTGAAATAGGCAACATAATTATTGTCCTCATGGATATGATTGTAGTGTTAATATATATGTATATATGTATATTCTCATTAAGGGTAGTTTAGTCTTTTTGTTGGTTACTAAATTTTTTTCTGTCTTATAAAGACAGCAGCTGCTGTTCTTTTCTATTGTACAAAAACATTTTGACAACTTCTAAATACAGAGAGATGTTTTCATCATGCTGTTCTTGTTTGTTTCTTTGATTGTACCCCACTTGCCACAACAATATTTTCAAATAGATTCTTTCCCGAAAACCATCGAACTGAAACAGGCAACATAATTATTGTCCTTATGGATACGATTGTAGCACCCTGGTGGAATAGAATTGTAATGTAGTCTCTAGTACTAGTTGACTTGTATGAGAGAGGTTGAGATGGTGGTACGTGGAACTTGGGAGTTAAATGTCCGGTCTGAGAGTATGGTAAGTTTTGGTGAGTGAAACGAAGTTGCTCTTTGGATCCATCAAACACTTGCTGGTTGCATTATTACAGAGAAGTATTTTGACACTTTTTGCCCTTTGTTGTCTCTCAAAACCCATTTGCAATGTGAAAGATTTCTTTTGTAGTGTTTTTGTTTGGCATGATAACCTTATGGACTGCATTATAATGTTGATGGTGAAAAACCTATGGTATGTGTTTGAAGAAAGTTTGAAAGCTCAAGCTCACAGAGAAAACTATACTTCAGGCAAAAATTATATTTTCAATAATTCATGTTGATGGCTACATTCAGCTTATAATCTTATATACAACTCAAGAGTCCAATCAATTTGGTTTCCTTGGAAGAAATTGAAAGTAGTATTTAAAATAGATTAATAGAAGGTTATGGTTTAAGAAAATAGAATGATTTTTATTAAATATGTGAATATCAAACAATTAATAGGAAGCTTCAATTTTTTTTTCTTTTTTTTTTCTTTTTTACAAAGGATTAATATAAAACCAATTAATAATTATTGGTGAGTGTAGTTACAAACTATTTAGTTATTTAAGTAATTTTACTTAAGGGTAATATTGGATTTTAATAAAAACACTAATTTGAAGTGTATAAAAAGTTTGTAAGAGATACAAATATCGCAACTCTTAAAAATTGAGTATCGAACCCAAATAATATGGCATCTAAGAGTATTTCCAATAGCTTTCTTGGAAACCCTTTTATTTAAGGGTGTATGTTGTTATAAGGGGTATTGAGTTATTAAATAATTTTTTGTTATTATCTTATGTTTTACTATATAATTATTATTTATAGTGAAAAAAAAAAACAGAATTGTTCGTAATTAAAAAACATAAATTATCTATTGGACAATAAAAGAGTCGTTAAGATTTAAAATTTAAATATATACTGTTTTTCAAAAAAAAAAAATTTAAAAGACTTAAATATCTGGAGTCCACTTAAGAGGCTGAAGGCATTCCTTAACTAGGGGAATGGGGTCCATCAAAACTCATTTACAGGGGACTTTAAGAGAGACTTTAAGGACCTCTTGGATCTATAAAAATGCAGTTTCTCACTTAATTAAGCTAAGATTTCAATTAAGGGTGACACATGGTTTGGACACAAAATTGAATAAAGTGTCATTATTATTAAAAATTAAACAGAATTAACAATTTGAATAAATTAAATAAAAATAAATAAATAAATAAATTGGGAGCCGCCATCACCACCACCACCGTAACCAGATTTACCAGAGGAGGCAGCGTTAAATCTGCATAAAGGAGGCATACGGCCCAATTATTATTATTTTTAATTAATTCTCCTTATGACAAATTAACAACTTTATAGTTGTTGATTTAATTTTCACTTAAACTGACACATAATATCACCACCATAATCTCTTAAACAGAATTCAACTAGGGCTTTTCCAGCTCTTGCTCTTGCTACTGCTCCTCCCCCTCCTCCTCTTCCTCTTCCTCTTCCTCCTCCACCACCCGTTCTCACAACGGACGTGTCCGTACAACGAGGGCTTCCAAATTGACGTCTGTTAGTTCTAGGCTTTCAACTTGTAAGCTCCATCTATTAGCCTACTATTTAGGTCCCAGAATCCGTTGCCGTCAAAACCTTGTAATTAAAAAATTAGAGTCTCGCAAACTAGCAGTTACTGGAAATTGGCGTGTGTATTGTAATGGATTGGAGTTTTGTACATAAAGCTTGGGAGAAGTGGGCTTCCCTCAGCGTTGGCTCTTCCGGTGAGTTTTACTTCAAGTAGATTACCCGTATTAGCTAATCAAATTAGTGAAATGATGTTGTTTTGGGTTTGCAGGTGAGCCATTGAAGGCTGCTTTGCTTATCAACTATGACCCAACCGGACCCTCTCGCCTGTTGTCCACCATGTATGGTTTTTTATTTTTTTAAATATTCTAACTGTTAACTTGGGTTTAATTGGTTAATTGTTGTTAATTGTATTTTATAATTGCACATTTGTTTTTCGATTTTCAAGCTAGGTATCGAATTCATCTAATCTTTGTTAATGTTGCTGTAATTAGGATTTAGCAACAAATGCTGTACTGGCTATATAATTTTTTCAGAAAAAAAAAAAAGACAGGGAATTATATATATATTTTTTGGATTCTGGCTTGTAAAGAACCATGGGTTGAAATGAAGTTAGAGAAATTTTGTATTGATAATAGGAAATTGTAAAAATCATTTAGATGTGCTCAATCAATATCAAGACCTGCTAATTTGTCTAATTTATGTTTAGGATTAGTTGATCGAAAATAAGCTATAGTTTGAAAAGTGGAAAAGGCTCTTTCTATTTAACTGATCAATATCAAGACCTGCTGATTTGTCAGATTTATGTTGAGGATTAGTTGGTCAAAATAAGCTATAGTTTGAAAGGAGGAAAATACTCGTTCTATTTAACTGATGGGTCGATGATTTTTCTTAATTCATACGTTAAGGGTTTTTTTTAGTATGTCTAAAAGGAACAATTGGTTTATGTTGTTCTGTATGACCAGAGAAGATGGTTTAGGAGTTTTTATTGTGCTTTAGGAGGTTCTACCAAGTTGGGGGTGGTACTCTTTAGTATCTTCGTAGATTTTTGTAGCCATGAATGATCAAACACAAAGTTGTGGCTTATAAAGAAGTTTGATCTTTTGTGTTGCTTCACATTAGAGCCTCATTTCTCTGTTGTATAAATATGATGGCTAGCTCGTTAGTCATAGATGGTGATTGATTTAGAAATTTAGAAATACTTTTATTTACCTTTGTTAATGTTCTTGTGGTCAGCTGATTAAGAATTGAAATGCTATAATCACAGGAAACATGCATATTCACACTTTCATGATTTTGTTCTGTTTAGAAGCACTTGATTTGAAGGTTGATTTCGGTGCTTGCAGTGCAGAACAAGAAGGACTAAAAGCTGATCCTATAGAAATGACTCGATTTGTTGATTTTATCCAACAAAATAAACTCCAGACTGGGAGCTTCATTATTGGCTCGAATGAATGTAAGTTATGCTACTGTTACTCATGTGTATTACAACCTTTGCTAACTAACTAGTAAAAAAAAAACCTTAAACAGCATCCTAGAAGGCTCGCGCTTGAGGGTTTTAAAGGTCTTTGATTGTGAAAATGTCGGTGCTTGTACGGATGTACCAATAGCAAAGGACAGTACGGATTCTTCATTGTTCATATCTTAGGGAGAAAATGTTGCTTGAAAGGGTTGGAGAAATGTTTTTTGGAATATGGATTTCTTTAGAGTTTAGGATGAAATGGTATCCAAATGTGCACTCTTTTTTCATGTATTTATAGGGGTGGGCTTATCCTGATGGTTAGTCATAATGCGACTAGCTAGTTACAATTCTAGAAATTGGTTTTCTTTGTAACTAATTTGATCCTTCATATTTCCTATTAGTCATTAATAGCTTACAAAGGAAGGAAAACTAAGAAAGCTTGTGAAAAGAATTTCATTGCAGAATCTAATATTTTGGTATGGAAGTGTGCTTTAAAATAATTAAATTAGAGCTCTTAGATTGCTAAGGCACTATCAAGTATATGATAGACCTGGCTGGCAAGGGCATCACATTAGTCCACCCATGCCATTTTCTACTAACTTTTCCCAGATATATCATAGGGTTTATATAATATTTTCTTTCTCAGTGATTCTTTTATATTGCACTTAAAATTTTGGTTGATGGAATTTTGATGGCAGATATGGTTACCTCGATTTACGAGAATTGGTTTTGTGCAAGATGCATGAACACGTTACAACCTGCTGGGGAAGGTGCTATTGTCATGCAGACAAAAGCATTCATCTTGGTTGCACTGTGAGAACATACCATATTCATTTCAATCTAGTCATCGTCACTTCCGGTATACTTGAAATGGGAAACTCATCAACTGATCATGGGGCATATTGCTTGTTTTTCTTCAATTTGTGACAGGTATGAAGGCTCAATTGGCTCAGCATCTCGTGCTATGTTGTCTGTCGATCAACTTGCCTGGCAGTTAGGCCGTAGAAATCTGTAACCTCATCTTCCACAATGGTAAAGTTGACAGTTTTGTTGTTTATAATTCCAAAACTGATGGTTCTTTGTCATCTTCTATCATATTCAAGCAGACATTTCCATGTAACCCTGGACATGAATACAGTATCCCTGTTGTGTTGTTAACTATTTTCTCATTTGTCATGTCAGTGTTTCTGAATCATGTCGTTTCCACATCTCTTATCCATATCCACAATCAATTTTAGTTCATGCGGCCCACCAGCAAGTTCACATCATAGTTTGTGCTGTACTTTGCATGTGCTGATTGTCTCTTGTTCGAATTGGAAACATATTAACTCGTTTTGATCGAGAGTGAGGTCAAATACTCAAATCCTATACCTGAGGCAATAATGCTGATGAATATGGATGGAGTTGAATAGAGTAAACAACTTTATTGATTTCTTCAACGGTTTTGGAGGTACAATGTTAATATTGTTGCATCTTGTTTGCTTCTTCAATAGGTTTATTGTTACCAGGTTTCGCTGGAATCTGAATGCTGGTTTATACGTGAAATTGGTGCTTGAAAGAAGGAATCACCTTGACAATTTGATCTGAGGCTGTCCGGATATGGTTGAGCTGTTAATGGAAAATGAATTAGGCGATGATTCTGTCTTGAGAACTGCGTGAATGCCTGTTTCTTGAAACAGGCAACATGGTTATTGTCCTTATGGATTGGATCTGATTGTAGCACCCTGGATTAGAATTCTAATTTGGTCTCAAGTACTGGTTGGCTTGTAATATGTTAATCATACCTCTGCCGTCTGGACTCTACCAATTGTGAATTTTATTTTATTATACTCAATTGTAATTTTTTTTTTTCGTGCCTTCGTTTGCTGTTTTTTAACTAGAGTTTTAATTATTAAAACTTTTACAGTCCTGATTTTATAAGTAAAACCTATAATGAATTATCAAATATATGGTGATGATGTGATACTTTGAAAAATGGGATAAGTAATGCTTTAAAGCTCAAAAATTCATGTTGCAAATTGATTTGTAACAACTATATTTGATTATAACATTATGTGAACTGTTGATATGTGTTTGTCACATTATTTGGGTAATGAAATAGAGAATGATAGTTTATTATTATTATTATTATTATTATTTTAAAAAAAAGGTTAAACAACTAATGATTTAAAAATTTTGCTTTTGATTCTTCATAATTCATACATAAAATTGCGAATTATGTTTTGAATTTAAAACTACAGAAGAAAAAAAAGAGATAATTATATTAGATTTTTTTTATTTGAAATATTACAATAATTTGGGTTTTGGGGGTAGGGAAGAGACTTGAACCCACGACCTCGTGGTGTGGGTGTGAGTGGATTAACTGTTGGGTCAAACTCATTTTGTCGTACTTTATATATATATTGACAAAATAATTATAGTAGAATTGAACATGTAAATCTATAAAAGTTTCCTCTTTATTACTTATTTTATTTAATAAAATAAAGAAAAAATAACATAAATTTGTATATAATTTGTATTTAAATTGTTATATTTTTTTAATTAAAGTGTAGATATTTTAATTGACAAGTTAACCTCAATATACAAAAGGTAAAAATAAAATAAAAAATAGGGTGCCTGTTATAAAATAATAAACAATAAAATAAAACAGAAAAATGCCCAAAAAAGAATATATTATTTTATTCCTCGATACTTCTTAGATGAAGACTCCTATTTATAGTCTTTACAAATCTTTTATAGTTATAATTTACACAATAATCCATAGAAATTACAACATCAATTGACCATTAATCTTTTGGGTGTATAAGAGAAATGAGGAAGATAATAAGTTTGATTTCTGGACATCTACTGACATTGAAACATTGAACAATGTTTCTATACTAGTGCCGATATGGATACTTATAAAACTAATTAATATACTTATATTTTATTAAAAAATGTAATAACAAAAATATCAAAATAGAAATTTATTGATAAGGACAAATTATTTTAATTAAAAATAAATCAAATATTTATACGCTCATTAATTACACTCATATCTTCAACTATACATCTTTATTATAAAAAAAAAACTTATGACACACCCTAACTTATGACAAACCATAATTTTTATGATAAACCCTAATTAAACTTTTTTATCATCACATAATTATCATATAACAAAGTAAAAGGAAAAGAATTTTTAGAGGACTCTGATCATAAAGAGGTATGTATTTCTTTACTTTTTTTTTCTTTTATGTTTAGTAATCAACTCTATCGATAAACAAAATATTTTTTATATATAAATATCATTGAGCGTTTTTTTTAAGGTAGTTGTATATGTAATATAATTTCAAATTGAAAATCTCTTGACTCCATATACAATTAAATTCTACATATTCATTTTCATAAGGCTAAGTAATCATTATATTAGAAGATGATTTGATTCCAAAAATAATATGATAATTTTTTTATAAATTAGGTGTGTTAATAATTTAAGAGAGTTTATAAATAGTATTAAAATGAATATATTCATTTCAATTAGGGAACTATTGATATTAGGATGAATGTTTATAGTAATATTTATTTTTTAAACGAGGAGCTTCTCTTTACATCTCACAAATTATCTGTTTACGTTTCATTATAATTTTTTATTATTATTAATGACAAGATTAGTGCTATTGGCACACCCCCACCGGTCTATTTATGTCTCACTTTTTAAAATTTTGGTTTAATTAAATAAATTAAATGTTTTTATTAAAATTTTAATTTATTCCAAAACTACTATTTTTAGTTATTTTTCAAACTTAATACACCACATGTATATGTCATTTTCTTACCTCTATTGAACGATTAATTTTTTTTCTTCTTATTTCTTATTTTAGATGTTTTTTCATTCTTCTTATTTCATGGTTGAAAAGAAAAAAGAAAAAAGAAAAAAGAAAAAATAACAGGACTACTTCAACACTGTAGTGGTCAAAAATACGTTAGCCCAAAAAAAGTTGGCCATTAGGGTTCCCAAAAGCTAAATAAGTAATTTCAAAGAATCTAAAAATAGTCCCACTTATTGAGCTAGGCTAAATAAAGCCCATGGCCCAATATACAAGCCTTGTAAGACACCAATCTCAATAGGCGCAATCATGAGACTAGGCATAAACAATTAGATAAAGACCCAATAAGGGACCTGTATTAGTCAAACTCGGACCATGTCAAACCATTGGAAGATCAATGTCATTAAGACTATAACGTCTAAATCGATTCTGTAACGTCGACATCAATGTCATTTATTCTATAACGTCCAAATCAATGTTATTAAGTGAGCCAACCGTTGGCTCACTGCCTTCCTCATATAAATTGAAACCCCCTATCATTCACAAGGGGGGCTGAACTCTCTAAGCTATTGAGCAAACTATAGCTCTGCAATTCACGCTACAATTGAGATGTCACTCGGTCCATATAATCGAAGTGCATGCCCCCGTTCGACAGATCAATAGTCGACTAAAGCCATTAGCCATCTAGCCAACATCTCTTGTTGACCTCAATCTAAGATGACCTCTATCAACTCTCAATCACTGGACTACATACGTCGCCTCTGGTATGCCTGATCTCAAATAATCTCTAACATATCTTCTATCTCTACTTTGGTCTCCAGGATAGTCTGAGTCGACCTCCTCGACGACCATCTTCATAATGGTCTAAGTCGACCTCTTGGAAGATCACTTTGAATATCTCCAGAATGGTCTAAGTCGACCTCCTCGACGATCTTCTCGAATATCTCCATGATGGCCTCGACAATCATCTCGATTATGTCCAAGGATGGTCTAAGTTGACCTCATTAACGATCATCTCGAATATCACTAGAATGGTCTATATCGACCTTCTTGACGATCACTGTCGAATATCTCTAGGATGGTCTATATCGACCTCTTCAACGATCACTTCGAATATCTCTACCTCGATCTATATTGACCCCTTGCTAGCCAAGTTACATCTTCTATTCTACAACCTATATCGATATATACATGTTCCGTCATCTTTTGTTTAACATCATATATATACCTAAGGTTAGCCTGTAAATCATAGTCTATTCTCCTTTTTTTTGTCTACATACTTGTCTCCTTGCAGACTTGAGCGACGGAGAGTCCCCTAAGGGGACCACCCCCTCTGTGGCTCGACGATCGCTACTTTTCTTTCTATCTTACAGGTTGTCGGTGCCCACCTCGACAACTCAACTAATTGTGGATTTTTCAACGTCTACAAACACAACGATAGCTTAATATCATTTTAAAGAAAAAGTAAACTTCAAACTTATTTCTATAGAAGGAATTGTTTCTAGATGTTTGATATCATCCTCAAACAATTCTTGTAGATGACAATTCTTACAGATGTTTGATGTCGTTCTTGGAAAATTCTTCCATATGCTTGATATCGTTCTTAGACCCTTCCATAATATTTTGTATGTGTGTAAGAAGCAAATTGTAGGGTTAAGAGTTAAAAGAATTTTTTTTTTGAAGAAACGGATTACAAAAATGATGGTTTTTTTTATTTTAGAAAAGGAATGTGTGGTTTTATTATATTTACTATGTAGAAGATTTTTTTCCCTTAAATTGTATATCCCTTTAAGTAATTTCTATAAAAGAAAACTAAATAAAAAACAATGGATTATAAATAAATTAAAAAAAAACAATGGATTTGTTCAAACTATAGAAATGTGATGGTGGTTGTTGTTGAATATGTTTTGAATTATCCCAGTGAAAATGAAATTGTCCACTGATAAAGAGATTATTCAAAAAGTAATGAATGATCGTGATTCATATGATAGTTGTGTTTTACCAATTGTTTTTCCAAAAGATATAGGTGTATGAATTGAAAAAAAATAATTAAGGATGATATTGTGTTCGGTTTAAGTATAAAGAAAAGGTAATCGACTTTAGATAGAGATCAGTTGAATTGAAAAAACATAAGTTATTAAGTAAAAAGTTCATAATATATATAAATATATATATATTATAAATTTTCTTGTGATGTTCTTTTATGTAATTAATTTATATATTCGTTAGGCCTTAACGGATTTTTTTTAAAATTATTATTTTATATATCTAATGAGGTTATTATTAAAATTTAAAAATAACAATAAGTATTATTAAAATAAAATGAAGTGTCTTTATAAATGTTTTTTTTTAAATGGAGTATCCTTAAAATGAGAATGTCAAAAGATAAAACGATAATTTTGGAACAAAATGAAACGTCTTTAGAATTTTTTTTAAATTTAAATTTTTAGAATAAAGTGTCTTTAGAAAATAAATGTAAATAAAAAAAATTGAATTATCAAAAGAAACTTTTTTTTAAATTTTTTTTAAACGTGTACCTACAAAAAGAGTGGTGTTATTGACACCCTCTGAGAGTCCATTTTTGCACCCCTATTGCTGACCACATCAAAAACCTAAGTAAAAAAAAAAAAATAAAACCATCAAAGACGATTAATACAACACTCCCAAACTACCACAAACAAGCCTTTTTTTCTTCTGACAAGAACAAAAAATTCGTATACAAGAATAATGATTTTACCATGAATTAAGAAAAAAAAACAAGCTGTGTAATAGAGGTGAGAAAGATGTATAAAGAAATTATTCTAAAAAACTGTATGAAGAGATCAAGGAGGGGGATATATTTTTATTTTTATTTTTATTTTTTTGAGAAAGTGAAGGAGTCTATTAAGTTTAAAAAATAAGTAAAATAGTAGTTTTGAAAATAATAAAAAATTAATAAAAACAATTTTTTTAAAAGTCGGACATAAATAGTTTAGTAAAAGAGGTGCTAATTTTAATGAGTGTACCTGATTAGTTTTATGAGCGGTCATATTGGCGCCCAAAAACAAATATTGCCAATTTAGTTTTTTTGTTTTAAAAAAAAATATTGCCAATTTATTATTATTATTTTTTAAAAATAAAACACCGCTAATTTTGCTTCACTTGGAAATCATTTGTGGATTGTGGATACTGCATGTGCATTTATTACATGGCGAAATAAAATTTATGAGATGACAAATTCTGATTGGAAGAAGATGCCACTAAGCAATATTGATTGGCTTTCCCTATACACGAATTTGTAATTTAAATTTTTTATTTTCTCAAAAAGTAAGGCAAAGAAGAGGAGGAACCATGTTTCTGTTCACTTCAAAGTGTCTCTCTCTCTCTCTCTCTCTCTCTCTCTCTCAATAATACTCAGACACTTGCTTACCAAAAAAGTGTCTCCCTCTCTCTCTCTCTCTCTCTCTCTGCTAGTTACTTGGTCTCATTCCTCACCTAAACGCTCTCTTACCCAACAACGATCACTCCCTCTTCACACAAACCCAATTATATGATTTGCTTTTTCGCTTCTGTTATGCCTTGTAGATCTGACCACCTCTCAGAAACCCCCAATGCATTGATTTTATTCTAACCAGATTCAATGGGATCGACTGGCAGCAAGGCCTTTTCCAACGAATCCACCACCGCCTCCTCCTCCACCGCTGTTACCAATCGTCGGAGGACAAGATCTAGTAGAACCAACTGGGGTTTCCGCTCCCCTTGTCTCGGCTTGCCATCCGGATCTCGTCGCGATAATCGCGACATTAACAACAATAACCAGGTTCTTCATTTTCATATCTTTTAATGCTTTTTTTTTTGGGGTTTGTAAATGGAAATAATTTGATAACCCAACAATATATGGGTTTGTGTAAATTGTATGAAAAGTTAGTTGTTAATGTACTGAACAAATAGTTATAATGCAGAGAAAAAATGAAAATGAAATGGAGCAAACGGAAACAGAGTCGGATGAGTTGGAAATTGATTGTGATAGGAAAGTGAAAGACGACATTCCATCAAACGGTGAGCTTGATGGATGGAATCAAGCAAGTATCACCTCCACAACCGGTAGCAGCTCTGCCCGGTCATCTTCGAATCCTAGTCGTTTCCTTTCTCGTTTTAGTTTCATTCCGGGTAATCTAAGTTTCAGATTAAGCAGAGCCACCAGTTTAGGATCATCCAGGGCCTATCCCGTCTCGCCTACAAACCTTTCTGTGTTGAATGATGAGCAAGACCTTAGTATAGTACCTTCTTCAGGACCTTCCACTCGTAACTTCATTGATAGGATCGAAATCGAATCTCAGCAAGGTAGTGACCTGCTACCTGTATCCCTCATTAATGGAACTTCCACACACTGTCGTCAAGATAGTAACTTTCAATCGGTTTCCTCTGTTAACAATCCAGACATAGATATTGATGGCACTAGAGTAGTGGGTGTTGATGGAAATGTGGATTCTCCGATAACTCTTAATGAGTTGGAGAATGTTGGAACAAGATATTCTGATAGGCGGATTGGAGCTCGGGAACCTGTTGAAAGGAATGTTCGCTTTAGCAGAACCCTTAGTGTTGGAAGACTTCGTGACAGAGTTCTTCGAAGATCATCACTGTCTGACTTTACATTTTGTCCTCTGCAACAAGAGAGAGAAGCCAGGGATGCTAATCAGGGTAGTGGACGACATGCCTTTGGTCATGATACAATGATGCCAACCTCTGAAGGTAATGCTGCTACCTCTCCAACAACGTCTGGTTATTCTTCATCTGGTATGTCTAGCTCCTTGTTCAACATTCAAGATCCTGAGGTGGAAACGTCACGAGCAAGAGAAGCCAGGTATCATGATCTATTGGAACACAGATCAAATTTCCTTGAGCGGAGGAGAAGAATACGATCTCAGGTTTGTTTCCTGCACGGCATTATTTTTAGTTTCTTGTGAGACATTTATCAATTAGTGAACACCAAATTAGATATCTGGCTTTTCACTTTTTACATCAAATATCGAGCATTGCTTCCATATTCTCATATCATATTCAATATAGAGTAGACTAGTAATGTGCTAGCGGTGTCAACTATATGCCGGTCTCATATAGGAAATAACTTAGATTAACAATTGTCCCAATGGTATAATAAATGTGATGTCTGCTGCACCTCTTTTTTGTACTGTTTGTATTCTTTCTGCTATAATGCTTTTATGAATAGCTCTTCTAGGCATGGATTGCTTTCCAACCACTATATTCTCGTAATCTTACACATTTAGGTTAGTGATCAACATATTAAATGGTGCAGGTTCGTGCTCTTCAGAGGCTGGGAAGTCGTTTTGAGAACCTTTCTGGGCATGAGAGGTCTTGTATCTTATCTGGTCAACATAGGATGGGTCGCTGCACTTGCCGTGTAACTAACCGAGATGCCAATTCTAATGATGAGACCGGCACTAGGGCTAGCATATCAAGAATTGTAATGTTGGCTGAAGCATTATTTGAGGTAATGTTATTATGTTAGCATCCTTTCTAGTGCCCATTCTGCAAGGTGTTTTTCCCCATATTTATATATTTATGTTTGAATGTTGTGGACTTATTTTCATTAGGTTCTGGATGAAATTCATCAGCAATCTGTGGTGTTATCCTCTCGACCTTCTGTGTCTGCATTGGGATCTATTCCTGCACCTAATGAGGTTGTGGAATCTTTGCCTGTGAAATTGTATACCAGATCACAGAAAAATCAGAATGAGGAGGCTGCACAGTAAGTATTTTTGTTTCTTCAGTGTTTTACATTCCTTGTGCTCCAGTCTTTTATGGTGGTGGTTGCTTTCTTATTTGAGTAACTGGCGGTGGATGATTTTGACAACCTATGACAATAGTTGTTGTGCTATCACATCATGTGTTTTTTTGGGCGATTGGCTTTGTCTACATTGCTCTTCTATATTGATGTTATACATTAATATTGTTTCCCACATTTTGTTTAATATAGGCACGATAATTTATTAGTTAATTATTTTTTTGGGTGGTCTTAACATGTATCCTAAAGTCGGACTTTAAGACCTAAAAAGTGGTTCAAAATGGTCGACAAAACAGCGAGAACAGCTAGAATACTATTCTTGCTTTGATCTTTACTATACTTTTCATATCCCCAATTTCACTTTTCAGGATCTCTACTGTTTTTCTTTCGTGGTTAGATAATGGTATTTTTTTAGCAATTTCCTTTTATGTGATATATCAATTTTAAGCACATCTTGTTTTCTTGTCTGCACTTTTCTTTATTAGTTTTGTCTTCCCTATCTTCTTTTTTTTCCTCAAATAATGTAGTCCGATTATAAATCACTTTCTAAAAATCAATATTGTTATTGACATCTCATGGTCCTAATTGCTGTTTGGTTTGGCTGTCACTGAAATGAACAGATGCTACATATGCCTTGTGGAGTATGAGGAAGATGACAGTGTGCGGATATTACCTTGCCATCATGAATTTCATAGAACATGTGTAGACAAATGGCTCAAAGAGGTTCACAGGTATGGCATGAATTAGTGTTATATCCTTTCATGCTTTGAATTATTAACACACAAATGTGCATGTATATAATGATATCTTTGGCAAAAAAAAATTTGCCATGAAATTATAGAAAGGAAAATTTGAGTGAACTTGAAGGAAAGTATCCTAGTTCCTATGAAAAAAGAAGAAAGCTATTCACTAGTGATTTGCGACAAACGAGTTGTATCTCTGCTGTTATAGCTGACAATTACAAGTTGGACAGTAATGTTGATGGACATTGATGTGGGCAACTTAAAATTACCTAGTAAGGGCCAACAATACCTTTAGGTGGGCCGGTGGGGTTTGCTTGGTGGAATCAAGGGTGTAAAGGAAAGAGGAATCTTTACTCCATTATTTGTTTTGCAAAAATGCCATGAAAAGCAGTCCACCATAATGGTGGATTAGGATTCCTGACCAAGGGGTTAAAAATGTTAATTTCTTTCCTTCGTCATATCTTAATTTCTAATTTTGTCTTTGTACAATTAATTTAGAATATTTAAATTAGTTATAAGAAAAAAATCAAATTTAAAATAAAAAAATTTAAAAAGTTTTTTAAGAAATTTAAAAAATAATCTAATAATTAAATAAATCTAAGATTTTTTTTTTAAAAAAAAAGAAAAAACAATTGTAGGCAGCCATTGGTGGCCTCCTCGTCATTGTTTGTCGTTGTCGTCATTTGAGGCCATTGTCGGTGAGAGTCCTATAGTTCTCGCTAAGGAGGAGACGAGGGCTTTCTTCTGGTTGTAGGAGGTTCGCCTTTTCCATCACGATGGATGACTCCTCATTGAAGTAGGCTTGTGCCCTCATGAAGTGGCCACCATGGAAGCCGATTTGGTTATTTTATTTTTGAATTTATACCTTAAAAACAATTATTATTACATAGTTTTCTTCATGATTGATTTTTTTATTCAAGCTTTTAATTTAATTTAACAAAATATCATAGGAGACGAGGGCCTTCTTCTAGTTGTAGGAAGTTTGCCTTGGAGGTTTGTGTTACCTCCTCTAGTGGCTACCATGGATGCCAATTCGGTTTTTTGTCATTTTATAATTTATACTCTAAAAATTAAAAATTATTATTATTTAAAAATTAAAAATTATTATTACATACTTTCTTTAGGATTGATTTTATATTCAAGATTAGAATTTAATTTAACAAAAAGTCAAATTATAGGAGAACTTTGTCTAAGTATAAATTATTCCATTATGGATTCTATGATTTCAATCAAAGGAAAAAATGGATTTCTTTCCTACAAGGATTCCTTTCCTACAAGGATTCCTTTCCTAGATGTATTCTATTACTATGTGGTTTCTTTTCCGCCAACCAAACATGACCGGGTCATATAATTGTTGTCATGGTTAAATGTGGATGCAGGTTCTAAGAATGTCAAACTTTGAGGATTTTATTTTTCACATTTTTATTTGCATATTTCATTTGGATTTTGGGCATGATAATAGCATTCCATACAACAGGACGGTTTCCCTGGGCCTAAACCGGCCTTGCTTTTATCTCCCAGTTGCAAGTGCCTTGGAACTTCTCCAAACTGTTTTCATTTGTATATTTGAAGTGTTCTTGCCCATTGCTAATGCATCAGAGTCATCAGACATTTCTCTTTCCTAATCATTATATTTTATTTAGCTTGTTTAAATTCTATTACTTGTACGGTACCTCTCAGAAACTGCCTATTTGCTTGTTTCAAACATGCTCTTGGAATTCTTTAACCACCAATAGATTTTTCCTAAACATTTCTTCTTCCTAATATTAAATTTTATACAAATTAACCAAGTTGTTCTGATGATAAGTTTTTGTGGCTAGGAATAAATTAGGACTCCTTTGATTTTCAGAAGTTGGTTAAATATTTAATGGTCTCACATATGTGTGTGCGTTTATTTATTTATTTAAATAAAGCTACAAGTGTGACATGCAACTTTTATGTTATCTCTGATAGCTTTTTCCATTCCATCCTTGATTCCACCTAGCTAAGTTCTCATGGCTGCGCGTGTGGGCTCATTGGTCCACTCTTGACTACCTTTATTATCATTATATATTTCTTTGGTTGGTAATATTGATGATTTATCATGGCATGCAGAGTTTGTCCTCTTTGTCGTGGAGATATCTGCAAATCTGATACACTGCCATCGGAAAACTAAGGTGTTAGGTGAGTAGGGAGCTCAGTCTGCTTCTGGAAGACCATGGAAGAATTATCGGGGAGTAGGTATAGAGTATCTGCTGCTTGAAGATCATTGCGGAATTATCTGGGAGTAGCCAAGGTTCTCTAATTTTCAGGACAGGGGAGTGAGAACAATGGCATAGAAGTTCAGCCTCTTCTACCAGAATGGTTGTTTTTGGTCCTTTTTTTAGGTTTTGGTTGCAAAATACAACATCTAACCATGGTAGAAATGGACTGAACTACTTGCTGTTAGCAGGAAAAGGGAAAGAATCAGTTTATTGCTATTTCTGTATTTGACTTTTGATTCATGGCCCCAAAATATCATTTGATATATTCAGTGAAATTTCCTTGTGATTCTTTTGTGCTTTTCTGCTTCTCCTTTTAGTGGGTGAATCATCTTCCCTCAGGATTGGTGATTGATCTAATCTAAATTACAAAAGTCATCTTCCCTTATGAAGTCATCTAGGCCTTGACTTGACAGTAAAGGTTCTTGATACAGTTTCCAAAATTTCAGGTCTCATTTGATTTTGCGTAAAAGAGATTTATGATTATGTTGCTTCAAAACTACAGAAGTTTTTTGACCAGCTTCAAAACTGATGATGGGTCTATATATTTTTTTGTTGAACAATTACAAGAGGTAAAAGCTAGATTGTCAAAAATTGTTATTCACCAAAATTGATTGATTTGTCCATTTTAATAAAGAAGTAGTGTGTTTATCATTCTACTTGTTTCAGAGAAACAATAATATAAATGAAAAATATAAAATAATAAATAAAATAATAAATATCTGTTTTTAAACACAAACAACTATAGTCTATAATGTACTGTATGTTCAAGCTTGCTCATCAATCGGGCACACCCGAGCCCGATCCTTAAAGCCAAATACGCCCGACCCCACCCTTTTGTCTTTTGACAGCTCAACCCTTTCACAAATTTTATTTTTTATTTTTTAATAAAATTTGTAAAGATAAAATTTTAAGAATAAACACCAACAGCTGAGGCGCTGAGCTAATTTTTGTGTGTTTTTTTTTGAAGTAATTTTTCAGAATAAAGTTGATTTGTGATTTTATGAAATGAAGAGGAGGAAGTAGTAGAGTATATTAATTATTAAAAAGAGTGAGTGAGAGAGTGGGAGCAAGAATTGGAATAACAAATGTAACACTTGCTTCCAAAAATGAACACGATCACCAACATCGATGACAATCCAAACCAGAACCTTATCGATCCTCAAACCCAGACCCAATCTCATACCCGCCGACCCCGTGGTTTCGCGGCCACGGCGGCCGCCTCCGCCAACTCAAACACATCGGCCGGAAAGGCCAAGAAAGAGAGGGAGAAAGAGAAGGAGAGGACCAAGCTCCGAGAGCGCCATCGCCGAGCCATCACTAGCCGCATGCTTGCTGGCTTGAGGCAGTACGGCAATTTCCCACTTCCCGCGCGTGCTGACATGAATGATGTACTCGCTGCTCTCGCGCGTGAGGCTGGCTGGACTGTTGAAGCCGACGGTACCACCTATCGACAGTCTCCGCCTCTTCAACAAATGGTTTGTGTTTTAATCATTCATTGTTGTAAATTGTAATTTGGTGGTGTCGCTTGTGTTATTGCGTTTTGTTTAAATTGCATGTGAATTTTGGCCAGGCATCTTTCCCTGCGAGGTCGGTTGAAAGCCCAGTATCTGCTAATAACTGCTCTGTCAAAGCAGCAGTCGACTCCGTTCTTAGAATTGACGAGAGCTTGTCACCTGCTTCTCTTGATTCTGTTGTAATTGCTGATCGAGATTCAAGAACTGATAAATTCACTAGTGTCAGCCCCATTAACTCTGTTGAATGTTTGGAGGCTGATCAGGTCGTTTTCTTGGCCATACATTTATTTGTCTTTTTAACAGATTTTTATTAGTTTTTTGGTTTTTAAATTGTGGGGGTTGAATGTGCAGCTTATACAAGATGTTCGTTCTGTGGATCATGAGAATGATTTTACTGGAACACCATATGTCCCTGTTTATGTGATGCTTGCAGTAAGTGTTTGCTTCTCTGGGATTTCAAATTCAAGTGTTGTTTATGAATGCTAAAACCCTTGAATTGTCGTGCCAGAACGGTGTCATCAACAATTTCTGCCAGTTGGTTGATCCTGAAGGTGTTAGACAAGAGCTTAGTCATATGAAGTCTTTGCATGTAGATGGCATCATTGTAAATTGTTGGTGGGGTATTGTTGAAGGCTGGACTCCTCAGAAATATGCATGGTCTGGCTATAGGGAACTGTTTAACATCATCCGAGAGTATAACCTGAAGTTGCAGGTGATATTTGTTTTTTTTTTGCTTGTGTTAGTGTAATAAAATGTGCTCGTTTATGATGAGCCGTAGTGTTCAATTTCCAAATGGTTTCTGGTGTACCGATTTGTTTTCGCCTACGTTACATGAATTACCTTGAGACATGACCTATTTACAGATGGACCTAGGTGGTTTCTGAATTCTTTTTAAAAAAAAAAAACCCTTTGAATTTTGAAAATCCATAGAAATCTTTCCCAGAACTTGCCATAAACTTGCCCTGCATGGGAAGTTTTTCACAAAAAAATAAAAAAAATAAATAAAAATAACCAGCCAGTTTTTCCAGCAATTAGTCAAAATGCAGACTTGTAATTTTCAAAATTACTTGGTTAGCATCAAACAGTCCATTTGTGCCAATATAGTTTTTCTTTGGTTATAGTTTGAGTGTGTTGAGATAAGATATAGCTTTTTGAAATAATTTAATACATTTGTAGAAAATAGAACACTGTTAATCTAATCTGCTGACTTTTCTAGTCAAAATGCAGACTCATTGGGAATAATGCTATATATAGTGCAGAGTTTCTTGAATATGCAGGTGTTGTGTCTAATTTAACACTTTTGTAGTTATGAAAGAAATGTTAGTCATTAAGGCAGACCATTTTCTGTTATGGCTTGTCTCTTCTTTGATAAAAAATGTTTTCTAATATGACACTGGGTGTTTAGGTCTTCAGTACACTTAGACTTAGTTCATCATCTACCACTTACTTATAAATAACAATAAATACCAGTGGCCGTTACTTTGCTTCCAAAGCTTCTGGGAACCGATAAAAGAGTGTGTATGTATGGTGTATTGGTGTGTGTGTGTTTTTATCCTGCATTAGTAATGTTTACCCATAACTTATAGTAACTCATTCATGGAATTCTCTTTCGAATGGTTTTATTAGAATATGGAAAGTGCTGGTCTTTCTTTTGTTTTTTCTAAATAGTATTCAGGACAACTTGTTTACGTCTCTAATGTGTACCCATAGATTATAGTAGCTCATTCGTGGAATTTTCTTTCGAATGGTTTTATTAGAATATGGAAAGTAGTGGTCTTTCTTTTGTTTTCTCTAAATAATATCGTGGACAACTTGTATATGTCTCTGGACTTAATCTTCTGTACTTAATCTTTCTCTATTTTGACACAATTTTACTTATGAAAAATAAAATCCAAATATGGAAACTATCTTTCTCATATTTTTGAATTGTGTTTTGCAATCTGTTCGTGTTCTTAAATTGAAGGTTGTAATGGCATTTCATGAGTATGGAGCAAATGACTCTGGTGATGTACTGTTCTCTCTCCCCCAGTGGGTTTTGGAAATTGGTAAAGGAAATCAGGATATATTCTTCACTGACCGTGAAGGAAGGAGAAATACTGAATGTCTATCTTGGGGTATTGACAAAGAACGGGTTCTAAATGGAAGAACTGGTATTGAGGTATTAATATATCTTATATACTTAATATTGCTTATATTATAGATGATGAAACTCTTATAAGTTTCATTTGTATAGAGAATCTTTTTTTTTTCTCAGTTGACACTACCTCATGGCCGTAACATCCAGAATTTCTGTGCATATGATCGTTTTCAGACATTCTTAAGTTTTTGTAGGTCTATTTTGATTTTATGAGAAGCTTTCGAACAGAGTTTGATGACTTTTTTGCGTTGGGTCTCATTTCTGCTGTTGAAATTGGACTTGGACCATCTGGAGAGCTGAGGTATCCTTCTTATCCAGATAGGATGGGATGGAGGTATCCTGGCATCGGTGAGTTTCAGGTATCTCTTAATGCTATCACCATACTCAGAATTACATTGAGAGCCTTCCTGAGAGCATTTTTACTGTGCAGGATCTTCTATCAGGCGATACCCCATATCTTGCTTCATTTATTGTCTAATAGACCCTTGGCTTCATTTTTAAGTAAAGTTTTAGTTTATTTCCATCATACTTCCACTAATATTGTTGCTTCTCTACAGTGCTATGATAAATATTTACAACAAAATCTACGCAAAGCTGCTAGATTGCGTGGACACTCATTCTGGGCAAGAGGACCCGATAATGCTGGTCAATACAATTCTAGGCCCCATGAAACAGGCTTCTTTTGTGAACGCGGTGATTATGATAGCTATTATGGGCGCTTTTTCCTCCATTGGTATGCTCAATCACTAATTGATCATGCAGATAATGTATTGTCTCTCGCAAGCCTTGCATTTGAAGAGACAAAACTTGTTATTAAGGTACATATGGGTGTATCTGAAGTTGCTCTTTATTTGTTCGCCATTGTTATAATGTTATCTACTTGTGTGGCCATGTAAATTACATTTACATTACACTTCTTGATGTCATCCAACTCAGAAGTCAATCATAATCAACTATGCCGTCTTTGATTTTAATGAATGGGGTGATTTCCATCTACATAGTTCTGATGATCAATTTAATCTGCTACTCAAACCCTTTCACAGCCATCTTCACTATGCACCGCCGCTTCAGCCTCAAGCCACCTATTTTGCTTCTTTGGCTACTGCCTTTGCAGCAGCTGCATTGCACTTTCAATCCGGGGCATATATATACACCCCAACCTTCACTTGTGGGACTTGAAGCCCCAAAGCATGCATATAAAACCTTTTCTTTAAATATTCTGTAGTTCTATTCTATCTGTATTCGTTATATTGGATTTTGGTTGCTGAAAAGTATGACTGCCTACTGCAATCAACATTGGTTTTACATATGAACTTGCCCAGTCCAAAATCCTCATTGATTCAATATGTTTTGTTTTACTTTTACACACGAGTTGCATCTGCAATAACAAGATAGTAAATTGTAATGTATCCTCTAATGTTTATAACTGTGGCTGGGCGATTTTTAATAGTTTGAATCATGTGATGTAATGTAAAATCCAAAGTGAGTTTATTGTTTCCCTCTCTCACAAACTATGAAAATGGCTAATGCATTGGTGTCTTAGGTATGACTTAGTAAAGATAACTTGTTTGAGAATTTGGAGATCTGTGGAATAGGTTAGGTGATGACTTTACATGCCACCCATTTCAATTTTCATTGTTAGCAGTATGTTCTATCCAAGTGGCAGGATTGGGTGGTTGGGTTTGGAGATTTAGGGTTGAGAGATGTGAATAGTGATTAATGGAGGAGAGTGAAAGTTCTGAGGAATCAGTGGCGATTATTTTTAAATATATGGAGTTGGAGTTGGGTGACAAGCAAGTTGATGATGTGTGTTGCTGGATTCCTTCAAGAAACAGGCAGTGTGGTTAGGGGATGACTTTACATGCCTGTTTAAGGTTTCTTTCCTTTGTGTGAACTGCAGTTCATCTCGTTTAGTTAAGAGGCATAAACCAGTTTTATTATCTAAACTGCTTACAATGAAAGTGAATCAATAAGCCACATTGGAATACATTATAAAGTAATGCAAAACAATGAGTAAAGCTTTATCATTAATTGGCTTTATATGTGGATCATTTTCCATTTCGCTGCCCAGAGTTGCAGGATTTGTTTGTCACCTTTCAGCATTCACCGGCCGATGTGTAAGATGGTATTTGATATCAGGTTCAGGTGTAAGAGCTGGCTGATAAAGTTAGTTGATTGGGGGTGGTGCGTAATTGTCTATATTAAAACTAATAAATCAAACATACTTTGTCATGTTTGGAGAAATTGATTTCAATTTGAAGACAACATATAAGATTCAGTTATTTCTACTTCGGTTTCTCTATTCCTTGCTTGGATGGCAGATTGAGATCAAATGATATTATTTTATACATTCATTGTATTGTCTGTGGAAGTCTTTATATACTTTAAGATGAAAATGAACTTACTTATTCATTGTATCTTGGTAATGTGGCGTACGTATGTCACAAACAAGAATGCTAAAAGCCTAAAACAATAACAAAAATTTTCCTGATAAAAATGAACCTCCATTTTGCATTAATTGTCCTTACCAAAATCCAAGTCGATTTTATATTTAGATTATTACTGAACAGGAAAGAGATAGTAGGGAGCAAATGAAAATAAATAATCCTGATGTGCA
Organism: Dipteronia sinensis; assembly: GCA_033220585.1. NCBI lineage: Eukaryota > Viridiplantae > Streptophyta > Magnoliopsida > Sapindales > Sapindaceae > Dipteronia > Dipteronia sinensis. The sequence goes on from CM065645.1 coordinate 32,614,317, forward strand.
GGTTCCTGCAGTTTATTGGTGGTACAAGACTGCCAGCCATGCAGCAGAACTAACAGCAGGATACTATAACCCTAGGAATCAGGATGGATACTTTCCGGTTTTTGAGGTTCTGAAGAAGCACTCGGTGACAATGAAGATTGTGTGCTCAGGATTGCAAGTTTCTAATCTGGAGGGCAATGAAGGTTTGGCTGATCCAGAAGGTTTGAGTTGGCAGGTAATGGCTCTTTTTGACATCCCATGACTTCACATTTTTCTCCTAAGGCTGTCTGTATTTTTTTCTTTCTAGCAGCTTCTAACGAGTGCTGCATGAATTCTTGAATTCTTTTAAGATTTGAAGTGGAACATAATCCAGGATTACTTGCTGACCATAGGCAGATTTGGATAAATTGTTCTGCTCGTGTTAGCAAATCTTGATACTATGATACATCTTATATGTTCCATTTGTATCTGATTACATTTGATCTGTTTCTAAATTAAAACATGTATATCTTATATCACCATATTTATCTAATGAGGGTTCTAAATATTTATGTATCTTTGCAATATGCACATCAATACAATAAAATCATCCTTTTCATTTTCTCACAGCTTGCTTAAATTTACATGAGTGATTTCTATTTACTCAACACAGGTCTTGACATGTTCTCATTTGTTCCTACAGGTTCTTAATTTGGCCTGGGATCGGGGATTGACTGTAGCTGGTGAGAACGCACTTTCATGTTATGATAGGGAGGGGTGCATGAGAATAGTTGAGATGGCAAAGCCAAGAAATGATCCCGATCACCGTCACTTTTCATTCTTTGTGTATCAACAGCCAACTTCTCTGCTTCAGGGAACCATTTGCTTCTCAGATTTGGATTATTTTATTAAGTGCATGCATGGTAAGAATTCCTAAAGTTCTTTCGTACCAAGTGTTAAAGGCTCAAAGCCAACTTCACCGCTATTATCTCCTACAACCTAGGCAAAAAGTTTAAATATGAAATGTGTGAGTGTGATTGATTAATATTTCATGGCTTTCGATGAAAAATGTGCAGAAAAAATAGATTAAAAAGTACTAATTTTCTTGAAAAGAAATATTTAATATAAAGTTTTTGAAAATGCTTTTTAATTATAAAATATTTAAATGTTTCAATTCAATGATTAATTATTTTGATTCTAAAGATAGTCATCTTATTCTCAACCATAGGATCAACTCTTGACACTATAAGGTCTCATTTGCTTAAATTCTGAAACCATCCAAGCAAGGCTTGTATCTTGATTCTTGAGTGTATGGTAAAGCTTCTTTCTAGTCATATCTTTTGTGTTATCTACTTTTTGTATGCTTACCTAAGTGTAACAAGCCAAGTCATGTATCTAAGACGGCGCAGTTTGCACTCAAAGCCAAGTCCTTGACAATTCGCATGGTTGTGTTAGACGGGTTGACATAGTGTCATTAAAATTTTGTGAACCATCATATCTTCTGTATTAGTGTGCTTGAAGTTTTTCCAATGAGCTGAGGTGCATTTTATTCCGAACTATTACTCGGTTGAGCTCTTCCAGGTTTTCATTGGATGATTAGATGGAATAGAAGCTCACATGATTACATGTTATAATTTGGGTGCATAGTTAGCCACTTGACCATATTTCATCCCATCAAATCGCTGTAATTCTTAGCCTCATTAATTTTAATTTTCATGAAGCATAAAACAATAAGTTTGGAAGTATTTTCACTTTTGATTATATAATGCTGATTATCCTTTGCAGGAGATATGGGGGATCTGCTGGTCTGATAGGGTGGAACTTCCTCCTTTTATGGAGATATTAACAGTAAGTTCTTCTTCAACTGCTAGTTATCCGTGAAGACATCGGTGACATGCAGGATATTGGCCTGGATGTGGCTTAAATTAATGTATCTTAGGTCTGTACAAATTTTAGTGAATCATGTGGTCTAGTTTTCTTAACTTTTTTGTTGATGCTTTGTAATGATACATACTTCATTACACTTCTGCCTGCAAGCTGGGCAGATGAATGTAAGATTTATCTGCACTGATTGTGATACCAGTGATCATATTTATGCTTTGTTGGATTGGAGAAATGAAGAGAAGCTTGATATCCTTCCTGTCAGGATTTTACGTTGCAAGTATACTAGGGATTTTGTAAGCATGTGGAATAACTTAGGCTGTATTCAAGTGGCTCCAGCAATGCTTCCTTAGCAGCCCTCCATTTACAAATCAACTCAGAATAGCTTTGCCAGACAGGTAAATTTGAAATTTTCTTCTCAATTTTCATGCACAATCATACGAAAACATGTCTTGGATAAATCCTAGATAGACCTAAAGGTCATATAATTCACACAATAATGTCAGCCTTAAATTTCACCTTGGAAGACAGGAGAGACCTTGTGACCTAAAAATGTACAAGCAATGAAGTAGACAAGCTCTTGAAAGCAGAGTAAATATATAATGTCTTTAACCATCAATCGGAATTTTTCGTGACAATAAAAATGTAAAAATGTGATGAGCGAATGTTTATCAGAACCCTACAATACATGTTCACCGTGTTGGTGTTTCTTGCCATCTAAGAGAACCATATAAGGTTGCTTCTGAAAAATCTCTTATTCAGATTTTTCTCAATCAAAAATAAAGAGGATTACATAATATGTAAATACAAAAACCCAACGGATGCAATGATGCCGTGCAAACATCACAGCTCAATTTATCACCCAAGGCCTCTACATGAATGCAAGAATGAGTTTAATCAATGACAAATGTATCATTGCATAACTCCAAGTTAGTAATTGATGCACAACTGGTAGCACCGTCTAAATTTTAAAAAAATTTCTGTTGTTTTTATCTTGCCTTGTGTGGTTGTCCTACTCTTACGAGATTACAAATTTCACTCTTCAATTTAGCAGGGCATATCAATAAACTGTTTTTATTTCTTCTCACTTTCTCTATTACAACCACCTCTACCTATGGCAGCACAAACTCCTGCAGCAACATCAGTTTGAAGACCTCCAACTTTGGTCCAACTTGTGATTGTGTTGATCCATACTAAACATCTCATACTGAGTTTTAAACATTGCGACACCCAAGAGTTAAATCTTCATTCACCGATACAATCATTAGTATGGAAAACAACCTCTTAACTTTGAGAATCACAGTATTGAGGAAATTCGCACTGGCAATGACCTACTCTTACCTGCAAGATGAAAAATGTCTGTTTATTACACAGAAAACTCTCTATGTGCATAACAGTCAAGGTCAAGAATAAAACAGTCATATTGATACATTTCTCTTTTCATTTTCACTTTTGGTGGTCATTAATATCACAAGATTTCGGCGAGCTTTCCCAATACCAGTATACCACTATTTCAATATCTATCTTCAGCAATCAATTTTTTCTTACAAATATCCAGCTGTTGAGAGATGGTTTAATTGCCTAATCTTATAATGTATGCATCCAATCCAAGGTATATGTTTCCTAACTTTATGACATGAAAATACCACATAGGAGAGACCTAACCAGCTAAAGTAACTAGTAGCAACAAATTAGAAAAGAATTGGAAGCAGAATCTGTACTCTTCCAAGACAGTAAGTAAACTTTCTTTTTCTTATGTATTTATTCAGATTCAATGAATCATCTGTCAAAGTCAGATCATCTCTAAGCAGCCCACAGTATTGCAATAGATTCAATCATTACGATTAAACAATAGAAATCTAATAGAAACGAAAAAAACAGCACGGTTACAATATCCTGAATGTTAACAGACTGACCAAACTATATATCCAGCAAAACTATGTGGAGCTATCGTAGTTCTTTGGGCCTTTGCAAGCATATAATTACTGGTATCAGTAAAATAAATTGAAAACCCACCCACCTTACGAAAAGTGAAAGATACTCTTCTTGAACCCCTTTTGATTGCACTGTCATTCACCATGTCAATCTGTCAAACAATAATTAAAAAACCTCATAATTAGGGTTGAAAATAACAAAGATTGTTGGCTACATAGTTTAAAATAACATCACATAATAAGATAAATAAAGAAATAAAATATGTAGTAAAAATGGAAATTTTGACTGATTAACATAGTTAAAAGTTAAAACTATGTTCCTAAATAAACTCAACAAAACAAACAATACTCAAATTCAGGCTTTCCTATGAAAAGTAAATAATGATAAAAACTTTCCTATAATAGCAAAAACACAAATTTAAAAGCCTAAATGACGGAATTCGGCCAAACAGAAACGTCAGTCACCGCCAAGAGGCTTTGAGTTTGTTACCTGTTGTCGAAACAATTCCGACAGTACCTCATTTGTCAAATTTCGACAACAGTTCTCTACCATCACATGGTTGTGGCATCCACCCTCTAAGAAGACTTGAACATAAGAAATAATTAAAAATCATGACTGATAACACATACCTTATGGTGAGGAATGTAATGATGCCAGGCATAGCGTGCCTCCCCAGATAACAAGAGCATGGACCGAGGAGGAAGATATACGGCCCTCCTTAAGACACTTGACCAGTTTTCAGGATTTTCGACTTTCATATCAGTACTTGAGGTAGCATCAGGAAGCATTGCACCTTCTGAATACCTCCTAAACTCCATAATGCAAGGACCTGCTAATGAAAGGCTGCAAATTAATCCTTCAAATGCAGAATGGGTATCGATGTGAGGAGACAAGCCCACTCCACGTGGATACTCATTAACCTGTAACATAATACCTGATTTTGAGTCTTAATAGACAACATATTATCTTACAACAAACTAAAACCATCAAATAGTGCTAGGTTTAGCTCAATCAACATTCAACATATAACAGAACCTCTACAATATAGGTCAAGCTTTTTATTCTAGCTTACTACATACCGTTAGTTGATCCAAGACTAAACTTGCAGAATCATTAAGGTCCGGAAATGATGAAATCCTTCCAACTATGGCAGAAACAAACGATGGAAGTTCACCCAAGCATTGTCTAGTATCAACATTCCTTGTCTGTACCAAAAAAGTAAAAAAAAAAAAAATTAAAGTAAAAAAAAAAAGAGAAATAAGGTTCAAGATTTTTTTCTTTTCTGATCAGGAACAAATGGAATTTATTAATCTTAGCAGAAAGAAGGTGGGTTAGTGGTCCGCCAAAGATTACATTAGAACAGTCAAGAAAATAAATACATAAACAAACACCACAATACAATCATCTAATATCTGATAACATCTTCCTAATTTTGTAAAATGAAAAAAAAAAAAAGCAATATCTTGAAATTCTTCAGAAACCGAAGCTCACAATGAAAGCTTGAAAGCGAGCCTTTCCCCACAAGAATTGCAATTCTCCTTTTTGCAAAAATCCTTATTCCTGTCTCTCCAAAGCTAGAAAATAGGTTTTATGATTCACTCACACACAGAGCAACAGATTCCCACCCGCAAAGGACACCAAACAACAATGCACCTACAAACTGAGTATGAAACTATAAACAGTTCTTTTACAATATTCATCATTGTATGCAGGAATAAAGAATAAAACAGATCCCCTATGCCCGAAACCTAAATTTTTCACAAACAGTGGTGCTTCCAGCATTGTAAATTTGTGATGTTCTCTCATACTTTTAAGAAAAGAGCTGAGAAATGTAACTTATAACTAACTTATGAAACTATAAAATTAAAGCAGTTCTTCTACAATATTCATCATTGAATACGGGAATAAAGAACAAAACAGATCCCCTAAATCTAAATTTTCCAAGAACTATGGTGCTTCCAACATCACAAAATTGTTATTTTCTCTCTACTTTTAAGAAAAAGAACCAAGAAATGTAACTTATAACTAATTTCTTTTCTTTTTTTAGAATGTGCTCGTGCAACATTAAGTTTTAGAAAAGTAAAATAATAATAATAATAATAGACTGACATTAAAACTAACCAAAGAGCAGTAGCAAGTTCTGCAATACAATGTGACCTACATCATAACAAAATTCATATCCATAATGCTGAACCCTTCTTTTTGAAAGGCCTTTCCAAGGCCTGTTATCAACTTCTGCAAGCAATTCCTGAAGAAAGCCATAAAGAATTCATACGTAAGGTAAAGTGACCGACAGAGCTAACTTTATACATGAAATTCAAGAATTAAAATGCACATGAATGAATGAAGCATCAGTCAGATCATGATAAAACAGAGCGGAAACCACTAACCTCCTCTTCTTTAGTGCTGACAAAGTCATGCAACAAGTAAAGGCCTGGGATGTCCAATTCTGAAGCCTCCAATGACACTGGAACTGAGTTATTGACCTGAGATACTAAAATCAGTGACGAACAAAAACAAAATAAAGTCTACTGGAAAGTACAATTTCGGAAGCATATACGAGTGCAAAATGTAATGATTATTAAAATAATAAAATGTTTTCAGCAAGGTCATGTAGCATAAGGAAAATAATAAAAAAATCCTTATCTTTACTTCAAATGTGTCATCACCATAACTATTGACGGCATCCTACAAATGTATACAACTCTAATTCACAAGCTTCTCAAATAAATAATTCAATACGTTCTATGCAGAGCCCATTCACTAAATTGACAACGACATTACATTGCGTAGAATTGACTTTACATACAACAAAATCTATTCTTTAAATGATTCTAGTTAAATACACAGATTAGAAAAATGAAAATCCAAAAGTTGAAGAATTGGAAAAAAGCCAAGTACCTGGGAAGTCGGTGGTTGATGAATAGAATAACGAATGTGCAGAGAACGGCCTCCAAGAAGAGGACAAGGACGACCATTGAAAGCATTGAAAGCGGCCTCAGCACAAGTCTCTTGAACAAATGATACTATGACTCGAACACCGCTGTCATCGGCTGCAAACACACCTCTAACGTTTCCAAAGCTCTCAAACGCCGATTTAATAGCTTCAAAGGAAAGCCCCACCGCCGGCCCACAGTTGGCCACGTATAGATTGGGACTCAACTCGCCGTCGGCTGCCTTGGCCCGCCTGAATCTAGACACACCCATCTATTCGATGGTACCGCCACACACAACTGCAACCTCCGTTGTCTGGGTTCTTTTCTTTCACTTGTTTTGCAAATTTCAAGTGGGATTATCACATTTGACCACATACAATATAAGAATTTGGTTTTGACCACATATATTAGACGAAGAGTGTTAAATTCATTCCTCTGCTCACTTTTTTAGTTCACTCTCTCTTCATGTAATGATATGTGTATATATTTTACTTTTTTGATATTAAATTTAAAGCTACGTAAATATACTGTTTTTTAATGTTATTTATCATTCAAACCAACTAATATTTCTCAAAATTACCCTTTTTCTTTTTAAATAAATAAAATCCAAAATTAAATGGTTAAAAAAATCAAAATTAATAACTTTAACGTTATATAAATATTGTAATATTAAAAAAAACAATATATAAATAAATAAATGTATATATAGTATGCAATTAAACTGCATATTATACTAATTAAATTGTATATTATAATTACATATTAATTAGTCTTTTACCTGTTGCAATTTTATTTTATTATTTTAATGTATTAATTAAATTATTTATTTTACAGGTAGAATAAAATAGTTATTTTAGAATGACTTTAAAACATCTCTTTTAGCCTATTTTTATGGTTTTGAATGTACAGTTAAATTATATATATATATATATATATATATATATTAATTCTAGGTATTTTTAACATATTAATTTTGGTTTTATATATTATAGAAGAAAATAGCAATTTGGGAATATAAATTTGAATTATAAGTAACATTAAAAAAGAAAACAATACATTTATATGGTTCTAAATTTGATGTAAAAAAAGTAGAAGGTGTACACATGTCATCATAGGAAGAGAGAGTGGATTGAGAGAGTGAATTTAACACTCCTCATATTATATATATATATATATATATATATATATATATATAGTTTGATTGTTGGTAATCAGATACGAAAATTTCTTTTCAGTTTTCACCCGAGAGCCAAAACATTACTGAAATCTCCTCCCAACATAGTTTACAATTTTACATCTCTTAATATTTGGAGTGTTGCTATATAAACATAATAATTGCGGTACACGGGCCAGCCCATAGGTCGGCCCATTGGCCAGCACAACACAATCACGGTATGTATTGGGTCGTGTTGTCTCTTTAAATCCTTAATTATTGTAATTATTAAAAAAAAAATTACAATCCTGATTTTATAATTAATGCCTTCAATGGTTGTTTGGATGTTAGTTTATTTATTATTATTATTATTATATAATTCAATGGCTGGTTTGATAGTGTAACTATATAAGTATTTTTAGTGTAACGAATTATCAAATATATGATGATATGTGATAGTGTGATACTTTGAAAAATGAGAAGTAATGCTATAGAGCTCAAAATTAACTTCCCCCTTATGATGTTGTAAATTGATTTATGGCAACCGTATTGAATATGATATGATATGTCAAATCTTTGATATATGTTGATATGATGTGTTGAATTGTTGATATATGTTAGTTACAAATGAACTTATTACCTTATTTGGACAATAAATTTTGAGAATGATAGTTTTTTTTTTAAAGTTAAAACTAACTTTTTTTTTAATAAATCACAATACAAATTAAATTTTATATATATCTGAATTCACCGTATCTATCTTTATCGAGCATAGCTTTGAAATTTCCATGCAATGCAATTTGAGTTCCCAAGAAAAGCTTAACTTACACTTCCATGTGGTAATGAAACTATCTGATAAAAAAAATGTTATTTATATTTGAAAAATAAAAATATGTTTTTAAATTACCACATTATACATTTTTATTGGACGGTCTCATTGTTTGTCACGTCAATGAGACCATCCCATATAAGTTTTTCTCCTTCCACTAACACACACAAAACCTATTTATACATTAACAAGATGTTTCAAAGTCTTCTTTCTTTATTTTATTGTTGTGGAAATGTTAGCCCAACTTGAAGCAGCCCAAATCAGAAGCCCTATTAACAGCAGCCCTATTACCAGCAGCCCAAATCAGAAGCAATATATACTCTTCAGCAATGCAATACGGTGCGTTTTTCATTTGGGGATCAGATAAGATTTCAACTCTGATGTGGTCACGTGGGGGAATCCGATGTGGCAAGCTTTCATTGGAATTTCAGATTTCGCATCTGAAATGGTGGATAAGGCTATATATACAGTCAAGAGAGAGAAGGTCAATACACGATATTCATTCTGATTAGGTTTTCAAATTGCTTTCTCTCTCTCTCTCGAAAATCCTCTGAAGTCAGTTCTTCTTCTCTTGATATTTCTTGTAACTTGGTGAATCCAACGTTTGTCTTTCTGTAATAGGTGTGAGATTAGTATTCTTTGAGAGATTTGGTGAGTATTTTTGCTTTGTGAGGCTGTGTGAGGTTTGTTGTAAGATCTGTTAACAAATCGAGAGGAGTGGCTTGTTTGAGAGGTTCTTGTGCACATATTTGTTGTGATTGACAGTGTGTGTTGATTTGGGTTGTAGTTGAGAGTACTCTGGGTCTTTGATTCGGTTTGTAAAAGACATTGATATAGTGGAGAGAGCTCCGGCGAAGAGCTCAACGTGGATGTAGGCAGTTAGTGGCTGAACCACGATAAATCCGGTTGTCTTCTTTTCTTCTTTCCTGTTTTTACTTCTTTACTCCGCATATAATCTGATTCTTGTGATTTTCTGGTTTTATGCTCTTTTGTGTTGTGTATTATTTTGGATCTTTATTTCTTGTGTATCTGAGATAGTTTCTGGGCACACATATATACATTACTGGTCTTTTACAACAGATTATAGGATTGTTGGTACTGATTCGTTTTATTAGTATGTTAGTATATGTTCTTGGTGTAAAATAGATTCTTACAAGTTATCTGTACAAGAACTGGTGTTGTCCTGAATTTTGGTTTACAATATTCAACTATTTCTTTGATCTGTTATTTTCTGTGGAAGTTTCTTTTGTGAAAGAAATAAGAACAGGTCAGGTGGTGTGGTAAATCAGACTGTGTTGGTAAGTCACTGATTTACAACAGTGGTATCAAAGCCTCTAATCGGGACCAACGGCGAACAATCTGGACCAACAACCTCCAGTTGCAGAGCCTTCAAACTCTGAAGACTCAGCTGGAGAAGAAGACACATGCAGTGAATCTGCCAGCAGTGCAGCTGAGGTAACGAATTCCAATTTTACTAATTTCGGTAATTTCAATTTTGATTGTTTTTCCATGAAATTTGAGATAGATAAATTCAATGGCTCTGGGGATTTTGGCATATAGAGAAGAAAGGTGAAAGCCCTTCTCTCCCAGCAGAAAATTCTCAAAGCCATTGAATGCCCTGAAAAATTACCTAGTAGCTTAACTGAGGAACAGAAATATGATATGCTAGAAATGGCCCTAGGAACAATAATTTTGAACTTGTCTGATAATGTGCTTAGGGAAGTTAATGATGAAAAGACTGCTTGTGATGTTTGGAAAAAGTTAGAGAGTCTTTATTTAACTAAATCATTAACTAATAAGATTTACCTAAAGGAAAGACTGTTTGGTTTTAAAATGGACCCTAGTAAGAACCTAAGACAGAACCTTGATGAATTCAAGAAAATGACCATAGAGTTAGCTAATGCTGGGGAAGATGAGAAACTTAGTGATGAAAATGAAGCTATTATCTTGCTGAATTCTCTGCCTAACTCCTTCAAGGATGTCAAAGCTGCCATTAAATATGGTAGAACCTCTCTTAACTTAGAAGAGTGTGTGTCTGCCCTTAAGTCTAAAGAATTAGAGCTTAAGGTAGAAAAGAAGGGCAATTGTGAGAATTTATTTGTTAGAGGGAGGCAGCCTGTTAGAAATAGTAATAATCCTAACCAAAACAGTAATAATAAAGGTAAGGGTAGAAGTAAGACACCTAACAAAAATAAATCTCAGTTTAGGAATAGAAATGGCTCCAGAAAGTGTTATTTCTGTGGGAAGGAGGGACATGTTAAAAAATATTGCTATGAGTTTAAAAAGCAAAATCAGGAAAAGACTCAAAATGATGGTGATGCAGCTGTGGCATCTAAATCATTTGAACCTAGTGAAGTCCTAGTAGTTAGCACTGAAAATATAAAATCTGAGTGGATCTTAGATTCAGGCTGTTCCTTCCACATGTGCCCTAGGAAAGAGTGGTTCACAGAGTTTCAAGAACTCAGTGGCAACAGTGTGTTGATGGGTAACAATTAGCAGTGTTTAGTGGAGGGAATATGGTATGTTGCTATTAGGATGTATGATGGGTCAGTGAGAGTCTTTAGGGATGTTAGGTATGTCCCTAACTTAAAGAGAAATCTGATTTCTCTTGGTTCCTTAGATGATGAAGGGTACTATTATAGAGCTGAGAGGGGTATCCTAAAAGTCTATAGGGGTTGCTTAGTCATTCTAAAAGGAATGGATTGTATGTGTTAAGAGGAGAAACTGTCACTGATGGAACTGCTTCTGTGGCAGCCAAAAACAGTGACAAAGTAGTCTTATGGCACTTAAGACTTGGTCATATGAGTGAGAGAGGCTTACAAGAACTAAGTAAGAAAGGTCTCCTAGGTGGGGATCAAGTTGCTAAGCTAGAATTCTGTGAGAATTGTGTGTTAGGTAAGCAACATAGGCTTAGTTTTACTTCTGCCCAACACACTACAAAACATATTCTTGAGTATGTTCACTCAGATTTGTGGGGACCAGCCAAGGTTCCCACACATGGTGGAAACCATTATTTTCTATCCTTAATAGATGATTACTCTAGAAAAGTATGGATTTACTTGTTGAAATCCAAAGATCAAGCCTATGACAGCTTTAAGGCTTGGAAGAAGTTGGTTGAAAACCAAACTTCTAATAAAATTAAAACACTTAGGACAGATAATGGTTTAGAGTTTTGTAATGAAAAATTTAATAAATTTTGTAGTGATAAGGGGATACAAAGGCATAGAACAGTTAGGTACACTCCACAGCAAAATGGAGTGGCTAAGAGGATGAATAGAACTATTTTAAACAAGGTTAGATGTCTTTTAATAGGTTTTGGTCTAAGTCAAAGTTTTTGGGGGGAGGCTGCCTCTAATGCCACATACTTGATAAAGAGGTTTCCCTCCACTGTTCTAGGCCTTAAGACACCTGAGGAAGTGTGGACTGGGAGGCCACCCAGCCTTAACACTTGAGAGTGTTTGGATGTGCAGCTTATGCACACCAATCCGAAGGAAAATTAGAACCTAGATCTGCTAAGGGTGTGTTCTTAGGATATCCATTAGGTGTTAAAGGGTACAGAATTTGGCTTAGGGACCTAAAGGGTTTTAGGGTCATATTTAGTAGAGATGTAATCTTTGATGAGTTGAATATGCCTTGTAAAAACAAAGATCATACATATGAATCTGATCCAGATTCTTCAAAGGATGTTGGAAATAAGGTTCAGGTGGAAGTTGACAGCCCACCATATGATCTTGTCACATCTGAACCAGAATAGATTGAAGTAGAGAGGGCTGCCCATTCTGATGATCTACATCAGGTGGAGAAGAGTCAGAATCAACCAGAGATTAATGAGTCTCTAGCTGATTATGAGCTTGTTAGGGATAGGACTAGAAGAATAATCAAACCTAGCAGTAAATTTCCTAATGCAGACTTTACTTCATTTGCATTATGCACTGGCCAAGAACTGGAGAATTCTGAACCTAGGACTTATAGTGAGGATGTCAACTATTTTGACAAGCAAAAATGGCTGCTAGCCATGAGAGAAGAGATAGATTCTCTGGAGGAAAACAAGACCTGGTCTCTTGTTGTTAAACCTGAAAAACAGAAAATTATGCCTTGTAAATGGATCTATAAGATCAAAGATAGTGTAGATAAATCTGTCCCACCTAGATATAAGGCTAGATTAGTAGCTAAGGGGTTTACACAGAGAGAGAGAATTGATTATAATGAGATTTTCGCTCCTGTTGTTAAGTATAAGACAATTATGATTGTTTTAGCATTAGTTAGCTATTTTGACATGGAATTAGAACAATTAGATGTTAAAACAGCTTTTTTGCATGGTGATTTGGATGAGACAATTTATATGTCTCAACCGGAGGGTTTTGAATCCAATTCTAAGCCCTCCCATGTGTGTCTTCTTAAAAAATCTCTATATGGGCTCAAGCAAGCCCCTAGACAATGGAATAAAAGGTTTGACAGCTTTATTACTAGTATAGGTTTCATTAAAAGTAAATTTGATGCATGTTTTTATTTCAGCAATGAAAATGTTAATAAATCTGTTTACTTGCTTTTGTATGTTGATGATATGTTAATTGCTAGTAAAGAATTGTCTAGGATTATAGAGTTAAAGAAGAAATTAAAGTCTGAATTTGATATGAAAGACTTAGGTAATGCTAAACTGATTTTAGGAATGGAAATTGTCAGATTTAGGGAGGAAAACAGATTGTGTTTAAAACAGTCCAGTTATTTAAACAAACTGGTTGACAGATTTGCAATGAGAAATTGCAAGCCTGTCAATGTCCCTCTATGTGCAAACTTTATGTTATCTGCTGCCTTGTCACCTAGATCATTAGAAGAAAGTAGGTATATGGAAAATGTGTCATATTCTAGTGTTGTAGGATCTGTTATGTACTCAATGATAAGCACTAGGCCTGATTTAGCACAAGCAATCAGTGTATTGTCTAGATATATGGCCAATCCAGGGAAAGGCCATTGGAATGCCATGAAATGGCTTCTTAGATACATCAGCTCTACCACTTCTGTAGGGCTGAATTATGATAGCTCTAATAGTGTGTTAGATATAGGGATAAGAGGAGGTCCACCTCCTCCTATTTTTTCACAATATGTGGCTGCTGTGTTAGTTGGAAAAGCCAACTACAATCAGTTGTTGCTTTATCAACAACTGAGGCAGAGTATTACTGAGGCCATAAAAGAAGTCATTTGGCTTCAAGGCCTTCTAGGTGAGATAGGTGTATTTAGAGGTAAGGCTGTTATTTTCACTGATAGTCAAAGTGCTTTGCAATTGTGTATAAATCAAGTCTTCCATGAGAGGACTAAGCACATAGAGGTAAAGTACCACTTCATTAGAGATAAAATCTCTGAAGGGACTGTTGAGGTGGAAAAAGTTTCCACTGAAGATAATCCAGCAGATAAGGGAACCAAAGTGATTCCTTATAGCAAGCTCAAGCATTGCTTGAACTTGCTGAAAATAGGTGATTTTGGCTGATATGTTTGTTGAGTCTTGACCAGGTACTTCACATGAGCTCTCTCTTTTCTATATCAATGAAGTTGGGCTAAGGTGGAATTTGTGGAAATGTTAGCCCAACTTGAAGCAGCCCAAATCAGAAGCCCTATTAACAGCAGCCCAAATCAGAAGCCCTATTAACAGCAGCCCAAATGCTTCAACAATATATACTCTTCAGCAATACAGTACGGTGCGTTTTTCATTTGGGGATCAGATAAGATTTCAACTCTGATGTGGTCACGTGGGGGAATCCGATGTGGCAAGCTTTCATTGGAATTTCAGATTTCTCATCTGAAATGGTGGATAAGGCTATATATATAGTCAAGAGAGAGAAGGTCAATACATGATATTCATTCTGATTAGGTTTTCAAATTGCTTTCTCACTCTCTCTCGAAAATCCTCTGAAGTCAGTTCTTCTTCTCTTGATCTTTCTTGTAACTTGGTGAATCCAAGGTTTGTCTCTCTGTAATAGGTGTGAGATTAGTATTCTTTGAGAGATTTGGTGAGTATTTTTGCTTTGTGAGGCTATGTGAGGTTTGTTGTAAGATCTGTTAACAAATCGAGAGGAGTGGCTTGTTTGAGAGGTTCTTGTGTACATATTTGTTGTAATTGACAGTGTGTGTTGATTTGGGTTGTAGTTGAGAGTACTCTGGGTCTTTGATTCGGTTTGTAAAAGACATTGATATAGTGGAGAGAGCTCCGGTTAAGAGCTCAACGTGGATGTAGGCCGTTAGTGGCTGAACCACGATAAATTCGTTTGTCTTCTTTTCTTTTTTCCTGTTTTTACTTCTTTACTCTGCATATAATCTGATTCTTGTGATTTTCTGGTTTTATGCTCTTTTGTGTTGTGTATTATTTTGGATCTTTATTTATTGTGTATCTGAGATAGTTTCTGGGCACACATATATACATTACTGGTCTTTTACAACAGATTATAGGATTGTTGGTACTGATTCGTTTTATTAGTATGTTAGTATATGTTCTTGGTGTAAAATAGATTCTTACAAGTTATCTGTACAAGAACTAGTGTTGTCCTGAATTTTGGTTTACAATATTCAGCTATTTCTTTAATCTGTTATTTTCTGTGGAAGTTTCTTTTGTGAAAGAAATAATAACAGGTCAAGTGGTGTGGTAAATCAGACTGTGTTGGTAAGTCATTGATTTACAACAATTGTCTCATATTTATTAAAAAAAAAACCTAAGATCCATCTGAATGCATAATGTACTTTCTAATACGATCTTGTCATGACGCAATCTTAGCTGATATATGACAACTTAAATTTGGAATATTGTCTAACTCAATGAGACTCTTTACAATCAAACCACATTTTCTAATCCAATATATTTACATAATGAGTCACTTTGAAAATTAAGGCTGATCATGTAAATAATAAAATGACTCCTATCTTTTAAATATTTAATAATAAAATAATGGGCGAAACTATTGTCATCCAACACAATAAAAGTTATTATTAATACGCTCGTAAAAATCTCAAAACCTTATTTAAAAACGAATAGTTATTCGTCATTCATGTACACCCTCAAAATTCTTTCTATGGATTTCTTCTTTCATTTCATCCAAGAATTTACAAGGTTATTGGTATTGTTTGTGGTTGAAAAATCATGTATACGATTATGTACCAGCTAAATATTTTTAATTTTTATTTTTTATTTGGTGTGCTCTGTTTTTTCAATAGGTTAACTATTTGGTTTCTTATATATATATTTAATTTCTAATCTTGAATATGCATAAAATGGTTGATGGAATTCGAAGCCTATGGCTAATTCTTTCTAGTATATGGATTGATATTGCTGAAAGTAGAAGGCTTCAAATCTTCAACGTAGGAATCACTTATGCTGAGAATGTTGTAGCAAAAGGAGCTAGTGTGTGCAGGATATTTTGATTTCCCATTTCTAATTTTGTTTATTGTATACAACTACTTGGTTCATTTGTTAAATATTTGGTATTTTTTGCATTTTGTCTGGATGGTAGCCCACTTGCTTATCACTTTGAAAAGGGATTTGGTGCCGTGATCAACAATTGGTTGGTGTACATTGAGGTATGTCTTAATCCATGTCAAAACTATTTCTATTTATCCACGAAAAATAATTTATTATAAAACTAAACATATGATTTTAGAAACATACGTATGAGCACACGCACGAACGCACACAAAAACGCTCACATACATTGTATTCGTCCTTTCATTGTTGTTTTGAGAGCCAAAAATGTGCTAACCTGCTATGATTCCTAGGTTTTAAAACAAATAAAAAGAAAAGATTGAGATAGGAAAATTCTTACTTTAATTGGATATATGGAATATTCACAACTTTATTGATGATTGCTAATAGTGTACATAAAGAAAAATTACAGGGGAGTTTGTAAGAGAGCTCTAAGTTTGCAAGAGATCTCGTGTGTCTTGCACCTGAGAGAAAGACTCATATTTATACAAGGAAAGAGATAAGCATGGCATAAGACAATTGGCCGACACTGGAGATATTTTTTACAGAAGGGTTGATCTTATCTTCTTTTCTTTTAGTCTTCTTATCTTCTTCATTATTGTTATGCTTTTACTATTTTTGTCTACTGCTGTCGACGCTTTACTGTTGTCTAACTTTGTCTTGTTCTACCGACACTTGCTTTTGACTTAAATGTTAAGATTGTGATAAGCTTTATCATCAAATTCGTAGGCAGCATTTATGATAAATATCAGGGTCTATATTTGTGGTGCCATGTATTGCGGGAAGAAACACAAACACGATAATTTCGTTGAGAAGAGTTCGTAGGTACTAAAGTAAATGATGAAGAGTGAAAATATTCGAATAGTGAGACTTACCGGTCCCGGGCTCAATCTCGAAGTGCAAGATGCAGGCAAATTCATAGATGAGCCCCAACAAGATATTCAAATTAAAAAGCATAAGGTATCAAATTCATTTTACATAAAATAAACAAATGAGAGAGAGACTTCGGTGTAGAGTGCTTCAATGTATTTTCCTGCAGAAACATCCTTTCTGTTAAACAAAAATATGAAATTAAATTATAGGAAAAACTATGCAAGTCTTACTTAATACTGAATATAGAGTTGGGGCAGGAGATTTAAATGAGCTTAGGTATGGAAAATGGATAAAATAACCAGCATTTGAGAGGTATTTTACTTTAGTGCCCATGGGGATAAGAGTTCGAAACAGCCAGAAAGAATAGCCCGTGATCAGTTATTATTGAGTTATCGAAATTGAACTAATAAAATTAAAACTAAAAAGGAACATAAATTGGTCATACATTTTGAGCATTTTTCATTCCTTGAGTGCTCATGCATGCTCATTTGTGCTCATGTGTGCTTGCCCCGCAGTTTATCTTTATAATTCACAACCTTACTAAGAAGTGGTTTTCATAATTTGTTTTTGATCTTATCCAGAGGTTTTATTCAGGTTTCAGGTCGCAGTTCTTAAATGCAGTGAGCGGACTTGGCAGCTCCACATCTAGGGGATTGTTCGTAGACTCTTGCTATTCCCACTGCCAAACTGGGATGCAGGAGACATGGTTAATGGTGACCGCGGTTCGGTTCCTATTCCAAAGGGATGTGGAACCGGAACCGGAACCGGAACCGCCTAGCATCGGTTCCGGTTCCGGTTCCCCCGGTTCCGGTTCGGGTTCCCCCGGTTCCACGGTTTCGGACGGTTTGGTTTTTGTTTTTTTAATCTACTAACTAAAAAAAATTAATAGACATGTAAATATGTAATAATGTGAAATTATAATTTGTAAATGAAGTTTATTAGATAATCCGAAATTAAAATAAAATAAAATTTTTTAAAAACTAAGAAACTAAATTGAAAGAAAATAAATATAAACAATTGAATAATTGATAGTTGAGAGAGAATTGAAGAGTATTAGAGAGAATTGGGAGAGAATTGGTGAGGAGAAATGAATGGGAGGGGGTATTTATAGGAAAAAAATGAGAAAACAAAAACAAAAACAAAAAACAATAAATAAATAAAAAATAAAATAAAAAATGGGTTGGAACCGGCGGTTCCAGAACCGGAACCGAACCGAACCGAACCGCCGGTTCCAATCCGGTTTTTATTTTTTAAGAACCGAACCGGAACCTTAAGCCCACGTTCCGGTTCCTGGAACCGGAAGCCACAGTTTCGGTTCCTGGAACCGGAAGCCACAGTTCCGGTTCCGGTTCCGGTTTTGGGTTTTTACCACGGTTACGGTTTGGTTCCACGGTTCGAACTGAACCGTGGTCATGTCTATTAAGGGATGATTCTCCCGTGCTGGGTAATACTGTAAGAGAGTACTTCTATAGTCGTAAGGTTTTGTTCAAACATTTCTTCAAGAAAACTATTCATTTTGTTTCTCTACTAATTAATTGGCTTTGTTTGTGGCTGAAAATCTATTTATGCAGACAATAGCAAAAGCAGTGGGAGATTGGTATTATGACAGGAGTGCCTTCCACAAGATAGATTGCCCTTACCCTTTCAACCCTACTTGCCACAACAATATTTTCAAATAGATTCTTTCTAGAAACCATCAAACTGAAACAGGCAACATAATTATTGTCCTCGTGGATACGATTGTAGCACCCTGGTGGATTAGAATTGTAATTTGGTCTCTAGTACTAGTTGACTTGTATGAGAGAGGTTGAGATGGTGGTACGTGGAACTAGAGAGTAAAATGTCCGGTCTGAGAGTATGGTAAGTTTTGGTGAGTAAAAGATAGATTGCCCTTACCCTTGCAACCCTACTTGCAACAACCGTGTTTTCAATCCTAACGATCACCCAGAAGTACAGATATTCTTTCCCAAAAACCATCAAATTTATCATTCAATATTATTACAATTATGAGCTTCAATAATTTGAAAATAATGGAAATTGTATGATTGATTCAAGTCTATGTAATAAATAAAGACAACCACTGCACTAAACTTGTGTACTGGGTCTTCCCTCATTATATATGTAATTTAATTTCTCTATCTCAGTAAAAGATAGCTATTCAATATTAGCTCTACTGTCACCATTTTGTTATCGGTCTGAAATCTGAATTATATTCGTATGTTTTATACTTTTATTATTACTCCTTTTTTCTCTTTATATCTTTCAATATGAACCTGTTTTTTCAACACACAAAAAATGCTATATGTACCTGTAACTAGACATATAAACTGGGTCAGGTCGGCCCAGACACAATCCAATTTCGTACAAACTCAACATAACACGACACAATAATTGTTTGGCCGTGTTTTAGTACGACCTAACAATGTAATGTGCTGGCTAAGTTTTGTGGCACGGTGGACCAGCACGACACATAAAAAGCACAACCTATAAATGGTTCGAATGGGAAATGATACATATCCAAGTTTTTGAAGGTGGGACCTAGTTGAAATATACTTTAGTTAAGTGATGCAACTCTCATCCTTATTGTTCATTGATTTTTTAGCATTTTCTATTTTATTCAAAATATTTTTTGACAGTTTTGTTTTATAAAAAATTATTTAAGCCAGTTTAATTTCTTACTTCTATATCAAATCTAATCTTATAAATAATAATATAGTTTGGTGTACCAAATTAGGACTTGATACCTTTTTCTGAAAAAATTACAAAAAAATTTGCATCAGTTTTAATCTATAATCGCTAATCAAATTAATATTTTACTTAATAGATAATGATTTGGCCACACCTCCTTAAATGTTTTCTAGTCATTTATGTATTAAAATAAGAAATTTTTTCCAATAAAAAATCAAGACAAGTTTAAGAACTTAGAGGTTGGTCTGGTGGTAAACTTTTCACACATGCATTACGAGGTTGTGGGTTCAAGTTCTCCCCCATCTAAAAAAACCCTAAATTTATGTAATGCTTTAAAAAAAATCTCATATTTTAGCCTTTTATGTTTTAAAATGAATATAATTTTTTTTTGAAAGTAAATGAATATAAAATCAATTTAGTTAAATACATTCTGAATTAATGGTAATGTTGTTTTTGTTTATATAACCAAACCTAAAATTGATTTAGTTAAATACATTCTAAATTAATTGTAATGCTGTTTTTGTTTATCTAACCAAACCTTAAAGTGCCCTTGATTTGATAAGATTATTTTCATAGAATTGAATCGGATAAAAATGGATGGGATATGATTGGACTAAAATTAATGTTGTGATGTGTTTGGTACCATATGAGATTGAATATAAATAATTATACTCGTGTTTGGTGTGGTATGAGATTGGATTAAAATATAATTTTATCATATATTTATCCAGTGTGAAATTAATTAATATAAAATTAAAGTAAATTATTTTTAAATAAATTAATTATTCAATTTAAAATTAATATTAAAGAAAATAACATTTTCAATTAATATTTAATATTTTAAAAATATTTTTAAATATTATAATAATATATATTAAATAAATATAAAATTTTATAATTAAATTAAAAAATTAAATTAAATTAAATTTTTAAATATGGGACTAAATAATCCCTCCTCATCGAATAAAATGGTTATATATAATTGGACTAGTTAAAATAAAACTTTTAATTAAATTTTTTTTAAAAAAATAAAACATTTAAAAATTATTAAAATATTTAAAACCCATTTTAAACAAAATAATATTTGTTTTTATTTGTTAAAATTGAAAATTATTATTTTTAAAATATTGAAAATAAAATATTTTATTAATTATTAAAATATATTTATATTTCAATCACATAAAAAATAAAATAAATTGAAAAGAAAAAAAATTTAAAAAAAAAAACATAAAATGGCGGGTGAGACTAATATTAGTCTCACATTCGTGGGATAAGTTGCTTGGAAATATGAGATTAAATAATCCCATCCAATGCAAATAACAAACATGCGAAATTGGACTAAAATTAGTCTTATCCTACACCATCCCATATACCAAAAATACCCTGACGGTTTTCGTGTATATTTAAAAATATAAAAACTATTTTGGCTTGTATTTAACCTATAAACATAAGTTACAAAATAGCTGCAAAGGAGTAGAATATAACTGCTATTACTATTTTTTATATATAGAAATATACACTCCTGAGTCATGAACTGTGCTATGAGACCAAATCTGTCCATTGAGCAAGGAAATACAGCCAAAAATTAACATATTTGTACTGATCATAGCATTACACAAAGCATGGTCAAAACTCAAACTCTTCTCTATCAGGGAGAATTTCTAGGAGAAAAACCTGAACATGCTTCTTTACTAATACACCATACTCGACTTCGACTTGGTGTAGCATTCACAGAGCTCACTTTTGCTTCATTGTATGAAAATTCCAAAGCAGAATAACTAGCCGAATCAGATCCGGAGTACTTTGCAGCCACCCTTTTGGTCTGATCAACTAAACCAAGCCATTGTATGTCCGGATTCGCATTCATTTTAAATTCTGGAAGGCAACATTTTGCCATAGGTGAATTTGGATTGCTTAAAGCATCTTCATGCAGAATGTCTCCCATCCTGGATAGTATGCTGAAAGCCAAGTTTCCGAGAACCCTGGAGTATGCTTCCAGGATCAAATGCCCAATGTCCTGCGGTAACATATGTATATAGAGAAGAAGAAGAGTTATTTACTGAATTTATGTGAAGGAATCAAGCAAGTTAAATGCCTTGCATCAAACTCACCTTGCCGTATTGGATTTTTGTGGCATCAAGAAATGTTTGAGGAAGATTAGGATATTTGGTCTTGAGCAGCTGTGTAAGGGCTTCTGCTAGTTCCAATTGTGATTCTGTCTTATCCAACTCAGACATGGGGTCTTTAACGAAGGACCATGATGTTCGGACAGGGGATCTACCGTTGACCTGATCGACAACTCTCTCTTTCCATGCAAATACAGCTGCTTCTAACCTGTTAATGGTGTCAAGTATACTGTGTTCAGATTTTAAATTGAGGGAATTGAGGATTTCTTCAGCTGAGCTCGATTCTGCAGTCAAAACCTTGTATAATTCCTCACCAAGGCTTGCCCTTCCAGACTGAAAACAAATAGAAATATTCAAAGAACACCAGACAACAACGAAAAGGTTAAGAATTTAGACTATAAAATATACTGAAAGTTTGCAGGATTTTTGATGATTAGGAATGCTTTAGATGACAGATATATATATCATACTAACCTTTGGAAGTGCATCCCTGATAATGGCCGGCACAGGCATTTCAAGCAAAACATTATCATTGATAGATTTGGCAGCTTTGAATACTTGATATACCACCTTACCCTGACACAGCAATTTTTTCCTCCCAGTGTCGGAGAGCCCTGTTGTTGGTACTTGGGGTAATGGGAGCCACCACCTTTTGCTCTCCCGGGTACTCTTGTTCCTTCCTTCTGCACGGCTACCCACTTCTGAATACCAAAACTCAGTATTCACCATTGAATCCAATGTCTCCTGCCAATTCAAAATTTTGAAACTGGTGAATTTGGATAACGTATCAAAGCGTAAAAGTTTTTTGAACTTCATAAGGAGTGAAGAGATCACCTACAATAAGCATAGAGTCCAACTTTTGAAGTGCTGGAAGATTCATGTGGATGTCTGCACGAGCTTTTGGAGTCATTATCTGCTCCAATGACAATCAAAACTATATGTCATCACCAATTGTAGATTATATATTGGACCTATTCTTCTACAACAAACAAAAATGAAAAAAATACCTCTAAGGTCCGGCCATTTGCTCCATTTTGCTTAGCAGGAACTAACTCAACCATATAATTTGTAGGAGATAATAACCAGTCCATCTCTCTTTGCCATTTGGTCTTCCTTTCCTCAGATAGTGGCTCCAATTTCCACAACTCCCCGAAAACTGAGGCTGCAAATAAACAGGACTAATTTTGTAAACAGTTTGGTTAAACATACTTGAAACTTATTTGGCTGTTATCCCAACTACTCAACTGTGTTTAAATCTAACTCTTAAGTTGGATTTCTTCAGTTTTCTATTATTTTTGGTTCTTTACCTCTCTAAGAATTGGTAGAGGTTGTTAGAAGGGCAATGATCTAAGATTGCATTTCCTACCTTGTAGACTTAAATCCAGGCCTCCATCACTGTCATCAGCAAAGGTTAGCAGCTTGTATCTGCATATGTGTGTCTAATGAAAAAGCTTATTTGTTATATCCTTTATAGTCTACACTTAGACAAAGCTCTAAATCATCTCTTTTCCATTGACTTGGCGGATCAGACAACAAATTACAAATGCAATGCAGAGAGTTTGATATGTTTCCGTATCTTGGCATACTTCAGTTAGATTAGTCAATCACATTTTCAATAGACATTTCACATTTACATGCTACCATGACACGATTTAATGTGTATCTCTCTACATACTAACTACTGATCAGGAAAAAAAAAATCCAAGGCTTAAATCAAAATACAAAGAAGAATTAGCAAACAGCTCATATTCTGATAAAAGAATAGAGATAAAGCCTACCTGCAAGATTTGTTATGGCATTTGACAATGCTAATGCAGTGGTGACGCCTATACGTCCCCCGGTTACATCTTCACCCAATAACAGCTTTGCAAATTTTTCTTTCATTGTCTCAACATCTGAAAATCGAACAGCGTAATGAGGTTTCTCTTTGACATAAAAATGTTGGGGGCTTTCAGGGATTTCCCATTCATCTGAACCCTGTTCATCCCTCTTCACTGTCAACCATTTAGAAGAAAACGATCCAAAAGCATCTTTGCTAGATGAACAGCTTGAGTCATCTTCATCCAAGGAGTCAGTTACACATCCATCACCTCTGCTTGTTCCACTTTCATTTTCATAAGATTGATTATTGAGAATGCAACTCTCAAGGCCATTATATGTCATTATTCCTGAAAAAAATAAATTAACATTACTTTCATTCCTTCAAACATCAATTTATGCAAGTTTTGGAAGAAATGTACACATTGAATATATTGTTATTGATAGGATTGTAAATTAAGTGACAAATGCATGTTATATTGAAGAAAATTGTTTCTTTGAAATGTTGTGTTAAGACTTAAGAGACTTGACTTGGTTTATTATAACTTATAAGCATATTTACAAACCCACAAGGTTCGCAGTGTCAGTCAACTTTTGTTTCGATTCTATCACGTATGCATTATTTATACATAGTTTTGACTTTTGACCATCCGCAACTTCGTTTCACGTGAATGCCTTGTAAAATTTGTAAAATTTTTAAATTTGGTGTGTTCACAAATGAACCTGCTTTCTTATACTTCAAATTTTTGTATAAAATGAAGACGCCAAAGCCCAAAAGAAAGAAACCAGAAGCTTCCTAAGCGAATAAAGCTACCTTACAAATTGAACCAAAATGAAGACGGAAATTTCCTCCTAAAATACAATAAATCAAATTTTCCCATCGACAGCCATGAAGTTACAAGACAAAGCATGGTCAAGATAGTTACTTGATGATTTATCTTTTTCTTCTTTTCTGGGGTATTTTTTGGTCTTAATAATGCAATATTGGAATCAAATATATAAACAGGCCAAAAAGATATTAAAATGATGGAATGGACTAGAGGAGGAACTTATACCAAACTTTCTCAGATCAAAAGTCATACTGACAATGACTTTTGTGTGTCCCCCACCAAGTTAATGGTTTGTCTCATTCACCATGATGAGCAGCAGATTTAAATATATATACTTTTATAGGTCCCCACAAAATTTGAATCAAAATTAATAACGAGTTAGATTTGTTTATAGTACTATTACTGTACATTTAAGGTCCACCATATGCTATTGATAAATCACAATCAATTTCCATACATTATCTTAATTTAAATCCACACTAGAATCAAGATTCTGGCCGCTGCTTTCAAAAGTTTTTTGTTTCTTAAAAAAAAATAAAAACAAAAACAAAAAAGTTGAAATTATGGAACCCCCATGTGGCTTGCACGTAGAATGAGATAATGACCCATTAATTGGGTCCATGACCCATTAATTGGGTCCATTTAATAGTTAAGAGAAATACCATACAGTTTATAAAAAATTATATAATTTAGAACACATTTCGAAGTTTTTATCTATAAAAATTACAAAACTTTATAATTATAAAAAAGCAGAATTGTGATTCAAAGTAATAGTAAGGTTATAAGAAGTAGATAAATCTGACACCGTAACGGTTATCATAAATGTTCTGCTAAGAATTGAATAGAGGCACCATTGTTGCATGCATGGCATGCTATGATGGTTGTCACACTAAGGACTAGTGGGGGGTCCTTCACATTTCTTTTGCAATGCACGTTATATGGGCCATATCACTCTTTACCATACATACCCCAGTCGTTCAAGTCTCCAAATTGGGGTGTCAGTTCATGTACGTGGGAATATGTGGACTAAAAAAAGGGTGATCAAAAATCATGAAAAGAACTAAATATGACATCCAAAATAGATTTAAATTCGATACAAGTTAAAATAGTGTTCCCCTACCTAGACCCGAAATTTAATCGTAATAGTTCTAAAAAAAAATCAAATTATTTATTGATTTAATGGTTAAATAAGCGGTTATAATCGAAGAGTTATAATCTAAGAGATAAAGGCGATTGTAAACCCCTTACTCCTACCCTGTGAGGTTAGGTTAGGGATTCAAGTCCTAATAATATAATTCAAACCGGTGTTTGTATAGTCAAGTACGGACATAGATGATTTTTCAAACTGACTCCATGTGGTAGGTAATGTAACACAACAAACATAATGTGATGCCTAGCTAACACCTGCAAGCATGCATGTTTATTATTTATTGAATAATCAAAAATTAACGGCATAAATTACGGGGCCGGAGCCGGAATGAATAATTAAACTAACAAATTTTTTCGATAAAATATAATTAAACAAACAAATAGATAGATAGATAATAAAAAAATAAATAAAAATGTTCTTACTCTCTTGTTCATCAAAATCGAGACTGACTTCTCTATCCCTGGTGCAGCAAGCCAGCCTCCTTCTCATCATCATCATCTTCCTTCAAAAACTGTAAATTCTTTTTTTCTTTTTTTGTTGAAGTTCACCAGTCCCAACTGATCCTCAAGCTGATTGGTCACGAAACGCAGTGCTCCATTCTCTACATCAATTAACATAAAGTAGCATTTTTTCAATTAATATATTCTTACTTTAAACCAAATCAATTATTACTTATTAGTCGTCTTGCTCAACTATCTACATATCTTTTTTTAAGAAAAAATTGTTTAATTAATTATTTTAAAATAATTACGTTTTTTTTTTAAATTGTAAAACAAAAATTTATTATCAAAATAAACGTAAATGATACCATAAGTAAAAGAAGTGTTGGCATACTCTCATTCTTCTCACAGTAACGCTAATAAACATCATGACCCGATTAATCTATGGGCCATTTCCCGCAGATTCATAGGAATGCCGGAAAACTAATTTGAAAATATTTCATATAATAATTGATCTTCAAAACAAATTAAACTCAGGACAAAAAAAAAGTATTTGTTTAAATTGTGTAATAAAACGATATATATTTATCTTAATATGCTCTGCATTACTGCAAAAAAGTGATCTTCCTCTGTAGCTTAGAAAAGATTATTACAGTTATCTGCCACGTTTAACCAAAAAGGAAAGGATTAATTTCAAATGATGATGATGATGAAAACAGCAAAGTCGTTGAAAATGATAAATGTAAAGATTGACCGAAAAGATGTTCAACAGATTTGAAAAATTACGTACAACAGTAACTTTATAAATAAAGTGAGTGATTATAGCATCTTTTTTGGTTTCGCGGTCAAAAAGAAGGCACATGTCCTGAATCACTGTTATTCATCTTTTTAATTTTTTCTTCTATCTTGAACAAAAAGTCGCAGAAACAGAGAGGATCCACAAATCACAATTCAAGAGAGAGAGAGAGAGAGAGAGAGAGAGAGAGAGAGATCTAATCAAAATCTAAAATGTTTGAAAAACAAACACACGAATCATGACATGATGGATCCAACGAAAAAGGATACATAGAAAACACGAAATCAAAACAGTAAAACTAATTTTAATGATTTAGAACAAGAAGAGAACAGAGAGAGAAATGAGAAATGGAAACGGACCTCGATTTGCTCGGGGAAGACATCGGCGGCCGGAAGCTGAGGAGTGAAGTGGAGTTGGCGGTGATGAAAAATCATAAATGTAGTTGAGAGAGGTGCATTTGTGCAGGGAGGAGCGAGATTTGTAAGAGTAGACTCTACTAGTCTAGAGTCTAGAGACTAGAGGTATTTAATATATGGAATGGTGTGCCTGACTCTCCTCACACAGCTTTGCTTGCTTGAAACTTGACACTTGAGACTTGAGACTTGAGACTTGAGACTGAGAGGAGAATATTACGGACGCAATTAATGGATGGAGAAGGTGGGAGACATGGCAACCAGAGACTTCAATAACCTATATTTATATATATATATATATATATATGACGCATAAATTAAATTAATTAATATATCAAATATATTTTCTATTTTGTTTTTTTGTTTTTAAATATAAAACGAGAGATAGGGATTAGATAGAGATATGGATGTGAAATCGTTCATCACACGTAACGAATCATAATCCTCTTCTTACCTTACCTTAATTTCGTATCGGGGTCATCTCCTTATCTTAATTGTCATCATCTTTATAATCTATTGTCATATATCTTATATAACAAATTAAGATTATTTTTATTAATTTATATATTTTTAATTTACTAAAAGTATAATAATTTGGGACCATTTATTTAAATGAGAACAAGACACGATAAAGAAAGAATATAAATCTTCTCAAGTAATCTCTACAAGTGGGGCCCATACATTTGATCTGACGGCCCACATGTAGACCAGAGTTGTATCGATGGAGGAGTGGAATGGCACTGTTTGTTTTGTTTGAATTTTGATTGATATTTATTTACGTATGTACATTAACAAGAGGAGCCTAATTTCAAATGCAAATTGCAAATTGCAAAGAGCCTAGCAATCATTAATAACGCAATCTACACATCAATTCTTGTTGTTAAAAGACAAAACAAGAGCTCTTTGTATAAGATTGATGGAGCTAATATTTCAATTGCGACAATTGTGGTCAAATAATGTTTGGAAAAATATATATTAACTTACTCTATATTTGGATCGGTGAAATAGAAAAGAAAGGAAATAAAAGGAAATAAAAGTATTTTTAATGATTGTTGTTTGAATGGTTATAAATAAAAAAAAAGGAAAGAAAATCAATTTTATTTAGAGAAGATAAATGAATAAATTCATTTTATTCTATTTACGAAAATAATATTCTTTCAATAATAAGAATACACAATATTAATGGGATTAGTTTTGAAATATTGAAAAAAAATCATTAATTTAAGATTCATTTCCCTCATTTTCCTCCTTAATTTGGGCGGAAACCAAATTGGGTAAAACAAGAAGAAATTATCCCCTCATGTTCCTTCTATTTCCTTTATTTTTCTTTCCTTTATCTCTCATTTAGCAATTCAAACAAAATATTAGAAATCCATTAAAATATTTTCCTTTCATTTCTCTCATATTTCATCAAATCAAATATAGTATTAAACTTTTTGAGTGGAAAAGGAAAAAATATGGTCATTAGGACGAAAAGAAAAAATATATTATTATATATAAATTCTTATAATTACACCTTCAATAATTTCAATTACAATCTAAATCTAAATCTAAACTCTCGACTCTCTCTTAAATATTACCGGTTGTACTTGTACTTGAAAGAGGGAATATGACTTAATAATCGGCAATTTTATTAATATGGGCATGGGAGGACTTACTAGTTACTACTAGGACTTCTTAATTTTATGAAATATTTTTTTAGTTCAATCAATTCGAGGGTTCGATCACACACCACAGCCCGAACCAACTTGGCCACTTCCACTTCACATGGAAACTTAAATTAAATTTACTTTTAAAAATGATAATAATAATAATAATAATAATAACAACAACAACGTGGAAATCCATAAATATTTAACAACAGATTTTTCATTATCGACCGTCATTTTTAATTTTTCATAGTCTTTCCAGCTAAAGAAATTTTAGATTCATCATATTTGATATATCTGTTTTCTCGTGAAGGGGATGATATTAACTAGATTTAAGAGAAAATAATTAGCTACACATAACATATTCATGAAAACCATATAAATATATAATGTCACATGGTTAAACAAACTTTTTCATTCTTTAATTACCTTGTAGTATAGATATTGATACAATGATGCCCTTTAAGAGCAAGGCTATATCAACGTCAATTTATGAATTGAATATTTTGATTTCAACTTCAATTTGTGATTTAAATCTTTTGGTTTTAATATATTTTGAGAAATATCCTTTATATTTAGATAATTTTTTATTTATTTTTTGAAATATCCATCAAAATGATATTTTAGATAAGTCGATGGATGATATATCAAGTATGGTTTTTAATGAAATTGAAACTAAACTGGCAAAATTTATAAATAGTCCTTGAGTTAGTGGGAATTAAAAAAATAGCCCTTTGGAAAAAATTTCTTTTTTTTTTGGCTGAAATAAATATTTTGGGACCCAAATACCCTTAAGTAACTCTCACTCCCTCCAACGTACTTAAGTCGATAACAAATAGAGAGAAATCATTCTGAACTTAGAGAGAAAATCACGGCTAATATAAGAGTGAGAAATAATCAATTGAAAATAGAGAGAGTAACCTAATGAAATTAGAGAGAGAAATCCACTAAAACCTAAGGGAGAGAAACCAATTGAATATTAGGTGAGAAAAGAAGGTTTTCGCAAGGGAGGAGATAAAGAATCACAACTTTTCATTTGGGAATTGCGACTTTTCCACTTTGAGTTTTGAGTTTTGGACTTTGAAATAAGCAATTAACATTAAATTAGTTACACTTTAACATATTTGTTCTTTTGTGTGAACATTTTTTTAGTTGTTTCTGATGTGTGGGCCGTGTGGCCATCCATATTCTTGGTTTATGAATATTTTACTCTTGGCATGTAAATATCTTACCGTTATTCCTAGCATGTGAACAATTTTACGCTTAGTATGTGAATATATTTACTCTTGGTGTGGGAACATTTTTTGTTCTCAATATGATGTAAAACAATTTTGAATAACTTTTGAGTGGGACAAATGATATCATATTTGCTCCAATAATATGTTATTGGAATCGTCTCGACGAGAAGAAAAAAGTTGTAGGGGTGAAGAGAGATAAATATAGTTGGGGGAGGGAAGAAAGTTGTAAAGAGAAAATCGTAGAAAGAGAAACACAAACGAATGAGAGAGGCGAGAGAAAGAGAAAAGAGGGAAACCTAGTGGAGGGAGGGAAGAAAGCGGTAAAGTGAGAAACACAAATGAATCA
This sequence comes from Dipteronia sinensis, assembly GCA_033220585.1. Lineage (NCBI taxonomy): Eukaryota > Viridiplantae > Streptophyta > Magnoliopsida > Sapindales > Sapindaceae > Dipteronia > Dipteronia sinensis. Next base: position 32,644,841 of record CM065645.1, read on the forward strand.
CAACAACGGGAGAAAGGAGAGAAACGGGTAACTCATGTTTTTAGGATGGAGAGGGTTAAAATATTCAGATTTTGAAAACTTAGTTATTCCTTTTATTATGTATGGGCCTTTTTTGACAAATGTTAACAAGAAAAGAAAAAGAAATTCGGGACATCCAGTTTTGAAATTATCAATAATTTGAGGGCAATAGGAAGCAATTTCAACCCTTTGCAAACATTGGTGTTTAACTATAGTTTTTTGAAATATTACACTAATTCGATTTGTTTGAAAGGGAGTGAGAATAGTTAAAGGGGGGGGCGGCAAGGCAAAAACGTCCTTGTTTCCGAAGTCTGAAGCAATCAGGTAAAATCGCTTCACATTAATGTAAAACTTTTGACTCAAAATAAAATAGATCTGCCAATTATCAACAACCGGTTCCCTATTGATGACTATTGTCAAATCTTTTGAGTTTCGACACCAGATCACAATGGGAGGGATTCTACACAAAATTCTGCTCCAAACTTGAAATAGGTTTTTTACAATAGGATATATCATTTTTATATGTTGCGCTACCATATGGGATCGAGTTCACTTTTGCTAAAGGGGTGAGCAATACCCCCTTCTAGAAAGATGACATGTCTCCATGGAGGGGGTAATTTTGTACATGTCATCTTTTTGGAAGTAAAGGGTGAGTAAAAATGGACTCCATTCCATAGGATCAATGATGTTACTCTACACTTGAATATTTATCCAGCCTTGGATTCCAGAGCAGTTAATGTTGCCACCTCAATCTTCCTTTTGGTTAATTACTTGAGAGAATGGCAGTCCTGAGAAGAGTAATTCATTTGTCGATACTGAAAGCTGAAAAGCAATGTCCATTCATGCTCAGGTCAGGTTCCCTTAACACCACATTTACTGCCCCTAAGGACTACCTCAGACATGACCGCCAACACCGACAAAATCCCACCTATTAACTCATAGAATTTACTCTTCCAAACACCTTTGCCTTTCCGGGTTTTCTTCTTTTTGGTTATTCATCGAGCTTATTAGACTAGTTTGGTATCATAGTAAAGAAGGGTAGTTAGATGCTTGAATTAAAAAGCATGGATGATTTCCAAAAATCATATTTAACAAACTCATTATTATGTGATCTCATTACATTCACAAATCATTTATCTTCACATTTGGCATGACACAAATTTTAGACCTAATTACAGCATTATAGATTTTTATATTGAACATTTGAACATTGGACAATAAACGTGTCTAGAATTTAACTACTATATAATATGATCATACATATATAAATAGTTCAATATATATATTGTTTCATGGATAGTCTCAAAATGAATTGTTTTCTTTTAGTTTCAAAATTTTCTTATTTTTGTATCTTAATTTTTATGAGCAGTAACTATATACAGTAGCATGAGTCAATAAGGGTATTCAAATTATGTACAGTAGCATGAATTTCAATGGGGATGAGCCAAAAGAGGCGCCCGTAGGGAGGGGGTATGTCTGCTGTCGACTGTCGTATTATATTTTGGCCGCTCTATAACCATCAGTGCAGCTGTTGTCCACTTTTCTAGATCCTACCGAGTCGTCTTCCCTACGTGATCTTTGCCTCTCATTTCTCTATCAATTTTTGCTACAAAACAAACGTACAACAAAAACCAATGAAATATGAAATATCCCACCACCACCAATTTTTGTTCACATTCTCTTATACGTTTTGGGGGGCATGGGGAAACAGAATGATAGAATATGGAGCTTGTGCAATGTAATCATTAATGAAGCCTTGTTTTAGGTGTATTTAGGGCAGCAGAATAGTAGGAAGTTGGACACAACCTTTTGTGTGCAATTCTTTTTCACCCATTTCCAGGGGGATTTCTTCTTTTGAACCAAACAATACTCTCATTTTGAGGAGGAAGCATGAAGAATGCATGGAGTGGGTTTGCCAAGGGATTTTATAATAAACTATTAACCATGAGTGGTCCATAAAATTGGTACCTACAATAAATGTACAATTTTTTTTTAGTAATGGATAAATAGTTATAATTGCTATAAAAATTCAATTGATTTTGACCATATCTCTTGAATAAAAAAATTATCAAACAGTTAGCCAATAAAAATCTTTCTTAACATTACCCTACTCTCATCAACAAAAGCCCTTCACCACCAGAAGCAAAAAAAAAAAAAAAAAAAACAAAACAAAAATGAAGATTCAACTTTTAAAAGTTGGCATCCAGTTTGATACATTGGCATGTATATTAACAAATCAATACATCATAGAATTTGTGTGAAATTGAACATACTGTTATCAATTTAAAAGATTTAAACTCCAACTCCATATACTTAACATGATTCCTTTACCCTTACAAGACTAGTAGGAGTAAGGAGAGTATGACCAACAAAAATAAGTCTTTAAAGCTATATTGTGAGTTTTACCTGTTTTATTGTTATTTTAGACACTTGCATTGAATGAAGCCACTCCCAGCCCAACCAGCACTATCTTATGTAGAATCCCCTCTTTCCCTGAAAGCTTGGAACCTCATTGTAGAATTAGGTGTTCTTCACTCAAACTCGAGCTCTTCCCTTGCAGCCATGGTGCCTTGATAGAAATTGACCTACAAAAGGGCAGGGTGAAGAGTGTTGGTTGTTGTGCGTGCAATAACTCTTTGATGTACTACAGACAATAGACAATTAAAATTGATGGCATTTCACAGTTGATGTATCAATGTGAGTATAAGAGAATTGAGTGTAAAGACTGACCAAATTAGCTGTATGGCAACAACTGTGTGCTATGTATTGGCCAGTTGCTGTCTTACTGAGGCATCCAAGTGATGCAGCTCTTTTCTCTACTTCCCATTTGTCTTAAGAAGCCTAGGGATTGGGTACGATTTTAATCCAACTAAAACAAAAGCAATGAACAAATGTGTGGAGGATAGACAAGAGCTTTCGTTTTTGCAATTTTTTTTTCCCACCCTTTTACAGTATGTTTAATATTTGAGATTAGTTGAACCGATTTATAATATCCAAATAAGTGAAACCAAGGATCTCGAAATTATCCTGCAAATTGATATATATATATATATATATATATATATATTAAAGTGAAAGTGAATATTTTTAAGTGAAACTTAGGTAAGTTCAATAACACTAACCCTGATTGGCTGGGTGAGGCACCGGACCAGTTTTCGTTGAGCAATACCACCTAGTTGAGCCCATCCACATGTTACAAGAAGTCCATATTTAGGTCTGCAAATAATAAATAATTTGGAGGGCAGAAATGAATCTAAGAATCAACAATTTAATTTAACACATCTGATTGCCCACACACTTAAGAACAATCTTTGATCTCACATATAATAATGTTAATTATTAACATAAAACTGTACGGCTCCAAAATAAAGTAATTTTCATGCATGCAAAAAAGAACAAATAAGCAGGGCATCAATAAGAAGAATCTACAGTTCTACAAAAAAAGTGAGTAAGATTTAAAAAAGGGACTGGGGGGCCTGGGAGTATAAAGCTCTTTAAGATGCTTGGACCAACCAATCCATTCAAACCAGGAAAAGATCAACATTGGCGCTATATTCTATCATCTTCGGGTATAGAATTCTACAGTAAACATGCTATTTCTGACACCATTCTTCGCATAAACTTCTGGATGCTTCAAAAAGTAATATCTTGAAACATGTCTAGACACTGCCATAAAAGAACAACGGCCAGAGATTATTTCATTTTATTATGAAACGCCTCATTTTAGGTTTTTTTTTTTTTTCAGAAGTTGTCAGTTCACACCCTATTATCCACATAATACAAAGCATATTTAGCTAAATAATGAGCCACCCGAATACCCAATTTCTCAAAAACATTCCCAAAAGTATAAAGTAAAAAGGGAATATCTGTAATCACTGTAGCTGCCAAAGCAAAAGGATAATGTTTTGAAAGGCTGTGTGCACAACACTGAGAGAGTCAGACCAAACAAAATCAATTGAAAAGTGCAAACTTCGAATAACCTCAAACGCCGAATGTAGAGCAATATATTCACCCATCTCTGGAGCAAAATTTCCATGAAGTTTTTTTCACAACTGCCAGCAACACACCACCATAATTATGCATGTAAGATAAAAGGAAAAAAATATTAATAATGAGAAGTAGGTTTTTGAAAATTTAATATGATAATGAATGTATTTTCTTCTGAAATTATGTGAAAGAACCTAATAAGTTAGCAAACTTGGAAGGAAATCCCAAATATATGCCTATTTAGATTCCTGATATGCGAATCAATAAGGAAAACAATGTTTACAATGGTCCTGAAACACACAATATCTAGACAGTAACAATAATAGGATGAGTACTTATTAGCTAATACCATAATAATAAGTGAATCTGGAAGGCAACAATGATTTAATAACACTAAATAGTTCCACAATTACCATTCCGAGGATCAAGAAATCACACCAAAAACCTCAAGACAATTAATAGAGAACAAATCTGGTTAAAGATCTAAACAGCCTTGAAGACTTGAACATGATCTTATGGGAGATATTTCTATTCATGGTATTATACACCATATTGGTGCACATCAATTTTTAGTGTGCTTCCAAAAGCAACATCTGACAGGATCTAGCAAGGCATAACTGGCATCCAAAATTCAGGCCAATCTAACAAATAGGAGAACTAATTAAATTGCCATCTTCTGAGCTAGACACAGACTCGAACATGGCATAAAAGAAAATGAAGAGTCCAACATGAAATGAAAGAAAATGAATTCTTTAAAATCGACTTCTAGACTCTTATACCAAACACAGGCCAGTACAAAGCCCCCCACTTGATTGATCCATCTCAAAGTAATATCAAATTTAAAATTTTCACATAACCAAGCATGTCCTGACATGGTTTATTTTATTTTTTTTCATTGAATGAAATTAATCTTAGGATAAGGGTTACAAGATGTGACACTAATACGGAGAACAAAGAATTAAGCAGTTATAACTTCTATGGATGCAAGAGCAATATCCAAAGTTATTGGCAAAAAGCAGTAGCTCATAGACCAACTGGATGTACCCTTCAACCACAATCTAGACAATAAAATAAACTAGCCGGATCGACCTTTTGGCCATATATCAGAAAAGGTCCCTGGAAATTAGCTAGATAGAACAATAACAGACAAGATTGAGTTGACAATCAGACAATCACAGTTTCAGAGAACAAAACAAAAGAAGATGCATTGACAACTGAACAAACCATCCAAAAAAAAAATTGGGATCTATTAAGAGTTAATTCTCAACATTAGTTTGTACCATTTAAGCAATAAAAAGGATTCATAAAGTTTTATTATATGATAAAGCATCACAAAAAGATAATGAATAATACTCTTTTCTACCCATAATCATTTCCCACTTCAACTATTATTTGTCAATCTTCCATGAAATTTTAAGATTCTCATTTCTATCTCTTAGAACTCCTACTACCTTTCTTTCTCCTTTTATAATAATATCTTCATCTCTTCCCTTACATCTGTCTCCTGTTTTTTTACGGTCAGTGATTAGCATTGTAAATATTTCATTTCTAGATAATTCTATTATGCTGTGAAGTTGAATGAAAATCATTTTTGTTAAAACACTTAAAATCCGATGCAATGTGATATAAATGAACAAACAAAAGCAATGCAAATCTATAATGATGTGTATTAAATGAAAAATGCATATGCTTTGTACAAAATGAAACTTCATGAGCAAGATCTTAAGCACCCTTAAAGTTCAGTGTCTAAGAAGCCTCAGATTAACCTCAGCACAAGTTATGTATTAACCAGTTCAAGTATAGTTTATGGAACTCAAGCCAGGTATATAAGCTGAATAGTTGCTACAGAAGTTTTGGCAAGCAACAATCTTCACATTGTAGAAAGGGATCTTAAATTGCAGATATAGACTTAAACCATTTAATTTTTACCACTCTCGAATCTAACAAGAACAATGGTAACAAATGGGCCAAAGAGGAGAGTCTGTACATTTCGGTCATGCAATCGCAAACTTACTAGAATAATCAATTGAAATTCTCTGTCATGAACAATTCATCCATTAAGAACAAAGAAAAAGTGAAAAGTAAGAGACAAGTGCTCCTACTTTATACTTGAACAATAAAGTCAAGCACAGAACAAAAAGCAGATATAAGAACACCACTGATCAGGCAAGTCATGCCAACTTTAGAACATCGTGTCACAACCAATCCTTCAATTGTATAGAATATTAGAATCAAATCTAAATAGTGAAAAAAAAATATAATTATAATATGAAGCAACCTGAATGACCTTCCCAAAAATGAGATTTTCAATAAGATTATCTGAACATACAAATCATTTCTGCTTTCTTAAAGCTATGTCTGTATCTCCGATCATCACACAAAATTATCCGATTTGACTCTGAACCAATCAAAATGAAGTGCATGAAAGTTGCCAAGCATTCTTTAACCTACCCAGAATTAGTTTGAACGATAAAGCCTACATAATTGAGGCTCCATATGCTTTTCACACACTGACAAATAGCTCATCAATAATACCGAAATGATCTCAAAGACGACAAAACAACAGCAAGACTTTTCAGACGTATTAAGTATAGAACACACTAATCATTGGAAGTAACGACAAAATCCCACGTGATTATTAAACTTTATGATGTGTCAGTATGCCACAATAGTATAGACATGAATTTCCCTAGAATTTTCCATAGATCTAAAGCATGAGAGGATTCTGTAATTACATAAAAAGTAGTTCAAAAGCCTTAGATCTATGGAAAATTCTAAGGAAATTCAAGTCTATATTTTGTCATTACTTCCAATGATTAGTGATCTGAAAATTCACATGTTCTTTTATTGTCTTTGAGATTGATTCAATATTATTATTGATGAGCTATTTGACCTATGATTCGTTCCCAATTGTCCGGACCATGACCTTGCAGGATAAAAATCAGTAGATTATAGTAATAAAGTTGACATTCTAAATAGAGTTGAACAACACTTTCTGTTCCTGCTATAACTAAATTTATTATCTATATACAATGAAGGAATGATACATTACCATAAGCATCTTTCCATTTTGGCCACAAGCTGAAGAAGATTGTTTTATCCATCAAAACTAGAACACTTATAGATCTTTCAGCTCCAAAAAAAATCACTAAATCAATAAATAAGGAAAGCATATCATGAGAGCATCAGTTTTAACAAAAATAGAATAATCAGCATTTTCAAAACAAGGTTTCTCGTTCTTTCAGCAGTTATACTTCATTGCAAATACAATATCAGCCTTCACTGTTATCAACTGTCATAATACTTCCAGCTCATAGATTTCATTTTCCATTTTTAACAAATTAATGAACCAAACAAACCCTCACCTACAGGTCCGTAATCATATGTTCACAAAATACATAGAGAAACGAGTTAAAAAAAAAAAACCATGCCAGAAACAATAAATTTAGTGCACAGGCCAGGATCCATTAAATACAATTAGATCAAGGAGCAACAAATACCATAATAATGAATTTCACATTTCATTAGAACAATATCTTCATCTATATTATGATTAAAGAAGAAATCTATATCTATCGGACGTAGATCGATATCTAACTAAATCATTTTGTTTATAAATGAAAAAAGAGAAAATCACAACCTGAGATCTGAGCATAAAACGCAAGATCCATGCAATCTCTCACCTCGGTCTCCGATTCAGTTGATGCAAAGCGGGATCCAATTCGCTTTTCCATTCAATTGATAGAAACAACCAATGACAACTCGCCATTTGGCAAAACAGATAGCCAATTAGTTCCCGACCTGCACCAAGCGAGTCAGAGACCGCCGGTAACTGAATAATCGTTTCTTCAATCTCCAACTCCTCCACAGAGATAAAGAGAGAGAGAAGAAGAAGTAAATGGAGTTATAGAAAATTTGAGAAAATGCGTGTCTAAGTTTATAACCCAACCCTATCAGTGGGTTGAAGGCGGTGATATGAGGTATATTTATATACAGCACAGACGTATACGATGCTCACACGTGGCGCTTCCTGATTCCTCTGATTTGAGACATTACTAAATGGAGATGGAAGAAAGAAAAACCGCAAGTTGTTGGTTTCGTTTCGTACAGTTGAATTTGATTTTGATGGTTTCTTTTCTTATTAGTTTTTGAGGTTTGGAGAGTGGGTCTGGATTTGAATCATATTTACAAAGGGTGCCACTAATGTGAACGTAATATCCTACAGTGGTGCACGTGCGCGTGATCTGTTCTGTAACAAGTAACAACACAGCACTCACAGCAGCGTGTACTGCTTGACTGCTTTTTAGTCTGAACTCTGAAGTTTTGTGTTTCTTTTTTGCCATGTTTGTTCAAATTCACCTGGATCTCGACTCTTTTTTTACGTGGAAGGCCGTTTTCTATTTTCTTTTTTTAATTTTCAAAACTGTCATACATGATACATGTTTATAATTTCTTATTTTTATTTTCAAAAATGTTTTATTAATGCTAATAATTGTAATATTTAATATATGAATGAGCTTTTTTTTTTTTTTTTAAGTATTACATTAATTCAGGTTTTTCTGGGAAGGGTAAAGACTCAAACTCTCAACCTCGTAGTGTAGGTGTGAGAGATTTACCACCAGACCAACCTCATCTCGTAAGTAAGAGATAAATTCATCTGATACGTGTGTAATACGGTGCAATTTACACATTTTTAAAAAAAACCTCTCTAATTTGAAAACAAATTTAAAAAACAATTTCACCTAGATGAAATTTTTTGTTATTTTGGTCTTTCAAACATTTACAATTTTTCTTTATTGATTTTTATATTTTGAAAGTGTTGTAAAATGGTTTCATCACTAATTACATCAAATCAAATCAAATATGTCTTTTAACTATTTTCACAATCCAATTAACTTTCCATCTACTAATTTCCATTCAATGTCAACATTAATTTTTTAAATGTTTGTTAAATTAATCTTTTAAAGTGATTAATTAATGGGTTAGTAATTTCTAAAGCCACTGATTTGGTGAGATTGTCCCTAAATGACCATTAATTTTTCAAAATGGCTCAAATTAGTCATTTCATAAAAAGAAAGTATCATTTTTTGCCACTTTATACTTTAATTGTTTTTTTTCTTCAGGATTTAACATTATGTATTTTAAACAATTAGTTTCAGTCAAATTTGCTAATTTTGTAATTTAAACAGCAAATTAAAGAGGCATATTTGATGCTCAAAAACCGAAAAAAAAAAACATCATAAGATTTTAGTACGATACTACAAAATGAAAAATGTAATAAAGAACTAAATTATGTTCAAGTTTTCCGTGATTGGGGTGCGTTTGTTCTCAAGAACGCTTTCCAACTGCAATGCTTGAAATTAGTGTGTAAGTTGCAGTTCTTTATGGGTGTCATGTCACATATAATAACTAATTTCAGTTACATTTTGGAGAAGACTTTTGCTTACCCCCATCATGGGGGGTGAGCATTCCCCCCCTCCTCAATAAATGACATGTGTTCAAGGAAGGGTATTTTTGTCCAAAAACTCTCATGTATTTGGACAAAACTACCCTCTCCCTAAACACGTGTTATGTATTGGGGAGGGGGGTGAGTAAAAATGGACTCTACATTTTGACATAACGGATACTAATGAACAATGTTTTATTGAAATTGTGATTTTGGAACAATTTAAATAATGAATGGTCATTTGAGACTCCACCTACTAAGAGTGGTGCTATTGACACACCCCTAAATAATGAATGGTCATTTGAGACTCCACCTACTAAGAGTGGTGCTATTGGCACACCCCTACTGATCTATTCATGCCCCACTTTTTAAAAATTTGATTTAATTAAATAAAATAAAATGTTTTTATTAAATTTTTTGGTTTATTTCCAAAACTACCCATTTTACTTATTTTTCAAACTTAATATATACCATATATGATCTATCTATCTCTTATATATATATATATATATATCTGTATACATCTCTCTCACCTCCATTTATTGATTTATTTATTTTCTTCTTTTTTAGTTTTTTTTCTTCTTATTTCATGATGGAAACGAAAAAAATAAATAACATGGTACTTCAACACAACAACAATTTGATATAATTCTAAAGAAAAAATAAACTTCAAACTTATTTCTAGATAATGAATTGTTTCCGGATAGCTTACTATCATTGTCAAACATTTCTTGTTTTATGTCATTCTCAAACAATTCTTCAAGATGTTTGATATCGTTCTTAGACAATTCTTCTATATTCTTTATCATTATCAAACTCTTTCATAATATTTTAGATGTATGTAAGAAGTAGATTTTAGGGTTTAAGATTTAATTTTTTTTTGAAGAAGAAATAGATTATTGGGGTTTTTTTTTGGAAAAGGAATATGATATTTTAATATATTTATTTTGTAGAAGATTTCTTTCTTAAATTGTATGTCTCTTTATGTAATTTTGATAAAGGAAAAAAATATATTATATAATTAAAAGAGTGGAGTATGAATAGATCAATAGGGGGTGTGTCAATAGCACCACTCACCTACTAATTAATGATGTATAATACTATTTTCTCTTAATTGATTATTGGCTTATAGCAACCAGTAGAATCATTACTAACCTCACCGTCAGGGACGGAAGCACCTTAGAACGAGAGGGGGCCACTGCCCCCTAAAGTTGTACAATTTTACAAAATATTCCCTAAACTTGTAGAGTTTTATGTTGTTACCTTTGTTTAATATTCCTCAAGTTTTATAGTTTTATATATTTTTTTCCCTAAACTTTCATATTTTTATATTTTTACCCTTACTTCATTTTAGCTTTTCTAATTCTTTTATAAATTACACCGTTAGTAATTTATAGATAATGTCAAAAAAAAACTTTCTTAACTAATTTTATTATATTATTAAAATATTTTATCTCTCTCCAAATCTTACTTATCTCACTCTAATACGGTAATACCATGTCATATTTTTGATAAGTTATTTATTTATTTATTTAGTTTTTACAATTTAAAAAACATATTTTGATTCATATAATTAAAACATGTCAAATAAACATAGTCATATATTTATGTTTAGTTATTAAGAAATTTTATCAAACAAACTTTTATGATTATTAACGATTAAAATAGTTTTTAGTTTTTAGAAAAATATTAGGAGTCCAGTTTAAATTTCAATTTGTTTTTTTAACTATTAAACACTATTATTGAATCTTGAATTAATGACCATAAATGTTAGTCTATTTTTTTTAGAGAAATGCTAGACATACTGCCAACTTTATATCTCAACTTGTATTCCAATTAGTTACGTGTCGATTAACAAATCGATACATATTAATTATGATTTATTTCACTCGTTACATTTATATAGATTAAGTTGTCTAAGTTACAGGTTGAGATAATTGGAATATCTAGCATTGTTTTTATTTTTATTATGTTTTCATCAAAAACATAATACCTAGTATAGATAGATATATATTGTAAACAAATATATATATATATATATATATATATATATATATATATATGTTTTCGTCACTATTATCTTAATTTTTTTTTCATAAATACACAAATTAAGAAAATTTATCTCAATACATTTTTTTATTCATTTTAAATAATTAATGAAAAATAATAATATTTTAAAATATAAGTAACGTTTTTAATAACTAATATTTTTTTCATAAAACCCCTAAAAAACCCCTCTGGAACGTAATCATGCTCGATCCCTGCTCACCGTAGCAAGAGACAGTCTAATCAAAGAAGAGAAAAACTAAACAATGTCGTAAGCAATACACTCACACGAGTGTTTTTGAGATGCATTATAAAATTGTCGTAAGCAATAACATTTTAAGAAAGATTCAAGGGAGATTAAGGTTAAAAAAAAAAATAATAACTCCCCTTTAATAATTTAGTAATTTACGTCAATAATGATAACTAGTGATGGTAAATGGGATGTTCAACTAAACAAAGATTATCTTTTGAATACAGCTATTGCCTAAATAAATATATAATTTTTTTTATTAATATTTAGTTTTGTAATGACATGACATTACAACCTAAATGAAACCAAACAATTTCCCCAATTTTTTTTATTTTTTATTTTGATAATGGGAAAACATTGCAAACCAGGAAAAACAGATGAATGGTTGGAATCCAGCTAAAAACGCTCCCTAATAGAGGAGAAAGCCAACGAAGCTAAGTTATATGCCAAAGAGTTCCTCGAATTAGGGGAAGCTTGACATTTACAATTACCAACTTCTAATAACAAGACCTTAATGTCATTGACAATACAACAAACATCCCCAAGCAAGGGGAGATGACAGTTCAGCGAGGCTACAACACTAGAGGGAAAAAATTCAGCCAGAGAAATTGGAAAATTGTAGAGCTTGGCAAGTAAAAGACCCTCATGCAGAGGGATAAGATGGGCAATCTCAGTTGAAAAAGAACCAACAGCCACGTTAGAATGGGCAGCGAGCACTTTTCTTTTATCATCCCTTATAGCAACTCCAATACCGAAAGATATAATTAATTAATTAATTAATTAACCCAATTGTTAGAATACATAATTAATTAATTATGAGACAGTGAGATTCGGTTTCAAATTCTCATATGCTATTATAAATAAGAATAATACTTGGGTACTAACCAGTCGGTACCAAAAATATTAACCAGTGCAGTATTGATTTTTTTTTTCTTTTACTTTTTATATTTATCTTACAAATTGGATCACATGCTGTACTCCTATTGATGAAGTTAGTATTTTAAGTATTGACTTGTCAGTATCTCAGTATTATTCTACAAATAATCTTATTAAATTAAGATAGCTGAAAATATATACTTTTTTTTGTGTGATTAACAGATGAAAAAGATAATCATGAATATATGATGATTGCCATCAGATTTTTCAAAACAAAGGAAAACTCCTATAAAGAACAAGAAAATATCGTGCAGTGTAAAATAATGTGAATGGTTGAACCGAAGTCAAAGGAAAAGTGTCTTAGTGGAGGGCAACCAAAGCCGGCTTATATAATTATTTAATTTCCACTTTTGACAGGATATAATTAAATATCTTTACATTTATTATATGATTTATAATGCTTTGATAAAATATAGTCTTTAAATGATATAAATAGTGTATAAATCAATAAATCATGTAAATTTAATATAATAATTTATTATTAGATATTATATTTCGATACTAAATTGAGATAAAGTAACATTATTTATAATATATATTAAAAAACAATATAAAATAGGCATTTTGATTTTGGATGGCAACGCAGGAAAACCTTTTAAAGCTTTGTTTTGATATGTTCAAAATCAAAACATATTTTATATTTGTTTATGCCAAAGCCGTAGGATCATATTTTCTTTATGCATTTCCAAAGTAAATAGGTCGGAAAGTGAAAGTTGATGTTCTTTGTTTTTTATTCAATGTGACGATTTAAGCAATACCCTTTACTAAATTATTACTTTAGAATCTGATTATGAAAGTGTTATTTATAAATATAATTTATCTGCCGATCTAAATTTTTTATCGAAATAAAGTTTAATCAAGATAAAGATAAGAGTAGAGATTTTGTGAGGGGACCTTCTATTAAATTTTACTTTATTACATAGTTAATTTAAAAAAAAATTATTCTCAATTTTGTAAAATAATAATAATAATAAATCATACTACCATCCATATTCGAACTGCATCACCAAATGTAGTATATATAAAAAAATCAGTCTACTTTATTAAGCTATTTATATATAATTGCATGCAATATTAACTTTGTCTGGATAAAAAATAACTAGATCTGAATCATTTTATAATTTATAAGAAATATTATTTTAAGATTTAAAATATATACATATATATATTTGTTACAGATGAAATTTTTCATAAAATTATTTTTAAAAAAGTTTCCATAAATTTTGTCTGAACTTTCCAATAAGCCGTTACTGGATGAGAATTTAGAAATTCTCAACATAAGTTTGTATTGATAAAGGTTGTCAATATTGCCACAGTATTTTATTAAAAATTTTAATTATAAAAATATCTTAATATAAATTTATTAATAAAGATAAATTACTTTAATTAAAAATAAAATAAATACTATATACATCCATTATATTTTTGACTATATCTTTTTATAAAAAATATATATAATTGAATACGAATTCTATTTTTTCCTTTAAATATTACAATAATTTGAAATTTAGAAAGAGAGAAAGACTAGAACTCATAACCTTATAGTGTTGGTATGAGTGGAGAGTGGTATATCACTGGATCGATATCATCTTAAAATATTAATTCTAATAAAGGTATTATTAGTATTAAAATGACTAAATGAGTGTTTATAATAATAATGTAATTTTTAAATTTCAGATACATGTATATTTATAAAATAAGTGTATAAATTATGCTGTTTGCAGTTGGTCAAAAAAATAAAAGTATAAATTATATTTATAGATTATAATGTCGGCAACCAGCAATCAACTCAAAAGTGAGGATATTAATGATCGTAACAGACTCGTGAAAAAAATTATTTAATAAAGTTGATTTTAAGATTAAAATAAAAATAGAAATGAAAGCATTGTTTTTCTTGTGTAACTTATTAATGTTCTTGACAGTTGACACGAAAGTCATAGAAAATTGCTGTGTCTGGGAAATTGCTGTCTGGAAACGAGAATTGTCAAATTAGATTAATCATCACGTTTGAAAGTTGAGACATGAAAATTGTGTAGAAAAAATTATTCACAGAAAATCAAGGTTTCCCCATTCCCCAGTCCCAGTCCCTAGTCCCCACTCCACCCTCATTCTGGGATCCCTTCCACCCCCCTCACCTATGAGTCTATGAGACTATGACCTATCCCACCCTCAACTCCATTTGGAGGAAATGGGGATGGAGTGTTCAGGGGAGGTATCCGCCCCACCCATTTCTCCGTTCTTAATCACCCTATTGACTCTATTTCCTCAAATCCTCTTATTGAATTTGAAATTAAAAAATAATTATATAATTATAAATACATTACTAATTCAACTTCATATAAATAATTTTAATATTTAATTCAAATTAAATATAAGCACTCCAAATTTTTATTTTATTTTCTTTGGAAAACAGTAGGCCTATTATTATACGACAAGGTCAAACAAATTTAAAGTTCTAACTTTGATCAATTAGTAACTACCCAATATAAGAAGCAGACAAAATCTAGGGTTAGAAATTAAAAAAAAAATCATTTAAAATAAATAAATTATAAAATATTTAAATAATTTAAAAAAAGTTTAAGGGAGATGGGGATGGGAGAGTCTCCCCACCCCATTTAGAATTTAAGGTGAAATTCACCCCCACATGGGGGGTTTTGTACAACTTTAGGTTCGAAACCTATAATCAATTATTTTGAATGATTTGATGGGAATCAAATATGAAATATTGTCTGAATGAACATCAATCGCCACTAACCTATATTAGAGAGTGATGATTTGATATGAGACCTATGATTAATTATTTTGAATGATTTGGTGGGATTCAAATATAAAATATTGTCTAAATGAACATCAATCGTCACTAACCCACATTAAAGAGCGGTGATTTGATACGAGACCTTATCATAGACAAACCTCACAAATTTTAGAAAATAGGCAAAGAAAACTTTCTGATAAAATTCATGAAAAATGTGATTTTTTTTAAAGACTTGGAAATTTTAGTAGAAATTTTTGCCAACTTTTGAAACCCATAAAGTCTATTTTCTACTTTATTTCAAAAAAAGAAAAGAAAAGAAGAAGTCTATTTTCTACTTTATGAGACAAACTTCTGCTCATTGAATGAAAAATTCAATCTGCGGGCCTAAATATAATGCATGTGTACGTACATGCTACTCGTGCAACCTATTAAGAGTGATGTTCATTTAAAAAAAAGGGTGATGTTGGCTTTATTTGGGCAAATTCACCAACATTTTTTTTAATTCCATTATTTAGATTTAAACACTAAAAAAAACATATAAAAAGTAAGAGAAAAAAAGTGTAAGAATCTATCGGTTAAACCTCCTTAAAGTAATACTCGATAAATTAATAATCTCTATAATATAATAATTTTGGGTCGATGAGATAAATTAATAATTCTATAAATTAATAAGATAATACTTGTTATCAAAACCCCTATATAAATACGTGGTATCATTTATATTATAGATCAATAATTTATTGAAATTATAAATATAATTTACTATCATATTTTCTTGAAATATGTCTCTATTGTTGCTTGTTTTTTTTTCTTGAAATTCAAATATAGTTTAGTATCATCTCTAATTTTTCTGAATGTACCTAGAAGTTATAGAGTTGAATTCTCAAAATATAACAAAAAATTATGAAGTGTCGTTAATGTTTTTAATGCTTCTTTGCACGTAACAGACTCCAAAGCTGTTGTAACATCCCCATCTTAAGTACAATTGAATTAATTTTTTATTGACTTTAATATATTTTTAGTTAATTAATGATATTTAATTAATTATATTAATTGAATCTTTAGTTGGTTGTTTGTATATAAATAATCATAAATGCACTATATAAATTAATAAATTATTAATTTATCAATTAATTAGTAACTCTATTAATTAATAATTTTTGAACGGTCCAATATTATTAATTTACAGAGGTTTTACTTTTTTTTGTTGAAGGGTGTACTCGAACCAACAACCTCATGTGCAGGTGTGAGGTGTTTACTATCAGACCAACATCATCTCGTCATCCGTTATATTTTCTAATGTTTTTCATGAATGAACATGATTTAATTTTTTTAATCAAAATTTAATAGTAAATATGTGTTTATTTTATTTGTTGTTAGAGGCATTAATTAGATATATTTTAAGTATGAGAGAATCATAAATAACCCCAAATATTGTTGAAATGCCAAATAAATCCTTCTGGTTTGAACTATCGGTAAAAAACTCTTTGCCATTATTATTTGACTGTTGGTTGACTTAGTTAAATATATATAAAAATATAACTATTTAAATCATTTTTTATAAACTAACTAAAAAAATAATAAAAAATACTAATAATAGAAAAATTATTTTAATATATATATTTAAAACTAAAAACCAACTAATATTTAATATATATATATATACAGTTTTTCTATTGTCAGTTCGAACTGATATAAAATATATAAATCCAATAATCCACATGCAATGAACTGATATATATTATATTAGTTCGAACTAACAATAGAAAGACTATATATATATATATATATATATATATATATATATATATATAACTATGAATAAGACATTCATTAGTGTGTCTATAAGTATCTCATCCGTATATTTTTATATTTTAAAATAATTTATTTTTATTTAATGATTTTATTGTTTAATATAGTTTATTTTTAAATATAGTTTTAATTTTTTTATTAAAAGAAATTTATATTTTCTAAAATAATTTTAGTATATTTTGGTTTTTTTCATTATTGTTTTTAGTTTAATTATATATAAAATCACTTAAATATTTATATTTCACTATATTTAATTAAAGTCAACAATTTGTAACTAACAAACAACTAAAAGTAAAAGGTTTTTTTTTTTTTTTACTGATTGTTGAAACAAGAGTATTTGATTTTTGACATTTCATCCCACTATCGGTGGAGTTTATTACAATTCTCCCTTTTAACTTTTGTTAGTTAAGAGGAGAACATCAGGTAGGAGATATTTTCTTGCCTTGATTAATGAAAACAATGATGATTCAGTTGGCACATGTTCATAGAATTCAAAATGTAGGACCAACCTGTGGAAATATAGCATTTCAAATCCCTCTAATCATGACTCATGCATTTTATCATAATATCATGTACTTGTATTTGAATTTCAAGAGACTAAAGAGTGAGTTTTTATTATTGTTATTATTATATATCTACCGTACGTGGTGGCAGTAACTTAAATTTAGGAGGGTGTATTCCATTAAGATTTTAAAAGACTTTTAATGACTTTTTTAAGTATATGACTTTTGCAGATTTCATGGACTTTTACAGATTTCATGAACTTTTACGGACTTTATAGAATTATGAAAAACTTTCATAGACTTTCATTTTAAATGACTTTTATAGACTTTTATCTCAAATGACTTTAAAAGACTTTCATAGACATTTTATACATTTATATACATTTATTGATTTTTAAAAATGATATACTTTGTTTTAGTAAAATTATATATATTTCTCATATCAATAAAAATATTTTTTTAAAAGAATAAAAAAATCATTGTTAATTAAACTTGACAAAAACATTATTGTTTATATATATATGTGTGATTTTAAATTTTTTATTTGTAATTTTATTATATTTTGCATCATAAAGATATTATGCACCTAATTTTTTTAATAATTAGTCAAAATTTTATTTTATTTTATAATTAGCCAAAATATTATAAATTTTCTTTTAGAATAAATGTAGTAAATCGACAATAATATTAACGTTTACAGGTCTCTACGAAAGTATGTCAATGGGTATAAAAAATCTACCCAAAATTAATTAAAGTTACTGAAGATAAAACATAAAAACCGCACATAGTTATTGAACAAGATTCACGTCTAAAAGTGGGTGGTTTGTAATTGATAATATTTCATAAAGTCACGCTCATACGCGACTTTGATCATAGCATATTGGCATGATTGAGTAGTGGTTTTTGTCTTTTATTATTTTTAATTAACATAAATGAAATTCGTTTGATTTGTTTCGTTGTTATTTAGTTGCTTTGAAAATGGTGGTAAAAAAAATCCCGTCCTTAATTGCATAGCCTATGGAAAGTTGTTTTATATTATTTTTTAGTTAATTTTTTTTTGTTATAGATCGTTAATATTTGTATTTTTTTATAATGTTTATTCATTTTATTTTATTTGTAAATTTTGTTAAGAATATGTGTTCTTTTATTTGAAAATATAACATATGTTTGATGATTAATGTTTTTCAAAGAGTTTATGTTTTTATTCTAAAATGAAATTCTTTTTTTTAAAAAGTCATTCAAAGTTTTTGGTAGGAATGAAAGACAAATTGTGAGATTTGTTATAACTAAAAGTCATTAAAAGTCATTAATATTTAAAAGTCATTGAGATTTTGAATACCTCTTAACTTTCATAAACTGTTAAAAAGTCTTGATTGAATACCACATGACTTTTAAAGACTTTTTTAAAGTCTATAAAAGTCTGTATTGAATACCCTATGACTTTTATAGAGTCTTTAAAAGTCTACATTGAAAACACACAAACTTTTTAATTCTATAAAAGTTATTTGAAATCCTAATTGAATACACCCCCTTAGGATAGTAACATGCTAAATTAGCATTATTTATTACTAAATCACATTTCAACGGTGAGTAATAAATTAGTTTGCTATCCATATTTTTGCCGATCAATACTCTACTAGCTCAAAGATATTTTATCTTTAAATACCTAAATCATTTAGGTACTATATACAACTTATATGGTTGCTATGGATATATAGCTCACTAATTATTAGAAAATATAACACATTTTGGACTTCTACAAAATGCTCTTTTTAAACTATTTTTTTATATTTAAATAAATTATCTCAAATACCCTTGTTATATATTTCATAAATTCCAACATATATCCTTTTAATACACAACTTTATTCTATTTCTCAAATACATTTATATAATTTATTACTACCAAAAAATATAACCAAACCATCTATCAATTTGAAACTACTTTATTATTTAACAGCCAAACACCATCAAGTTTTTTGCTTGTTTTATATAGAAGAGTAATGTTATACAATTCACAACCAAAAGGTGTTGAATGTGAGTTGCTATCTGTTGAAATTTTGAATGAAATTTCAAAAGTCATGTATTTTCATCAAAAAAGTGTGTCTCTTCAATGAAGAGATGCAACTCTTCCTTAAAAATATGTCTTTACCAAGAGACACATCCGAGTCTATAAATTGAAATGAAATTCATTCCAATAAATAGAAGTTGTAATAAGAGTTTTGATAATTGTTAGACGAAAGAATTTTTAGTAATTATTCTATACTTTTGCTTACATACTGCATTGACAAGAAATATACAAAGTTAACCATTGGTGCTAGAAATTAAAATACAGATGGTTGCATTATGAGAAACAGTCACCCTCAGAAATTAAAATACAGATGGTTGCATTATGAGAAACAGTCACCCTCAGAACTTCAAACACAACAGAAGAGGTGAAATAATGTTTTAAGACATTGCAACCATTTGCAAGCCTTTATTTATAATAATCAAGTTAGTATTTTACTTACTATTGTTTGTATTGCTTTAATTTATTTTAGCACTGCTGGGCCTAGTTTTTGGTATTTTGTCAACTATGTTGGACACAATTTGTTATATAGGTATTTTGTCAACTTTGTTGTACACATTTTGTTTTTTATAAATATATATATATATATAATTTAAGTCAGTACAGACTGATATAGTTTCATCAGTAAGTTGGATGTTGACCATTAGATTTACATACTTTGACTCAAAGTGTATGCACTTGTCAAAACTTCTCCATAATCAGTGGTCCATATTCAACGCACTGATATAAGTTATATCAATGTGCACTAAGGAAAAAATGAATATATATATATTTATTCTTCTCTTTTATTTATATCACTGATCGTTGCTTTTCTTTTATTTTTGCTTTTCTTTTATTTCCATCATTGATTGTTGTGTCCCCAACACTATCATCATCATGCAAATTATGAATTGATGTGGTGATAAGTAATGCGTTAATTACAACTCACAAACCAATTCATTCAAACCAATATTTTGAGAATCTAATGTTTCTCTAAGGAAAAACACTGCAAAGGGGAACAATAAAGGCTTTCTGTTCGGTATTGTTTTATGTTTTTGTTTTTGTTTTCTTTTTTCATTTTTGTTTGAAAATGAGAGACTGATTTTATGTTTTAAGAATTTGAAAACTCATCTCGTAATAATCATTGAAAAATATTTTTCAAAATAAAATAAAATAAGAATGGGATGTATCATGTATATATATATATATATATATATATATATATATATATATATATAATAAAAAAGAAGTATATAACAATTTCAAAAAAAATATATCTAAAAAATAACAATTTCAAAAATTTAGTTAGAAAGATAACATATGTTACAAAAAATAAAGAGAAAAGTCCATTAAAAAATCTTAAAATATTTTATAAACCTCTAATTTTTTTTAAATAAAAACTTTAAGCCTTTAATAATTTAGTTTAAAAAAACCTTTAATAATTCAGTATTATAATAAATAAATAAAATCATTTATCACTTTTAACTTTTGTGTCAAGAACAACAAAAGTGGAAACTAAGAAAACATCAAATGTGCATGTTTCCCTTTTATAGTAAAATGAATGGAAAAAAAATATTTTTTATGTTTTCGTGTTTTTCATCCGAAACGGTCACCCAAGTATATTCATTACGAGTGCGAATATTACCACTCATAAATCTAATTAATACATATATTTTTATAAGTAAACTTATGTCTAAAATTTAAAAAATAAATATTACTATAAGCATCGATCCTAATGCCAAAAACACCCTTATTGAAATGAATATATTAATTTCAATACATTTTATTTATAAATCCTTTCTTAAATTATTAACACACCTAATTTATATTAAAAAAATCATATTATTTTTGATAATCAAATCCTCTTATAATGGTGATCCAATTTACTTTTATAAATGTCTTGAATGTAGGAGTCTTATGAAAGGAAAAATGTAGAACTGAATTGTGTATAAGGTTAAGAGATTTACAATGTGTAATTCACTTATATATACAGTTATTTAAAAAAAACTTATTGATATCTACGGGTTATATTTAAAAAATATTAGTTTGTTTATTGATAGAGATCATAACTAAACATAAAAGAAAGAAAAAAAAAAGGGTAAAATAATACCTACCTCTATATGATCAGAGTCCTCTGAAAGTCATTTTTCCATTACTTTATTATATGATAATCATGTGACGATGAGAGAGTTTGATATTTGAAATAAAATTAAAGTTTAATTATATTTTATCATAAAATTAGGGTTTATTGTAAGTTTTTTTTGGTTTTTTCAATAAAGAGATACTGTTGAAGATATGTGTGTAATTAATGAGTGTGCATAGTATTTGATTTATTTTTAATTAAAGTAGTTTGTCATTATTAGTAAATTTCTATTGAGACATTTTTGTAATTAAAATTTTTCATAAAGAGAGTTTCTCCTTACAATTCAATGTTTTTCTTTTTACACTTCATTTCTAAAGACACTCCATTCTAAAAATTTTAATTTAAAATAATTCTAAAAACACTTCATTTTTTCTAAAATTACCCATTTTATCTTTTGGTACTCTCATTCTAAAGACATCCCATTTAAAAATTTTAAATTTCTAAAGGCATTCAATTTTATTTTAATATTACCCGTTTTGAATACTTATCTTTAGAAAATTTGAAACGGGAAATGGAAAAGAGATGTGAAGTAATCAAATAAACAAAGAACAAAACTGAACAAAATGAGAAGATCAAAACAATAAGAAAACTGTTTTGGAGATCAAACTGTCAAAATAAAAAAATATATATTTGTTTTTCTCTTTTGGATTTTAAGTTGAGTAAAAAATAATTTTAAATATATTTTTCTGGAAAAGGATTATATATATATATTCTAGTGATGGCAATGATTGAATGAGGGTGGTATTTTAGAAAAAAAATTTGATATCAAATTTGATTGAACCAGAAAACAGGAAAATAAGAAGAAGATAATGATATATGGTTTGATGGTATATGAGAAAAAAATTATTTTGAAAAGAAGATAAAACAGGCAAAAGAAACACAAAAGTGGAAAAAAATAAAAACTAAAGCTGAAAAAAAACTTGTTTTTTAAAAAAATGGTTTGGAATGTCTTTAGAACTTTCTTATATTGTTTAATAATTTTAATTTTGGTTAAAATTAGTCATTAATAAAAAAAATGAAATATAAATAGGTAGTTAATGGATTAGCATTTCTTTTTAATAAAATATAAATAGTTTATTGATCGATGTCTCGATGATATCGACACCAATTTATTATTTCTTAATTTGTAATTAAAAAAAAAAAAAGAACGATTTAGAAGACAACGCCAAACACTGCCGAAATGTGATGTATGAGTACGAGATGATGGAGTTCTCCAAACTTATCCAAATTTAAATGACCGGATTTGATATATATATTTTTACACGAGATTCATGTGCAGACAAAGACAAGCAAACAGCCACTAACTACAATTTTCTCTTTTTCAATGCCCATAAATAATAGCACAATTTTCATTTGAGTTTTCAACTTTTTCAAAAAGGATCCTGCCCATTATAGCTGTATACTCTTTTTCAATGCCCATAAATAATAGCACAATTTTCATTTGAGTTTTCAACTTTTTCAAAAAGGATCCTGCCCATTATAGCTATATATATATATATATATATATATATATATATATATATATATATATACGCGTAAAACAATTTTCTCCTCATAGCGTATTTATATAACTTATATCAGTGCGTTGAATGTGGACCACTGATTATGGAAAAGTTTTGACAAATGCATACACATTGAGTCAAAACATGTAAATCTAATGGTCTACATCCAACGTACTAATGAATTTATATCAATGTACATTAACTTGAAAATATATATATATATATACAGTTTTTCTACTGTCAGTTCGTCATAATATAAAATATATTAGGACGAAGAATATGAACCATAGATTATGGAGGAGTTTTGATAAGTGCATACAATTTGAATCAAAGTATGTAAATCTAAATGTCCACATTATTCGTCTTCATATATTTTATATCAGATAAATTGATAATGAAAAATTATATATATATATATAAAATCAAAATCTCCCTGTAGTTTGACCTATTGGTCACAATCGTGCCGGCTAGTTCTATACATAGCCATTATCATCTGTAGTTCATCTATTCATTTTTTGCCCTATTCCGTCTAAAAAGTTAAGATATTTTTAAACGAGTTTGTTTTTTTAATAATATCTTTTATATTTAAAAAAAAAATATTAAATAAATCATTTTTATTTATTTTTTAACGGTAGACCGTGATAGAATATATAAATTGATTATTTTATTTTAAATTATAATTAAAAAGTTTAAAAATATAATTTTATCCTCTAATATTTTAAAATTTTACGATTTTAAAACATAATAAAAAAGGAATTTTTTTTACTAACATAATAAAATAAAATAAAATTAAAAATGTAATTATTCTCAAATATTTTTTCATTAATTAAATTTTTTAAAAATCAAATACATCTTCAAGTTTCAACACAACTTCAATGATTCCACAACAAAAAAAAAAATTTCAAAAAATTCAAAGTCAACATCGTTTTCAAACACAACTTCAATCACAGATTCTGCAGCAAACAAAAAATTCAATTATTCAAACACCTCTTCATCATACACAATTAGATATTCTTCTTGTTATTAGTAAAAAGTGAAGCAAAAACGGTGTGATATTTATTTAATGTAACACATGGAGATTGAATTAAGAATACCAAGAACAAGAAACAAAACAGAGCAACAAATATCCTCTCTCGACTCACCCTGGATTATCCCTTCTTGGATTTTTCAGGTCCCCAACCTTGAGGTTCAATCCAATTTGCTAAAGAAAATGAACAAGAAACAAAACTGAGAAACAAATATTCAAACAATAGGACTGTAAAGAACTTCGAATATATTATATATTTACAATAACATACAGAATAAATACATCAATTTCTCAGATCACCAAGTAATTAGTTTATTGTATCAAAATCACTCATTTACAAATCTTCTTCAATGTTCTTACATTTGGATCTCCAGATCAATGGAGAAACACGAAATTGCACCAGCTAAACCACTACCAAACCTGAATCCACACCAGTCAAACCACCACCAAAACCCAAAAACGAAATCGGCACCACCACGAAACCCAAAATCCAAACACACCAGCCACCATATAGGTCCCCTTTTCACGGCTAATGGAGCCCCTTTTTGCGCTCGGCGATCGGTGTTGAGAGAGAGTGTGTGTCGGATTTGATGGAGATCCTCCAGGCTCCAACAGATCAGCGATGGAGGAGATCGTCCATATGATTGACGAATCTTCCTTCGATCCACTCCTTGGTCGATCCACTACCAATTCGGTCCAGATCTGTTGGTGGTGGTGATGTTGGTCCAGGTCTGGTGTGATGAACTTGTGTTGGGTTTGATGTTGTTTGATGATTGATAATTCACGTTGATGACGAATTGATGTTGGGTTTGGAGTTGTTTGTGAGGAATCATTGGGGAGAGGGATCTGGAATTGTTTGTGAGGAATCATTGAGAGGGATCTGGAAATTTTCCAGATCCCTCTCCTCAACTTTTTTTTTTTGTCATTTCTATATAGTTTTAATTTTTTTCTCAATTTTTTTTCTCCCTTTTCAGATCTCTTCATCTCTCTTTTCTCAATTTTAGATCAGATTAATTTTTTTATTTATTCTTTAAAAATAATATTTTTATATAAATTATATAAATACAATTTTTTTTAATATTTTATTTTAAAATTTTGGTCGACCGTAGATTTTGATTGGATTATATCAAAGTTGAATTCTAAAATTTTAAAAGATAAAATTGTATTTTAAAAATATTTAATTAAAGTTGCGGGTAAAATGATCAATTTATATATTCTGTCACGTTTGACCATTAAAAAAAGTCAAATGAATCTATTTGATATACTTTTCAAAAGTTAGGGAAAAAGTTACTAAAAAATCAAACTCGTTTAAAAATATGATCTTTGGGCAATACTTAAAGACCCAAATGATATTAACCCAAAAATAAAATACTTAAAGAAAAAAATGGTGGAGATCCATCTCCATAGTCCATCAGATAATTTATTTTTTTAAAATAAAAAGCAAAAAAAATATCTTTAAAAAAGAAAAAAAAAATGATGGAGATCCAATATAAATCTACATCATCTAATCTCCATGACTCCATTGATGGAGATCGCCCTCTCCATTGATGTAGACAATGGTCTCCATCTTTTTATTTTTTCTTTTGTTTTGGATCCAATCTATCCAGTTAATTTTTTTTTAACTCGGTTCTTTTTACATAAAATAAAATTATATTAAATCATATATTTATAAAATATAATTACTGTAAATTATATTATAATAATTTCATTTTTATTATATTAAATTAATTTCCAATCCTTTTAATGCATTAAGCAGGCAAATCCTAGGTAGGTGATGCATTTTATAAATAATGTTGGGACTTGGGATTCTCCTCACTTGTGATGTGATATCACTAATTCACTATCACTACAAGTGATGTGATATCACTAATTTACTACTATCACTATTCTTCTGAAAAAAAATTCACCGTCAATTATGATACCCTACCCAATTTGTATAATTGTGTGATCGGAGTCATGTAACATGTTACCAAACAAATTTTTATTTTGATATTGTTACCAAACAAAAATTATATAGCTAAATTAATATTGATAATCATTCGATTTTATTTCAAAGGTTATGCTTCAAAAAAAATTTCTGGGTTTGTTTAACCCATTTCAAAAAAAAGAAAAAAGAAAAAAGAAAGATTATAATTCAGAGGTTCATAAAAATCAAAAGTAAAATAATAATAATAAAAACTAAAAACATCTTGCAATTTTTTGTTTCTTCCACAAATGTCTATTTTGGCCTTTTGGGGTCTTGTAAGCTGTAACCATGCACCCAAAAAGGAGTCAGGACTCAGGAGTTGGTATGTTTAAACGCAGTCTTAATTTAAAAAAAAAACATGATATTGAATCGAAATTATTCTTGGGACCAATTATAGGTAATGGTGTGGTCATGATTCATGAATTGATCGGTCCCCTACTGGACCTCTAAAATTCAATTGCACATGTACTGATAGAATTGACAATATGGCCATATAAAGTGATCCTGAACATAAGCATGCATCCAAATCTGTCCTAAAAAGTTAACACTACCCAGATATTCTTTTTTGCTCATCAAAGCTTATCTGCAAGGAGCCTTGAATTTATGGCAATATTGTTCATGTCTTAAAAACCAAAATCCTACCCAGGTTAATGTCATCAACACATACTAACCTCTTCCTAGATCCATTACCTTGTAAAGTATATTTAATAGTTAAAGAAGACTATGGACACCCTGCCAATACCCGTATTTTGACATCAACCTCCATGTTTTGCGCACCTGAATGCGCGTATGAGATGGACCGTATTGAATGCAACTTCTTTGAGTATATGCAGAGCATCTCCACCCACTCATTAATTGTAAAACCTGCATGATCACAATGATCTTTCAAGTTTCAAGTGACTATTGCTTAACAAGTAGAAGTGAAAGAGTCACAAAATGTATCTGTAAGGAATAAGTGGAGGGAACCTATTCTTAACTGTACAAGCTGTGATTGCATGGTCTATGGTACACTGGTGTCGATCCGGGAACCAAAGTAGGTTGAGCTAGGTGGATGAGAAACCAATCCAGCTCATTGTCTGGTCCCCAAACCTTATGGCTAATGTAGACAACATACGGGCAACCCTTGGCAGTGTCGGGTAAGTGAGTGTGCCAAGTATAAACCAATTGAAGCTTAATAGAGCAACTGCATCAGAAGCAGGTTTGTTCTTTATAGTAGAGAAAAACTGAACGACGCTTTTCAGTGACATCCCAACCACCGTGAAAAGTGCCACCACCAGAGGCATGCAAGGATCTTCAGCTTCCCAGATAATCATACCAACTAAAAGTGATAACAATGCACTAAAAACAGACTGTGAAACTGCAACCCCTCGTCTTTCGTCAAGAACTCCGTTTGTCTCTACATTTCTTGGGATAATATCAGGTGTAAAGCTGTTGATTGTCCCACTTGATGTAAGTCCAGTCTTTAACAACTTTAGAAGTTCAGTATTGCTCTTGCTTTCACCCTCCCAGGTGTCTTTCGGTATCACTAGATCCTGGAAGATGACATCACTTCCCTTAAAGCCGGATTTCCACGATGGGATGCCATGGTTGTCAGCAATGCCAACGTTTTTTCTGTTGTCTGTGTCATTGTGGCTTTTAAAGTTCCAACGTCCTTTACCGAAAATTTCTCTCATCTGAAGAGTTTCACACTTTAGATCCTGCGACTACATAGATACGATGTCAAGAGTTAGAAACATAAATTCAAAACTATGTTCATCACAAACTAACAATGTATAGCCTGAAAACTTGCAGGTTACAAGCAACTCTGTATGAAAGTGACACAAAACTTTGAAAAAGAAAAAAGAAACCTTTTAGTAAGATGTATTATTTCAGAATCTACAAGAGAAGTCATAATTCGAACTTCAGATGGTTCTTGTTCATAAAATGTGAATACCAGTACAAGAGCAAGAGATGAAATATTTACTTCACTCTCTAATAGTTCAATTTTTGCCATGGCCTTGTCATGTTCATCTTCAAGTTCTGCTAACATTGACTCCACAATTCTCCGTTCTTTAACAGCCTTTTGAAGACGGTCTTCAAGTTCCTTTCTATCCCACACCAGAGTCTCCAACTGTAACTGCATTTCATCCAGATGCTCTTCCAGCTGCATATTACAATAATCATTTGTCATATTATAGGAAGCAAAATTAAGTGGAGACATCAAGAGAACTTAGGGACTTCTAATAGATCGAAAACATTGTCTCATAAGAGCAATTGCAAAAGGCTGAGATACAATCATCTTGACTCTAGGCAGCTTGCATGTTTTAACACCCAATCCTGAATCTAGAACCATTTGAAAGTTAAAAGATATTGCTCAAAACTAAGTCTGTTGATACATATAATGCCTAAACAAACAAATTCTAGGCATGAAAACCTTATTCACAAATCAGCAGTCTAGGGCAAACAAAGTATCGACTTTCACAAAGAGAGTGGACAGATAAAATCTTTTTGGTATTTATCCCTTCAATTTGCTATTTTTTTATTTTTTGAGTAAATTAGTCTCTCTCTCTCTCTCTCTCTCTCTCTCTCTCTCTATGGTATGCATCACCTTGATTTTCTATTTCCTTTGTAAGAAGCCCTTCTATTTTCTATAGCATGCCTATCAAGGTCCAGCAGACAACAGCAATAGCAGTAACCTAATCCATAGGACATAGTGCCCAGTTCTTCAATACAGAATCTAAAAAACTCGGCATCCATACTATTATTACAATAGAGAAAAATTGCAATCTGTTGATATCAAATTCAAATCTAAAATAGAATTCAAAGCTTTAAGAAAGGTCCTTAACTGCATGCAGGTCTATGCATATTAAACAGTGAAGAAGCAGTTCACAAGTTAAGATACAGCTTCCAATTAGAACATCAGCAAATAGAACATCAAATACTTTCAAGATACTCAAAATTTCAAGCATAAGGTATTCCAAATTACAAACATTTCATTAAGTCAGGGTATGAAACAATTAGTTCAATATTCAAATATTTTTGGATGTCCAAACCAACTCATTTTTTATTATGACATAGTTGTACCCAACACATATTCTGGGGTATTCTCCCAAGGAAGGACGCCTCCAGCCTTCAGATTTATGGGGTTCATCACAATAGGGTAACAGCAACTCATTATTTAATCTGACACTTGAGACACTTTCAACCAAAGGGGTACAAGCCCTTTCTATTTCAATTTCCAACTGATGCATGCTCATGACAACTCAATCCAGGACAATGGAATCATCTTTTTATGATTTCATATTCAGAACATGTTCAATATAATGCACATTTACTAAAACAAAGAAAATAGGTTAAATCTCATGATAAAACTGCCAAACCCAAATTGACTCTATACAAGTCACTACTACTCATGTTGATTACAAATATACAGTTTTCTAAAGACAGTAATCGTCAGTTCAAGTTTTTCAAACCATTGATATTTTAAACAAAATAGGTGAAGCTTTAAAGAAACATATATTCCATATGCTGGATTTCTATCCAACTGTTTATCAGGTTCTTTCAGAACTTCTGCCAATTTGGTAAAATATTGTGAAAATTCATTACTTCAAATATGTTAAAATACTTATTCGACGAGTTCAATTCATTAAAGTTCCACTACAATGAAAATATAATCCTTATATCCTTCAAATAATTCAGAAACAAAATAAAAAAATTGAAATCTTTTTGTTGCACATTCTAGAGGTTATGAAGAGAGGGTCTAATTGATTTCAAGTTCAACCTATAGAAATTTGAAATCTTTATTTTGCACAGTCTAGAGGTTATGAGGAGAGGATCTAATTGATTTCAAGTTCATCCTATAGAAATTTGAAATCATCATCTTGCATATTCTTGAGGTTATGTAAAGTTCCACTACAATGAAAATAAAATCCCCATATCCTTAAAATAGTTCAAAACAGAATAGAAATTTGAAATCTTCATCTTGCACATTCTTGAGGTTATGAAGAGAGTATCTAATAGATTTCAAGCTCATCCAATAAATTTAATTCGTCTTTACATATAATTCTAAATTTTTATTTAAATTCTTCCCTCAACATTTAAACAAAGAACCTCAATGATTTTAGAGGGTTTTTTATTTTTTATTTATTTTTTAATTTTTTTTAAGATTGTTACAGCAACTTAGAACAGTTTATAGAGATGAGAAAGACATATGGACATGCTGAGATAAAAATAACATGACATTCGTCTTGGGAAGCTCAACATTTTTTAACTTCAACATCACTCACAAAATAGCTCGTATTATCATACAATTTCAGTTTCAGTACCAATTGCAGGAGATGGACCCATTGAAAATATGGAGATCAAGGATCAAGTCTTTAAACAAACTAGAACTTGACAATTCTAACCTCACTACCTTGTGAACTTCTGCAATCTGCATTACCTGTTTAGACTAATCAACAAACTTACAACTTCTTTATAGCTACAAAATGTAGTCTTTTTTAGTGTTAGAAATAGTTAAATCACAGTGATCCTCAACCTTTATCACTGCTCTTAGGACCATTCAGAGGCCGTGGCCACCATTCTGGCAGAACATCTTAACATACAGTGTTATCCATTAGAAAATAACATGTCTTCACTCCTGAGAGTGAATTTACGGAGCAGAATGATGCTTACTTTCAATAACAAATACATACTATATATGGTCACATCACATGCATTTGTGTGCAGATTCAAATAAATAAATAATCAATAGAAAACCTAACTTTATATACATAGACCATGAAACTATAAAGTTAAATTAAAATACAGATAGTAAAACGAACCAGCTTCTCCCTCTGCAAAGCAGTAAGAACTTGTACAGGAAGAGATATAATAGCAGCTATCCAAAGCATTGATCCCCAGATCATGTTCAGATGGAAACTAACAGTGGCCTTTACCAGTTCTATCCAGGTGTAAATGACAATAAAAGTGGTTTTCAGACAAAAGAAAATAGCCCATTTGCCGAGAAAGAAGGGGACTGTGACTAAGGTTAGTGTTGTAGCCATCAATTCATTAAGTATCGCCATCAGATCCACCAACAATCCTTTCCTGCTCAATCACATAAAATCATCCTAAGTACATAGTTATGAACATAGGAAGCACATTCACCAGCATAATGCGATCCGGTAGAAACAATAGCAGAAAACCGATATTATAATTAGGTGATATCATAAAAAAAATTCCTAATTTGATTTAGTATTTCAAATAACTAAAAATCAATCTAAAGACAAGTTTCACTATCCACATGACACTAACTAAAAACGTCCAAAATTCAACATAAAGTTAACAATGAACATGCAAATTTATCATGTTTTTAAGGTGAAAATAAATGTTATACTAGAAATTGATTGATGTAAACATACTCATATGTCATATCTAGCCCATCTAACCTCCAGAAACCAATAACCCAAGACAGCTCACCCCCAAAACATCTCTCTCTTTTTTCCATTTACTCATGTCCTGTCTTCTCTCTGCATATTAAATGGTCACCTGAACTGCTCCTGAGTAGTGGTCAATCGCTTTTGTTGACCTTTTGCAGTTGCAGTGAAACTATTTGTCAAAAGTTCAGCAATAAAAGTATTCTCATTTTCTCAACCTAACACAAGATCACAAAAACTGAGCTCCCTACCAACCTGAAACCACTCTTGAATGTGTGTAAGAGACAAACCAAGTCGGATCATATTAGCTGGGAAACAAAACAAGAATTGACAACAAAACAGAACCAGAGAGAAAGAAAAAAAAACCAATCTAATGCAAACATAAATGCAAGACAATCAATTAAACTGAAATAAGAATGACAAGACCTTGAAAACAAACCAGAAGCGTGAAATGCAGTGTGTGCGGAGAGATAATTTAAAGAGAAGTTCCAAATTAGACAGAAATTGAAAAGAAGAAAAAAAATGTAAAGAAGGTTGAGTAAAGTTACGGAAAGAAGATAAAGACTTACTGAGAAAAAAAGCATGTAGCAGAGCACTGGGGAGTGAATACAGATTTGAACTTTAAAAGCATCTTTTTAGAGAGATAGAGATGAATATGAGAGAAAGAGAAACAGTTGAAGAAAGCAAAGGTGGCAACAAGAGCCTCGACATGATCGACACGTAGAATTATGATGCGATGCAATCACTAATTCTTTTCATTTTTAATACAATTTGTACCTATCGCATTACCACAAGACTCAGAGAGTGAATCACTTCACGGTCGCGCCCAATCATTTTGCCTTTTTGGATTGCTTCTTGGCTTCTTCTTTATCTGCAAGTAAATGGGCCTTTATCGGATAAGCCCAATAATCCATTAGGTAGATACCGGTAGCTATTGTATTTCTACCGATTGCAATTTAATAGATATCGGTAGCTATCGATGATTCTGTATGAGATTTTCCGTATTAAAAAGTTACCTATTAATATATATATATTATAATTACAACTAAATCCTTGAGGTTTATTATAATTCTACGAAGAGATAAGTTTGGTATTTTATTTTACAAACCTCCTTTTTCCATTACTAACCTTCCTTATGACTTATCCATCGTTTGGTTGTTTAATTTTGAAAAAGATTTTATATAATTTATTTATTTAAAAGGACATGTAACAATTAGGGTTGAATAAGTTTATGAATGTTTACTATCCTATTGTACATAATAATTTATGTTTACTTTAGATTATTTATTTTCATTTTTATTTTATTTGACTGATTGAATATAATTCAAACTAGTTTTTATGACCGGGTTGAATTGGTTTCTTAAGGTACATTGAATAGAAGCTTTTGTTATTTATGTCGACAAAAGATTAAAATGATAAAAGAACTGTAATACTACAAGAAAAGTGACTAAGCTATTAGCAACCATACATTGTGAGTGTAGACTCAAAAAATATATAATTGAATTTGTAGGACGGTGGACACCGACAATCATGCAAAATAAGTATAGTGAAGCTGTAGAGGGATCGACGAGGTCGAGCGCTCTTTTAATCAAAAAGAGAAGAAAAGTTAACATAGAGTGGGGTGGTCCCTTTGGAGGATTCTCCGACACCCAAGTCAACGGAATATTCGTAATAGATAAATGTCGTAGAACGAGATAGTAGAAGAATATAAATCAGATACTAAATAAATGATTAAACTTTATGTGTTGGTGTTGGACTGTAGAACCCTGGTTTTGATGCGTATGTAGATTCAAAGGAGAATGATCTGAGCGTGGAGTTTAACAAATTAAATTGCAGGAAAACTCATAACAATAATATAATATACAGAATGGTGATGTGATGTATTGATTTAAAGGAATTGAGAAAGATTTGACAATGAATTGCGGGGGTCCTATCACTAATTTTGTGTGAGTACGAGAGCCCAGGTCGTGAACCTCTTACAATGTAGAGGGTCTTGATATTTATAGTAGTTAGAAGATGAAGTAACAGATGATTGGTTAATGTGACCCATAAATCACAGACTCTAACCGGAGATATGATATCCAAAAATGTCTCAGAATATCTTCGATACTGATAAAGTTATGACCTGGTCAGTTGCTTGAGTTGCACACCGGACCCGGTCCCTTATAGACTTGGTCAAGGCTTGAGTCTATTTTGAACCTACGTTGAGCCTGTCTTTTTTTAGGCTTGACCATGTTTGTACTTTGATATGAGTAGAATTGTACTTTATTCTCCAAATAAAGTTTCTGACAACCATACATTGCAAGTGCTTTCTCTCGATGTGAACTTTGCAAATCGTTGATTTGTCGTTACAAATTTTTTACTTGCTCGGTAAGATTGTTTTGTTTTGTTGTTTTCAATAATTCTCCTTCAATTCGAACTTTACATTTAGCTTCGAGTTAGCATTTGCTTCCGGCCTCCCACTTGGTTCAACTTCTCGAAATCTACATAAAAGTTTTCATACTCAATTTAAAGCTAGAGGTGATAAAAAGGGAAAAGGCACTACATTTTACTTCGTGTTCAAATTGTAAAGATATTATAAGCAACGCATAAAAAAGTGTATTTAAAAGGGTAAACTAGTTACTTAAAACAAAAAGAAGAAGAAGAAGAAGAAGAAGAAGAGATAAACTGGGTGGTAATGGTCCTCTTAATATGTTAAAGATAAAGTGAATGAAAAGTGTTGATACGTGTTTTAAAGTTTTAATGTCAATTTTTTAAATATTTTAAAAGAGTAAAGATAAGTTTTTTAGTATTCTTTTTAATCCTTACACTAAGCCTACTCCAATTCCTATTAACAAATGCTTGTCTTGAAAAACTTTTTGTGGAAGCATGATAATGTAGCTATGTTCCTGATCATATGATATTCGTTAGTTCATGCAATCTTGAAGAAACAACAATTTTCTAATACTGCAACGAAAAAAGCCACAAAAACAACAGAAAAAGTGAGAGCATGGAATGGAATGACCAACCCATGAAAAAAGTGGAAAAAAAAAGAGAGAAGAAGAAGACAATTCCTTTACTGCCCTTTTTGAATAGAATGCTTTACAACTAAAAAATCAAATTCCATATTGGGAAATTTATGGGCAGATTAGTAAAATCAACATAAGGAAAATGATAGAATGCATCATCATTCATCAAAAAGGAAAATGAAAAAGTAATGGTAATGGATTTCATTATTTGATTTCACTAAAAACCTAATCTTAACTCTTAAGAGAGAAGAAAATTGTGTACATTCTTACACGTAAAGAAGAAGAAGAAGAAGAAAATAATATAAAAATTATTTAGCCTTGGAGCTGCAACGTGAAGGTATCCAGGTTCCATTAGATGGATGGAAGTGTAGCATACAATTCAAGTGACACCAGAACCTAACAGAACCAAGAATCCCTACTCTCCATCTAGTTCTTGCACTTCCTTTCAAATCAAAGGTTATATGATCCTGTTTCAACGCCAAGTACACAAGCTCTTGCTGTTCAGGATCCAATGGAATTGGGTTTGATTGAACAACGTAGTTGAAGTCAATAGAGCTGTTTTTCCTCACATCAAAAGGGTCTGCTCTCAAGATGGCAATTGGCAGCCCATCAAAGAGGAGACTAAGCTTGGTATCGGATACGCTCGCATGGGCCTTCTCGTTGCCATTCTTCAAGCGTACAACGATGGTGATCTGGGTCTCCAGTATGCCTGCAAGGTCGTAATTAATGGTGTCAAGTTTAGCATTGATGACACTAATGACAGGGACTCTGGGATGGATGACCAAGTAGCCGATGAAGATGACTATCCCGACGATGATGACAGCAATGGAGATGATGGTACAGAGAATGGCTACACACCAGACTAAGGGATGGGTGGATCCTCTTGAGTGACCTATCAGCTTCTTTGATTGCCCTTGCCGGTCTTGCCCTGCCATTGGAAGTGAAGAAGAATAGTTGGTGGTGGTGTTAAGGGTGACAACATGAATTGAAAACAGAATGGTGTTTTGTGTTTTGGGTAATTTTTATGGCAAGTGAGATAGAGAGCTTGCCAAGGTATAGAATTGCTGGGTTTGGGTTCCTAGCTCTAATTGGTGGGGATGGTTTAGGTATCTTCTTTTCCTGCTATTAAAGCATTTCTATTGTTTATATGTTTTTTTGGATGTGTATATATATATATATATATATATATAAAAGTAATATAACAAAGCCCTCTCTGTTAAGGAATCTCTGGCTGCTCACTTTAGGTTTGGGCAAAAATACCAAACTTGCATTGCTAATTAGTATTATTATCTCTTTTGTCTCTTCTGTCTTCACAGACAAACTGCGCCGTACAAAATGAAATCATTAATAACTAGATGTATAATTATTACACCATGTTGTTTATTAATTAGTTGAATGCCTGTTGCGGCTTGTCAATATTATATATATATATATGTTAAGGAAGGAGTCTTCGATTATGTTTTAAGCGGTAAGATGGTTTATTATTAACCAGCTTTGGAGACCTTAATTATGTAACTTCCATGGATTTGTACATATTGGATTGTGAGATACAAGGTAAATGCTATTTGATTATTCAGGACATTATAAATTGTAGATGGCACATGTACACTATACTACTATCCATATAAAAGGTGTTCCAACATTTTTCAAGACTATTGCTGTTAAAATTGAGATCCGTCAAACAATCTCCAAGAGATATTTGCGACTCCATAGTACTAGACTAATACCAAGCAGCTAAAACAAATTGGCTTTTTGCTTACTCTGCATGCATGGCTGTTCAGCTAAATGGTCTTTGTCTATTGCTTATGCTTTCCCACAATTTTGGAAACTTGATGAGTTAACAGAGTTGTATGCTGTGTTCTGGAAAGATGATCACTCTTGAAAAAGATTCTCGCGATTACCTCCCAATTGGTTGGACTTTAGGTGCAATGGTTTACTTCATGAGCAAGGTCTCTTTTTCAAATCAAGAATGGCTCCATGAATGCTCTCTTATCTCCATCCATAGGGCTCCACTCTTGCAATGGCGTTGTTACAGTTATGAGTTGCATGTCTCTGTTCATAGCCCCTTCGGCTCTTTTAGGAGTGGAATTTGCTTTATGAAAGATTTACATGCCTAGGCTCCCAGTTGAGGTACAGGGTCTGAATTGCTTTAAATTTTCCAGCTCTCGTTGCAAATAACCTGAGATCCAGAGTTTCCAAACAGAAATGTATATTAAATACAGAGCCTTGCCCTTAAACAAAAGAATTGAAACTAATTTAGCCTGATTCCATCAAAATAATGTACACAAGTAGCATGAATCCTTCAAAATAATGTAGATAGTTATCCGTTTACCTCTTCATCACGGATTTTCTGCAGTCACTTGATGAGCCAAACTTCACATGTACTCCTGTCTCCACACTGTTGTCTCTGCACTTTCAAGAAACTTCCATTTTTCAGGTGCCATCCTTGCCTGTCCATGATAAGAGGCTAAACTCATTTATCCAAAGTTAAGCAGATTTGAACTTGGTTCTAAAGGAAATAATAGAGTATATAAACAACTGGAAAGGAGAGAAGACAATACAGACCTAAATACACAGTCTCAGTCGTTTCTTAAACACTTGTCAGCCACTATGACAATATGACATTATACACAACTTGCACATAGTCCTGATTCTACATGATAATCTCATGAATATCTGTCTCTAGTAGGCACGATTGAATTAATCCACTTTGAGATGCTAAAAAGCTATTACTTTGCTGCAATCTAAGATTGCGTTGTAGCTTTAAAAAATTTCTTAAGAAGACATAATAGTCTGCAGTTAAGCTGGTTCAGGTTCTTATATCAGATGATCTCTAACCCAGTCCCTCACATACAAGGCACATATTTCATTAACGGTCTTGTCAGGTGGATCAGCACAAACATAAATAGAGATACAAATACAAATGCAAACTTAAGATACTTATTTGAGAAATTGGCTTTGATACCAAATTAAACTACCATTAAGCTAAATGCTTAAACTTACACGTAACATAATTTAAATTCGAACACTGTAAACCAGACGGAACTTTAAAGTAAAAGCAATAAATACATCCTGCCTAACAAAAAATTTGATTAACCAATATTTACTGACATTTCCATTTAACAGAGAACGTTGTAACACAATCTGGAGTAGACAGCATAGCAACGTATATCTTTTGATGCAGGTTTTCAATATATTCTTCACAAACAGTACACAACGGAAAAGTAAAACTCCTACACCAGACAAGAAACTTACATCCATTACATCTGGGAAATTTTCCATCTCTTAGCAAGGCTATCATACTTATCCCTCAGAGTTCTACTCTCCTTGCAGAAAGCATCCTTCAATTTGTGCATTGTCACCTCATATATAACAATTTTTCTATCGAGCATATCTTCTGCGAACCTCCATACCTCCAATAACCTACCCATGTTGCGAAGCCCAATAAGCAGTGCATTTGCGCTCACTTCAAGAGGCAAAATATCATTTTCCACCATGTAGTTCCATATTTCAATCGCAGTTTCAGGTTCATCACCATCCAACAACATAGTGATGGCGGAAGCACAATTCAAGTGTGTCGGAGGCCATTCATTCTTGATCATTTCATAAAAGAACTTCTCCACCTTACGAGCCTTCTTGTTCTTTATCAAACACTGAAAAATCATGTTATAAGTCAAAGAATCTGGAAAAGCTCCATGAAATACCATGCTATCAAGGAACCGAAACACATTATCCAAATCATCGATGTTGCACAGCAATCCAATCACCGCATTATACATAATTATATTGGGTATCAAACCACCACCCACCATTATATCCCAAAGCACGACGGCATGTGTGGAATTATTCTGCTTTACAAAAATAACAAGAGCGTTTGAAAAAAAACTCAAACCAGGCAAACAATTCTCCCCCTTCATAACCTTAAGAAACTTTAGGGCTTCGTTTGCCAAATCCCTGCGAATTAGAGTTGTCAAGAGAGTTTCATAAGATGAGATATGTTGAGGGCTCCACCCAAAACGATCCACCATTTCACCAAAAGTCCTCTTGGCCTCCACTACATTGCCTTCCTTCTCCCAGCCTTCCAACAAAATCGCAAACGAATCACCATCAGGTTGAATACTCCCTCCAATTCTATCAAAAAACTCCAATGCTTTCACCATTTGATTGTCTTGGCGACAAATCACACTCAAAAGTGAATTAACTGCAAGAACATCTTGACTAACACCATACATGTTCATGACATCAAAACTCATTATAGCCTCATCATATCTCTGAGCTTCACAATAGCTACCAAAAACAGAAGCAAATGTGGACAATGACAACACACCTTGTTGCTTCATCGATCGAATCGCATCCCACATCTGCTCGAACATCTGGTTCTTGCCGAGAATATCGACCATCAAGTTCCATTCGTACGGTGCGAGCTTGTAGGCCCTCCCGGCCCACCTAAAGAAGTCGACGGCGGCGGACGGGGAATCGTAAGAGAGCTGCAAAACTTCTTCGACCAGGTCGCGAGTGGGTATGACTCCGGAGGTAGAAAGCGCAGATTCCACGTCTTCGGAGGAGGCGTGAGTTAGGATTTCGCAGACTATTCGGGCGGACGGAGAAATACTGGGTCTGTCGCACTGGGAGGGGAACCGGGTTCTCGGATTCCGAGACGGAGAGGTGGTGGTAGACGACGATGGTGGGATTATTTGGTTTCGAATCGAGTTTTTTAAGATGTTAATAGGGTTTTCAGCAATTTCCTCCATTTGGGATCAAAGGAAGGAGAGTGAAATCGATAAACCTAACTAGCATGAAATCAAATATAGAAATTCTTTAAACTATAGAGGGCTTTATTGTCGAATTCAATGAGAATATTATACAGAGGCAGCAGCTGTAGAGAGTCGAGCTCGAGACTGGAGAGAGAGTCGGAGGACATTGAAATTCTCTCTATTTTTTTTGGTTGAGGTTTTTTACAAACTTTTCCCTCGAATAAAGCAAAATGCACATTCCCCCCCACCCGCCCGCGCAGAACAAACAAGTTATCTTTACACCCGGCAATTTGGGTGACGATCCTTGAGCCTGATATGAACCCGAGAAAAATAAGAGCGGCGATAATAGATCTCTTCAAAATCTCTTTGTACATCCATTTTGTAATTATTTTCATTAAAATTTTTATAGTTTATAAATAGTCTCCAAATAATACCAAAAATATCTTTCATTAATTATATTATAATGTATTTTTATAATTATACATCACCTACATATATTATTATAATATATGTTATTTAATTTACTTTATTATTATTTAAAATTTTGTTATTATGTTTAATTCTTTTAATTATATCACTACTATTTCAATATATATATATATATATATATATATATATATATATATCACTGCTCTTTAAAAAAAACACAAATCTATCATTGTTCTTTCTGTTCCTTTAGGGTGCGTTTGGTACGCATGACGGGACAGGACAGGACGGGACAATTTTTTGTTGTCTCACGTTTGGCGCGGCATTAGCTTGGGACGGGACGGGACAAGGTGGGACAAAAACCATGAAAAGTTGTCTCACCTCAGACTCTCAGTCAAACTTGTCCTATGCATGGGACAAGTCTAGAAAAGACATTTTTGCCCTTAAAACTTTCAAAAATTACAAAACTATCAATTATAAATTAAAACCCCAGCTTTTTTCTCACTTCTCTCTCTCTCTTCTCTCTTCTCTCCAACCCGATCAGTTTTTTCTCTCCAAACCGCCGCAACTCATCGCTTCGATCTGCTTCGTTCCAACTTCAAGTCCTGCACTTTTCAGATCCTCTCTTCTCTCACCCATTTCCATCTTATATCCTCTTTTTACAGGCCATGGAAGATGTTCAACCATGAAGTGTGCTCCATCTGTTTTTTTTCCAGATTTTTTTTAAAGATTTGTGTATATAAGTTGATTATAGATTAATGAAGAAGAGGTTTGATGAAGATCTAGTTTGATGAAGTTTGAATTTTTAAGTAAAAAAAGGTTGTATTTGATTTGATGAAGAATTCGTTTACTGTGAAGAAAGATGAAGAAACAAAAATCTGTCACCAAGAAAGTGATGTTCAGCAGAGATGTCATTTTTGAAGAAAATGAATCCTGGAATTGGGATCAGACCAAAGCTTCCAGAAGTGTAGAGTTGATACCTGCAGAAGAGACAAGAGAAGTGGCTAGAGAGCCATAAATACCCAGAGATCACCAGACTCTTCAACGTGGTTCCCCTTCACCACAAAGGTACGATGCTCAATTACCAATTGATCGTGACTTCTCAGATATGAGGCCTAGAGCAACACATAGCCTAGAGCAACACATAGCCTAGAAGATTTGTATGAAAATACAGAACAGGTGGAAGAAGATATTACTCTGTATTGTCTGTTGATGACAAGTGATCCAGTTAGCTTTGAAGAGGCTAACCAAAAGGAAAATTGGAGAAATGCAATGGATGAGGAGATTCGATCCATTGAAAAGAACAAGACATGAGAGTTGACTACTCTCCCAAAAGGCCGGAAAACTATCGGCGTGAAATGGGTCTATAAGACCAAAAGAGATGTTAAAGGAGAAGTCCAGAGATACAAGGCAAGACTTGTAGCAAAAGACTATAAACAAAAGGAATGAGTTTATTACAGAGAAGTCTTTGCCCCAGTTGCCAGACTAGAAACCATCAGATTACTGATATCATTGGCAGCCCAGAAAAGTTGGAAAATTTACCAACTTGATGTAAAGTCAACATTCATGAATGGCTTTCTTGAAAAAGAAATCTATGTGGAACAACCACCTGGATATGTGAAGAAAGGCAGAGAAGATAAAATGTGCAGACTGAAGAAAGCTCTATATGGTTTGAAGCAAGCACCTCGTGTATGGAACATGAGGATTGATGATTACTTCCAAGAAAGTGGATTTGAGAAATGTCCATATGAGCATGCACTATACATGAAGAAGGAGACTGGCGGAAGCTTGTTATATGCATGCCTATATGTTGATGACTTGATCTTCACCGGCAACAATCCAGCCATGTTTGAAAATTTCAAGCGGAGAATGGTGAAAGAATTTGAGATGACTGACATTGGTCTAATGGCTCATTTTCTTGGCATTGAAGTTACGTAAAGCGAAAAAGGTATCTTCATCTCTCAGAATATCTATGCAAAAGAAATTCTGAAAAGATTTGGTATGGAAAAATGCAATCCTGTCACAACTCCAGTAGAAACAAGATTAGAGTTAAGGAAGAATGAGAGAGGAGATGTTGATCCAACCTATTTCAAGAGCTTGGTTGGAAGCCTGAGATACTTGACGTGTACCAGACTAGATATACTCTATGAAGTAGGACTAGTCAGCAGATACATGGAGACTCCTGATCAGTCTCACCTTAATGCAGCAAAAAGGATACTCCGGTACATAAAAGGTACTGTTGATGATGGTATATTGTATACCAAAAGTGAAGATTGTAGGTTGATTGGCTATTCAGATAGTGATTGGGGAAGAGATCTGGATGAACGTAAAAGCACGACAGGTTTTACGTTTTTTATGGGAGATGCAGCATTCACATGGTCATCCAAAAAGCAAGCCATTGTGACACTGTCATCATATGAAGCTGAGTACGTTGCTGCCTGCTCAGCTGTTTGTCATGGTATCTGGATCTGAAATGTGTTACAGTACTTGGGATTTCCACAAGTAAATCCCACAGAGGTCTACATCGACAATCGGTCAGTGATTGCTCTAGCAAAGAATCCAGTATTCCATGAAAGAAGCAAACATATTGATACGAGGTATCATTTCATCAGAGAGCATGTGAAGAATAAAGAGGTGAAACTAGTCTCTTGCAGGACATATGATCAAGCTGCTGATATTTTCACCAAGCCTCTCAAACACGATGTGTTTTCAAGACTAAAGACAATGCTTGGTATGACAAAAAATGGAGAGTCAAGTTTAAGGGGGGATGTTGAAAATTAAACTTGACCACCTCCATTCTAGAAGCCAACAAATACCGACTTCCAGCTGCCACTATCCAGCTGCCACCTCCTGCCAACCTCCCAACTACCACCACCAAACAATTGAAGCTTATCTTTGACTTTGTTTCATTATTTGAATTTATTTTGTTTGTATTTTTCTCATCTCATTTCCCTATATAAAGGGATGAAGATTGTATTGTACAAGTGTGGAGTGGTGTAAGAAAATATAGAGAGATATAAAGAGAGTTTGAAGATTCTCCTTCTGTTGAGTGCTCGAAATCTCTCTCAGAGGTGCACCACAAGTGACCTCAACCACACCATCCCACCAACAGGAAGTAATTATCGTCTTTCCAATTTCGTCCCTGAGTATAACAACATTTTTTTTTTCGATCCCCAAATAAACCCGCTCGTGATACTTACCTTCTTTAATATAGACGGTGTAAGTAGTATCACTATCATCAGGAATGGTCTCCAAAGCTTGTCTGATGGAACTAAAATTTTCGGTTCCATCAAGTGCCACAGTCACATTTGGTGACTGAGCACGAACCTAAATGTTGGTTCCAGGTTTTGGATTGCGCAGCGGAATGGTATTTTAAAATTTTTTATGCAATCAACAAGTAAACCTATTTGTACAGTAATAATCGAAAACAATAAGAAGGAGAAGAAACTATTTCATACCAGCGTTTGAAGGCTCCTTCTTTCTTTTTCGATCTGCTTCCTGATTTGAACCACAAGATCTTCCGGGCTATGTCCCGCGATTGGCAACAGCATGTGGGCGCGTCACGGGTTTCAGGAACTTAAGTGGAGGTAGAAGAAACTCACGAAAACAACTCTTGTTTTCTAGGTGTGGAATTCAGCCACCATGAATCAAAGAAAAAATTATTATTATTATTATTTTTCTCTTTCTCTAGCAGCACACCTCTCTGATTTCTTCTTTTTGTTTCACGCAACCAATTGTATTCAATGCAATTGAGAGAACTTAAAAGCAATTGAATCAAACGAATTGATTTTATTCTCTTCTATTAATTTCAAGCAATTAATTCATTCAATGCAATTGAATTGAGAGAATTGATCTATTCAATTCTATGCGTGTATCAGTTTTCAAAAACAAATATATATCTTATATTCATTTATTTTTTTAACTGATAACCTTTATTAATTAATTCTTTAATTAATAAAAGATAATTAATGGTTTGAATTTAAACCTTTTAAATTCAACTTTTATAACACCCTCCAACTAACGAATCGTATAATTAAATAATCTAATTATTTAATTACATAATCATTAATTAAATAATCTCATTATTCAATTAATTCCCGAATAAACATGTGTTACTTTCGTAACTCAATTAATTGGACGATCCAATTAAAAAACTGTGACCCTTGTTACCTGAATCAATCGGGCTAGCAAGGGGACCTAATGGACCCACAGTATTTCGAACTCCAATAATCCTTATAAATAATTAAT
Organism: Dipteronia sinensis; assembly: GCA_033220585.1. Lineage (NCBI taxonomy): Eukaryota > Viridiplantae > Streptophyta > Magnoliopsida > Sapindales > Sapindaceae > Dipteronia > Dipteronia sinensis. The sequence goes on from CM065645.1 coordinate 32,689,110, forward strand.
TAAACTCTTTAATTAATATTTCATGATTATTAACTTCGGTGTTATTCCACTAAAAACCCGAAGCTGCATTCTCTCAACTATAGATGTTTTTACACAAACCAATAACTTTCGGTGTCCATCGATATAGCTATTACATATGGTATAATCCTCCACAAGTAGTTCATAATTAGAGCTGGGTCATAATGTCCGTTATACCCCTCTAATTACATCTTTTCCATTAAGTACCATTGATTCTCTAATGAACAATAAATCCTACATTCCTCACGGAATTAGGAGAGCTCTCATATTGTTCAAGCCCCGAATCAACCCTTAAGGGAACTACTATCTACTTCTCACAAGAAGGAGTGGATTCCACTATTGTGTACAAACCTTCCCAGCCACAAGCCAAACCGTGATCCCAACATACGGAGCATATTGATCGGGAATGCAACTCCGACCTCACCCATGGTACATCAAAAATCACGATCTAACCTGAAGGAGTTGATAAGACACTCAGGATTAAGATCACCAATTTATAACCATCATTTGTCGATATATATGAATCTCATCATGTAACGGATCTTATTGAGAGATTCTTATAGATCGTGGCCCAGTCCTATATGATCACATCATATAAGGTGCCTCCATTCTCATATCACCATATGAATGATCCAGGATAAGATCACCGTACATTACGGAATGGACCGCAGCTGCAGATTAACCACAAATAAAGTACCCAGCTTTATTTGCTATCTACGGACTCTTTAGATTGCTTGTTTTAAAATGAATCCATCCGTATATGACAATCAGATACTCAATTTGAGTTACATCCGGCAATCTTGGATGTTAAATACACATGTTATATAAAAGTATGAAACAATTTGAATGAATAAACTACTTCTTTTATTTATGTTCATTTCACATTTACAAATTACAAGCTTTAGGGCAAAAACCCTAACACTAAATTACTAAAATTTCCGGTTCCATGTGCATGCATTCATTTGAGCATATGCCTTCTCAAATGACTGGTTCCATGCCTACTACTGGAATAGTCCTTTAGGACAAAACTTAACTTTAGCTCTGGGGCCGGACGTACCGTCTGGGAGTGTCATTTATACTATGTCAAAACACTGCTAGACATTTGATATAAACTTTTTGGGACGTGATGTCGGTGTAACGGCGGAACATGAAGGTCCCGCTTGGATTTCCATCGGTCGGGAAAGATCTAAATCATCGTTGAGCATGTTCAAACTATCTAGAAATTAAGGGTGGTTATGATCGATTTCCTAAAATACAAATATTAACTCATTAGTCATTAATAACTACACATAAAATTCTTAATTTACTAACTAAAAAATATTTATAACTACTGCACATAATATGCTTATTTACTAACAAAAAATATTTAATTTAACTGCTACATATAAAAATGATTAATTTACTAACACAAGTATTTAAATTCACTACTACACATAAAATTATTAATTTACTAACTAAAAAATATTTAAATTAACTACTACACATAAAATGTTTAATTTACTAACAAAATATATTTAAATTAACTGCTACATATAAAAGTGATTAATTTACTAACAACAAATATTTAAATTCACTTCTACACATAAAATGCTTAGTTTACTAACAAAATATATTTAAATTAACTACTACATATAAAAATGATTAATTTACTACAACAAATATTTAAATTCACTACTATATATAAAATGCTTAATTTACTAACAAAATATATTTAAATTAACTACTACATATAAAAAATGATTAATTTACTAACAACAAATATTTAAATTCACTACTACACATAAAATTCTTAATTTACTAACAAAAAAAATATTTAAATTAACTACTACACATAAAATGCTTAATTTACTAACTTAAAATTATTTAAATTCACTACTACACATAAAATGCTTAATTTACTAACTAAAAAATATTTAAATTCACTACTACACATAAAATGCTTAATTTACTAACTAAAAAATATTTAAATTAACTACTACAAATAAAAATGATTAATTTACTAGTAAAAAAAAATTTAAATTAACTACTACACATAAAATGCTTAATTTACTAACAAAAAAAATTTAATTAACTAACCAAAAAAATTTAAATAAATTTACTAACTAAGTATAAACATAAAATGATAAATTTACTAACTAAACAAAAATATTAAAATTAATAACTAAAGTCTAAACATAAAATTATAAATTTACTAACCAAATTTAAAAATTAAAACATAAAATTAAATAATAACATTTAAAGAAAAATGTACCTTTAAACTTTGGTTTGTTAGTGGAAAATTTAGAGAATAATATATAGATAATAGGAAATTAGTAATATAGTATTAGAATTTGTATATAGAGAGAGAGATAGAGTGAGAATGAAATTATGAAATTGTGTAGAGAATTGGAGAATTAAGAGATTGAGAGAATGAGAGAAACTGAATGAAACTTGGAATGGGTGGAAGTATTTATAGGAAAAATTGAATTGTGGGTAAAAATATAAAATAGAAGAGTTGAGGGGCAAATGCAAAAAAAAATTATTGAAAAAAAATTAGCCGAGCCCAACGGTCGGCCTGCCGTGCCAGCACATCGTGCCGACCGTTAGGCTTGGCACGCCTGCTTGCCGTGCCGTGCCGTGTTAGGCCGGCACAGCGGGCCCTTGTCTAAGGCCAGGCACGCGGCACGCATGTGGGCCGGGTATGGCACTACACGCTCCCCATGCGGGCCATGGGGGTGTGCCTGGCACGACCTGCCTTCTTTGGTAGGCAGGACGTGCCGTCCCCTTTAGGCCCAATCCACTTTTACACCACTGCTCTGCATTGCATGCCTATTTATTTATTTATAACCTATCCGCAAGCATTCAATGGACTCAAAAGCCAAAACATTTCTTCAAGGCTTCAGTTTCATCTATAATACTAATGATCAACTGTAATAAGTCAGATAATGAATTTTTCAGTAGATTCTTTAATAAATATAATCAAAACTTGATTCATCAAGTCAAAAAACAATTGGCGTCCCCTCAAATTAATTATTTTCGTGACTAAATTAAAGTTGTTTCACAATAAACAAGTGGGATTCCATTTGATGGGTTAATTAGCTCTGCTAAGTGCTAACATAGTAACATCGTGACTTGGTCCTTTTCTTCTCTTTTATTTCTAGTTACAGCTCCATCGTTTTATAATGACTTCTAACTATTTGTATAGAGACGGTCAACTATCCAAATTATTGAAATAATACAGGAGGAAATCTTTCATGGGACGGTCTCACCACCGTTACATTGCACCATATCATCAAGTTTCAAAATCTTTTTATATTCTCAAGACAAATCCTAATACATGGTAAAATGTAATTGAAGCAGTCTCATCGCCACGTGGTAAGACGGTCCCATATATGATTTTCTTAAAATACAGATATATTCCACATTTTGAGTACTTTTGAGTTTTGACCGTATATGATGTTGGTCACTATAAAATATTATATATGTATATATGTTCGTGTTGATATAAAATATATCAAAACGAATAATGTGGACCATTAGATATATATACTTTGACTCAAAGTGCATGCATTGTCAAAACTTCTTCATAATCTATGGTCCACATTTTTCGTCCTGATATATTTTATATCTGGACGAACTGACAATAGAAAGACTATATATATATATATATATATATATATATATATATAAAACTTTTGATCAAGAAAAATCAGAAAGCCATAAACTGTTTATTTAATAACTAAAACATAAACTATTTGAAAAAAAAAACATAAAGAGAGAGAGAGCTATTGCCTATTGAAGTTTTTCATTTTGATTTTTTTTAATCTTTGAAAATCCTCCCCTCTGTAACACCAGATTTTTGTTTCATTCTGATTTTGGGTATGGTTCAAAACCAAAGAAATAACAAAAAAAAAAACAAACTTTAATAAAGAATTATTTTAAGTATCACACAATTATAAAAAGCGTGGTGCTATTGGCACACCCCTACTGATCTATTCGTACCCCACTTTTTAAAATTCTGATATAATTAAATATAATTAAATGTTTTTATTAAATTTTTTAGTTTATTTCCAAAACTACCCATTTTATTTATTTTTCAAACTTAACACATATCATATATGATCTCTCTATCTCTGATCTCTGTATCTGTATACATCTCTCTCACCTCTATTGATTAATTTATTTTTTATTCTTCTTATTTCTTTCTTTTTAGTTTTTTTTTTTCCTTCTTATTTCATGGTGGAAAAGAAAAAAGAAAAAATAACACTGTACTTCAACACAACGACAACTTGATATCATTCTAAAGAAAAATTAAACTTCAAACTTATTTCCAGAGAATGAATTGTTTCCAGATGCTTACTATCATTGTCAGACAATTTTTGCTTTATGTCATTCTCAGACAATTTTTTCAGATGTTTGATATCGTTTTTAGATAATTTTTCCATATTATTAGTATCGTTCTCAAACTCTTTCATAATATTCTATATGTGTGTAAGAAACAGATTTTAGGGTTTAAGAGTTAAATATTTTTTTTTGAAGAAACAGATTACTGGATTTTTTTTTTTGGAAAAAGAATGTGAGATTTTAATAGATTTACTTTGTAGGAGATATCTTTTCTTAAATTGTATGTCTCTTTAAATAATTTTGATAAAAGAAAAAAATATATTATATAATTAAAAAGTGGAGTATAAATAGATCAGTAGTGGGTAGTGCCAATAACACTACTCTTATAAAAATTCAGAGGTTTTTAGGGGGAACCCGCAACCTCGTGGTGCAGATGTAAGCGGTTTACCACCGGAGCCCATCTTATTTGGTCTTTAATAAATGATTTCTTGAAAGCCAAGTGTTTTAATAATGGAAATCCAATGTTTTTTTTTCCAAAGTAAATAAATCCAGTTCAATTTTTTTTTTTACTTGAATATGGTTGGAGAATATTTTTTAATACCACTTAAAGAATCGCTTTCAAATTCAACCCAGTGAGGAGGTTTCAGCTTGGAAGGAAAGGAGAGTCCTCTCTTTTATTTTTCATTTTTATTTATAATTTATTTATTTATAGTATTTATAAATAAAATAAATAAATTTAGAGAAAGTATACATTTAGTAAAATGTAGGATGTACTTATAAATTATAATATTTTAAAATTTAATGTAGGCATATATATATATATAAAACGAGATGTGTGTACAATTTTAGAGAGATGTAAGTATAGTCGCCATATATGAATTCTTCAATCCCCTGCACATTTGGTTGTAAATTCTACAATCCCCTGCACATTTGGTTTACAACTAGAGGTTTCAAACAGGCCGATCGGCCCGCACACGACCTATGTCCAATTTCTGTGATCGGGTGGGCAGGGCTTGCCGGCTTGGCTATTGAGGCCCATCAATAGCCCTATGAGTTCGAAGGGAGGTGGGAATTGGGACTTGGGAGGACCATATTTACAAACAAAATAAGCTTAAAAACTGGCATGCCGACGAAGGTTGCACGCGGAAACTCGTTCTGAACAGAATTTATAGATAAGGTCGAGCTTAAAAAAAAATAAAAATTAATAGCATGGTTTGTGCTCGGTTGTCAAGTCCGATTGGGCTTAAAAATTGTATATTGATCCGGTTTAGTCCGATCTGTTTGAAATCTCTATGACAATACTTTTTTTTTTAAGAATTATCTCAAAATAATAATCGTATCAACTTATTAAACGGTATTTTTTAATTGGTATTTAGGGTTTATCCCCTAGTATAATTTTAAACACTTATTATTACAATTTAGTATCATTTGTTTCATTCTGTCTAGTCGAATGATAAAATCTAAAAAATTAATCTATGGCTTATAAGTTATAATGTGTATCACTTTTATAAACCTAAGATACAACCCATTATTTTATTAGTTTGTACTTTGTAGTGCATACCATGACAGTAAGCATATTTTGCATTGCAATTATAATGACTAAGAGATCCAAATAAGTAGATAACATATATTGTGTTCGCAGCTATAGTTTAGTGGTAAACATATTCTCAATGAGATTCTAAATTCAAATCCTTTATCTACCGTTATAAAAAAAAAAGAAAAAAAAGAAGGAAAGAAAGAGTCAGGGTTGATAGCATATATTTGAATAAGTCTAAGGGAGGTGTATTGAATTAGGATTCTCGAGGACATTTAAAAACTTTATAAATCCATGTGTATTCAATTCGGACATTTAAAGACTTTAAAAATGTTTATATTAATCCAGTGGTATTCAATTTAGATTTCTATGGACTTTTAAAGAGTCCTTCCAAATCCGAGTGTATTGAACTATGACTTTAAAAATGTCTACAAAAATCAAGGTGTATTCAATTGTGACTAGATTTTAAAGGATTTTCTTAGGTCATGGATTTTGGTGGACTTGATGGTGATAGATATAAATATCAAAGGCCATAACAAGTCCAGCTTTCTCCTCTAGGATTTTGAGTTTTTCTTGTTGTTAGGGTTCATTGCTTCTATTTTCCTTTAGGACTAGATTTTAAAAGATTTTCTTAGGTCATGGATTTTGGTGGACTTGATGGTGAGAGTTACAAATATCAAAGGCCATAACAAGTCCAACCTTCTCTTCCAGGATTTTGAGTTTTTCTTGTTGCTAGGGTTCATTGCTTCTATTTTCCTTTGTTTATCTTTTCATGGTTGAACTCCTAGAATATGCTAAGTTATGATTATGATATGCTTAACTTGATGAAAGTAGAGACCATGATGATGATTTATAGCATATTCAATTGATAGTGGCGGTTATTAGTTTTTATGTGTTTTCAAAATATACAAAGGCCTGCTGGAACCCTTCTATTTTGACAAATGACCAGAATTTGTAAATTTATTTGGGTAGGTTCTTCTATCTCGAAAATTATGAAAAACTATATATAGATAGAATATTATATCTAATGTTATTCTGTAAATTTGGTGATTTAATAATGAGTATAAAAATTGTTATAATTTTTGGAGTTGACAAAAGTCAATATTGATTTCTGTTGGACAGATTCGGGAAACAAGAAAAGAAGGAATGTGTTCATATACAAATGACCATAGATTAAATTGATAATTTTACTATAGCATATACTATATGTCTAGATTATCCATGTCAAATTTTGTAAGATTTGGACATGTAGAGAATAAATTAAAAATCGTGTATCAAATGGTGGTCAGTTGTGACAAGGTTTGGGTTAGAGTTATGCTTTTTTTCAATATTTTATGTATAGCTTTGCTTGGTTGTTTGATTAGTTGATTATTGTTTGTTTATATGATTAGTTGAATAATAATGAGAATCATTGAAGATGAGTTATGAATGTTGAGTATTTTCCTTTCAATTTTGCTCTCAAAATTGTTATAAACTATGTCACTTTCTTTCATTTGTGATTGACTTTAGTAATTGAATGGAAATTATTATTGTTAGTTTTTTCTTTGGTATGCAACGTTTATTTATACGTGAAGTTTTATATATTCAAAAGTTATTTTTTTGGGTTTATCATGAAAGTTGAGATATTTGTAAAAATTGAGCTTTGACTGATTGAGCCATATACTGGTATAATTCATCCATTTATAATAGAAGTCTGAGATAACAAATCCATGAAAGTCTGAGATAAATGTTTAAACAAATCCAAGATGGATGTCTAAACAAATCAATAAAAGTCCATGTGAATTTATAAAAGCCTATGAAAATCCATAAAAATCTGTCACTTAAAAGTCCTTAAATGTCTCTAAGAACCCTAATTGAATACACCTCATAAAGCTAAAGATCATAATATATATGTGGAAATTAAAACAAGGTGTAAGGCAGTAAGGGGCTAAGGGCATGACACGTGACCTCAATTATTTTTCATACAATCAAAGGCTGTGATTAAGACAGCTTATAGCAGTACATTGACACATGGCATCAAAGTAGGAACATGGAAAGGTAGCATGCATATTATTATCCCTTCACTGTTTCCTTTATTTATTTATTTATTGGGTTATTATTAGTTGGGTCCCTATTTTTTTCTGAATGATCAATATTTTAAACGAGTTTACTTTTTTAGCAATACTTTCCCTGACTTTTGAAAAGTATATCAAATAGATCCATCTGTTAGTCAACTGTCGGTCAATTTTAACATTTGTAGGGGTATTTTTAGTGGTGTAAATGTGGGCCGGGCCTGGAGTGCCCGGCACGGCCCCCATTCTTAGCACGTGTCGGGTCATGGTTCCAGGCACGGCGTGCCGGGTCATGGTTCCAGGCACGGCGTGCCGGCCCGGCACGACATGGTGTGCCAGGCCCAACGATCGGCACGCGTGCCGAACGTTGGGCCTGCCGAATGTTTTTTTCTTAATCTAGCGGTTGTTTAAAAAAAAATAACCGTTGGCTGACGTCAGCCAACAGTTATTTAAAAAAAAATTGTAACAATTTCATTTTGCCCCCTTAACTCTTATCTTTTATATTTTTACCCACTTTTCTAATTTTTCTATAAATACTCCCACCCATTCCACTTTTCATTCACTTTCTCTAATTCTCTCACTCTCTCCATTCTCAAACTCTCTATACAATTTCAATTATTCTTAATTTCATTCTTACTCTCTCTCTCTACTATTCTACACTACTAATATACTATTATAATACTTTATTAGTAATTTACTATTATATAACTATTATTCTCTAATCTCTTCACCAAGACACCAAAGTTAAAACTTCAAAGGTACATTTTTCTTTAAGTGTTATTATTTAATTTTATGTTTTAAATTTAATATGTTTGTTTAGTTAGTAAATTTATCATTTTATGTTTATACTTTAGTTATTAATTTTATTTAGTTAGTAAATTTATCATTTTTATGTGTAGGGGTTAATTTTAATTTTTGTTTTTAGTAAATTAAACAATTTATTTTTAGTAGTTAATTTTAAAAAAAATTGTTAGTAAATTAAGCATTTTTTATGTGTAGGAGTTAATTTTAATAATTAATGTTAGTAAAATAATCATTTTATGTGTAGGAGTTAATTTTAATATTTTTTGTTAGTAAAATAATCATTTTATGTGTAGGAGTTAATTTTAATATTTTTTGTTAGTAAAATAATCATTTTTATGTGTGTGAGTTAATTTTAATATTTTTTGTTAGTAAAATAATCATTTTATGTGTGTGAGTTAATTTTAATATTTTTTGTTAGTAAAATAATCATTTTATGTGTAGGAGTTAATTTTAATATTTTTTGTTAGTAAATTAAGCATTTTTATGTGTAGGAGTTAATTTTAGCAATTTAGGTTAGTAAAATAATCATTTTATGTGTAGGAGTTAATTTTAATATATTTTGTTAGTAAAATAATCATTTTTATGTGTGTGAGTTAATTTTAATATTTTTTGTTAGTAAAATAATCATTTTAATTTTAATATTTATTTATGACTAATGACCTGATATTGTTTTTTTCTAGGAAATGGATCTTAACCATCCTTATTTTCCAGACGGTCTAAACATGCTGAACGATGATTTTGATCTCTCCGGATCGGCAGAAACCGTAGCGGGACCTTCTGGTTCCGGCGCCACACCGACATCACGTACCAAATCTAAGAGGTTAACATCAGCCGTATGGCAGTGTTTTGATGTAGTAGAAATGACACTCCCAGACGGTACGGTCGGCCCCCAGAGCCAAATGTAAGTTTTGTTATAAGAACTATACCACTACTAAGGGTGGAACCGGTCATTTGAGAAGGTATATGCAAAAATGCATGCCCAAAAACGTACATGTATTCACTACAACCCAGACATAACTACAACGGCACCCAGATGGGTCCGTTACAACGTGGCATTACTACGCCGCGCATGCTAGAGAATGCTTGGCACGGTATATTGCACAAACTGATCAACCTATTAATTTTGGTGACTGTGTTTTTTTTCAAGAATTTATTACATCTGCATACAACCCCCAAATGCAAATTGTTTCTAGAACCACCACTAGGAACGATTTGGTAAGAATGTTTAAAACCCAACGAGATGACTTGATGGCTGAATTACAGCATCTAACTGTCTCAATTGCATTAACTTCCGATATTTGGAACGCATGTTCCAAACATGACTATTTATGTGTCACAGGACACTATTAAGACTCTAAATGTAGGAAAAATTCTTGGTTTTCGTCCTATGGATTTTGTACATACCGCAGACAATATTTTTGCTGCCATTCTTTCTGTTTTAGAAACTTACGGCATAACTCATCGCATCCTCTATATCACATTAGATAATGCATCGGCAAATACTAAGTCTATTGCATTGTTTACTGAAAGAAACATCCCGCAAACTGGGAGTTATTTCTTCCATCAACGCTGTGCATGTCATATCATAAATTTAGTTGTATAGTCTGGTTTGAAGGAAGTAAGCGATCGTATAGAATACATCAGAGATGCCATTTCTTGGATCGGTAGCTCTAATCTAAGATTTCAAGAATTTGGCAGACACTGTACATTAAACGGTCTACGACCCCGAAGATTACAAACTGATATGCTGGTAAGGTGGAACTCTACTTACTTAATGCTGAAAAATTGTTTGGAATATGATACAACTATTTCAGGGTTTTATAACATGAAATTGGCCGAAAGTGGTTGTCCACCTGCTCAATCACTAACACCAGACGATTGGTATATGGCAAAGATTTTTGTTCAATTTTTAAAGGTTTTTTACAATGCCACTGTAACTCTTTATGTGGTCTATTACCCCACATCTTCCCAGGCAATCCATCAGATTGTGGAAAATGTCTGACCTGTTAAACACTTATAGGGAAGATGACATGTTTCGCCCTACAGTTGTTGCCATAGACACCAAGTTTAAAAAATACTGGTCTGAAATGTCTTTTCTTTATGCCTTAGGTGTTATAGTAGATCCTAGAATTAAATTAGCTGGTTTAGAATATTTGCTTAAGTTTATTGGTAATAAATTGTCAGTAGATAATTCCGACCAGATTACTGACATTCGAAACAAGTTGTTCGAAGTTTTTAGTATTTATGAGCGCAGGTTTGACGGCGTTGACATAAAACCATCACCAGAACCGGACACACAGCCGTTGCCAACAAGTTGGAGCATTCTCAAACACCATAAAAAAGACAAATCAGCAAGTTCTTCTTCTTCAACTACATGATCTACTGCATCTTCTGGTGCCGAACTGAATATGTTCCTTGAAGCACAGTTCGTTGCCGACGAAAACACGGAGAATTTTGATCTGTTGTTATGGTGGAAGACCTATAGCTACAGGTATCCGGTCTTGTCACACCTTGCACTTGACATACTGGTTATCCCCGTGTCCACTGTGTCTTCAGAACAGACATTCAGCATGAGTGGGTGAATTATTGAACCAAGAAGAAGTTGGTTGACTCCAGAGATGGTGGAGGTGTTAATATGCGTTCGGGATTGGGAGCATGCTCGAAAGAGGATGCAGAATGAAACGGTAGACGAACAATTTATTCAAAATTTCTCCAATTTATATGTCGATGAGGATTCCGGCAGTAACCAGGTCCAGAACTAGGTTGTACATGTACATTTACTTGAAATACGATTGCACTCTTTTTCCCTTACCAAGTTTTTATCCCACTGGGATTTCTTGGTAAGGTTTTTAATAAGGCAATCATGTAAATATGTAATACTGAAAGTCCGAAATAAATAAAGAATTCTTCATTTCATATTTTATCTTTATTTATTCTTTGAATTAATTCATTAAATAAAATAATAAATGTATCTATAATCTATTATTATAAACATTTTTTATTATACTAAAATAATAATTAAGATAAACGAATTACAATTAGAAATACATAAGTTAATTTGTTAAAACAATATAATAGTTATGACAATTAAATTAAAATATGTAAAAAAAAAATTGGGTATGGGCATGGGCCGGCCCCTTTGACCCGCCTAATTAAGCCCACGGACCGGCCCGGCACGGCACGTGGCATGGCACGGAGAGTGCCGGGCCCCCATTTAGGAAAACAGGTCGGGCTAACCCCTTTGTACACCACTAGGTATTTTTGTCTTTGAACCAAGATCATGACATGTGTCAAAAAATAGAAATAAAAAAAAATCAATAATATATATATATATATATATATATATATTGAAGGAAATAATTTATATATCACAAATAAATAAATATATTTTTTAATATTTATATAAATTATCAAATCCACACCGCCAATTCAAATCATCACCTCCACCAAATCAACACCACCACCATCTTCAATCCGCCACCACCTCCAATCCGCCACTGCCAATCCACCACCAAATCCACACCACCACCACCACCTTCAAACCCACACCACTGCCAATTCGCCACCAACTCCAATCCGCCACAGCCAATTGGCCACCAAATCCACCAAATCGACAACCAAATCCACCAAATCCACACCACCACCACCACCACCACCTCCACCAAATCCACACCTCCAAATCGACAACTCCAAATCTCACTGTTGATCCCCTTCTCTTTCTCACACCCTCTTCATCACATCACCATCTAATTGAAAATCAAACAGAAACAAACGATCCCTCATCCTCCTCATCCTCCTCCTCCGGGTTCGATCTCAAATCCGCCATCTCTGCTCGTGAATTGGAACGGTTACACCACCGCCTCAAAGAACTCTAATCCCTCCTCCTCCTTCTGGTTCGTTCTCAAGCTCCAGGAAATAGAATTTGTTCTAGGTTTTTTTATTTTTATTCATTAACAAAGATTGATTTTTGATTTTTTTTAAATAATTGTATTTATGTTTAAAATACAATCAAAGAAAAAACCTAATTGGGTATGGGTTTTTTTATTTATAATAGGTGGTGGTTGAAGCTTAAGTTTGATTTGTGTTTGGATTGTTGGATGAGATTTGTGGTTGTGTTTTTTGAATTGATTTATGGTAATTTGTGGTCAAAGAAATCACTTGGGTCTCCAGTGTGGATTTGGAGTTGTCGATTTCAGTTTACCTTTGAAGAGATTCCTGATAGTGATGAATATCACAAGAGCTCTTCCTGTGATACGCAGCTGGAGACCCAAGACGAAGCACTCGAAGTCACCAGGCGCACTCCATAAGATTGTCAGATTGATATTTTTTTCTAGATTGTTTTGTGCTTTTATTGAAAAATATGGTCCATATGGATTGTTGGATGAGATTTGTAGTTGTATTTTTTGAATCGATTTGTGGTTTTTTGGTTGATTTGATTAGTCGTTTTTGTTTGTGGGATTTAATTGAAGAAATTGATCAGTAGAATTTGATCTTTTTAAATTGTTTTTGTTAGAAGAGATCTGGATTTGTTTTTGTTTGTTTTTGATGTTAATTTAATTTTAATTAATTTTTTATTTAATTCTTAATTTTTTATTTAATTTAATACTATTTAAATAATATTTATTTGTCTTTTTTGTATTTATAAACTCTTTAATTAAAGTTAAGGGTAAAATGGTCAATTTATGTATTCTGTGACGTTTGACCGTTTAAAAAAATGTCAACATGACCTACTTGATATACTTTTCAAAAGTCAGGGAAAGTATTGCTAAAAAAGCAAACTCGTTTAAAATATTGATCATTCAAAAAAAGATAGGGACCCAACTGATAATAACCCTTATTATTTATTATTATTATTTTAGAAAAATGTAGAAATTAATTAAGATATAAACTTCAAATAGAATTAGATTTTTATAGCTTATTACACAATATAATATAATGTTTATAAATTAATATTCGATAAATTAATAATCTTTTTTTATATAATAAAATTTACTAATTTCAAGTTATAAATTAATGCACATTAGTGGAGATGGTTGTGCACATCCCTTCTACACCTAGCTAGTGGGAGGTTCGAGTCCCACCATGCGCTTTTTACAAACATGTGTGACCGGTTTGTGGGAGCAGTCATCTCTCCGGTTGTGAGAGTTATAGTGCATATGTAACCTCTCCCTGATAGTGGGAGTAATATTCCGGACAGTGTTTGTATAGTCTATTTAATCTTACCAGGTCCCGACAGTAATTGTATTTCAAAAAAGGAAGTTATAAATTAAAATTTTAATAAAATTATACGATAATACATTTAAGAAATTTATTAACAAGAATACAAATTCCCAGTCATTTTTTAAATTAATAATTTGTTAAGAAATACATGTGATTAAAATGATATTTTAATAAAATATGAATTTATTGTTGCTTGTTTTTTTTTATTTAAATCTACTTGTATCTCGTCTCTATTTTTTTAATATATTTAAACGTTCTGGGATTGAATTCTCATATTGCAATAAGAGATTATTTAAAGCATCTCCGATGCAGCAATGAATTGTGAAAAAATTATATACCAAATAGGACAAATAGACATCGGGCCCGTTTGAGATAACTTTTACTTTTGGTTTTTGGCAATCGAAGAAGAGAAGTAAAAGTCTGAGCTTTTCGGTTTCTGTTTGGATAGTATATTTCAAATGAGCTTTTGTATCAGGAAGAGTTTTTAAGATTGTTTGGTTGTAAAATTTTAAAATCTCTATTAATTATAATATGACATTTTTACCATTGAAAAAGAGCTTTTGAACATGTTTGGTTGAATTAATTAAAATCACTTCTAACTATAATATAACATTTTTATCTGAATTGGAATAAATAATATATGTACAATTTTTTTTAAATAAAAATTTATTTCACTTTGGATAATATAACATTCTTTTGAATCATATTACCATCTCCATGAATTTGAATCTTTCATCATATTTTTTAGGGTTAATATCGTTTTCATTTCTTTATAATATTTTGTTATTACCATTTTAATTTTTTTTTAAAATAAAACAATTAAATTGGTAAAAAAAAACCATCAGATTAATAAAAAAATTAAAAAAAATTCGATTCAACCTATTCATACAAACCCATAGTCAACCAAATTCATTTCCATAAATCTAGAACCTAACACCAAATCCACACAACCTAGAACTAAATTGAGCCACCACCTCCAAACCACCACCAAAAGCACAACACCACTACCAAATCCACCAAACATCCGTCACAGAACCCAGCATCGTCCAACCCAAGTTCACCGTCGAACCCATCTCCGCCGTCCATTCGAACTCAGAAACACCTTCCACAACCAAAATCACCCAACCAGAAAACCCTCACATCACCAAATTCAAACCACCACAAACAAAACCCAAACACTCTATCTCTTAGACGAAATCGATCCATCAGACAAAACCCTAACCCATCAGAATTTATCCATCGTCGTGATTCACACGAAATCGATCCGCCGCCGCCGTGATTCACATCAGCTTCAAATTGACGGAATCAACCCGCGGCCGTGATTCACATCAACTTGGAATCGACAAAATCAACTCGCCGCCGTGATTCAGACCCAACTCCTAATCAATCTCGCCGCCGAGGGAAGCTGGATTTGTGGGGTTTTGTGGTGGCGAGGGTATGTGGATGATGGCATTTAAGAGATTGAAGTTTGGTTTTGGGGTTTGATTTTGTTGATTGAGTGAGAGAGATGAGAGAGGTTTCAATTGAAATTTGATTTGGGATAGAAATGGAATTATTTGTTTGTTATTTATACCAATAAGGGTAAAATTGGCAATATGAAATTATCATTTAACTGTTCATTTGGCTTCCTAGAAGCCCTTCTAAGAGAAGCACATATGCTGGTTCTTCTTGTAAAAGAGTTTCCAAGGTCAAGAAGCACTTTTCATGTTTTATCCAAACAGCCACAAAAGCTACTTTTGGGTTTCAAAAGAGCTTCCAAGCCTTTGAAAAGCTCTCCCAAACAGGGCTATTGTGTTCAAATATGTTTCTCTAATGCAGTTATTGCTATTCAATGTCAAGTTGATGTGACAAAAAAACGAATAGACACTGTCAAGTTGAATGTCCACTTTTAAAGACTCTATTAGACAGCTATATTGTAGGTCAACGTAGCATTTGAAGATAAATATAAAAAATGTTAAGAAAGTTGTTTAATTAAAATAAAAAAGAAAAATAATAATTAGACATGTCTTTAATAAATTAATATTTACACATGAGTATTGGAGATAGGTTTTTTATTTGGATGTCTATCAAGTAGACTTCTATACTGCATAAGAAGCGAATCTTTTGATATTGTTGACATGTCAACCATTATTGAAATGTACTTTTGTATCGGAGATGCTCTTGGTTTATCGGTACTTTGATTGTTTCATTGCGTGATGGTTTCAAAGTGAATTGTGTATACAATAATCTGTCGCTATTAACATCCATTCCTCTTTCTGTTATTCAGATTTCAGACATACATGTTCACTCACTGACACACCACTCTTTCACTCCAAAACCCGTCAATATTCTCTCCGGCAACCAACCATGAACCATGTCGGCCTTTGATCACAAGACCCATCAAAATAACTGCACCACCATCGCTGCCATTACACTTAACTCGAAGTTGCACACGCACTCCCAATGCCACGATCTTCTTCTATATTTTTATTAATTCTTATGTCTTTACTCTATCAAAAATTGAATTAATCAAAACTATAATTTATATGAGGACGAAGTGAAATAAGGAAAGAATCCAAATCTACGCAGGAGAGAGTTAGGGGCTGTTTTTTTTTTTTTAATTTTTTTTTTTTATCTAAAGTTTTATAAGACCTTCATTTTTTAGATATATGGATAAGTCTAATAAATTAAGATACTATAATATGTTTGTTTTTTCATTTTGGATGACTTATTATAAATGTAAAATTGATTAGATTGTGTTAGAGTTTTTTCAAAATTAGGAATTTTTGAAAATTGATTTTTAGGGTTTTATTATGTGCAGATAAAATCGTAAATGTATGAATTGTGATAGGACATTTATGGACATTTACGGACATTTACTAAAAAAAACTCTACTATAACACTTTTTTAATAAGATAAAAGTCAAAAATAAAATTTACTTTTTCTAAAAGACATATACATATATATATATATATATAAATAAGATATAAGTTGGAAAAACAAACAAACTGATTTATCTTAATTTAAGATATAAGATACAAGATACAATAAGTCTTATAATGAAAAAAATAAACAGTCCCTTAGTTTATTTTTATTTTAAATTTTAAATCTTTAATTTATATAAACTATTAGATTAAAATCTAAAGACTAGAAATTAACGAAGTAAATATACTGGCTTATATATTATAGCTTACAGAGTAGCATGACAATTTCGAAACCTGAAAACACGATAAATTGATGCCTCAATGAGTAATTGAAGCAACTGTACTGTAGGGTCTGTCCTGTAAGCGTTTTTCAGTGATTGTTTTTCGAAAATAAAAATGAAAATGAAAACAGTGTTTTTTTTTTGTTTTTCGAATTCTGAAAACGCGTCTGGTAGCATATACGGGAAACTGTATCCTGAAATTGTAAACAGTAAAAACGCGTCTGGTAGCTTCACTGAAAGCTGAATTCTGAAAATGAAAACAGTAAAAACACTTATGGTAGAATAACTGAAAAATATCAAAAATTATAATTTTTCTTATATTTTTTCTATTGCAATTTTTAATTTGAATAAAAAGGAGTCAATAATTCATCCCAAATAATTATCAAATAACTCATAATTTAAAAATTGTTGTAAAAATAAAGAGAAAAATATAATAATGAATCAGAGAAGAAAATTGATTCACCGAATACATACATATATACATATATATATATATATATAATTTGAATAAAAGTGAGTCACCAAAACATTACACCTGAAATTCAGTAAACTGGAGTTAAGTTAATAAAATCTGGAGTTAAACGTGTTACCAGTAAACTCATATCTCCACATTTAGCAAACATACCAACAAGACTAGTTCCTACAAACTGATTAACACTGACTTCACTCTTGATAATCAATGCATGGTATCTTCTTCACAGTTCAAGACATCTTTCATTGCTACAAAATTTTAAAACACCAATCACAAAACGCCTATCTAGTAAACTCCCTGAAGAAGAATATGTAGGGGCATCATTAGTACACACATCGTCACTGCAATCATCATGAGAAGTACCATTACCTGTAAAATAACCATTTTTAACCACACCCTTTTCAACATCAATCACATATCTAGCGTAGTTAATTGGAATCAATTGTTGAAACACCAATTCGTTTAGGACTTCTATCGAACAGTGTATATACAACTTTTGAAGGAATAAGTTCACTAGCCATAGATGTCATTGGGAGGCTAAAATTTTTAAGCTTGAATGGGTCTTTTACACTGGAAGTGGAAGGAAAGGAAATTGAAAAGCTGGTATTCAAACAAAGTTCAGTAAAATTTCAAGGAAAGGAAATTTTTAACTTCGCTGGATGACTAATAAGTGGACTCGGCGAAGAAGAAGAAGAAGAAGAAGAAGAAGGAGAAGAAGAAGAAGAAGAAGCCGATCGGAGGCGAAGAAGAAGAAGAAGAAGTCGATCGGTGGCGAATAAGAAGAAGAAGAAGCCGATTGGCAGCGAAGAGGCAAAGAAGAAGAAGAAGAAGAAGAAGCGGATCGGTGAAGAAGAAGAAGAAGCCGATCGGCGGCGAAGAAGAAGAAGAAAAGGAGTCTGGAAAAAGATGAAGAAGAATAGCGACGGGAAGATGGAGAAAATTAAGAAAAAAATGATTTTTTTTATAAAAAAAAATAAGTGAAAAAAAAAACAAAAACGAAAAACGAAAAACAACTTTCAAATGTTTTTCAAAATTTTCACTTTTAACACTAATTATGTTTTTCAATTTTTTTTTTGTTTTTCGAAAATAAAATGAAAAACGGTTAAACGAACGCGAATTCGAAATCGTTTTTGAAAAAAAAAAAAAACAGCTGCAGGACGGGGCCGTAGATGCGTGGCTCCCATTCCGTGATGGTTTCAAAGTGAAAACAATAATCAATGGTTATAATTAATGGCCATTCCTGTTTCTGTTATTCAGATTTCAGACATACATGTTCACTAATTGACACCACTCTTTCACTCTCCCGCAACTAGCCATGAAACCATGTTTGAGATCTTAAAAATTATATATTGATTCGGTCTAGTTTGACCTGTTTGAGATCTCATAAAATAATACCCTTTAATTCAAGAATTATCTCAAAATAATAATCGTAGCAACTTATTTAATGGTATTTTTTAATTGGTTTTCAGGGAGGAGACTGGCCATTACTGAAACTAGAGGGGGCAAAGTGTCTAATATGGTAGACTACAGGATGTAGTCTACCATATTAGATCTGTAGTCTACCATATTTTCCCCCTTTCTGTCAAGTTTTCCATCCAAACTAACGTTGATTATTAATTGCAAAAATAAAACATCTCCAACGAGAATTGAACTCGTGACCATGTGATCAAAATCCACAAACCCTAACCATCTGAGCTACTCAAGCTCATTATTGGTGATTTGTTGATTTAAATGTATATATAATTATATAGTTATAGAATTTGTGTAAAATAATTTAAATCTGTTTATATAATTTAAAATAAACTCATATATATAATTAAAAATAAACTCATATGTATATAAAATTTAAATAAAATCATATTTAATAATAATACATAAAAACAGATTAATGAGAAAGAAAAAGTTAATAAGAAAACAAAAGGAAAAAAATTCAAAAAAAAATTCTTTTTTTTTAAATATTTTTCCTTTTCAAAAAATATATTATTTCTATTCGATATAAATTCAGAAAATCAAAGCCCATAAATTGAAAGGGAAAAAAGTCAAAAACGAAAAAAGAAAGAAAGAAAAAAATAATAAAAAATCCTTTTTTGAAATTGTTTTTCCTTTTATTTTCTTATTTTCTTTTTCTTTTTCATAAATTAGTTTTTATATACTATTATTAAATATGATTTTATTTAAATTATTTATGAGCTTATTTTAAATTATATATAAGTTTATTTTAAATTATATAAACAGATTTAAATTATTTTACACAAATTATATAACTATATAACTATATATACATTTAAATCAACAAATTACTATCAATGAGCTTGAGTAATTCAGCTGGTTAAGATTTGTGGACCTTGATCATAAGGTCGTAGGTTCAATTCTTGTTGGAGGCGTTTTATTTTTGCAATTAATGGTCAATGTTAGTTTGGATGGAAAACTTGACAGAAAGGGGAAAATGACCAATATTTTAGTTTTCGGGGGGGGGGGGGGGGGGGGGGGGGGGGGGGGGAAATTACTGAAACTAGACCATTACTGAAACTAGGGGGGCAAAGTGTCTAATATGGCAAACTACAGGGAGGAAAATAATTATATCCCATTATTAAACACTTATTTGTCTCATTGTCTGCATATTGAAGAGCTCGAAAATCTCCAATTGAATTTTCGTAAGTCGGTGGGCACTGACAATGGTAGAGCAAAATTTTGTAGGTTGTGCGCTACGATATTCTGTAAAAAATAAGATGGTAGAACAGAGCGAAGGGGGTGTCCCGTTAGGGACTCTCCGATGATCGAGTTAGATAATTTATCAACAAGTAGAATAATTTCAAATCAACAATTAAACAGAATAAAATTTAAATCAAACCGTAGATAAAATTGATCGAGTCCTGGGTGGTGTCGTTCGAAGAGCCTTATGTTCGCTTGGGCTGAGCGGAGGGTAAACAACGCAAGACCGTTGTCGAATGAATTTAATATGCATAGATGGTGTAATTGATCGAACGACTGCAGTTGAAGACTAGTGTGATAACAAGGTTAGAATCATTTTTGGAGTGTAGCAATAGAACTCAAGTGGAGAAATATTGCTTTAGAAACAATTGAGAATGAATTGAGATCGGTGTTAAGTTGACATGTGAGAATATGAGAGTGCTCCTCTCAAACTTATTTTCTTCTTTAGTAGGAGAGTCTCGATTCCTTATGAGTGGAGTGGGTCCTCTTATTTATAGCTATAGAGTCATTCAACTGAAGGTCTGTTTTTCGTGATCCCAAAAATCTCTGTTTGAGATCGTGGAGGCGAGATCAATATCACGAAAATCTTGGAAAGTTGGAGTAGTTGTTGAAGCGCTGACTTAGTCCAATCTTAGACTTGATCAAAACTTATCTCATTAGATTGGGTCAATCTTCCATTGGGCCTCAATATTTGGGCTGTGCTATTTTTGACTACCACACATACCATGACAACAAGCCTATTTTGCATTGCAATTATAATGACTAAAAGACCCAAATAAGTAGATAACATATATTGTGTTCGCAGCTACAGTTCAACGGTAAACATATTTCTTAATAAATATTGAGATTTTAATTCTATCATAGTAATAATAATAATAATAACAAAAAGAAAAAAGGAAAAAGAAAGAAAGAAAGAGGGAGGGTAGATAGCATATATCGGAATAAGTCTAAAGCTAAAGATTGTAGATGGTCGTTCTACAATTAGTGGGTTGGATCAGCTTTTGATAGGTCCACACAGCCTGTTGATTCGGTCGACTCGTTGAATCGTCTTCTCCCAAGGAAATACCTGCAAAAAAGATGAAAATAGAACAGAAACAAGAGAAATGGTGATGGGAGTTTATATTTTGGCCTTAGATTCGCTTGGGCTGAGCGCTAATAAAGAATCTCTAGAAACGAGATTGGATGGCAAATTTCAGTGATCAAAGAGGTGATTCCGGCAGAGTTTCGGCTAGCTTGATAGCGTTTGTTAGTGGTTTTTTTTCCAGAGAGCCGTTATGTTGAGAGTCTCGTCTTATTTATAGAGATGAGAGGGGCTCTCAACAGCTTTTGATCGTGGCTTACGTGATCCCTGGAATCCCTCTTCAAGATCGTGATCACCAGATTTTCTCTCTAAGATCACGATCACATCGTGATCTTATCAATTTAAATTGATAACAGTGAATTGATAACAGTGGTTGTTTAACTGAAAAGAACCAGTCAACAGTTATTTAGAAAAACAATCTGGGTCCACAAGAAGTACTTAGTCCTGATCCAGGCCCTACACGATTTTTATTGGGCTTCAAGCGTTAAAGCCCAGAGGCCATTTTTGGCTACCACAAAGATCGTGATATTTATGTGGAAATTAAAACAAGGTGTATGGGCATGACAAGTGACCTCAATTATTTTTCATACAATCAAAGGCTGTGATTAAGACAGCTTAGAGCAATTCATTTACACATGGCATCAAAGTATCAAACATGGAAAGGTTGCATGCAAATTTTTTTCCGTCACTGTTTCCTTTGATTATTTATTATTTTTTCTTAGAAAAATGTAGAAATTAATTAAGATATAAACTTCAAATAGAATTAGATTTTTATAGCTTATTACACAATATAATAAAATATTTATAAATTAATATTCGATAAATTAATAATATTTTTTATATAATAAAATTTACTAATTTCAAGTTATAAATTAATAATTTGATAAAATTATACGATAGTACATTTATGAAATTTATTAATAAGAATACTAAGTCCCACTCATTTCTTAAATTAATAATTTGTTAAGAAATACATGCGATTAAAATGATATTTTAATGAAATATGAATTTATTGTTGCTTGCTTTTTAAAAAAAAGACTTAAATCTAATTGGTTCTCATCTCTATTTTTTAAATATATTTAAACGTTCTAAGATTGAATTCTCATATTGCATTAAGAAATTATTTAATTTATCCATACTTTGATTGTTTCATTGTGTGTATCAGTCTCAAAAAAATTGTTATATAATCATCAACTTTATTATCAAAAAGATTATTGGTGATGTTGTAAATCGATATATTCAATATCTTTATAAATTAATAAATAAATTTTATCCTGTAATTTGAAGAGGTTATTATTAATATTTTTGAAACAAATTTGGAGAGATTATATAATATATAATCCGTAAGGGTTTAGTTGCAAGCCTGCAATATAAGAACTGCATTGTTAAATGTTAATGAACAGTTATGTGAGTGAGATTTGGATCTCTTATCACTTTAATTATTCTCACATTTATAACCTATTACCATATATTTAATATAATAAATCAATAATTTGAATTATTTTTATTAATTTTTATGTTTTTACTCTATTAAAAATTAAATTAATTAAAACTATAATTTATGTAAAGATGAAATGAGATAATGAGAGAATCTAAATCTATGTAAGAGAGAGTTAGTTTATTTTTATTTTAAATTTTAAATCTTTAATTTATATAAACTATTAAATTAAAATCTAAAGACTAGTAAATATACCTGCTTATATATATTATAGCTTACAGAGTAGTATGACAATTTCTAAAACTGAAAACACGACAAATTGATGCCTCAATGGGTAATTGAAGCAGCTGTACTGTAGATACGTGGCTCTCATTCCGTGATGGTTTCAAAGTGAATACAATAATCTATCGTTATTAACAGCCATTCCTCTTTCTGTTATTCAGATTTCAGACATACATGTTCACTCACTGACATACCACTCTTTCACTCCAAAAACCCGTCAATATTCTCTCCGGCAACCAACCATGAAACCGTGTCGGCCTTTGATCACAAGACCCATCAAAATAACCGCACCACCATCGCCGTCATTACACTTAACTCGAAGTTTCACACGCACTCCCAATGCCAAAATGGTGCTTGATTCTGGACCGTCGGCTGTCAAATTTCCGGTGTCCAGAAGCTCAACAACTCATATTTATTTGCCGGTTACAACACGCGCTTCATCACCGGCAATTGCCTCGAATTTGGGGAAACTTGAGGCTGTGGAGGAAAACATAGAGAAGGTGGTCGTTTTATTTATTTTCAGGAAATAATAATAATTAAAAGTCTCGTTTGGTTTTTAAATAATGATATTTTTGTTCTATAATTTTTTATTTGGTAGGCTATTTATCGATGTCGGTTCATGGCATTTCTGGGTGTTTTTGGGTCTTTGATCGGATCATTGCTCTGTTTCATCAAGGTACTTTTGTTTTTGACTATTAATTCTTGTGCATGCTTTACTTTTTGTATACTTTTTGTAAAGTTATTAATCGAAGTGTGTAATTCAGGCACTGTAACTTTACTATTCAACTGTAGGTTGTGTAATTTTGAAAGAATTTATTAGATGATAATATATTTATATATACTATATTTGGTGGGCATTGGCCGGGCAAGTTGTAAACCAAATGTTTTGTGACCCTTTTGTTATGTAGTGTCAGATATAAGCAGTAAATGGTTGTCAAGAGTTAAATTTGTATTTCACAAATGCTTTTACATAAGCAAAGAATTGAGTCAAATGTTTGGATGGTGCGAAGATCATATGCTATTTCTTTATTTTGTTCTTTTGAATGAGGAAAAAGTTGTACCACCATATTGGCCTGATCCAGGACATGAACTGATCGCATCCTGATTATTCTCCCAATGAATTTTGGTGAAAGGTTGGGATATTTCAAATTCATTGTATCGAAATTTTGGTGAAAGGTTGGGTTCTATTGCTTAAAAGGATTCACACATGATTTTGCGATAAGTAGCATGATGCAAGCTTGGTTTTAGGCAAGTTAATTTTACTCCTGATAGGTGTGACTTGATGGCTTATCTCTTGGCACTGATAATGGTTTAAGATACTTTATCTGTAGACTGTAGTAGAAGTTTCATTGTTCTATCAAGTAAAGTGACCGAGTTGACCAATGATATGTTTTCTACTAACAGTATGGTTCAAGATGATGATACATCGAGTTGTGGTAAATCTGAATGTAGAACTGTTAACAGATATCTTACTATGTATGTTTATTAAACCGACCTATATAATTGTAAAAGTTAGATTTGAATCATATGTTTGCTCTTGACTTGTTGGAAGAATTGCTGGGAAGTTATATTTTATTCATTACAATTTACAACTGTTTGCATCCATAACCTACCAAGGCACCAAATTCAGTCCTAGAAGTCACCCTCCAGTAACTTTGGCATGCAGGACATGCTTTTCAACTGAAGGGCATTGTCAAAAAGCCCGATTTTTGTTCTTCATATGCTTTAGATCCTTTGTAAAGATTTTTAATGCATCCAAAATGTCGCTTTACTCTTTTACTCACTCTGATATGCAGGGCTGCACCTTTGTTGTGGCATCTTTCACGCAATATTTTGTTAATCGTGGTAAAATGATTTTTCTGCTGGTTGAGGCTATCGGTGAGTTCTTATGATGTATTACTAATATCAATGTTCTATTTTGATTGCACTCTCATCACATGCCATATATATATATATATATTGGCTCTGTGTGTGTTTTTGTTTCTATTTTTCTTTCTTGCCGGGAAACTTACCAATTTGAAAATTCTATATTTGCTGCTTCTTCTAGCTTTCATTTTTATAGCGAGTCTAATAAATAAATCAAATCTAGGATTATTTTCTTCAAGTCACTGAGGATAACTCCTTCAAATTAAAGCACAATATGTGGACGTTATGATAAAACCAAATCTTGAATTATATACTCTTTTTTTTTTTGACAAAAGAAACTTCCATACTTCCTATACTAAAAATATATGGACGTTATGATAACAATATAAATAAAAGAGGAAATAGGCCAATTTTGTTGGAGAACAGCTGGGGCACAAACATTTATGTTACACTCATCTCATTATGTGATACAATAAATTCTACGAAAACAGGAAATGCTCTTTTTTTTTTTTTTCTTTCCATTTTCTACTCCCCAGTCTTGGTCCAGCCAGAGTATGGTCTTCGAAGTACTTTTCTGAAGGCAGTCCTACCTTTAGCATTTTACAGATTTGAATCCCGCATTTTGCATTTGTCAGCCCAAGACTTTAAACCTTACATCCAGAAATGGCCATGAAATTAAGATAATTTTCAGCTATATTATATTTTGCTGGTTCAGTGGTTCTTTTGTGTTTGAAAGTTGGTCACGTGGCAAAGAAATTATGTATCTGTTGCATAACCATTGTTCTTCAACAACTCAAGTGAATATATGTAAATTTAAACCACAATGACAATAAAGTGACAACAACTGCATAATTATCAATGAAGTACATGCACAAATCAGCAAAAGAATGATTGAATGATTAAAAAGAGCATAGTAGTGCCTTGGGATTGTCTTTTTCCTCACAAAGTGATAACTTAACAGCTTCCATGCTTAGGTAACATCATTTAATTTCTGAACTGCATTTTGATTTTTAAACATTAGTTCTCATATACAAAATTATTTGCCATACTGCCACAACGATGTTTTTTCCCTGGCTTATACATGATTACTTCTTGAACAACAGATCGACCTGATTCATTTAGTCCTAACTAAAGTCACTAATATCAATTTATTGCTCTTCTAGATGTCTATCTCTTAGGAACTGTAATGCTGGTGTTTGGGATGGGTCTCTACGAGCTCTTTGTCAGCAACCTTGACATAGGAAAGATGCTATCAGAAGATGAAGTTCAGCACAGATCAAATCTTTTTGGCTTATTCACACTAAAGGTCAGTTCAATACTTTTACTCAAGCAGTGCCTTAGCTGATGTGTCATAACTCACTTGTCTTGCTTGCTGATTATGAAAAGAATTACCGGTAAGGGTAACTATGTCATTATTTCAAAGGCTGTTTTGAAAACAAAGTTATTTCACTAAACTGTTTTTTTTTCTGTCTCTAAGACAATTAATTTTACTTTGAAGGACATGTAAAATGATTTTAAGATCATGTAATACTTTTTTTTTAAGCAAGATCATGTAACACTTTAATGTAATATTTGCTTGATAATCTTTCTCTGCTCCGCTGCTCTGATAGTAATTTGCAGATTTCTTTTGTTATAGATATTTTTATCTTATTTACATCTCCATTGTTTCAATTTTCCAGGAACGACCGAAATGGTTAGAAGTAAAGACTGTGAGTGAGCTGAAAACGAAACTTGGTCATGTGATAGTAATGCTGCTTCTGATTGGGTTATTTGATAAGAGTAAGAAGGCAGCAATACTTACTCCTGTGGATTTGCTTTGCTTCTCAGCTTCTGTTCTTCTTTCAGCTGGGTGCCTCTTTTTGTTGTCAAAGCTCAGTGACTCTAAATGAAGGTCATTTTACCTTTTTTCATAGTTCAGTCATATTTCGAAACAACAATATTAGACATCTAAAGAAACAAAAAAAATTCAAACTTTGAGATCCCGAATGAGGTGACATCTCACTTGTAACTAGCACATCATTTACAACATAATTTCATGCCTATATGTTAGTTACAACTTAGAAGTTATGTACAACATATCATTTAGGATCTGAAATTTGAGATTTTCTTAATGATGTCTAGTACTTTTACTCATTTCGAAATATTAGTTTGTCAAATACCGTGACTTACCATGTATATATGTGTGAATAGAGTGCTGCTCGTATTTGTTTAGTGTGTATGTGGTGGGTTGAATAAATAACATTATGTCAAATTTTATCCTTTGAACTTTCAGAATTGATAGTACAGGTAGACATGATGCCGGTTCTGGTTCCGGTTCAAAACCGGCGGTTCCTGTTCCGGAAAAACCAGAACCGGAACCGGAACCTCCCTTAACCAGAACCGGAACCTCCCTAACCGGAACCGTTTTTATTTTTTATTTTTTTTACCCAATCAGTCCCACACCCATTACTAGGGATGCACATTTGGGGAATGGGGGTGGATATAGGTCCCCCCATCCCCATCCCCACTTCCTAGACCCTCCCCCATCCCCCCCCCCCCCCCCCCCCCATTTCCCCATTTGGGGGAAAATGGGGTTGGGGGATTTTAGGGGGAGGTACCCCCATCCCCAACCCCAGTTTCCCCATTTCCCCCATTTTTCCCCGTTTTCTCGTTTTTCCGTTTTTCCATTTCCTCATTTTACTAATAATTACAAATAAAAAAAAATTACATTACAACTATAATATCAAAAATCCATCAGTGCGTTACAAATACAAAGAAAATCCATTACAAAATAAAGTATTTCAATAAGAATTTAGATTTTGAAAGAGTAAATGAGGTTTGTATAGTTATGTTTTGAAATAATAAAAAAATTAAATATATACATATATAATTATATTTATAATATTTTTGGGGAAATGGGGAAACCCCATCCCCATCCCCATTTGGGGGAAATTTGTGGGGGAAATGGGGTTGGGGGAGAGTCTCCCATCCCCACCCCCATTTCAATTTGGGGATGAAAATCATCCCCATCCCCACCCGTTTCCCCATTTTCCTCCAAATGGGGATGGGGTCGTGGGGAATTGGGGTTCTGGGGTAAAATGTGCAACCTTACCCATTACCTACCCATACATGATACAAACACATTACCTAACCCCAACCCACTACCCAGAATCCCAGATCCCAAATCATACCTTCAATCCTTCATCTTCTTATCTTCATCAGGTCATCGTTACCACTCTCTCTCACTCTCTCTGTCTTTTCACCCCAAAATCACAAATCAACCCCAAATCAACAACTCCAATTGCAGATTGTCTCCAAAAGTCCCCAGCCGAAATCCCTAACTTCTTCTTAATAAATCCCGAAATCGGATTATTCGAAACCCTAATCAATTCCTGTCTTCTTCAAATCACCCATAATTCTTCTAATCATGACAGCCACCAGTCCAAGACGAATAAGAAAAGACGATGAAGAAGAAGAAAAGACGAAGAAGAGATCGATGCTATGAAAAAGATGAAGAACAGAAGAAGAGAAGAAGAGATTGATGATGATCTGAAAGAGAGAAAGAGAGATTAAAGAGAGAAAGAAAGAGAGAGAGAGATATGAAATTATGAAGAGAGAAAGAGAGAGAGAGAGAGAAAGAGAGGGAAATGTAGTCAGTGGGTGTGGGTTTCAAAAAAAAATAATAATATTGTAGTGGAACCGGTGGTTCCAAAATCAGAACCGAACCGTCGGTTCGGATCTGGTTTTGGCAACCAAGGAACTGGAACTGGAACTTCCCTGGAACTGGAACTGGAACTTCCCTGGTCCTGGTTCGGTTCTGGAGCCCACGGTTCCGGTTCGGTTCCACTGTTGGAACCGAATCAGCGTCATGTCTAAGTACATGTGCTATTGATATCATAAAATGCCCACTGGAAGTGGAACCGAACCGGCGTCATGTCTAAGTACAAGTGCTATTGATATCATAAAATGCCCATTTTCCAGTTTTCCCATTCCTCTCATTTTCCCCAATTAACCATTTTCCCTAATTACTCATTTTTACCCCAAGTATAACTAGTCCTAATTATAAAATGCTATGTTATAAACTTTAATTTTTATTTGAATTTTATTATGTAATAGCATAATGAATTTTTTAGCTTTTGTACCCCATTTCTCCTATGGGGATGGGAGAACCAATATCCATCTTTATTTCTCAATTGTCCACTCTAAGGTGAAGAAAATCAAAGAGAAAGAAAGAGTGAACTATAAAAAAAGGTGGCATATTACACGATGGCCCTATATTTATGGGGGATTTGGATCCTCTATTGATTTGATATTTTTTCTGGCATTTTTAAAATATGTGATTGATTGTTGATAAAGTGGTTGTGAAAACCAATCATATTTTAACGACTCATTCATTGCAATGCTTATATGTCATGAGATTAAGTGAGGTTAGGAAAAAAATCAGATTAGCAGATGAGCCAAATTCATTTATGCGAGGAGTTTAGAAGAGAGGTCCAACGTAAAATAAGCCTATTTATTTCATGTTGGCCAAATCTTGATAGGCTATTTTGCTTTAGGCCAACTTGAAACAAGGCTTATTTTATTCTGGGCCTCTTCTAATTTTTTTTTTAGGAGTTATCATTTTGGTCCCTATATGTTTTTTTTAATTATGACTTTTTTTTAAACTATCTGTCCCTTTTTAGTTCCCGTGGTCCCTATGTTTTAAAAAATCCATCAATTTGGTACCATTGACTAGATTTTTGACGGTCAACAGTCACAGAAAACGTTGAATGACTATTTTGCCATTGAAAATTTATTTTCTACTAAAAAAAAAGAAAAAAGAAAGAAAAAGAAAATAGGTGGAGATCCACCTCCATGGAGATCTATATGGATCTCCTTCTCCATGGAGATCCCATATGGGATTTTCATCATGCAAAGGAGATCGATCGTCTCTGTCGCATCGCACAATGGAGACGATTGATCGTCTCCATCGACGATTGATCGTCTCCATCGACGATCGATCTCCATTGTACGATGGAGTGCGTAGAGTCTCCATTGGTGATAGAGATCCCACGTCGAGATCTTTATCACCGATGGAGATCCATCTAGATCTCCATCCATAGAGATCCTAGATTCTATGGATCTCCATCTTGTTTTTTTATTTATTTTAATTTTATCTTTTTTTTTATATTTTTTGTAATTTGATCTCCACCATCAATATCCTGAGATGGAAGGTGGAGATCAATCTACCTATTTTTTAAAGATTTTTTTTTTTGTATATAAGTTAATTTTTTAAAAAACTAAATAAATCTCCACCATCAATCTAAGATTTGGATGGTGGAGATTTACAACTTTTTTCTTTTTGTATTTTCAAATATTTTTTGAAAAATTCTATTTTTTGGTGTTGCACGTGGCATGTTCTTGGTTTAAAGACAAAATTACCCTTTGAAACCATTAAAGTTGAGTAACGGTTGACTAATTGACGAACCAAATTGATAGGTCTTTGAAAACATAAAGACGACAATAACTAAAAAGGGAAAGATAGTTAAAAAATTCACAATTTAAAAAAACATAGGGATCAAAATAATAATTCTCCTTGTTTTTTTGAATAGTGCTTACCATCCTATCTTCATTTTAAAAATAATAATAAGGAACATATCTGATACATGATCTATTGGGATCCAACCAGATATACCATAATAAAATAAGGGTGATGCTATTGGCAATCCATCCAATATATATTCATACTTTATTTTTTTAATTTTTTTGTTAATGATAGTTTTATTCTTAATTAAAATTATTAAATAAAAAAAAAGTTTTAAATACACTTGCACACAAACATTTAAAATACATAATCTCTTCTCTCTCTTGTATGGTTGAAGATTTATTTGATTTAAAAGTGATGAATTAAGTTATTAATTAATGTTAAACTTGTAATTTCTTATTTTTATTGGGAAGAAAAAATCTTTTAGAATTAATTTTAATTTTCTAAAAATGAAATGTCTTTAGAAAAAAAAAAGGTGCAAGTATTAAATTTTTTACTTATTTCTAATATTATGAGTCCCGACAATGACCTCCATAGAATCTTAAAAAATAAAAATTGATTATTTTAGGTTTTCTAAGTAGATGTTTTTACAAATTTATTTATTTTAAATGAAATATCTTTAGAGAAAGAGTATAAAAAGATTAAAAAAAGAGAGGATATTTTGGAGTAAACCGGTGTCTCCTTAGAAATTTAAAATTTTTGTTTTTGTTATGTTTTTTAAAAACGAAGTGTCTTTATAAAAGGAATGTGTAAAGAAAAAAGAAGATAGTAAGAGGATAATCTTTAAAATAAATAATTAGTTAAACTATAGCCATGAGTAGTAATAGGCATAGCA
Organism: Dipteronia sinensis; assembly: GCA_033220585.1. Taxonomy (NCBI): domain Eukaryota; kingdom Viridiplantae; phylum Streptophyta; class Magnoliopsida; order Sapindales; family Sapindaceae; genus Dipteronia; species Dipteronia sinensis. The sequence goes on from CM065645.1 coordinate 32,720,433, forward strand.
CTATACTTGGTAAGCATATCTTCTTCATCAATTTTAAAATCTAAAGTGTGGATGCTTTATTAAATGCTGCTCAATCCATAACTCAATTAATTAATTTTTTTTGTTGACAAAACTCAATTAATTTTTCTGTATAAATATTGTCATGCAGTGCAGTCCATAGCATCACTTTCACATATTTGTTTCTTTCGAATAGCAGAAAACAAAAGAAGAGAGAGAAGAAAAAAAATGCAGGGTGTTGATATTTGCCATACTGATACTATTTTTATTCCCTATTGGTAAGTATTTGAACATCGATTCATGAAACTTTTTCTTAGGCAATTCACTACATCTCTATAAACCATTTTTTTTTTCTTCTTAATTTGTATTTCTTTAGCACTTCCTTATAATTGAAACCCTATACAATCTGAAAATTGAATTATTAATTATTTGTACCCTCTCTAAATCTTGATATGTACAACAGTACCAGCGAGATTCGATCATAACTCATAAGGGTGTGTGTATATATATATATATATATATATATATATATATATATATATATATATATATAAGATTTCACCAATTATGTTAGGCGGGTAACCACAATAATTAGTGGGTAATTTATATATTGGTGGTTAGTTTTACAATTCACAAAAATTTATTTATTGAGTTGTGATATCCGTTGATACAGGGGTGGAGCCATAAATTCCATTGTACAAAAACAAAAAATTTTATAGGGACCAAAATGAAAAGGGTTTATAATTTAATAACAATTTTAAAATTTTTAAAATTTTTGACTCGTCCCCTCCTCCCTTGCATATATATATAGAGAGAGATTGAGAGAAAGAGAAATTTTCAAGTCAGTACACACTGATATAACTTCATCAGTGCGTTGAATGTTGACCATTAGATTTACATACTTTGACTCAACGTGTATGCACTTGTCAAAACTTCTCCATAATCAGTGGTCCAAATACAACACACTGATATAAGATATAAGTTATATCAGTGCGCATTGAGGAGAAAATGACTATATATATATATATATATATATACTATTATACTATTATACTATTCTCATATGTTTTTAATGTGAAAATTATTCTCATTATATTTTATCAAGCTTCAAATGTGGGTTCGATCTTTCATAGGGAAATCACTCAAATCATGCAATGTAGAGATACAACTTCCTAAATCCTAATTGCCAGGCAGAAAAGTGCCTTGAAATTTGTCAGACAAAGGAGTCGTTTGCTTTTCACGTTTAAAACTTAATAAGTCTGAATTGAATTTATTACGTTGTTTGGTTTGTTTCTTTAAGTGGTCAAACAACTTAAAAATACAAAAATAAAAAACAACTTAAAATAAAAAGTAAGAAATCATGACTTTTAACTTAATTTAAATCACTAGATTGTATTTAATATATTTTCTTCCAAGATTATCCTACCAAAGATAATATATTTCCAATTTTATCATAATTTTATATTATACATATTTATTTCTTTTAACCTATTACTTATGATAAACGTCTCAAAAAAAAAAACATTAATCACATTGTAACTTTTAACACCATCATTGAATCTTCAATTCTATTTTTTTTAAATCAAAACCGTTTCTAAATAATTATTTATCCTTAAAAAACAATTATTTATCATATCTTAATCATGAATAATATATTGCAATTATTACATGAAATGATTTAAGATTTGTTAAATTATTTTTATTTAGTTATTTGTATCATATAAATTGAAAATACATAACAATTAATAATAACAAGGGTATAAATGTCAAATTACTTGTTTTAAACCATTTTTTATTTAAAAATAACAAGCAAGTTAACATTCAATTCAGAGGTAATAAATATAAAAAAATAAACATGTCATTCATGTTCAGATTTCAGTCACTATTCAGTTTTCAGTAAAATTCAGGATTGTTCAATCTTCAGACAAAAAAATAAACGACCCCTAAGTGTGGCCCGTCTGAGGTATGTAACGTAAGTGGGGTTTGTAAACCAGATCCAAGGGGGGGGGGGGGGGGGGGGGGGGGGGGGGGGGGGGGGGGGGTATATGTAGTTGTTTTACCTAAGGTATTTTATATAATTTGAAATACGATTGACCGCTTCAGAATGGGCGCTGACAATAGTACGAGGCCGTTGGAGTAGTAAAATGATAAATAAAGTTTGTTCCCACGAGGAGGTGTAATCCACTAACTGTCCCTAGTTTAAATTATTTGGAAAACACGAATTGAGGTGCGTTTTCTTTGTGCATTAAATGTAAATATTGCTATAAAAATATAAATTATATACAATAATATTTACAAAGATGGATCAGAGAGATGCATGATGTATATGGTTACACTATGAAGATAACTCCATCATAACAATCACACAATTTCGTACAAACATGCTTATCCATCTTGAAAGTCGTGCTCACTTAATCCTCACCAATATTCTCTCTTGAGCAGCAAAGGCTATACCCATATGCACCAGCAACCTATCAACGGATGATTACTAGAGTTGCACACGAGTTCATTAAGAACAATGAGACATATTTAGTGACTATACATGCAAAGCCTCCCGTATCTCTACCTTACTCTACATGCAATGAAGATTTAATCGAACACGTTGCGTGCTTCGTCCCTCAGTTCATCACACATAACCAAAGCTCATTCAAGCGGTGACTAATCAGTCAAAAGCATTAAGAACTTAAATAATCACTCAATCATCATCATACATATTCAACAAAAGAGGCAACAATGCTAGGTTTGCATCAGCTCCCTAATGAATGAAAGTACACAAAAAGAGACAAGAAATACAAAGAAAGAAATACAAAAGAGATAGAAAGGAGAATCCATCAGCTACTAGGATTCGAACACCGGGTTTTCAAGGTTGTCAATCCGGTGTCTTGACCGCTAAACGATCACGGCGAGTCTACGATCTTCTTGAATGCTCAACTCTCTCAAATAAAGAGAAAACTCTCTCCTTATCTCTCAAATCTCCCTAAGATAGATGGCTAAAAGGGGAACAAGTTCACCAAACAACTATGTGCATCAAGTTGATTGTTTTTCATTAATAACATTCAATTTAAGTAAATGGTTCATTCTCTTGATTAAGGAATTCACCAAAATCAATTCACCACCCAATCCAAGCCATGTGATGAGCAATTGTTTCTTAAAATAAAGACTCATTAAGCACAAGAATATGGAACCAAAGCCTAATCTAGCATGTCAATGCATCAATCAAAATTTCCCATTCGTTGGAGTTAATTCTCTAACACTCAAATCATTCTAAACATGGCATTTTGGATCATCCACCAACATACAAATAATCATGGGATGTTAAATATACTACTCCTATATTAAGTTACTCTACTCCTAATTTCATTCATGAATACACATCAATTTCTAAACTCCATACACATGAATATCACAATAAGAGATTAAATCATGGATATAATAAAGAATAGAACAAGACCCAAAGAATTTAAGAACAATCCCCAAAGAATTTAAGAACAATCATACATATATAGCACAAGTGTAGGTTTACAATATTCCCAAATGGTGATTATACATCAAAGAAAACAAGATATACAAAGAAAAGAGTAGATAAGAGACAACCCTTGAAGAAATCTCCTCTAAGAGCTCATTGCTTTCCTCTCTCGAAATTGGTCCAAAGACCTCTCCTTTCTCCTTGTAATCTACTTTAAGATGGGTGGAAGAAGTGTAGAAGGTGGTGGTGGTGATATATGGTGAGCTCCTAAGGAATAAAAACCTCCATGGAAGCTTGAAGCTTTCTCTTATTTGAGAATAAGATGAAGATGTTGAAGAAGGGTTTGTGTGTGGTGTGAGGTCTGTGGAGAGGTGGGTAGAGAGTGGGAGGTCAGAAAATAAGAGAGGTTTATTTAGGAGAGTGAATTAGGGCAAAGGCAAAGAGGTAATTTTCTGAATTCTGGGCAAAAAACGAGTTGAAAAGTCGCTTTGTTTTTTGGACTGAAATTTGAGATTTGATAGAGCAAAATGCGACTTGGAAGCGACTTAACCTCCCAACTCGCTTTCAGGTCGCATTGCCCTTGGAAGAAGATTTTCAGCATCGCGTACCGTTACGAAAACGGATATAACTCCCTCCAAAAAACCCTAAATTGTAATCAGTAAAAAATGCTTGAAACTAGACACCGGGGCTTTCCGAATATATACGGATCTTAATGTGATTCGATATGAGAAAGGAGACATGACCCCTGCAAGTTGAGTGTTCTGCACCAGCCATAACAATTTCAACCTTTGAACTTCCAAAACTCTTCAATTAAGCTCAACGCCTTATTAGGGCATATAACCTACACAAGGATAACAAAACACATTGTTATTGGTATAATTTGGAGAGATAACACGTCAGCATAAACATCGTGGGGACAACCAGTGACGTGTCAACACATGTCAACTAAATTGAACCAACTTAAAATGATCAGAAAATAACCCTACAATACTGATCAGAGTTACTTAGATGGTCGGGTTGGGAATACCCGACTAAGGTAATTAGATTGATCGGGTTATCAAAACATCGATCGGGTTATCAAAACATCGATCGGGGGAAACTTGAATGATCGGGTATAATTACTTGATCAAGTGAAGATCTGTGGCCGGGTGTAAAAGAGATCTGATCGGGTTTATAAAACGGTCGGCTAAGCGACACGTGGACAATGTCTAGATACGATCAGATGCTTAGCATGTTGATAACATTATTACGACTCAAACACGTAAAGAAAAATCCTCCTCAAATAAGGTTGCAAGAAGCACACTCTGATAAGGAAACAAATTTCCTTAAGAGTTATCAGAATTCAAAATAGGCAAAGTCCTGAAACGATTGAAACGACTCCAACAAGTCAGAGTTTTATTAAATCACTGTCACATTTCTTTTACTTTTACTAAAAGTATTAGGGTTCTATACATGTATAAATAGACCTAAAAAATACCCAACAAGGGTTCACGAATCATTAGAATACAAGTGAGTAAGAGATTCTGAGTGTGTAATTCGTTTTATTCATAGTGAATTCCTTTTCTCGCCGTCAACGGCAACCGTGGATGTTTCCCCACCTTGGGGTTTTACTATGTAAAATCTTACTTGCACATCTTCTTTTTATTCATCATACAACTGCAAACTTTATATATTTTGTGTGACGTGTGATCGACTTTACGTAATCCAAAAATCATCGTCAACACATATTATAAACACAAATATACTTGAAAACAAGCACAAAAGCTTAGGAAATGAGGACCTCAAATATGTATATAAATCGTCTGATCACATATATATATATACATATATATATATTTCGTCTCAATAAAACCAAATTAAGTACTTTTTTTTTCTTCCTTTCTCCTTTGTGAATCTCTAAATTCTTATCCATTTTATATGTATATATTGTATGGGAAAATTACACAAACACCTCTGACTTTAGGCCTAATTGCATGCATAGGCAACGTTTACTCAAAATTTCATTAACTTCCCCTATCGTAAGTTTACTCCTGTTAACTCTAACAGTTGACCAGAAGCGGAGATACGGGGGGCTGACAGGGGCCATGGACCACCAATAAAAAAAATACAAATGTTCTTTATCTATTGTTTTAATGGTGCTATATAATTTCATTGTGGTCCCCCTATTATTTTTTAATTAATAACATAATTATTACAATAAATATAAAAAAAAAGTCTGGGCTCACCAATTATATATATTTTAATGTATTCCTATTTACAGCACGTTTAATAATTAGGAATAAAATAAAAGGAAACTTGATTGCCAACAGAAATTTAATTCCTGATTTTTGTGTGAGATCCGTCAATGAACGTGATGAAATTCGTCGAACTTATATTAAAGCTTGTCCATTCCAAACCAATCTTAACCATTATGATAAATCTAAACCAGATTCCTATCAACGTAGCTTCCAATATTCTTGGTTTCAATTATTGTTAATTAAAAACATAATTATTACATTAACTAAAGAAAAAGCTTGGTCGCACCAATTATATCAAATTTTATGTATTCAGGAAATGGAACTTGATTCAAAACATGAACTTAATTCCATATATGTGTGTGAGACTCATCAATGAAAGTGATGAAGTTAGTCGAGCTTATATTAAAGTTAGTCTATTCCAACCAAATCTTGACCATTAGGATAAATTTGGACCAAATTCCCATCAACGTAGCTTATTGTATTATTGGTTTCAATTATCTCTTACATGGTTAGAATATTTTCCTACTAAACATGCAACTTTATGTTAACCGTGCTTTCTCTTTAGTAAGCCAACTAGACATCTCGTGGCATACATTTTTAACTCATGTAAGAGACAATAATATTATGTATTTGAAACCAAGAAATAACCCCTCACGTGCGAAATTATAGAAAATCCCCTTTAAGATCAAAAAATTCCATCGAATTGAGTATGCTTGTAGTTGTGATAGCATCTATTATACCAGGTATATCAATGAACCCGATTATTGCAATTGCTCAGGATAACCCTTTTTTAGCTTCTAGTTCAGCTTTTAGAATCGATTTCTTAATTCAAGATTCCTGTTACTAACTGGAATCAAAGAATTAGTGGACTTGTTTCAGCAGTAGCATATTGTTTCAGCATGAATCCTCTTCTATGTTTCAGCAGTAGCATATTGTTCCATAGAGCTAAGGTCCAAAATATGGAAGAAACATGTGTTTCTATGACTCTTCCACCCAGCCAATTATGTTCCAATTAATCCTTATTTCATGGCATCATATCTTTCCGGCTAAGTAATGGGAAACCTTTCTCCTGTTACATGAATCAAATTTTCATTTCATCTGGGAAAAACTATCTTTTTCTCAACAATGTCATTGTCATTTGATCCAATAACGTTCTGTTAGATATGACCAAATTTGATAAATACTGATAACTCTTGGATGGAGTATTAGAACGGAAAAATCCATTAGATAATGAACTATTGGTTCTAAACCATCTCTGGCGATGAATTAACAATTCGAAGTGCTTTTCTTGCGTATTCTTGATAAACCAACGTTTATATATAGATGTAGGAGGATCTGTTTCAGAAGTAAGAAGCCCATTTGACATCTTTTCATCTGTAAAGAATTCTCGATGTGAAAACATAGAGATAAGGGGCTGATCTTTGAATAGATAAAAGAGTGGATCCGCAAGGTCCCAAATAAATTGGCTTATTCAAAAAAAGCATTGTTCTTTGGAATATCTATCTCGTGTGTGGTACTGCATGGTTCTACTCTGCAAGAACTCTAAATCATTCTCTTGAAGCTCATCCTTTTCATCACAAATGAACCGTTTGCTCCGAAATGACCCCGCCTGATAAGGAAATCCCAATGAATTGGGCCTTTCGATACAATCAAATAGATAGCCCTAAGGGAGCCATATTCTAAGAGCCCCGACTATGTGATTGAATAAATCCTCCCCTATCTATTACGGGTCGATGGCACATTCTCCTTCTCATTCCCCTTTCCCCTTCTTCAAACTCTGATTCGTATTTTTCATAGAGAAATCTCTGATCAACGATAGAACAAGATCCATTTTGCATCATATCTAACGGATTCCTTGGTTCGGGCCGAAGAAGCAATGTCACTCGATCATTATCAAACCGACTGCATTCTTTTTCTATTCGTGAGGATCCCACCAGAGCGCCTTCTACTTTTAATAGGCCATGAACTAGATCAGAATCATTCTCAACAAGTCCAGAAGAAGTGATCCAGGTATTATAGACAAAAGGTCTTGAGCGACCAATCCGGCAAAACAACTCAAAAGCTAAAGAAGTATCGTTAATTTCTTCATGCTCGTTCCAAGTTCGAAGTATCATTTGTACAAATAAGAATCCCTTTCATTACATGATTTCTTCTTCATATAGATAAATAGAGGATCTATGGGGCAATTACTTAAAAGTACATTTTGTGCAACATCCCTTCCTATCTGATAGAAAAGGATCCCATGATCCTGAACTGATCTTACTTGGGATCGCAAATCCCAAGTTTGTCTATGAAGAGCAGATCAAATTGTATTAGTGTCTATAATTGATTTCTTCTGTGTAATACTAATCGATAGGGCCTCATTGGTAAGTGCTACAAGATCTCGTGCATTGGAACCCACGGTTGTGGACCTGAATCTATTAGTATAGAACATTTTCTTTTCCAATTAAAATCTCCTAGTATATAAAAGAGTGAAAATGTGCTTTCGTTGTTGTGGAATAAGAGGCTTTCATATCTTAATGCATGTATTTAATTTATTCGGGATTAGAGTGGGATCCACTTTTTGGGGAATATGAGTCGAAATAATAACAAGAATATTTCTAGTGGAACGCCTTTTACAATCCCTGGAGAGATAGTTCACTAATAGACCGAGGGATAAGTCATTCGACTTATCACATCCAGATCATGAATGTTTGGAATCCATATTATGCAAGGAGACATTGCTTTTACTAATTCGAATTGAATGGTGATATAAAATCGGCATATTTCCGACATCATATCGATAGTTAGAAGCTCCATCTCTGTATCAAGGTCACGGTCGATATCGCCACTAGCATCGATATAGCCACTAGCATCAATATCGTCACTATCATCAATATCGATATCATCAATAAGAAAACCTTTAGGCTTGATATCTAGAAACTTGGTTAGAAATATTGTAATGAAAGGAACATATGAGTTTGTCACTAGGGATTTGACCAAATGGGAGCGCTCGGTTCCTATAGAACCTACCACTAAAATACCCCTAGAGGGAGATAGGGCTAGGCGGAACGAAAAAGGTTTTCCAAGAGATGGGAAATGAAAACTATTAGCCCTACACGAAGTTTGTGAATAAGTGATTGTCTGATAATGAGCAAGGAATATCTGTCTTTCTGCTAAACAGGGTGAATTGAACTCATAATTCATTAAATGCTTTTATGAATGTCAATTAAGTATTGTAAGTAAATAGTTTCCGGATGTTCAATCATTTGATAACCAGAGTCATTCTTTGATAAATGATCACTATGAGTCAGACTCAACCAAATTTGATTAATCCTTTTTTCTGTTGTTAAGGTGGAGAACTGAACTAAGAATTCTCTTTCTTTATCATCAATCGAATCACTGTTCGCGACCTAGGATTCTATTTTATCATCAATCCAATCACCGTTGACCTTTTTTCTTTTTCTTATCAATGAATGGATCTCTTTACTTGTATGACTTAAATGTCTCGTATTTCTTGAAAAAGTGATTCGATTTATGGGATTTGGTAGAAGACTTATGAGATCGATGAGATTGATAGTCAAATCTTCTATCTTAGAACTTATTGATTTAACCCCATTAGCGGGACCACCGCCCCATAGCATGTTGCTGCCAAAAGCAGAACCCCGTATTTCTTCTAGAGAATCTCCTAATTGTTCCAATGCAAATAGAAAAAGATTCTTTAACATGAAAGAATTCTGTTCAGATGTGGGCTGGATACCTATCCAGAAGTTTTTGCAACTCAATAATGTATGATGGAATCATTAAAGATTTGACTTTTTCGAATTCTGTTCGTAACTCTCCATATGCTCTGAATGAGATCACTAAACGATATTATATTACATTATATTTGGTTCTTTAGTAACTTAGTTTTTAAATATTAATACATTTGTCTTGCATTAACTTAATATTTATTGTTGTCTTGACCCCCAAAAGGCAAAATCTTGGCTTCGCCATTGCCATTGACCACATTTTAGTGTGAAGTGACTGAAGTGCCATTGGTTACCTATTTTATATTTCACTTTCTTATTTAAAATTAATAATTAAAGAAAAAGAAAAAAAGAGATAAAAAGTGATTTTTTTTATTATCTTACATTTTCTCACCCTCCAAACAGTATCCAAGATTTCTTCAAACATTCCACAAACAAAAACCAAAAATAAATTCCACAAATAACTAAAATCATTTCTGAAAAAAAAAACATTTCAATCTGGAAAAAGAAAAAAAAAACAAGAAGCCAAATCTTCTCCATCTGTAACAGAATAAGAATGGAATTCGCTCCAGGAGGCTTCCGTTCGTCGAAATGGAATTGAATGTGTTTTCGTTTCGTCGACTGACTTTGACAGCTGGAAAATCTAGCGCTCTGATTAGGGCTTTCTCTTCCTTGGAGATGGCGTTGAAACACACAACGTCTCGCCTGGTTCTCTGCTGGTTCTCAACTGCAACGACCACAAATCTTAGATGGAGGCACGCTCCCATATGAGCTAGAGCACTTCCATGATCATCTGAGATGAAGGTTCTTGAACGAAGAAAAGACAGTCTTGGTCCAGTCAGAGTAGCTCTGAAGACAGTCTTACCTAGAGGTGTCAATGAGATTGGATTCAGACCGACTTACCATCTATTATCTATATGTGTATATATTTACATGAGAAAACAGTAACGTGCTGCTCGTATTTGTATAGTGTGCATGTGGTGCATCAGTGCATGGGTCAAATAAATAACATTACAAAAATTTTATCCTTCAACTTTCAGAATTGATAGTAGAGGTCTTCTATTGATATGATAGAATTGATAGTTAGAGATCTTCAAAATCAATATTGTAGGAGGTTTTTGATTTGCTCAGAAAATGAAGGCAAGGAAGGGAAGGTTAATTTGCTTGACTGATTTTGGCATGATTGATTGCATTGCAGATAATTGCAAATTAAGACTTTTGTTTTAAGATATACAACGGTGGTGATGTCCCAGATGAAAAAATAAATGGATTTTGTCTAGGCACCTCTACTTGCATTTGCACTCGACAGTGCTAAATAATGTCATAATGTGTAACAACATTATTTGATTTAATAGAATTAATTGAATAAAAAAATACGTTAATCCCAATTCAAATTCAAATTCAAATTCTTGAGTTGACAGATAAAGTGTTGATGATTAACATTAGTAAGCTCCGACAAAATAAACCCACTCAAGCTCCATTCATCTTCTCATTATTCATTGTAAATATGACATTGTTCAAAGAGTAAGTCTTAAGTAAAATTTGTGAAAGGTAAATAACAAAAGAAGAAGAAGAGATGTATATTAGGATCACTGGATTGGATTGGATTGGATTGGATTGAGGTATGAGATATTATCAAAAGTAATAAAAAGTAACTTCAAAATAAAATTGAACTTCTTTAGAATTTGTATAGAGGGGAAATTACAGATTTAACTAAATAAAATTATTGTTTTTATTTTTAACCGCATACAGTTTAATGTTTTCATGTTTGTAATCGTTTTAAAGTTGCAATATCAAAAATACCCCCATAAAAATTATTCTTTTTAAAAATAGTTTGCCATGTGGCATAATATAATTAGGTTTGGGTGGTGGTGCCAATTTCATGTGTTGGTGGAGATCTAGGGATGGATTTGGTGAAGATTTAGGGATAAATTTTGATTTCCACCGAATCTATTTTTTGTTTTTCAATTTTTTTTGTACTGTCCATCTTTCAAATCTTTCAGATGGACGATAGAGATAAGTTTTTTATTTCCTTTTTTCAAAAAATATATATTTCTTTTTTAATTATTTTTAAATGTTTTCTATTTGTTTATATTTAAATATAAGGGTTAAATGATGTATTTGGTTAGGAATGTTAACAGAAGTTTACATATAAGGTTGATTTTGACTAATAAAGTAAAAAGTAGGATGGTTTTAGCCAATAATGAAATTAGAGGATTATTTTTTACTAATAAACCAAACTTCAGGGTGAGTTTTTAGTAATAAACCTAAATTTATTTTGCGTGTTTAATTTGTGACATGTGACATTTATTAATTGGTTATCCGCACCAAGATTATTAATGTAATTGCTTGATTATGGGGTGGAATGAATTTTTCATATTTGGTTAAAAAAATGAGAAATCATTGCATGTGAATTGTGATTAATTAAGAATTAAAATCAATAATTTTAGAAGGTTAATTCCTTTTAATAATTTTTTTATAACTCTAATTTATTAAAATAAAAATTGTTAGAAAAGGAATGTGAAAGGATAAAAAATGGTTTGTAAATAGAAAATCATTTGTTACAAGCTAACCAATTGTTTCGAACATGTCGGGAGGCTTAAATAAATGTTGTAAGCAAAAACAACTTTCATTCTCAAAAACAAATTTAAGAAAATTCAGCAAAATTTGCTCATGTTTACGATATCTCTTTAACAAACAAAAGGAGATATATTGAGGGGAGACTCATCTTTGAAATTTTCTAAAATTACTTTAAAGGTCGTAAAAGTGCTTGAATTGTCAAAGAAAAAAAAACATTATTAAGAGAAAAATATTCTATTGGATTGTCAATGCCATAGACATAAGAATATGATTGATAATATGAATTACAAAAAGTTTAGAAACTTAAAGAGAAAATGATAAAGTAATAATATATATTTGAAATATTAAACAAAAGGATCAAACATTCACAATTCGAATTTTGTTATATCAAACTTTTATTTGAGTTTAAACTGGTGCTTAAAATTCCATCATTAATTTTTTAGAAAAAGGTAAAAAATAATTCTGACACTGAATATGCCATAATCTGCTTGGAGATCGGGCATGGATATAGCCATAATAAAGTAATTAATTAATTACAGTTATAACATAAGTAGTAGTAGGTATAGTACTATAATTGGCAAGCATGTCTTCTTCATTAATTTTGAAATCTAATGTAGATACTGTTAAATGCTTCTCTCAATTCATAACTGATTTAACATTTCAGTATAAATATTGACATGCACTGCAGTTCCATAGCATCAGTTTCACATATTTGCGTCTTTTGAATAGTAGAAAACAATATAAAAGAGAAAAAAAAAAATGAGAGCCTTCAGATGTTTGCTGTACTGATACTTGTTTTATTACCTGTAGCTGTAGGTAAGTATATTTCAACATCAATTTCTTTCAACAAAAAAACAGAAAGTATTTCAACATCAATTCATGAAATATTTTTGTCAGACAATTCACTAGATCTCTTTATACCATTTTTTTCTTAATTTGTATTTCTTTAATACTTCCTTATTGAAACCCTATATTATACATGCTGAAAATTGAATTATTAATTATTTGTCCTCTCTCTAAATCTTGGTATGTATAAGCGAGATTCGATCGTAACAGTTTCGTGCATAAAAAAAGATTTTACCAACTATGCTAGCCGGGTAACCACAATAATTTGTGGGTAATTTATATCAGTGGTTAATTTTACGATTCAAAAAATTGGTCTATTGAGTTGTGAAATCTATTCATATATATATATATATATATATATATATATATATATATATATATATATAATATTTCCCATTAGGCTGGAAACGGGGAATTATATGCATGTTTGTCTTGGCACTCACGCAGCCTATGCTGAATAGCTCTTGGATGCATTTCACTTCTTCAATGGCCAAAAGTTCATCGGATTCAGAGATCCTATGGGCCTTTTTTTTACAGTAATTATTAATTATGTGGTGCAGATATTCCCACTCAAACAAATTATTTGTACACCCGATTTTCATTTAAATTTTATATTATAAATGTATCCTTAAGTGAAATTATCAATAAGGGAAAAATAATTTTAATTAAATAAATTATAATATTTCTTATCTTATTTTCAACTCAAAACCCACTAGAAGTAAATAATCAATTTGCATTCAGAATTGCACAATGAAAAGCTAAATACTAAATCACATAAATATTACAAATTATTTGCAAGTCATGAACATGAGATGTTTTCAATTTAATTATGTTTGATCACTTGTTTGAACAAAGCAAGTGATCGGACGATAAATGTACCTATTTGAGGTCTCAGTTCCTAGTTTTTGTTTTCGTTTTTTGAGCATATTTTTGTATATAAGTGTTTGTTGAGCCTTGTGTAGGTACATATTCCCTACAATAAGGTTTTGAGCTTAAAGTCAGGCTTGGGAAGCAAACCAAGCGAAAAAAAGAAGAACAGAAGAATTCAAAGTTGCCGTGGCTTCACCGTTAACACAGACCGTAGCGTGATTCTTGGTCAACCGCGGCAAGCAAAACCATTGTCCCGTGGTGGATCCGCCGTTGAGCTAGAACGCGACAAAGAGACCAGCGGCACAGGTCAACTCTGTTTTCCAAAAGTTGATGGGCTAAAATTGTAAAATGCCCATGCAGAACACTCAACTTTCTGGGGCCATATCTTCCTCCTCAGATTGAATTGGGTTTCATACCACCTATGTTTAGAAAGCTCCAGAGTCTAATTTCAGGCTGTTTTCACGGATTACAATTCTAGGTTTTCTAGAGGGAGATATGTGCATTTTCGTAACGGTGTGCATGGTTGGAAACCAATTCGGCGGCCAAAATTTTGTGGCTCCCAGCAGCCGATTTCGAACTGAAAACACATGTAATTCGACAACCAAAATTCTGTGGCTCCCAGCAGCGGATTTCAGACGCCGATTTACACCAGATTGCCCGATTTTGACGAATTTCAGAGGGGCAAACTTGTCATTTCACCCAAATTCTTCCCTAAACCTTTCATTCACTATAAATACACCACTTTCTCCTCGTTCTTTTAGAACCCTTCTCTTCCCCAAACCCTCTCTTTATCTTATTCATTTCTCCACCAAATACGAGAGAGAGAGAGAGAGAGAGAGACAGAGAGAGGGAGCTTCAAGAGCTTCCATGGAGGTTTTCCTCCATGGATGTCTCTCCCACACCATTTCTACCCATCCTCCACCACATTTGAGAGTTGTTTGCAAGGAGAATGAGTGGTCCATGACCAAATTCGAGCCAAGCAAGGAAGGATCTCTTGGAGGGATTCTTCAACGGTTTTGTTTCCTTTTATCTCATCTCTTTGTATTTCATGTTTTCTTAATTGTGTAATCCCCACTTGGGAAATATTGTAAACCTATTTTGTGCTCAATATATGTGTTGGTTATTTTATATTCATTTGGGTTTTGATTTATTCTTGATATTATTGATAATCTCTTATCTTGATATGCATGTGTATGAAGATTGGAAATTGATATGTGCTTATGGATGAGATTAGGAGTAGATTAACTTAATTATAGGAGTAGTTGTAATCAAATATATCATTTGTGTATGTATGTTTTTAGAAGGTCAAAATGTATTGTATGGATGAATTTGAGTGTTTGTGGACTTCGGTTGTGCCTCTTTGGAGGGCCAATCCGAGTACAACAGTAATCAATTAGCTCTTAAGAATAGATAAAACTTGTTTTATACATGGTCATGCTAGAATATGTTTTGGCATATATATTCGTATGCTTAATGGTAGGGATTGGAGGCACATTTTCTCTATCCATGTTCTTTGGGGAGTGAGAAGTGTTTCCGAATCCTTAGTTGAGACAAGAGGCACAATTGCACTATCCATGACCTTTGGGGAGTGGTTTGTGTCTCAAATCTCTTAATTGAGAGAACAAAGCCTTAACTTGAATTAGAAATGCTTAATACTTAGGTTGACTCTATGTTCATGAGCTTAACGGGTCTTTGACCTTAAAACACAAGCGCTCCATCCATGACCTTTGGGGAGTGATGATTGGATTTCAGTATTCCTTAATCAACGAATGATTCGTAATGATAGATGATTTGGTTTCAGAATCCCTTAATCGTGAGAACGAGCCCCTAACTAATTAGATGTTATTCATTGCCCAACAACCATTATTGTGCACTTATGTATGGTGAACTTGTTGCACCTTGTGTGATCATTATCATGCATCTCTCCTATCCACCCTTTCATTTTTCAGCTTAATCACCATTCCCACTTATCTATATTCCTTTTATTTTATTTGCATTTTTATTTCCGCATTCTTATTTACATACTTTCAATAAACACTAGAACTAGAGATGGTTGACAGATACCACCTCTCTGTTGACGATCCCCTTACTTGCTACTATACTAGTTATTAGTCACTAGCACCCGTGAGGTTGAACTTATAAATATCTTTTGACAAGAGTACAATGACGTTCTCATCAAAATGGTGCCGCTGTCGGGGGGTGCCTATTCATTGATTGTTTCTTGTTTTAGCTTAGGTTCTGTAGCTATTTAGATTTAATTGCTTTGCGAATATATATATATATATATATATATATATGTATGTGTTTAGGATTTTTGTTTTTCTTAATTTGTTTTTCTTTTTTATAGCATATGCATTTGATGTTGTTTGAGTTATGCTTGTGCAAGGAAAGAACAATTTCAGGTCGGATGGACCGCATAACTCATGAGAACAGTAAGAGTGCATGTATCGCACAGTAACAATTCTACCAAGTGAAATGGTAGAGCCACGACGTACGCGTTGGTTGCAGCCATAAGAGGTATCCTCTACATTTTGAGCTTAATTTTGAGTGCTTGTGGAGCAGTTGTCGACTTGGGCGGAAACCGCCTATGCGCTTAATGATAGGAATGTTATGTTTGTTGTGTTTGTGATTTTTATTTTTGTTTAGATTTGCGAGTGGTTTTGTATTGTACTTAGATCTTAGGAATTGTTGTGTTTTTGTATTTAGCCTTTTGTGATGTTTATATTCTATCTCCCGAATCTTGCTAAACGTTGTCCATATTTTATGAGTTGAGCAACTTTGAGGACGATGTTGGGTTTAATTTGGGGGTGTGGACACTTTCGTGTTTTATGCTTGTTTCTATTTCTATGTTTGTTTTTGTCATGTTTAGAAAATGTTCAAATCTCTGCACAAACTGGTCAATTTTGAAATTTTTTGGAATTAGAGTCCATTTTTGTTAAGTTGTTTTTCTTTGCATGCCGATAGAGACATATCATGTATGCTTTTAACTCTGTGCATCGCTTTAAATATGCTTGTATAGTGCCAATCTTTTGATGTTGAGGTGGATGATACCTTTATTCTTATTTAGCTAGATAAAATAGTGGAGACTACCCTTGAGTTACACTAAGCCTAAATTGCGAAAATCTGAGGGTATATTTTGTTTCTACTCATATAAACTCTTCGAATTTGTACTTAATTTTTAGTGATCTCATTGCACATCAAATTTCTTTTATTGATTGCTATAGAACATCATCATGTGGATTGCTTGTTTGAGATTTGTATTCCTTTGGTAGATGGATCTTTTAGAAATGATTTTGGGCTTGAGTGTGAGCGTAACTACTAAAATAACCTAAACACTTGTACCTTGTTATGTGCTTTCGTTGGAAAATTTTGAGGCCAAACACTAAACCTCCACCATATACATAACCCAAACACTTCACATACACTAGTTATTGATCATGTTGAGGTGTATAGCTTAGGAGAAGCTATGTGTAGCTCTAAATGTGTAAAGCATGTACTTAGACAAATGTATGTAAATTGTGCAAAAGCAAAGGCTTTAAAAAGAAATAGTGTGAATTATAAATACTTAAGCCTTCAATTCTTCAAATGTAAAGTTACTGACAATTGGGTACAAATGTAGCACAATAGTTCAATGTAAAGTTTATAGCCTAGACGCTTGTAATGTAATGTGTGAAAGAGCTCAAATTAATGTAAATAAAATGTGTAAACACCTTGGCATGATTTGTTACTTTAGCTTCCCACTCCTACCATATCCTACGTACTTCACCACAAATTATCCTTGGCCACAAATACAGTGAGGGAAAACCTGTTTGATCTCTTAAGAAATCTATCTTGGAAATGTGAGTCGATGAATGCTCTTTCCACGTTCATTTCCTTTCATGAGATTCATTTTCAGAAATTGTGCGTTATTGAAAATATTCATATGTGATTATATTTGATTCCATGTACCTAAATTCATTTACATATGTTTGTTAAAGAGTGATCGCCTAGGTTCTGAGTGAAAATACATGACTGAAATCCGGTGAGGATTAGAGTCGAGGCGAAGTTTATCTTAGGCATTCGAGCTTAGATGTTTTGTTAACTGAAAACATCATAAGAATTGGCATACTTGCATTGCGTGATGCATTGTAATTGATTGGTATATTGAGATTCTAGCATGCACGTGTTATTTTCACTTGGTATGTGCAGGTTGCAACTCAACCATTTTCTTGCAGAGTATACGTTTATGGGTGTTGTAGCTGTAAACCCTCAGAAGACAAAACTTTTCTAAGACAAAACTTCTCTATCTAGTGATCGCCTAGTAATTGAAAGGCTTACGGCACGTGCTAAGTGCCATTGTGTTTTCTACAAAAGTGGACTAGCATAGTATATATATTTTTATGTTTTTATGTGTTTTATTTTTGTTGGTTTGTTGTTTGATTTTCGTTTTTAGTTTTGCTCGAGGACGAGCAAAAGATAGGTTTGGGGGTATTGATCGGACAATAAATGTACCTATTTGAGGTCCCAATTTCCTAGCTTTTGTTCTCGTTTTTAAGCATATTTTTGTATATAAGTGTTTGTTGAGCCTTGTGTAGGTACATATTCTGTAATAAGGTTTCAAGCTTAAAGTCAAGCTTGGGAGGCAAAACGAGCGAAAAAGAGAAGAACAGAAGAATTCAGAGTAATCGCGGCTTCATCGTTGACACAGGCCGTGACGTGATTCTTGGTCAACCGCGACAAGAAAAACCATTGTCCCTCGGTGGATCTTCCATTGAGTTAGAACGCGACAAAGAGACCGCGGCACATGTCAACTCTGTTTTCCAAAAGTTGATGGGCTGAAATTGTAAAATACTCAAGCAGAACACTCAAATTTCGGGGGCTATATCTCCTTCCTCAGATTGAATTAGGTTTAGTACCACCTATTTTTAGAAAGCCCCAGAAGTTTACTTTCTAATGGTTTTTATGAGTCACAATTCTGGGTTTTCTAGAGGGAGATATGCGTATTTTCATAACGATGTGCGTGGCTGGAAATCAATTAGGCGGCCAAAATTCTATGGCTCCCAGCAGCCGATTAGACCAGAAAACACATGTAATTCAACTGCCAAAATTCTAAGGCTCCTAACAGCCGATTTCTGCCGTCGATTTACACCAGATTGCTCAATTTGATGAATTTCAGCGAGGAAAACTCGTCATTGCACCCCAATTCGTCCCCAAACCTTCCATTCACTATAAATACACCACTTTCACCTCATTCTTTCAGAACCCTTCTCTTCCCCAAACACTCTCTTCATCTTCTTCATTTCTTCACTAATAATAGAGAGAGAGAGAGAGAGAGAGAGAGAGAGGGAGCTTTCAAGAGCTTCCATGGAGGTTTTCCTCCATAGATGTCTCTCCCACACCATTTCTACCCATCCTCCACCACATTTGAGAGTTGATTGTAAGGAGAAGGAATGGTCCATGACCAAATTTGAGCCAAGCAAGGAAAGAACTCTTGGAAGGATTCTTCAAGGGTTTTGTTTCCTTTTATCTCATCTATTTGTATTTCATGTTTTCTTAATTGTGTAATCTCCACTTTGGAAATATCGTAAGCCTATTTTGTGCTCAATATATGTGTTGGTTGTTTTTTATTCATTTGGGTTTTGATTTGTTCTTGATATTATTGATAATCTATTATCTTGATATGCATGTGTGTGGAGATTGGAAATTGATATGTGCTTATGGATGGGATTAAGAGTAGATTATCTTAGTTGTAGGAGTAGTTGTAATCAAATATCTCATTTGTGTGTGTATGTGTTTGGAAGGTCAAATGCATTGTATGGATGGATTTGAGTGTTTGTGGGTTTCAGTTGTGCCTCTATGAAGGTCCAATCCGGGGACAACCGTAATCAATTAGCTCTAAAGAATATATGAAAGTTGTTTTATGCATGATTGTGCTAGAATAGATTTTGGCTATATGTTCATATGCTTAATGGTAGGGATTGGAGGCACACTTGCTCTACCCATGACCTTTGGGGAGTGAGAACTGTTTCTGAGTCCCTAAGTTGAGACAAGAGGCAGAGACAAGAGGCACAATTGCTCTATCCATGACCTTTGGGGAGTGGTTTGTGTCTCGAATCTCTTAATTGATAGAACAAGCCCTTAACTTGAATTAGAAGTGCTTAGTGCTTAGGTTGGCTCTAAGTTCATGAGCTTAATGGGTCTTTGACCTTAAGACACGAACGCTCCATCCATGACCTTTGGAGAGTGATTATTGGATTGCAGTATTCCTTAACCAACGAATGATTCGTAATAATAGATGATTTGGTTTCGGAATCCCTTAATTCTGAGAACGAGCCCCTAACTAATTAGATGTCATTCATTGCCCAACAACCACTATTGTGCACTTATATATGGTGAACTTGTTGCCTTGTGTGATCATTATCATGCATCTCTCATATTCACTCTTTTATTTGTCACCTTAATCACCGTTCCCACCTATCCATATTCCTTTTAGAGGCCGTTTGGTATGGGGTAATCAACATAATATGATTCCTGAGAAACTTATATACATATGTTTGGTTGTGTATGGGAATATTATGTAGGATTCCTGGGAATATCAGGTATGTGTGTTTGGTTGTACACGGGAATTTGTTTTTTTTTTTTAATTATTAAAAACTAAAAAATTAAATAAAAAATTTCAAAGTCCATCTTATATGGTTAAAAAAAAGCAGACCCATTTCATTGTCAATTAAAAAAATAGATCTGGGTTTTTTTTATCTCATTGTCTATCGCATCTCTTTCTTTCCATCTCTCTCCCTTTGTCTTTCTCTCTAGATCTAGGTTTCTTTGGAAACTCATATGCGTTCAACATAATCAAAGCTCGTCGTCGTCCTTGCCTCAATGTCGTCATCGTCGTCACCTCCGGCCGATTCTTGATCGTGGTCGTCGTCATCATCGAAGCTCTTCGTCATCGTGGCCACCGCCGCCTCCAACCAGGTTCTTGATCGTCGTCGTCATCATCGAAGCTTGTCGTCGTCGTCATCATCATCTAGCAAACCCAGATCTTCATAGCCTTGCAATTTTTTTTTTCTTTTTGTGTTGGTGATTGTGTTTGATGCTGTTTGATTTTGTTTGATGCTTGTTGTGTTGGTGATGGTGTTTGATGCTGTTTGGTATTGTTTAGTTGATGAAAGTTAGGTTTTGAAATCTTGAAATTTGGTGTTTGGGTAGTCAGAAAGTGTAATAAAATAAAATTGAGGTTTTTTGGTGTTAATTTTCAAAAACATCGTGAAGAACTAAGAAGAAGAAGAAAATAATAATTTATTTTAATGAGAGTGGGTCCCATGGTGGGAATCAGATGGAGGGTAATCTGAAACCCACCTATTGAGATGGGAATCACATTACCCCCTTGGAGGGTAATGTGATTCCCATGGGATTCACTTTTCCGGGAAACAAAAAATCCAAATCTGCTACTAAACATGGGAATGCTATGAGATTCCCATTCCCAAGTAAAGATGACCCCATACCAAACAACCCCTTATTTTATTTGTATTTTTATTTCCGCATTCTTATTTACACGCTTTCAATAAACACTAGAACTGGAGATGGTTGACGGATACCACCTCTCTATGGACAATCCCTTTACTTGCTGCTATACTAGTTATTAGTAACTAGAACCCGTGAGGTTGAACTTATAAATATCTTTTGACAAGAATACAACGACGTTCTCATCATCAAGCAATACAGAAGTTGGCTTACTCATGGAATTATGCTAAAACAATATACTTTATGAGGATATTAATTCATTGGGTGCTTATAGTACATTTAAATCTTTTGAATTTTTGTGTTGGGTGTAATAATACATTGGGTGTGCTAAACGGTTTTTAGGGTGGAAATATCTAGACCCACAATATTATGATTCACATTTTTCTCCCTACAATATATACATATATATTTAATTTTTTTATTAGTGTTAATAAAATTATCTATAGATACGAATATCTATAATGATCCATTCCGTTTAAAATGTAGATAAATACTATTAATATATGTGGAAAAGCAGGAGTGGGTGAATATAATTCTAATAGTCATTTTATTTTCGAGGCTATGATGGGGATGGATATGATCCTCATCGAACTCCAATACTAATTCTTAATATTTTATAAATATAACGAATTTATTATGTAATTATTAATTCTAATTATATTTTTATTTTGAGGGATATGGCTTATTTAACATTGGGCCTCTTCTGTTTTCGTTTGTTATTCTTTTAAAAAAATGTTTGCAACTTGGCAAAATATAATTGGGTCAAAACGAGAATAAATGTATTTTGTATCTTTGTGTCACGTGGCATTTAAAAACACTAATGTTAAAGAACCCAAAAATCAACTCAAATGATTTTTTTTCCTTTAAAATTGGACAAACATATAAGGAAAAAGCAGTACAAGCAATCATATACTGAAAAACCCTTAGGCAATATCCATCCATATAAATAATAAAAAGAATAAAATGAAAAGTAACAAAAACCAGAAAAGAACAAAAGCCAGGAGAAACATTCACAACAAAAACAGTGGCGCGCATGCCACAAAAAACTGAAACAAAAAACATAAAAAATAAACGAAAAGACTCCCGACCCATGCTATCATTGCCAACCAACACATAGCAAAAGATGGGGTGTTAGATCACAACGAATCGACCTCCAACCCCAAAGCATGCTTAAAAAGAGTGTCTGCCCCTGATTCTCCTCCCTAAAGATATAAGAAACCTGAAACTCCATTTTCAACATCTAATAGATACAGCGCTGTCAAGCCTTCCGAATCCTCCAAGGAACCTGCTCGGAGCGAGAGGAGAGCAGCTGAACCACAGAAGAAAAGACTCACTCTCAAGCCAGATCCGATGCCACATATTCTGCCAAGCATAATTAATGGCTATAGAAGCTGCAAGAAGTTCCGCCTTAAACATAAATACCTGACCAAAAAGAACAGCAAAACAACCCTTCACAAAAGCTCTACAATTACGGAAGACACCCCACAACCCCCAGCATCGGGAGACTTCAAGGCGGCACCATCAGTATTAACTTTGATCCAACAAGGAGCTGGATGTGACCAAATCACACTCTTGATAACCGGGGCCCTAGTCAGACGACCACGGAGACCAAACCGATAAAGAATCAAAAGATCATCTACACAACTATGCATACACCCAATCTCCAACCGGTTAACGTCATATATCGCACGCCAAACCAAAGATAAAGCAGATCTGAAATCCCCAGCCATACTGTAAAAAATCCACTAGTTACTGGCAAACCACAACATGAATAGTTATCTTCCATAAAACCCGCACATGATCACTAAATGAAACTGACATGGTCTGGGAGAAAAAAAACTCTACGAATCGGCAGAAATACGCCGCTGAAAAGCCAAAAAAAACCGCCTCCTAAAGAGCAGCCTTTAAGGGGAACCATATGAAAAGATGATCTACCGACTCATTGCTAACCCCACAAACACTACACCGGGAAGCTAAGTGAAACCCAACCCTATACAAGGGATCCTCTGTGGGGAGCCAATTCAATAAAATATACTATGCCAAAGCTGAACAGGAAAGATGGATAAAATGGCACCAAACATCCCTCCACCAAGGGACCTGAGGAGAACCACGAATCATACATGAATAAGCCGATTTGCAAGAAACCTGCCTATCCCAAGAATGAGCCCACACCAAAGAATTTGTAACTGGAGAGGTAGCAATCCTATCAATCAGAAAACAGAGATTGGGAAAACAGGCTCGAAAACTATCATCAAGAACCTACATGCTCTTATGGATAAAATCAGAAACCATTACCCTGAGAGGGCTAGCCAAGTAATCAGGAATCTCAGAAGCTC
This sequence comes from Dipteronia sinensis, assembly GCA_033220585.1. Classification (NCBI taxonomy): domain Eukaryota; kingdom Viridiplantae; phylum Streptophyta; class Magnoliopsida; order Sapindales; family Sapindaceae; genus Dipteronia; species Dipteronia sinensis. The sequence goes on from CM065645.1 coordinate 32,743,996, forward strand.
TAGAATGAGAACCCCTAGCCAACTGTCGCGCCAAAAATCTCGCTAAGAATTCTCACCAATGAGCCAAATGCCCTCTTTAAGAAGATCTGAATAATGAGAGTGAAAAGAAGGACAAATCTACATAGTGACATACCCCCTTTGAGATTTTCGAAGCTGCGTAAGATACCGCTCACTCAGAAACGAAAAAGCAAAACCCTCAAAGGTCATAACAGGTGAGCTTCTTTAAAAGAGAATCATTCAGTAACTCAAGATCTTTCAAACTGATACCATCTTGAGAGTAAGGCCCTACAATAACGATCCCAAGCAACTCGGATCAGTTTAGTCTCATCAACTAAAATGATGATATGTTAAGTGATTTGTATGGTAAGGACAATTTACTTGGCATATGTAGTGGTCCAAATATATTTACGGCCCAATCGACAGGCCCACAATTCAATGAAGGATAAAAATAGACCTTGGACCCATTTTAGTAATATTAAAAGGCGTAAAGAGGCCAAACTAATTAAACCATCATGGGCCTAAAACTAGGCCTGACCCATCAGGGCATTTGACCAAACAAAACACGTGGTCAAAAATGCCTTAAATTACTATCATGTCAGATGTTACACAAATCCCAATGTTTGACAAGGCCCTTATTGTCATATTCAAATGAATCAAAACAGGCAATTAAGGGTCGGTGATCTATGTTCCCATAAAGAGCTCAAGTGATGAAGGCTCCAAGGCTTTACTATAAAAGCCAGACCCATTCTCAGAGAAATGGTCCTGAATTTTTCATCTTTCATTCGTGAAAACTCTCTCAATTTGGGTCCGCAATTCTCTCATTTCATTTATATCACAGTGCAGATCGACCTAATCTTTCTCAGAGAGCGATCGACCCAACCCTTGATCGACCCACGTCGAGTCAAGGAACCATTGGGGTATCGATCTCTAAAAACCAATCGACGTACAACATCGACCAAATCATCGTTGAACCGACATCGAGTCTTGTGACCTTTCTCTGGACTACGACCTATATGATCCATCGATATCCGCAGTCAATCCGGCAATGTCGACAAGCAGCTCGATTCAGTATATCAAGCACAACGGTTTCGTACTCCAAATCTTTTTTGATTTCAATTCACTTATCGATTAATTACCGATTTGAGTATTGGAGAATCCCCGAGAGTCCCCCCAAGAGAACATACCCTCATATGGTTTGCCACTGCTATATTTTCCCTTGTTTTACAGGTTGCCAATGCTTGCCTCGAAGGCGCCCACAGTGGGGCCTTGACAATTTTCCTAATCGAAGATGCATCTTGATTCTTATCGAAGGCGATGGCTGACTCAGGAGACATCGAGGCACGACTCACAGCTCTACAAGCCCAAATGACAGAAAATGCCACCCGGTTGTAGAGCCTCGAAAAAGAGAACGAAGAAGTTCGAGCCAAGAACCTAGAGTTATAGAGAAATCTCGATCTGCTATCCAACAACGCATAACCAGCACCAGAACAGATCTCGATCGATAATCGATCATGCGAGCTAAACGGATATCCAGAACAAAACACGAGATGATAGGAGAATCGATCCACACGGGTGCAGATAGATCCACTCCTCATTGATCTCAATGAACCAATATAGGCAATAGAGACGATCGCCACCCCAACCAATTTGTCGACCCCATCTGAGACACAAAAAGATTTGAACAAACAAAATGCCACGAATTACGAAACGATAAAATCAGACCATTTTTTCTAACCCTTAGGTTGCACGCAGGTTTACAAAGATGAAGGCAATGATCCAAAGGATCTCAGCAGTACGTGCCCCAATCAAATGAAATGTATTAAATAGCTTCACTGACTCTTATTTCGTGGATGAGATCGTATAGATGGAGATGCCAAAGAAGTTCAATTTCCCACACATGAAGCAATATGACGGAACAATCGATCTAGACGACCACATTATGCAGTATAAACAGTGTACGCTCACAGTTGCGATCCCCAGAGATCAGAGAGAGGCTTGCTTGTGTAAGGGATTTAGTTCGAGCCTCACTAGTTCTGCGCTTCAGTGGTATACCAATTTGCCAAACGTCTCGATTGGTTCATTCGCCCAACAGACCAACACTTTTGGAGAGCAGTTCGCGAGCAGCAGGAAATTGAAGAAACAGTTCATACGATCTCTACACCGTTACCTAGCATACGATCTCTACACCATTACCGAGCAGCAGGAAATTGAAGAAAGGATATCGAATGCACGATTATGTAGGCTGGTTCAACAAAGAAAGGTATCGATCCCTAATTGTAACTTTACTACTGCAATTTTTACTTTCACGAAAGGGCTGCTGTTCGACTCAGGCCTATACAAGGAATTGACTAAGTACCCTTGTCGAACGATGGAGGTCGTGCTGGCCAAAGCCCGGGCTTAGATATAGTGGGAAGAGGATGAAACAAACTACCAACCTCAAACTCAATCATAGAAGGATTACAAGCGTAACCAACGAGTGGATCAAAGGTTGAACGATCGACGAAGCAGTCCGATAGAACAAAACATGGCGGAAGAGATGAGGACAACTGTATGATAGGTCGATGCGACCCGATGCCCGATAACAAACTCGAGTCCTAGAATATGCTATGAGTATCAAACCAACAGAAGCAATCAATGTCCTAAGAGGTATGAGAAATTCGGTGAAATGGCCCTCCGAGATGACTTCGCTCCCAGAATGTAGGGATTCGAACAGGTGATGTGAGTTTCACAGCGATCATGGACATCGAACAAATGAATATATCGCCCTAAAGCTAGAAATAGCGAAGTTGTTGAAGCAGGGACGGCTCAAAAAGTTTCTGACCGATAAAAGGAAAGTTATCCCAGCTTTACGAGATGATCGACATAAAGGTAAAAGGAAGGATTCTCCACCAGATCCACCACGATTGGAACGCATTGTCAATTTAATTTCAGGCGGAAGCGAGGTGAGTGGGGTATCACACTCCATAGCCAAGAGACACACTCGACAAGTATCAAATGCGGAGGTGGGACCTTTTTATAGTAGCGACCCTTTGGTTAATATGGTAATATCCTTTAATGTGACTGATAGTTCAAATTTGTTTTCACATCACCACGATGCATTGATTATTTCATTGTTTATAGCCAATTATTTGATCAAGCGTTTTCTGGTCGACAATGGAAGTTCAACTAACATTCTGTTCTTGAGTGCTTTAAGAGAAATGCAGATTGACGAATCTGGGATTACACGTCGCTCGACTACTCTGGTAGGATTCAATGGAGAATCCAATAGCATGATAGGAGAAATTATTCTCCTCATATATGCAGAGGGAGTAAATATACTATTAACAGTCTTTTTTGGCAGGGGTTCAAAGAAGAACTTTTCATCAGGCTTACTCCTAGCAGGACCTAAGTATAATTATTCTTAACATAGGAATATGCGAGACAATTTTGGTTCACAAATTCTTGCACGTAATGGGTTTTTGGTTATTGCTTACACCTTGGAAAAAGGGTGAGTAGTGGTTTAAAGCACGTGGTTAAACCCGAGTAGGAATAACGGTAATACCAAAATTAAGATAAGAATTAACTTTGAATTTGGATTGAACCTTGTTAATGGAGTTAATTGATGAACATTGAGTATTACATATGGCGAGCATTGATTACCTAGTCTTTCATCCATTGGTCACAACCAATTCTTTTAAATTGTTTTCTTAGATTAATTTAATTTAATTTTTAGTTTAATTCAATCACCAACAATTTTCTGGTTACTTTTGCTTAATTAGAATTAGAACTAGTTTTTAATTGATAAATCATTATTCCTCATGGGAACGATCTCTACTTGCCACTGTACTTATCTTCATGATATGCACTTGCAAGTGAGTATTTTATAACTACGACTTAACACATCATCCTGGTACCGCGATACCTGTCTTGGACCGATCCAATAGGCATATTCCATCTATCTGAAATAGAGAGCGATAACAAGAGGACTCCAGCGCGCTAGGGAAGGAACCGCCCTAGAATAAATGAGCTGATACACCAGAGATCCCAGAATAGTTGGACCGGTACACCAGGGATCCTATAACAATACTTTGACTGAAGAAACGAAGCCAGATTTCGAATCCAGCAAGACAGAAAAAAGAAGTTGACATTTCCCCTGTTTAAAGCGCCATAATTGAGACTAGGTGGGCAACTAAATTAGAGTTCAAAATAAACAGAAACTATAACATAATTGAAGGGAAATACGGGGAGAACAGAAGACCTCTAGAGAGTGTTACCAGATGAGCTTAAAGGAAAAAAAGCTCTAGTTATAGCAATTACAGAAACCCACTGTGGAGCTCAACCTGGCCAACCTCAAGTAGAAGAGCTCGACAAAGTACATATCCATCTTGATATCCCAGAGCATAAAGTTTAGATATGCTCGAGATTCGCCCCCGCCGATCAAGGAGAGACTGATCGACTTCCTTAGGCAACTCCATGCAGACATGGTAGAAATCGACCCTGAGGTCATGGTGCATCGGCTTCAAGTTGATTCTGACCATCGACCAGTGAAGCAGAAGAGAAAGAAGTTCGCCTCTGAGCGAAACAGAGTCATCAAAGATGAGGTTCAAAAACTGATCAATATCGGATCAATGAGGTAGGTGATGGTGAAAATCGTGTTATTAAAAACTATACTCGCAAGTGCACGAATCGTGAAGATAAGCATAACGGCAAGTAAGGTTCGTTCCCACGAGGAAAAGAGATTTAATAATTAAAACTAATTCTAATTAAAGTTAAACTAAAAGTAACAAAAGATTTGTTTGAGATTTGAATTAAACTAAACTAAATTAAGAAAGCAATTAAAAAGAATGTATTTGTGATCAATAGAAAGAAAACACTAAGTCATCAGTGATCCCCAATTATGAACACTCAATGTATGGAATTAATTTGTAAACAAGATTCAATCAATTCTAGGGTTCATTCTTTGTCTTTAATGTGACTATTACCGTATGGTCATGGGATGAGTCACGTGTTCCCAATTATTATTCACCCTTGGTCTATGGTGTAAACAACGATTAGAAACCCTTTAAGTGCAAGAAATAAGAACCAAATTCTATACTTTGTTTGGCCTATGCTAAAGATAAAATTCATTCATTCAAAAGAGCATTAATCAAAGTTAGGTTTGGTCTATACTCTAACCCTAATTCTCAGATAGTCTTAACCCTAAAATCATGCCAAATAATCATCCACCCTTGGTCTATGGTGTGAATAAATATTAAAACTAATGAGGAGGTAAGCAATTAAGAACAATGAATAAATCAAGAATTAAATTGATGAAATAATAATTAATCCATATATGAGCATTCATAAAAGGTTCACATTGATTCCCTAGTTATGGGATTAGTTACACATGTTGAAAATAAAAAGAGAAGAGTAAGAAAAGATAAAACACATTAAGATCTCCAATGATGAATTCTCCTTCGTCTTCTAATCGTCAATGTGTAAAGATGGATGAGTGTGTGGTGATGTATGGTGGTGGAGTGATGGGGGACGGCCCCCTTGGTGGCTTGGGACCTCCCTTAGCTTCTCTCCCGAAATTAGGGTTCACATGGGTTTAAATAGGCTTTAGATGATAAGCCAAGTCCTTAAACAACAAGGAAATTGGTTCCCTTTTGGAACTCTACCTTTTTGGGATTTAATTCTTTCCTAATCCACTCAAATTGATTACTTATTGAAGGATGATAAGGATTAGGTGTCAACTTGCTTTCCAAGACTCACACTCATTTCCAAGAAGGTAATATTTCCGTTCCGACAACTTGGCAAAATAAATCCCGTCACTATTTGCGGAATTATGACTGATCTGACTATCGGATACTAAAACAGGCATAACTTCTTCTAGGGATATCGGAATTGCGATCCGTAAAGCGCCAGAAACTAGACTTCCGGGGCTTTCCATCCATAGGTGGTAGGACACACAATTCAAACCGAGGAGAGAGATATGGGCCCCGCAATCTGGGTGATCTGCACTGACCGAAATTCAGCTTTTTTGCTCCTTTTCTTCAAAATAACTTCTAACACATCTTTCATGGAATGTGACCTATAAATGCTCAACAAACACATAAAATACCTAATTTCACCCAAGAACAAAGCTACAAATAATAGGAAATGGGGACCTAAACTATGTATAGAAATAGACCGATCAAATACCCCAAACCTATTTTTTGCTTGTCCTTGAGCAAAACTAGAATAAAACCAAAACTAAAAAAAAACAAAAATCTAAAAATAGAACAAAAATAAACTAAGCCACTTTCGTAGGGAACACGATAGCATTGAGCGTATGCTACAAGCCTTTAAACCCCTAGGTGTCCCTAGTAGGAGGAGTTTTGTCTCCTGAGGGTTTACAGCTATGCTACCCACAAACATAAATTTCTGTGAAAAATCAAATAATTAAGATGCAAACTCACATGTACAATTCAAAGCCAATGCATGCTAGAGCCACTAAATAAAGACTAAAATTATGCCATAAATTTGAATGCATGCATGGTTTTAATGAAAAGCCCACACTCAAGACACTTTAGCTTCAAAAACACATTCGTCAAACGCCATAGATATAATTCGCCTTGACTCTAATTCTCACAAGATGTCACTCTTTAATTTCACACATAACCTAGGCAAATACACTCATCAAGCATATGCGAATGAAGTTATGCACAAGAAATTTCAAGATATTATCGCATATGAATTTATAATTGAAAGAACGCTTGATTTTTATGCAACGGATCTCATGAACAGAATCAGACATTAAGAACAAGATAGAGCACATGTTTACCTTTACTCTCGAGCTAGCATTCCCAAAAGATCAATTAGGTCTTTTTTTTTGGTTGTAATGGGGCCATGGGGTAAAGGTTTAAGAAAGGACTGGAAAAAGGATAGCAAACAAACCTAGGATCACATCGAGATATTCTTTGGCAATCTTCATACTTGGCCGAATTTCTTCAAATTCTTCATTCCACTTGCATCTAGGCTTCTTGAACAATTTTTGTTCATCCTCCTTCTTGAGTTGACATTGATTTCATCACTTCATTGTAAAGCTCTATTCCTTTTCACTTTCATTTATTTCATCATCTCATTCATGTATCTTTCTCTTCTTTTAATTTTAACCCATTTTTTCAACTTCCTCTTTTTTTTTTTGATGAGATGAGAATTTTACATCAATTACATAATTCTTCAAAAACCTTCTTTGCATTTGATCTTCTTGCTTTTTCCTTGGTACATGCACTTCACGAGTCACCCATTTCGAACTCTCTTCAATCATCTTCATCACCTCAATATGATCCCAAGCTATAAGGTATGGCTAAATTATGGTTCATTGGGGTTAAGTTAATGTGGGTGATGAAAGAAAAAGGCTTATAGTGTTTGGCTTCAAAATTGGCTATGGAGCACACACATAAAGGGAGGAAATATTTAAGGCCTTTTAAGTAGTTCAAGCACACATTGCCTATATCACTTCCAATGGTTCAACCAAAACAAGAGCAAAGTCCACATGTGATATCTGTTTATGATGAATGTTCTTTAATATCCAATGCATAACCTATTGAGATCAATTTCTAATGCTAAGAACCTAATGAGTGTTTAGGAATAGAAATAAAAGAACCCTCATATAATTATATTTATTTACGCTTTTTGGCTTAGTGAACTCACAAGGGTAGTCTCCACTATTAATCATGGCAATTCAACTAAGCATCCTATCCACTATTACATCAAGAGCATGTCATAAATTTTGAAAAATGCAATACAATACTCTAAGTGGCAAGACGTTAGTCTAAACTCAGTGAATAAAGCATATATTATGGCTTTTAAAGCACACAAAAGAATCATCTCAAAGTGGAGGACAACAATTCAAAAACCGATGACTTTTGAAATTGATGTAAGTCTGTTCTTTAATGCATATCTCTCAAAATACTTAACGGGAGTTAACCAAATTTTAACACAAGAAAATAGACATTCAAACACACACTTCTCATTTAGAAAACATCTCAAAATTCGAATCATAAAAGTGAGAAAACAGACGACGAAAACAGTGTACGTGCAGAATTTCAAAAACAGGGCATCGCCCATGACCTTTGGTTGAAGAAACAATCATAACTTTTAAACCACCGCCCAGAATTTTATGTTCTTTATAGCGTTAGATTCGTATCGAAAAAACGATAAATCCAACATGGACAGAAAAATTTATTTCCTCACCAATGAATACAGTTTTAACAAAACTTTTGCCTCAAAAAAACATGTCACTTTTTCGCAGATTTTCAACAAATGGCTCAAAAAAATAAAATAAACACGAATTCACACCCCCAAACCTAATCTAAACATTGTCCTCAATGTTTATATGATATTAAAAACATGGACAAAGAATAAAGAAAAAGCATGGACATGTACGAACTCAACACACAAAAACTAAAGAACGAAAACTAAAAACTAAAAACAATTGAAACTAAATTACCTAGGTGGGTTGCCTCCCACCAAGCGCTTTATTTAACGTCTCGGCAAGACGGGTGCAAGGACAACTCAACCAAATTGCAATGTCTCAAATTTACGTTTGAGCTCGATCATGTCTTGGAAAAAATTTTCATGCGCCGGCATATTCCTACACACAATAACCAAAAGCAAGTAAATGTTCAATATAAAGTGTGATGAAATAAGTTCAGAAAACCACGTATTCCATTTGCTTTTGTGTAGGCGGCTCGGAAAGGTAATGGGAGGGACATAAGGCTTGAGTTCCTTGTATAGGAGTGGTGCCTCGAAAGGTACATCTTCCGCTTCCTTCACTTTTTCTTCCGTCTCCTCCTTTTCTACTTCTTCATCTACAACACTAGAAAAATCATTAGAAAGTTCATGGCTCACTATGGTATCGACAATCTCACCATTAGAAGGGATGATGATAGCATCTTCTTGCTCCGGTTGGCTCGGGAACCTTTCAGGCTCCTTCTTTTGAAAAGATTCATCCAATTCCCCAATTTTCACCTGTATATTCCTTATCGAAGCTTCAATGTTTTGAAACCTCACATTAGTGTCTTGTTCACTTTGATTCAATCTCTGATCCATATTCTGTATGAATTGCTTCATTGTCTGTTCAAGTGACGGTGAGATCGGTTGCTCATAGGTATGGACTTCATTGTAGCTTCTTGAGAAGTTTTGATGATTCCTCCAATCCGGGTTGTAAGTATTGTCATATGGTTCATAACTCGACCACTGATAGTGGGAATTTCCATATGGTTCATTGATAGGATACGGATTGTAGGAATTCATTGCTCGGGCTTGTGCTCTTTCTGAAACTATCAATCTCTCCATTTGTGGCACTAAAGCCGCCAGTTGCATAGCAAATCCCTGAAGTGTTTCACTTTCCTCATCATAAGTGTTTTGCCGGTAGAAATCCATTATATATGAAAGAAAGAAAAGAAAAAGGAAATAAAAAGAAAACAAAATCTAAATAAAAATAAAAATAAACTATTAACTAAAAAAAAATTAAACTAAAACTAAAATCGTGTTATTAAAAACTATACTCGCAAGTGCACGAATCATGAAGATAAGCACAACGGCAAGTAAGGTTCGTTCCCACGAGGAAAAGAGATTTAATAATTAAAACTAATTCTAATTAAAGTTAAACTAAAAGTAACAAAAGATTTGTTTGAGATTTGAATTAAACTAAACTAAATTAAGAAAGCAATTAAAAAGAATGTATTTGTGATCAATAGAAAGAAAACACTAAGTCATCAATGATCCCCAATTATGAACACTCAATGTATGAAATTAATTTGTAAACAAGATTCAATCAATTCTAGGGTTCATTCTTTGTCTTTAATGTGACTATTACCGTATAGTCATGGGATGAGTCACGTGTTCCCAATTATTATTCACCCTTGGTCTATGGTGTAAACAACGATTAGAAACCCTTTAAGTGCAAGAAATAAGAACCAAATTCTATATTTTGTTTGGCCTATGCTAAAGATAAAATTCATTCATTCAAAAGAGCATTAATCAAGGTTAGGTTTGGTCTATACTCTAACCCTAATTCTCAGATAGTCTTAACCCTAAAATCATGCCAAATAATCATCCACCCTTGGTCTATGGTGTGAATAAATATTAAAACTAATGAGGAGGTAAGCAATTAAGAACAATGAATAAATCAAGAATTAAATTGATGAAATAATAATTAATCCATATATAAGCATTCACAAAAGGTTCACATTGATTCCCTAGTTAGTGAGATTAGTTACACATGTTGAAAATAAAAAGAGAAGAGAAAGAAAAGATAAAACCCATTAAGATCTCCAATGATGAATTCTCCTTCGTCTTCTAATCGTCAATGTGTAAAGATGGATGAGTGTGTGGTGATGTATGGTGGTGGAGTGATGGGGGACGGCCCCCTTGGTGGCTTGGGACCTCCCTTAGCTTCTCTCCCGAAATTAGGGTTCACATGGGTTTAAATAGGCTTTAGATGATAAGCCAAGTCCTTAAACAACAAGGAAATTGGTTCCCTCTTGGAACTCTACCTTTTTGGGATTTAATTCTTCCCTAATCCACTCAAATTGATTACTTATTGAAGGATGATAAGGATTAGGTGTCAACTTACTTTCCAAGACTCACACTCATGTCCAAGAAGGTAATATTTCCCGTTCCGACAACTTGCAAAATAAATCCCGTCACTATTTGCGGAATTATGACTGATCTGACTATTGGATACTAAAACAGGCATAACGTCTTCTAGGGATATCGGAATTGCGATCCGTAAAGTGCGCCAGAAACTAGACTTCCGGGGCTTTCCATCCATAGGTGATAGGACACACAATTCAAACTGAGGAGAGAGATATGGGCCCCTCAATCTAGGTGATCTGCACTGACCGAAATTCAGCTTTTTTGCTCCTTTTCTTCAAAATAACTTCTAACACCTCTTTCATGGAATGTGACCTATAAATGCTCAACAAACACATAAAATGCCTAATTTCACCCAAGAACAAAGCACAAATAATAGGAAATGGGGACCTAAACTATGTATAGAAATAGACCGATCAGTAGGTCAACTACCTTGATTGGTTGGCGAATGTGGTCATATTAAAAAATGGAAAGGGAAATAGAGAGTCTGCATCGATTACACCGACCTAAACAAGGCATGCCTGAAGACTTGTTCCCCATCCCTTACCCCCACATCGATATGCTAGTCGATGCCACAGTCGGACACAAACTATTGAGCTTTATGGATGCCTTCTCAGGATACAATCAAATCCTGATGTACCCTGACGACCAGGAGAAAACGGCCTTCATAATAGAGCGAGGTAAATTTTGCTATAAAGTTATGTTGTTTGGCCTTAAGAATGTAGGTACGACATATCAACGGTTACTGAACAAGATGTTCACAGAGATGCTGGGAGACACGATAGAGGTCAACATCGACGATATGCTGGTCAAATCGCTTATAGCAGAACAACACCTCGAACACCTGAAACAGTTATTCAAAGTGCTTGACAGATATCATATGAAACTTAATCCTACTAAGTGTGTATTTGGTGTGTCTTCAGGAAAGTTCCTAGGTTATCTAGTCACCTATAGAGGGATCGAAGCAAATCCTCGGCAGATGCAATCGATCATGGGGATCAAATCCCTCAAATACATCAAAGACGTGCAAAAGCTAACCGGTCGGATAGAAGCTCTAGGCCGATTCATCTCTAGATCTTCAAAGAGGTGTCACGGTTTATTTGAAACCCTGAAGAAGAACAGAAAGTTTGAATGGACAGAAGAATGCAAGATGGCTCTGCAGGAACTAAAAGTATACCTCAATACCCCTCACTTACTATCGAAACCTGTCGATGGTGATACCATCTATGTCTTCTTAGCAGTATAAGAAACAACAGTTAGCTTTGTGCTAATAAGGGAAGACAGTGGCAAGCAGTTTCCAGTTTATTATATGAGCAGCTTCTTGCTCAATGTTGAAACTCGTTACAGTTAGCTAGAGAAGCTGGCACTCACGCTCATCATTGCAGCTAGGAAGCTTAGACCTTACTTTCAGTGCCATCTGATAGTCGTACTCACGGTGTATCCACTGAAAAGCATACTCTGCAAGCCAGAATTGTCAAGTCGACTTACGAAATGGCAAGTAGAGTTCAGCGAGCATGACATCTCGTATCAACCCATAATTGCCATCAAATCTTAGGTATTAGTTGACTTTGTCGCTGATTTTTCCCTTAGTTCACAGGCACATGTCGAGAAAGAAATGGTGAATATGGTAGAAACGTCAACCCCATGAGTATATGACTTAGCACTTGATGGCTAGAGTAATGTAAGATGAAGTGGACTTGGTATCGTTATTCAATCTCCAGAAGAGATCGTAGTTGAGTAAGTATTCAGCTGCGGGTTTAAAGCAATCAACAACGAGGCAGAGTACAAAGCCCTCATAGCAGGCATCACTTTGGCAAAGAGTCTAGGGGTTAAGTAGATCAAGGTTAGTATCGATTCCCAATTGATTGTACGGCAATTGCAGGGTTCGTACGGAGCGAGAGACCCTAAGATGTCGGCCTACCTCGACATGGCACGAGAGTTAAGATCAAGCTTCGAGCAGTTTGAAGTCAGACAAGTTCCACGATCAGAAAATGATCTAGCAGATTCTCTGGCCAATCTTGGTTCGACAGTATAAGCGACTAAAAATAGGGTGATCCCCATGGTATACTTACAATGGCCAGCTGTCTGGAGAGATAAAGTGCAAATATAAGTGTCATCGATTGAACCTGATCAAAATTGGATGACCCATATCATCGACTACCTCGAGTATGACAAGCTTCCACATGATAGAAACAAATCCAGAAGCCTTCGAGCTAAATCGGCCAAATTAAACATGATAAGAGGTATACTTTATAAATGCTCATTTGCAGGTCCTTACCATTTGTGCGTGAAGCCCTTAAAAGCTAAATCGGTTTTAGTGGAGCTACATGCCGGAAAATGTGGGAACCACTCTAGGTCGATGAACTTAGCTCATCGAGCTATAATAGTAGGATACTACTGGCCAACCATAAGGTTTGATGCGCATGAGTTTGTAAAGAGATGAGACAAGTGTCAGCTACACACGCAGGTATCCCATCTACCTCCAGAAAAACTTAACTTGATACTGTCTTCGTGGCCCTTCATGAAGTGGGAGATGGATATAGTCGGGAAACTTCCAGCTTCAAACAAGGGAGGTAAAATGTATGTACTAGCTATGACGGACTACTTCACCAAATGGGTCGAGGCAGAATCATACAAGAGTATCAAGGACAATGAGGTAAAAAAATTCCTTTGGAAAAATATCATCTACTGGTACGGAGTCCCAAAGGAGATTGTAACCGTTAACAGTTCCCAGTTCAAAGCTTCTATGAAGAATGGGAAATCAAGATTCACTTTGCAACTCCTCGATACCTACAGTCGAACGGTCAAGCCAAGTCGACCAACAAAACAATAATGTGAACTCTAAAAAATAAGTTAGAGGCGGCGAAGGGACTATGGGCGGGTAAACTGCCAGAGGTCCCATGGTCTTATCGGACAACAGAACAGACGTCGACCAGAGCCATATCCTTCTCACTTGCATTTGGAGCAGAAGCGATTAAACCGGTCGAGCCGAATATAACAACAGCAATTGTCGAACACTTGGACGAGGAACAAAATAAACAACTTCCCACTCTAGAGTTCGATCTGCTGTATGAGATGAGAGATATAGCTCCACTATGACTAGAAGAGTACCAACAACGAGTAGCCCAATACTACAACAAAGATGTTAGAACTCGAGCATTCAAAGAGGGTGATTGGATCCTACGAAGAGTGTTCCAAAATACAAAGGAATCAGGCATTGGGAATTTTGGTTCGACTTGGGAATGCCCACATTAGATAACGAAAGTGGTCCGGCACAGAGCCTGTGAAATTCGAGCTCAGGATGGTCACAAACTCAACAATAGTTGGAACACGGTTCATTTAAAATAGTACTACTTATAAACCCTTTGCTTTCCACCTTTTCGTTAAATTCAAATCTAACATCTAGAATCAAGAGCAATGATGATATCTTGAGCGCAATAAGTGTGATCTGAGCTCACTATATTATAAATCTATACTGACAAGTTAGTCAGTTACAATTGCTCACGAGCATTGTAGACATCGTTCAATTCTAGAAGGATGCTATACAGTTTTAGTGCAGGTCGAATCCTAGCAGCTATCTGGCTTTCAAAGATCTCGAGATTCGAAGAACGTTTATTCAAGTACAAGTTTATGTCTTTTGATCACATATAACGCACAAATGTCTACATTAAAATTTAAGCCTTGTTTAGTCATGATCACTTGTAATTTATATGCAATAACATTATATACATGCGATCACGTGCTAGTTATGTACGATAACATGCAACAATATTTTCGGTGCACCATACATTGGTGTTCTATAGATTGTGTGTGTGTATATACATTCATAAATATGCATCATTTAAATATGTAAACAAAATTTGCAAATGATGCAAGAGCATAAATGAGGTTTAAGCATAATTTGAAAATAATATCAACATCATCAAAATCAAGTAATCATGCATTTGTTCTTTTGAAAGATATACCAATAAATTCAAGAATATTTTCCCCTTGAAACATATATTCTCCCCTTTGAATATAAAAAATTAAAGTTCAAGAGAGAAATATAGTTTACATCACGGCTCTCGGCTCACAACCCTCACAAGGTCCTACTCCGAGTACACCCCCTCCCGAATATCCCCCTAGGTCTCCCATGAATATCACCAATGGATCTCCCTCTTGATCCCTTGATATTCCTCGGATCCCTCCCCGGATATTTCAAGGGGTCTCCTCCCAGATCCACTCACTCTCTGATGTTACAGGTGTTCTTTTTGTTCCACTCAAATAACCTAATTACAATGTTATATTTATACTAGTTACAGAGAGTTTAAACCTACAAGGAAATCCATCTCCTATATGTACAAGACTTTCTTGTTCCACATAAATACTATTCCTTTTATGCACAAGTTTTCTTGTAAAGAGAAATAATTTTCCTTCAAGCAAAAGAACTTCAAAAAACAAATTACTTCCTTTTCCGCTGAGGATTTCCTGTTCCACACATGCTTATAATTGACTACGATTCAGGTGAAGGTTGCGCACCCATTTCCTACACTGTTACAAATCACCTGAAATTACATCTTTCAGAAAACCGCGATCCATACGCTAAAAAGAACTGGAAACCGCTGTCCAGCTGTCGCACCGTTGTCCATCCCACAGTGGTTGTCAACCATTTTCTTTTCTTCAGTTCTTCTTGGTTATCAAACCTCTCTCAAACACGATATCCAACTTTCAAACGTTTTCCCACGTTTCCAGGAAGTAGCACATCAGTTGAGTCATGTTTTGTTCACATTGGGTTCACTTAAGAATACGAGTCAAAACCTAACATTTATTAATTAAATAAATTAAAGATTTGATTGATAATGGTTTAAGTGTTTGGCCTCAAATTTGACAAAGGAAGCACACATAATAGAGGCATATTTAGTGTTTAGGCTATTTAAATAGTTATGCACACATCGCCTAAAATCATATCTAAAAATTCATCTATCGAGGGAATACAAATCTCCATCAAGCAGTCCACTTAAAATGATACATGTTCTATGTCAGATGTTGCTAATGATGTTGTGAGACTACACATGATGCTCAAAGAGTGAATAGTGTTTAAGATTTGAAAAATATTTTCCCTTATAATTACACGCTTTTTAGGCTTGTGTTTGTGAACCTTTCAAAGGGAAATCCCCACAATTAGAACAAGGCGCTTGAGCACCGAGTCCCCTCAGCTAAGGCACTAGAAAGATGGGACTAACCCATGAAGTGTAAATGCAACCCCTAGAGTGACAAAGAGTTACATGAACTCAGCAAGCTAATTGAAAATACACAAAGTGTGTCTAATACAACCTAGAGGGGGGGGGGGGGGGGGGTGAATAGGTTTTAGTTGATTTATTACCAACTTTTCGACTTAATCAATTTTAATAATCCTACCCCATATTAGCAATCAATCAATCCAATATAAATATGCGGAAAACAATAAAAACACAAGGATTGATTTACGTGAGAAACCCTCCAACTGGGCAAAACTCACGGGCTATCCTTCTAGCCACATACGGTCCTCAAATCCACTATTTGAACGAAACTTTACAACCTAGGTTGACCTCAAGTCACACCTACTTGGTCACTAACCCTTTCACTCTACCCAACGAGCCTTTAATAGTGATTCTTGACCACAAGCTTGTGCACTAACCCACTTAGTCACAAAGCTTAACAATCAATGAAGAGGTTAAACAACCTATGTGAATATGTAAAATATATTCAAACATGCAATTAATGCTAGGCAACACTAAATGCTTATCTAAGGATTTAAATATGTCAATAAATGCAAATCCTAAATATCAATATCTAAATGCAAATGCATGAAGATTTAGCTAGAATGGTAAAATCGTCCTAAATGCTAGCTATTAATGAACAAGGCTCTCAACCAACAAACAACAACTCAAACATGTTATAAATGCCAATAAACATAAAGATATGCAATAAAATCACATAAAAGAGCTAACCCTAGGCAAACAAGAACATAAATAAATACAATGAGATTTAGGGCATGTTCAAGTTACCTAGTCAATGAAAACAAGAAGAATCCATGATGAGATGATGCTTGAAGATGTTAAATGCACATGGTTTTGTGTTTGGTTGAGTAAAGATGAGTTCTTGGGAGTTTCTCTCTCTAAGGGAAGCTTGGCCTATCAAAAATGGCTTCTTGAACTCATAAAAACGAGCAAGGAAGAAGATAGAGAATATATATGGGAGCCCTAGTCAAAACAGCGTCGTTTTGAACTTAGGGCACAAAATCCCGTCAATACCGCTAGATGGACCCGCGTCGCAGGCAGGTGTCCAGACCGCGGTACACACAGCAGTGCACCGTCTGGACAACAACGCGGTGCAGGGCGTTGTGCATGCAGGTGCACAGGCCGCGGTATGGGCAACAGAGGCCTACTGGACAACACCGCGACTTGGGTCGCTATGCATGTAAGTGTACAGGAAGCGGTACATGAAGCATTACCCTACTGACGTATACCGCTCTGCATGCCGCGGTGCAAGCATGTCTTGCCAAGCGGTCTAGACCGCGGTAAGAGAAGAAATTCTCTTTTCTGGGCAAACTCAACAAACTAAGTGATGTGCAAAATGTGCAAGTGTGGAGTGTGAAAAGTGGCATACAATACATCATTCAATAACATGAAGATAAGAACATAATGCATGCAAGTGAGTGTGTGCAACTAGATCTCTTCAAAGAAAGTTAAACTAGTGAGATACCTTTGAAGTGCTCTTAAGAGAGATGATGTCCTTGAAGCTTGATCACACCTAATGAGGCCTAATTTACCCTTACAAAGAATAATCCCCAATGTGGTTTGTCAACGAAATAAGCCAATCAAAATATGAGGAACTTACACTAAGCATACACAAATTCGCCACAAACACACAATCTAGACATCTCACCAAGCTACTTTAAGCTCAAAAACTGGCCACATGCAGCAATTTTGAAAAAATTGGACTCAAAACACGGAAAATAAAAAACAAGATAAAACCAAGATGACACTATAAAGGCGTCTACACCCCCAAATCAAAACTCGACATTGTCCTCAATATTGGATAAGAGAGCCAGGCTCAAAGGCGCCCACCAAACACAACACACAAACCAACAAACAAATAAGGACAAACAAAACCTAGGCACTAGGCAAACACAACCAATTCCCAACAATGAAAATAAAAACAATATTTTAGGCTCAACTTAATAAGGCATCAACAATGAATATGATATTTGAAGCTCAAGGAACACAACTTTCCAACAACATCAAGCATTCACAAACCATGGAATTTAAGCCCAAACAACCTCCAAACCGATATAAACTATAAAAAGCAATTAACCTATACAAATTCAATAAAGCACTTGTATAAACTCAAAATATATCCATCCAAATATCTAATCATGCAAGATATATAAACAACATCCAATATCCATCAATCACAAAAAACATCCACCAAAGAAACCAAAAGCTGAAGAAAATAATAGTTCAGAAATTAAAAGCATCCTAACTAAGAGAAAAGTAAATAAGTTCAAATGAATTGAAACAACTAGCTATTGGCAAAGATTAGAAATATATACATATATATATATCAGTCTTTTTCCATTCTCCCCTTTCTTTTTGGGTCCTTCTCTACTCTTGCTCTCTCACCTGCCTCTCTCATTGACAACTCAAAAGCCCGCCGAAGCTCAGCTGTGTTCTCATTTATCATAGGACCTGTCCGAGGAGGTGTTGGGGCTGTTCTTCAGCTCTTCCTCTCATAAGGAATGTGACCTAGCTGCTTCCTTATCTCCGTGAGGTTCATCATCAAGTCTTCAAAGTAATCCTTGATCTCCTATATGGCTTCTCTAATTTCTTTTCTACTCTCTCTGACCTTGTGATACACGTGATTGGTGTATACCAAAACGATATATCTATTCTAATTACCTTGCAAATGCAAAGAGTCAAAGGCAGGGCCGGCCCATGGGGGCAGCAAACCCAGCATTTTGCTAGGGCCTCCAACTGGCCCAATTTAATTATTCTTTTTTGGGGCCTCAGAATCCAATATATTATCTTTAAACAGGGCCCAATTTCAAAACCTTTTACTTCTTTTATATATATTCATTTTCGGCCCAATGAACTGATTCAATTAAACCATCAAAATTTCAGGCCCAATAAACTTGTCATTGTGGTTATGAGACTACATCACTACACTATTTAAAACAAAAACAAATAGTAAATCAATTAAGGGATATAATCACTTTCCCCCCTTTAGTTGGCCATATTAGACACTTTACCCCCTCTAGTTTCAGTAATGACAATTTTTGTCCCTGTAGTTTTCCATATTCGTCATTTCCCCACTACCGTTAGATTTTCCATTCAAAAAGTTAATTTTCATGTTAAAAGACATTGTTGCCCTTTAATAATCGTGAATGGATGGGATTGTTTTTTTAAAGAAATTAATCAAAAATCAACCCCAAAAATCACCATAAACCCACAAATCCCTTCTCTTCGAAACCAAACCCAGAAAAATCAACTCCAAAAATCACCATCGATTTTTATGTTAATGATAATAATTTTATATAGGGCCCCGATTTTTGTTAATATCATAAATTCGCTCGGGCCACAAAATATCTGGAGACAGCCCTAGTCAAAGGACTAGTACAGCAAGTAAGCGAGAATCGTTCCCATAAGGAGGCGGAATTCATCAGCTATCTCTAACTCTAGAATTTACGAATTGAGAATATATAATGACATATGTGCAGTCGAATTCTTACATTAAAAGGTATTATGGAAAGGCACATGAGATTCTTTTATCGCTCAAAAGCTCATGGAAGGAATTGTGGTACTGATAATGCGCTCTGAGTCTACTTAATTTAACTTTCATGATAGTTGCTCAACAAGTTTGATCATATCATGTGAAATATGCAAACTTGCCCCAATTTAGATATAACCAAACCTACTATTATTCATTATATCACAATTGTTTTATTAATTTTTAAATTCGGGTTAACTGATTCAGTTTTGATTAACAATTAATTTTGCAATATTTATATAGAAATATTCATTCTTTTAGTATCTTTCACATTATCTAGAATGTATAATAATGTCCATGTATCTTCCATTCAATTTATATCATGTGATACATAAATAAATAATAATGGTTAATTAGATCACATTGCATAAAATGACTCAAAATCCTCCATTCAATTTATATCATGTGATACATAAATATATAATATTGGTTAATGAAATCACGTTGCATAAAATGACTGACTCAAAGATGCATGGTGTGTTGCGGTGACCAATGTATTTTTAATGAGCATAAGTTATAACATTGTTATATCATCCAACCTTATAAACATTATGCTGTATAAAAGAAAAATAGTTTCCATAGTATTACAGAATCAATTTATGGGAATTCGAGTCCCACCATGATTTACAAACATGTCTAAAGAGTTATACTCAATTTGATCTCATTCGATATCAAAATTTATTTTACTACTTCAAAAAAGAATCACATAAACGAGATCTCATAAATCATCAATGGTACTTTGTTCTAATAAATCAATATCACATGAATGCTACATTTGGATTGCAATGTAGTAGGAAAGTGGATTAAAGGATATAGAAAAGCTATAATTTATATATATCTTAAGTGTCTCTCACTTCTCTAACACATCGTTTGCTAGAAAAAATTTGAACAAAAATCTCCAGTTCTTGAATTGTACAAACAATCAACTTGAAGAAAAACACAAACTTCTTAAAAACAAATATATCCCATGATTTTTCTAATGACATTCAACCATTCTAATGACATTCAAAATGCAAACTTAAAACCAATAACATTGTCACCACCACCTTCTATTCTTTCCGGACATGAACTTTAGTATGACCTTCTATACTTTCCGGACGTGAACTTTAGTAGGTTAACTTAACACAAACTTCTGAGGGTGCTCCCTAGATGACCATCTTGCACAGCTTCTGCAGTAATGGAAACAAATCAAACATAATTTAAATCAATAACCATTCATCATAATACACCTTTAGAAATTCATTCGAGGAGAATAAGACCGGTAGTATTGATGTATGTATCTTATATCAAAATATTAGCCTTATTGAGGCTATGTAGAAGTCTTATTGATGTATGTACCTTCCTCTCGGAATCGCCCATCTCCTCGTCTTCATTCTCCCAATCGTCTTCATTCTCCCAATCGTCTTCATCGTCCATCTCCTCGTTTTCATCCTCCCTCTCCTCATCTTTTTCCCTATGTAGGGTGTTAGAAACATCTTCTCCCCTATGTATGCTGTTAAAATAATTTAGAAACATCTGCAAATTACAAAATAACGATACAAATGAGATTTAAATCCAGAGGTGACTTTCAAATTCGTGGAAAATAAGACTGGTAATATAGATGTATATATCTTATATCAAAATATTAGCCTTATTGAGGCTATGTAGAAGTCTTATTGATGTATGTACCTTTCTCTCTTCAATATTACTCTCCTCAACTGGATCCTTCATATGTAAGGTGTTAAAATCTTTTTCCATATGTAGGGTCATAAATACATCTAGAAACGCCTGCCAAATGTCAAAATAACGATACAAGTGAGATTTAAATTCAAAGGCAACTTTGAAACAAATTGAAAGTGTCGAAAAGTAATAATGAAAATGTTCTCAATTTGAATACTCAAAGGAGTTTGAAATTAAACCAGTTGAAATTTTTTGTATCAAATCAATAAATAAAATTTTAAACATTCCCAAGTTTTACATTAGCTCAATTTATAAGAAGTTAGATCTGTCAACAAGAAGAGAAGACTTGCCTTTAGCACAAGTTCAGCAGAAAATTTTTCCAAATGTTCCTGTAGTTCAGGAACATGTTCCTTCACAGGTAACTTTGTTTCCCAAATAAAGGGCCCCAATTTGTTACTTACAAATTCTGGATCCTGTCAACACAATGACAATGACAATGACATACTGTATAATTTGTATAATGAATGCAGAATAATCAATAAAACAAAATTAATGGCTAATTATTATAATTGGCAGTATTAAATGCAAAATAACAAGATTTCTTACAACTGCACACAATTGCAAATGAAACAAACAGAATTAAGATTTTACTAAAACATACACACGTACCCCTGTTTTAGTGTCGTCTTTCCAACATGTATACTTTAAACATTCAATTTTTCCCTTTTTGCATAGGTCTTCCATAAGATTATGAATATCCACCGGTGGAGCCTAAAAAAAATAAAAAGTAAGGTAAGGAATATAAATAGATAAGAGAGGGAATGAATGAATGAATGAATGAATGAGAGAATCGATGAAAACTCACCGCGGAATTATTGCCGGCAACAATTATGCCCTCCAAATCCAGTCCCTTAACCAAATCATAATAGACATGAGACATATACATACGCAAAATTAAGGAAATACAGAGGAATCAAAAAACTTACACGACGTTTTGTATGGTTTTGAACAACTTTTACCAACTTATCCAAAAGGGTTTGGTCTCTGGTAATACACTGCAAGATGAAATAACATAAATAGTTAAATACAATAATACATAAAGATTTAAGAAATCTTAAACACTAGTTAAAAGTATATGCATACCATATATGTGCGGTCAAATAGCTATCGCAAGATGTCGCCACACTCACATACTCATCACGAAAACTCAAAGCTATAAACACAGCCGGTGGCATATAAAAAGTCCTCTTCCTAGTTTCCCGAAACAACTGCAACGGCTTCAGGTACTCGGTCTACCACTCAATTCAACTCAACTGTTATAATCGAATCTATATATGAAACAAAGAGAACGGGTGAAGAGGAATATTAATTACCTTGTGCTCTGCTCTGCTGCATGACATCTTGGATTTGGGGCGATTAGGGATTTGAGAGAAAAAGGTTCGACTTTTGGGCGATAGGAGAAAATACTTGAATTAAATAGAGGGGTTTATATAGTCCTGGTAAATATGTGGAGAGGCTGCAATGAAATAGGGTTGGACTTGAATTAAATACTTGCGGGCCGAGTTCGGTGTAAATTACTTTGTTCATATGGGCTCAACCTGGAACCCAATCCATTTCAAACCGATAGGCCCTAAATAAATACAGTAATTTGGGATTTTGATTGGATCTGTATTGTTCAATGGAATATAGGTGGCAATGGAATGGTCGTTGCCCTTTCTTCTCATTTACTCAGATTTTTTCTTATTTGCACGTATATAATGAATACCTTTGATTGATGTGCTCCATATCATGAATAGTATTATATTAGCACACTAGTATTATGCCTTTGACCTTGTCGGATTTGGTGCCTGCATAGCATATACAATGGATGCATGGGCTTGAGATATATATCAATTAAGTTTAAACGTCTCTTCATATACATAATACATTATACATTATAGCACTGTTACATATACCATTGAATCAAAGAAGAAATGATACTGGTTTACTTCGAGAGAAATCAAAATCTCCAAAATGTTAGAGGAAACTAATACTTAATCTCAGGAATAAACTCTAATCATATTATTTAATTGCTACAAATCATTATTTTGATCGAGTAATTGGACGATGGTCGGATGTTAAGTCTCATTTAATAGAATAATTCCTATGCTTACCTGTTGTGAATAGGAGTGAACAAGATTATAACTGGTTTAATTTGAGGAAAATCGGGCCTCCAAAGTTAGAATAAACTAACAAAAATTTGATTGACTAAATTCTCATAAAATTCCATTAATGTAAGTCATGCTTTATACAACTGAGTTGAAAAACATGAAACAACTAAAACTCTAAAAACATCGATTAGATTGGGTAACTGCAATCTAATCTTATTAAACAATTATCAAGAAATAATCCTAAAAAAAAACTAAAACATTTAAATCCTATCTTTTATTCATGATAGACACGTAACATTCCTTCCCTCATAAAACATCTTTGACCTCAAGGATACTGATTGATTGAGAATTTCTGTTCAACCTACTCCTTCGTCCCACTTAAAATTTTCATCTTCTTCATCTAACCAGATTCCTATAATAAGGAATAATTTCTTGCATTTGTGATCAGGTCTAAATTTTTCATTACATTAAAAGGTAGTCTTTTTTGTCTCCGTTCTTTCAATTCAACCGGGTTCAATTTTTTTTATAGGTAATAGATTACCTTTGGACCCCGCCAGTTTCTCCAATTATGAAGACCTTGTTTAAAAATCTCCCAAATTGTTGTAGAAGTCTCCTCCTTCATCAATTGGAACCATAATTGTGCATCACCATCTAAATTAAAAGAGGCTAAAGGCACTTTTTCATCTTCTGCAGTGCGTTGGAATTCAAAGAATTTTTCTACTCAGCAGATCCAACTTGTGGGATCTTATGTTCCGTTGTAGCGAGGAAAATCCAGTTTCACCATCCTCGGAAGATAAGAATGAGTTGAGTTATCTCCAATGGTTCCTCCATTTTCGCTTGCTTGGCTCCCACCAATTCGAGTAAGTGAACCTTCGCCTTGCTCCATAATCCGTGAACCAGAAAGTTGATTGAAACGTTTATTCATGGCTGCAAACTTTTCTTGTATATCCTTTCGCAATGTGCCATGCGCTTTCCCCAAAGAACTTAACCTTTGATCAAACCTTTGCTCATCCATGTTTGGCTCTGATACCATTCTGTTACGTGCAGCAGTAACTGATCGAGTAATTGGACGATGTTAGGTCTCGTTTAATAGAATAATTCCGGTGCTTACCTATTGTTGTTATAGAGATTATTTGATAGCATGACAAGTCAGCATGATTACCTGAAAGTACGGTGATTAGATATGTCAAGTCATCAAAGTCAGCCAGGAAAGATCAACCCAATGTGACCAATAGGTGATTTCAAGGATTGGTCAAGTTTACCTAAGATGGTCGGGAAACTAACCGATTAGGTACGAATAACCTGGTCTGGGAAGCTAGCTGATCGGGTAGAGATAACTTGGTCGGGTAAGTATAATCTGATCGGGGTAAAAAAGATCTGGTCGGGTTAGGCAGCTAGTTAGTTAGATAACGCATGGAAGACATTAAATACAATAACGACTCAGATACGTAAAAGAAGAGTCTTATTCAAATAAAATATCAAGAAGTAAACTCTGATAAGGAAATAAACTTTCTTATAGATATCAGATTCCCAATCAGGCAACAAATCTAATTCATTCAATTAGTGGAAGATGCGAAACAGGAAAGAAGATAAGGACGACTTCAAGAAGTAATCGGTCCTAGTTAGACACCACTACTTTTCCTTATTTGTATGCCACGATTTAGGGTTCTATGCATATATAAATAGAACCATAATCTCATTGTAAAGGAGAGAACAAAATATACACAGACATACATAGAAACAGACAGAAAAGAGAGATACGAAAGAAAAGAGAGAAACAGAGTGTGTAATAATATTATTTATAGTGAATTCTTCTCTTCACCGTTACCGGCAACCGTGGATGTTTCCCCGCCTTGGGGTTTTAGCACGTAAAATCTATGTCTTCCTAATCTCTTTTTCTTTTCTTGTTCATAACATTATTGTCAACTTTACATACTTTGTGTGACGTGTGATCGACTTTACATAATCCAAAAATCACTGTCAACAATTGTGAATATGAGCGAACAAGATTAGAACTGGTTTATTTCGAGGAAAACCAGGCCACTAAAATTAGAATAAACTAAAAACAATTTGATTCACTAAGTTCCCATAAAATTCCATTACTGCAAGTCATGCTTTATACAGCTGAGCTGACAAATATGAAACAACTAAAACTCTAAAAGACATCCGATTAGATTGGTTAACTACAATCTAATCTTAGTAAACAATTATCAAGAAACAATCCTTAAAAAAAAAAACTAAAACTAAAACAACTAAATCATATCTTTTATTCATGATAAACAGGTAACAACCACCTAAGAGTGAGAATCACTCAACATACACAATTGATATTAGACTTCTTGGATGAAGTTGTTTGGAAGCCAACTGTGCTTGTTTGCATATTTGGGTTTTGGGTTGGAGACCCATTTGTACACTCAAGTAGGGCGAAACCCAAGTCCACATACCAAGCCCAGGTATGAGCAGTTATTGCAAAAACTGCTTATACATTTAAATCACAGTTAACGTGTTTTTGCAATGCATGCAAGACAGATAGAAGTGTCTGTGCAATTACAAAAAAGAGAGGGCATTCTATACAATGTAAGCCCATGTAGGCAACAAGTTGTCTGATATTGTGCTGTGTGCAATATGCAAGAGGCAATATAAAGGGTGTTGTATAGATCGTGAATTAGAGAGAAGTATCTGTGAAATACAACAAACTAAGAGAGTGTGTGCATGCATATGTGCTTGTGTGCAAGTGTTTAGAGAGAATAAAAAATACAGAGAATGAAACACAGTGAGAGATGTGGAGAAAATCTGTAGAATTTTCTCCCATATTCAATTAGAGTGTGGGTTATTGTATTGTGGTAAGAGAGGACTTTCCAAATACGTGATTGTCCTCCGACCGGTGGTACAATCCCAGGTGTTCGATCCGCTTCCGCTGCTGGAGTTTGGATTCCATATGGTGAACGGTAATCCGGATTCATGTTTTATTTATGTATCGAATTTTACTTTCATTGACATCAGAGCCTGCTTGGATTGTATTCTGGTAGAAATGCCATGTTTAGGAATTGTTTTTCATGTTTTGAATGCTTCACAATTCGATAATGGCATAACACCATACACTTGTTAAATATTTCATTTTATGATACATACATATATAGATATATAGATATATATGTTATATAATGTTCTAGAAATGCAAGTCATATATTGACTTCAAAATTTTGAGAATTTTGAAGAATTAATAAATCGTGACAGATTTGAATTTGGGAATTAAAATATGAAATTACGATTGAAATTTTTTGAGGGAGGAATTAATGATGAGAATTTTTTATCGATGATTGTTGCTTAAGGGATTGAATTAAGGACTACAAATCTCGGAAGCGGATTTTTCAGGAGACAAATTTAGACGCGGTTTTCGATGATGGTTTCCGTCACAACTTCCGATCATGGATTCCAGTGATAGTCTTAGGTAAAATTTTGGGCACGAATTTCCAGAGACCTAATTTAGACACGGTTTTCAATGACGGGGTTTCCGACACGAATCGATGATGGTTTTTCGGTGCGGTTTCTAGTTACGGTTTGGTTTTCGGTAACTATTTTCATTGCAGTTACCGATGACAGTTTTTGTTACGGATTCCAATGATGGTTTCCGATGGCATTTTCAGTCACCGTAGAATTTTCCAGCAGAATTTCGGTACTGTTTTCTGACGGTCATGAAATTTTCTTGTGGAAATTTAACCATCGAAATTTAGCTTCAGTGGGAGCTATATATAAAGAAAAGCCTTCGACTCGAATTCTCCGTTTAATTAATTATGCAATCGGGAATAAGAATTTTTATTAGAATGTACATTGGAAATGTACAAGGTTATTAAAAGATAAATTTTTCTAAGTGACTTAGAAATTTTTTAGAACAAATCTGTATCATCTCATATGTCTTAATGGAGAAGATTTCATGAATCTTATTAATGACATATAGCAGCAGTCAATTTGGACTCGTACTTTTTATGTGGAGAGATGCATCGGATAGTCTTTTAATAAAATTTCTCGAAGAGTTAATAGATCTTTAAGGTTGGCAAAGCTAGAGTAATGTACCATGATGTATTTTGGCCAGATAGCGTGTGAACTATAAATCGTAGAGGAGCGCCGCATTCTTGGGAATGTGAGGCGATCTACTATATCCGCAATGAATATTTATAGTGCGAGGCACATGAGTTATTGCACACGCAATAAATGACCAATATTCGATAAAATGACAGTTAAATGAGTTATGAAGACCTATAAGTCTTTCTCAGTGGTGATCGTTATGAATCTGAGAAGTAAAAATGAATAGCATACAAAGTCCTGTATTTTAGAAAACATTATTTTTTCATAAACTGTTCTCTAGTAAATAATTTTGGTTTATTTACTTTGTAATAAAAATCGATTTGGCCTATAAAATGTTTCTAGGGACTTGTTCATCGTATTCTTCTATTATGATCACCTGTTATGGGAATTCTAAATTGTTGAGTACAATATTATAATTAGAATTTTGCGTAAAGTACTGAATTTATGATGATTAAATTTTTGGAAACGGATGGTAATTAGACGCTTTGACGATTTTTTCGATTTTGTACCTTAAATTGTTTCATCATTTTTTCAATTTATGCTTGTAACAAAATTAAATGTGTGTATTTTTGGAAATTAATATGCTTGCATAGTAGATTGTATGTCTCTACATAGATTAGCATAAGATATATATATTATATATCTATAATATTGTGGCAAATTTGATAGCAATAAACTAAATCATGTAATCTAGGGAATAGAGATACAATAAGGTTTAGTGTATTTTAAGAGTAAGAAGCTCTTGAGACTATAACATGAATCATGATTGAACGACACGATCGATATGTGTCAGATTAATTTTATATATATTCCAACTATCAGAACATATCAGATCGTTTCGTTGGTGTATCATGTTTTATATCCTTATTGGAGGCTGCCACTAATTTTGGCGCTTCTTATAAGTACTCAAAATTTGATACCGTACCATACTAAAATCTTAGTACTCAAAATACTACTAAAATTGCCCTTCAAACCAAACTCTGAAAGGTAAACCACTTTAATTAAATCCTATTGTATTTATCGAACCATACATGTGAGGCTACTATTTAAGTTACTCTACAACATAATGTGAGAAATTTAACTTCTAGCTTGATAAGCCTTCACATTTTGTATGTTGAGAAAATAAGTACTTTCCACAACTTGGCTAACGAAATCCGATAAGTAGTCTTCACTCATGCTTCAAGAAGTAATAGTTTTTGGATCCCAATAATATAGCAACAAAATACCTTATCAGCCAATTTAACTAGCTAAAATCTATAAATTAAATTTCTTCAATGTTTCCATTATTCTTCATCAAACAAAAAGTAATTAAATATAAATTGAGGGGGATTGTCAATATATTGTTTTGGGCAATTTACTAATTAAGATCATAAAAGTGCTTGAATTATCAAATTAAGAAAAATAAAATGTTCATTTTTATGAGAAAGTAATCAACGATCGAGAACATATTGTTTCACTAGACTCAACTGCCTATAAAATACTATCACGATTCACGTATATATAATTTACAAAACTGGTGGTAGTTGAAATTATCAAGAAATAAAATATTAAAAACGAATTAACTATAAATAGGAGTGTTTCATTTTGATGAACAAACCAATGGTGTGGTCGGTCTAGATTTTTCCCATAGACTACTCTATTCCGTGAAAATATGGTAAATAGTTTCCGATGGAAGATAATCCTTGCTTTAAATTCAAATATAATATGGATTACAACAAGATTTTAAACTAAAATACGGAATATATATTTGAAAGGGTGCACGAAAAGATCAAACATTTAAAATCTGAATTTTGCTATCCAACTAGGTGCTGCATGCTTCTTTTTTTTATATAAATAAAGAGTGGTGCTATTGGCACACCCCCTACTGATCTATTCATGCCCCACTTTTTAAAATTTTGATTTAATTAAATAAAATTAAATGTTTTTATTAAATTTTTTGGTTTATTTCCAAAACTACCCATTTTACTTATTTTTCAAACTTAATACATACCATATATAATCTATCTATCTCTTATCTCTGTATCTGTAAACATCTCTCTCACCTTCATTGATTGATTTATTTTTTTCTTCTTATTTCTTTTTTTTTTAGTTTTTTTTTCTTCTTATTTCATGATGGAAACGAAAAAATAAAAAATAACAGAGTACTTCAACACAACGAAGACTTGATATTATTCTAAAGAAAAAATAAATTTCAAACTTATTTCCAGAGAATGAATTGTTTCCAGATGCTTACCATCATTGTCAGACAATTCTTGTTTTATGTCATTCTCAAACAATTCATCAAGATGTTTGATATCGTTCTTAAACAATTCTTCCATATTTTTGATATCGTTCTCAAACTCTTTCATAATATTTTAGATGTATGTAAGAAGCAGATTTTAGGGTTTAAGAATTAAATTTTTTTTTTTTGAAGAAGAAACAGATTACGGGTTTAAGAATTAATTTTTTTTTTGAAGAAACATATTATTGGGTTTTTTTTTTTGGAAAAGGAATATGAAATTTTAATAGATTTACTTTGTAGAAGATTTCTTTCCTAAACTGTATGTCTCTTTAAGTAATTTTGATAAAGGAAAAAAAAGAATATTCTATAATTTAAAAAGTGGGGCATGAATAGATCAGTAGGGGGTGTGCCAATAGCACCACTCATAAATAAATTAACCACGCTATATATATATATTGGTTTATATTATTATAATCATAATTTTCTAGATATCTTAAGGTAATTCAGCCATTTTTTTGCAAATTTAATAGATGTTAAATCTTATAAGTCTCTCATCTTCCTCTCTTAAATTTCCTCTCAGTACTTCAATCCCTCTCACTTTCTTCCTGAATTCATCAAACCTTCAAAGGAAACTCGTATGATATATAAATATATAATTATTCCATCACAACCGCTATGCATTTACTTTAAATACTTTCTAGAAGTAAAGCCTAATATATAATTTTCAAGAACATAAATTCTGTATTTTTTTTTGGTATTAGATTCGATTTTACAATATTATGGAATATATTACATATCATTGTGTAATTATTTTCCATAAGAAAAAACATACAGAATCACGTACTTGAATAGCTCCCACTCTATATGTTATAATAAGCTATGCGTAATTTAAATATGTAATTTAATATGTAGATTGTTGCATATACAATTAGCCACTTCATCATCGTCACATGGTGAAATTTAGAGAAAGAAACTAATCATGACATATAGACAAAAGTCCAATGGCATTGCTCCAAGTTGACCTTGGTTTTTCAATAATCTCTTCCACCTCTTCTCCCTATAATCAAATTAAGCACTCGTATGGTGTCCAGCAAATCAACTTTAACCCTGTGCTAGGTAAGCAGATTTTAATTTAAAATCTCTAAGTAAAATCGATTAGAATATCATATTAAACTGTGCTCATAATTAATAAAAGTTTAAATAGTACAGAAACATTCGATGTTAATTAACGCAGGTTTTTGGGCATATATGTCCATCCACGCTTGTCTGTCCATGTGCATGTTCGCGCTTGAATATCACTCAAACCCTCGCATGTATTCTTTTTTCATGTCAGAAAATCATTCATGGTAATTAGGACGCTTGTGAAATTGCAGTTATGTTAGTGATCTTGTCAAACTGAGAATTAAAGCAGAGAAGCAAAAACAAAAGTAGACTGGAAAAAGAAGAAACAGAGGAAGCTGAGAATCAAGCTAGCTTCAATGGAGAGAGAGAGAGAAAATATATTTTTCTATATCTTGTAAAGTAAATGAATGATTCACGTGAATTGTTTGTTTTATATACATAGCAAGAATGAATAATTATTTTTAATAGAATCATGATTTAGATTGCTGATGTGGACAATCCAATGGCTCTCCAGAAGAGCTGATATAATCTGCACGATTAGGCAGTTAGATTTGGCGGGAAACATTAGTTTCAAGAGAGGCATGTAATCAGCTGCAGCCTGATTCATGATATGGTTTGACACCCTCCCGCAAACGAAGCAAGGATCGATCCAAGATGAGTTTGCCTTTCGGTAGATTGAATCTACTAATACCAAGAGGCTTGGTAAGTATATCAGCTGGTTGGTCCTCAGTTGGTATGTACCTAACATCCAACTCTTTTGCCTCAACTTTATCTCGAATGAAGTGAAGATCGATTTCAATATGTTTCGTTCGCGAATGGAAGACTGGATTTTTTGCCAAAGAACCGGCACCAGTGTTGTCACACCAAATAACTGGTATTGAAGACAGCAATACTCCAATTTCAGACAGCAAGGATTTTAACCAAATCATCTCAGCAGCTGCTTGTGCAAGAGAGCGATATTCAACTTCACAACTGCTCCTAGCAACAACCTTTTGCTTCCTTAAACTCCATGCAACTAAGTTACCTCCAAGAAAAACACACCAGCCACTAGTAGATTTTCTGTCATCTACACTGCTGGCCCAATCTGCATCTACAAACCTTCAAGCTTGAGTGTAGAAGAAGTGGAAGATTTGGTGCAAGACTTGAAGTAAGGACCTGTGTTAAGAGTTCCCTTTACATATCTAAGAATTCGTTTACATGTCTACCAATGAGTAACAGTTGGGGATGCAAGATACTGACTTAACTTGTTGACAACAAAAGAGAGATCAGGTCTGGTCAAGGTTAAGTATTGCAAGGCACCCACTGTACTTCTGTAGAGTGTTGGGTCAGAAAAAGGGTCACCATCGGCTTGTGAAAGCTTGGAACCAGTGCACATAGGAGTTGGACACATAACACATTCACTCATCTTCGCTTTATGCAACAAATCTGAAGCATATTTGGTTTGTGTCAAGCTCATTCCATGATTAGTCCTTGTTGCCTCAAAACCAAGAAAATAGCTCAGCTCACCTAAGTCCTTCAATGCAAAGAAAGTGTTCAAGTCTTGAATCACCTGTGAAAGCAACTTGGAATCATTCCCAGTTAACAAAATATTATCAACGTACACTAGCAGCAGAACCATACACCCTTCCTTTTTGAAAACAAATAGTGAAGTATCAGCCTTGGAATTCACAAAACCCCACTTCTCCAGAGCTGATTTAAGTTTCTCATACCATGCCCTTGGTGCCTGCTTAAGACCATAAAGAGACTTAACAAGTTTACACATATAGTTAGGATGTCTATTGTTAACATAACCTTCTGGTTGCTCAATAAAAACCGTATCTTTTAGATCACCATTCAAGAAGGCATTATTGATGTACATTTGCCTTATAGTCCAATTAGAATGAACAGCAAGGGAAATCACTACTTTGATGGTTGAAGACTTGACAACAGGGCTAAAAGTCTCCAAATAATCGATTCCTGCTGTTGATGGAAACCTTTCGCAACGAGACGAGCTTTATACCTTTGAATGGTGCCATCTTGATTGTGTTTGACTCTAAATACCCATTTGTTACCAACCACATTCATACCATCACTTCGAAGAACAAGAATCCATGTTTGATTCTTCATCAAGGCAACATACTCATCATTCATAGCAGTTTTCCAGTTAGCATTCGTCAAGGCAGATGTTGGTTCTGCTAATGAGGAAATAGTTGCAGCTAGAACTCTGGGTTTAATTGACCCAGTGCGTGATCCGGTGGTCATATTGTGAGTGGAAACAAATGGCATTGTAGGTGGCTTTTGATAAGTGGTGGTTTTTTGAGAGATATAGTTAGGTGAGTAAGGTAAGTGAACTGAGAATGGTACTGCTGGAATGGTTCGTAGATCATGATGTTGAGAGGAATTTAAGTCTTTTTGATGCTTGATATTAGACACGATAGACATAGGAAGACTTGGTTTAGAACCCTCTATAATACTGACTTTACTATCACACTCAAATAAAGATTTGTATGGAAACTCTCTTTCATTAAAAGTGACATGCCTAGAGATGTAAATCCTACCACTAGGATGTAAGCACCTAAAACCTTTATGAGCATTACTATAGCCAATGAAAACACATTTATCATAATGAAAATGAAACTTGTGTTTGTTGTAGGGTCTCAACAAAGGAAAACAAGCATTACCAAATACTTTCAAGGAATGATAATCAGAAAACAAATTATATAGCTTTTGAAAAGGGGAAACATGATGAAGAACAAGTGTTGGAAGCCTATTTATGAGGTGAAATGCAGTATAACACGCATCCCACCAAAAAATGAGTGGCATCTAAGCTTGTGCAAGTAAAGTGAGACCAACTTTAACAATGTGGCGATGCTTGCGCTCAGTTGTGCCATTTTGTTGATGCACATGAGGACAAGAGTGCCTAAAATGAATACCTAGCTGACTTAGATACTCAACAAAAGGTCTATATTCACCTCCCCAATCACTTTGCACACACTTTATTTTCCTATCAAATGCAAGCTCAACAAAGTGTTTGAATTTAACAAAAACATCAGTCACTTGAGATTTAGACTCAAGAGGATAAATCCATGTGTTTTTTTTGAGAAAGCATCAATAAAATTTATATAGTACTTGTAGCCTAGATGAGATGTATGAGGAGAAGGTCCCCATACATCTGTAAAAACAAGTTTAAGAGGTGCATTATAAATTATTTTTGAGGATGGCAAAATGTAGTTGATGGAGTTTTCCACATTGACATGCATCACAAAAATCTAGAGTAGAGGATGCAGTACATGGCAAGTTTAAAAACCTTAAAACCTGTATTAAAATGGGAAAAGAAGGGTGGCCAAGTTTTGTATGCTAAAGATACAAAGTAGAATTTTTATTATTAGAGCTAAAATTGTTACAATGTGTTATTGTATTTATATTGTAACAAGAGACCGTTGTCAGCTGATTTCCACAAGTCTTGACATCAGTAGAGACTCTTTCAAGACTGTTAACCAAAACAACATTTTTACAGCACTTATTACAACTATACATAGAATTTGACAGACATGTTTTACAACTAGAATTGTCTTTTGACACAAACAAGGCATGAATCTTAGATGCTAGAGGGCTGTCACTGAATGATGAAAAGATCCAACTGGTAGAGACCATTTTTCAAATCCCCTTGCAGCAGAACTTTCTTCGAATTCTCGTCATTTATCAAGCAAAAATTTGAATTAAATTCCACTACAACATTATTATCTTTTGTAAATTGTGATATGCTTAGCAGATTTTTTTGTTATAGATGGAACATGTAGTATGTTATTCAAGAGCAAATGTATTCTTGGTGTGGTGTGTGAATGTACAAATGAAGAACCAATATAAGAAATATCAAGTTTAGCTCCATTACCAACTATTAACTTGTCTGGTCCTTTGTAATCAGTCTTGTGGCTGTTGAGATTATGTGCATCAGGTGTGATGTGGTTAGTTGCACCGCTATCCATGTACCACGAAGGATCCATTATAGTGCTTAGTGATGCTATAAAGGCATTTGCATTATTCGTATAGCCTTGCACCTGCATTTGATTTGGCTGAAAATCTGTACCAAAACCAGTATTGTATTGGCCAATATGAGCCTGCAATCCTGAATCACTACCTTGAATTTGCCACTGACTGTTTCCTTGTCCTTGTTGGCCTCCTAGAGACTGTACATTCTGTAAGCTAAGTCCTTGAAAAGCCTGATCAAAACGCTTGTAACAGGAAGACACAACATGACCAGTTTTACCACACAGCTGGCATATGACTCTTGAACCAAACGTGCCTCCATTTCTTCCTCTACATCTGCATCTAGGACGACCCCCTCTGTTACTATTTTGTCCTCTAAAATTTCCATGGAAGGCATACTGAGCAGAGGCATTGTTCATGTCCAAAGAAATAATTGCAGCAGCATTATGTTTAGCCAATTGACTCTCGTAACTCATTAGCCGAAATTGAACCTCTTGAAGACTTATCTCATTTTGTCTTCCAGTTATACTAACAACAACAACATCATTATCTAGGCATAATCCTCCTAAGATCTGTGATATCAATTCAGCCTCAGATAACGGTTGACCAGCTGCGGCTAAGTTCTCGCCTAAGTTCTTCATTTTCAGGATAAAGTCACTCACAGATAAGCTTCCTTTCTTTGTATTCTATAACTCATCTCTCAATTGCAAGACTCTTAATTTAGATTGTTGAGCAAAAAGACTCTCAAGAGTTCTCCAAACTTCACAAGATGTAACACAGTGTGTTACATGACCAAATACAGATTCACTTAAGGTTGAGAAAAGCCAACACACAATTAGTTGACCAGCTTTCTTCCAATTAACAAAACCCTCATTTTCAAATTTAATAGCCTCACATGTTTCACTCGATTTAACATATTTTGGTGGACAAGTATCTATACCTAACACAAAACTTTCAAGACTAAAAGCTCTAATAGCAAGTAAAACTTACGATTTCCAAAATAATAGTTGTTTTGATCGAGTTTAATAGGCAGTATAAAGTTCAGATTAGAAGAGAGTGATGAAACCTATGACTTCAACTTCCGAGATCTAGATCGGTTCTTCTTGCTCATCGAACTAGAACATCCATCTGAATCTGAGCTTGAAGATGCCATGATTACTAGTCTATTGCTTTGATACCATGTCAAACTGAGAATTAAAGCAGATAAGCAAAAACAAAAGAAAACCAGAAAAAGAAGAAAACAGAGGAAGCTGAGAATCAAGCTTCAATAGAGAGAGAGAGAGAGAAATCTTTTTCTATATCTTATAAAGTAAATGAATGATTCATGTGAATTGCGTGTTTTATATATTAGGTTTTGGCTCGTATTCTCAAGTGAACCCGATATTAACCAAACAAAACTCAATTGATGTGAAACTTCCTGGAGACGTGGGATAACGTTTGGAAGTTGGAGATGGTTTTTGAGGGAGATTTGAAGACAGAAGAAGAACTGAAGAATCGGATTCTAAAATGAGACGCGGTGCATTCCAGGTGACTTGTAATGGTGTATGGAGCGGGTGGCCAACCGTGATCGGAATTGTAGTCAATCATAAGCATGTGTGAAACGGGAAATATTCAGCAAAAAAGGAAAGCAATTCTTCTGGAAGTTCTTGTGCTTATCGGAAAAGGAAAAAGAGTTTGTCTTCATGAAGAATAGGAAAGTCATGTACTTGAAGGAAAATGATTTCTCCTTAACAAGAAGACTTGTCATCAATAGGAAATAATATTATGTAGAACAAGTAATTCTTATACTTTTAAGAGTATGATTTCCTTTTATCTTAAACTTCATATAGCTAGTATAAATAGACCTTATAATTATGTTAATTTGTGTGGGGTCAAAATAAACTACTATGTAACATCAGAGAGTGGTGAGATATCCGGGGAAGGATCCAAGGGAATATCAGTAGATCAAGTAAGAGATCCGTGAGTGATATTCAGGGGAGACCTAGGGGATATTGGGTGGTTCTTAGTGATGATCTTGTGAGTGTGGTTTGGGGTTGAGGTGTGAGAGAGAATCCTGGAGTATATGGTTGTAACTAATTTATCATATAGTGGAAACTTTCTCTATCGTGCTGACGGTTCGTGGTTTTTTTACTCGATTTGGGTTTTCCACGTATATCTTGTGTTATGATTGGTTTATTTTCTTTCATCTTATATTTCTGCAATAGACGTTATTAATTGCTATGAGTTATGGACGAATATTAGGCATGATGCTTCCGCGATCATCGGTTCAAATTCCTAACATTATATACATAGCAAGAATGAATAATTAGCTTTAACAGAATCATGATTTAGATTGCTGATGTGGACAATCCAATGGCTCTCAAGAAGAGCTGATATAATCTGCAAGATTAGGCAGTTAGATTTGGCAGGAAACATGAGTTCCAAGAGAGGCGTGTAATCAGCTGCAGCATGATTCATGATACGATTTGACAGTTCTATACAATCAAGCATAAAAAGACGACAATTTTAATAATAATCAAATTGTTGGGTGGCTGAGTAATTTCTACATTTCTTTATTATTTCACTTTCCAAGAATTCAACGAGGGAATCTATTTGAATTTTACCTGACCGTGAAATTCCAAGCTATAACCAGAAGCATTTGCCATCACTAAAAACTAGTGGTACAAATTATATCTAAATCTAAACGACACAAGTACATTTCATAAATTACTTAAACTCAAAGGAATAATTAAATAATTACACATAAAAACAAATAAAGAATAACAAGGATATAAGAGATTTTACGTGATTGGACGTAAACCTATATTATTGAAGTGTAAAAACTCTCTATTTCGGTTCTCTCGATTTTGCTCTCGTACACTTAAATCTTAAGAATACAAGAGCTTAAATATTTATACCGTGGGATTAAAACTGCCACCAAATATCAAAACAGGAAATTAAACTAGTTTGAACACCCGAATACGTAAGCCAGGTGTAATAAAATTTATTCAAAATTTAGAATAACCCTAATATACCCGAATAAGTAAGCCTGGTGCAATAAAACCGATTCAGACTTTAGAATCACCCAATAGTACATAGCTATAACGAACAAAAAAAAAAGTACATATAGGTCATGTCAATGTAATGTGCATAGAAAATTTAAAAGTAGGAGACAAAGGGAATATTAAGATTAATTTGAAAATACTTTTAGCATACTGTTCCTTTATACGAACTTGACAATTGACAAAGGACAAAATCTGATCACGCGTGATGAGGAAGCCTGAGAACTTGTGTATAAGTATAACCTCAATTTGTAAATTGGAAATTTAGATAAAATAATTTGGTAACTTCGATTCCAAGGCTCTGTTGTAAATCAAGATTTTGATGTGTACAGTGTTAACTGTAGTCTCTGCTGATTCTTAAAATAAAAAATAAAAAAAGTAACATTGACTTATCAAATGATAACATATTCATACTATGACCTAAATTAATATTTTAGTACGATTTAACATTATCTGGTTGATAACAGAATTACAGAATAAGTAGTCCTTATAATTGACCACTATACCACATTAAATTGTGGTTACTTTTCAAACTCAGTTCTTTATTATCATTCACCATCTACATAGAGTATCAAATTAATTAAATCAAGTGATCGAGTCTAGATCATGATTAATGGTCTTGTCACCCACTTTAATATTCGATGGTGTATTTTTTATGGAATAATATATTTCACATTTGATTATTTCCAAACATTACTACTATTAGCATTTTAAGCCATTATTCTTTCTTCTTTTTCGCTTGAAGTGTCTAATTTATGGATGGGAAAATCATAAAGAAAATAAAATGGAAAATGAAATTAAATAATACACACTCATTAGATGCTCCTAAATTCCCTTGATTCCTTTAATTTCCATGATTAATAAAAAAAATGAATAAATCTCAACCATGCACTATAATAATAAATACTTATGTTCACAAGATCTTTCAAAATTCAATAAAGTCATATCGGCAAAAAACCCAAATTTGAGAAAAATTTACACTGAAATACACTAATTTGTTTGAAAAAAAAAACTTATAATTTCATGTAACTGCATTTAAATTTGTTAAATTTCTATAGTAATTATATTTATATATATTTTGGTGATAGCCTTATAACCTAAAAAACTACTCTACTGGGCTATTCACGACATCCAGTGGCGGACCTAGAAATTTTAACGATGTGGGGCATTTGAATAAAAAAACAATTATTTTAAAAAAATTAATGAAAATTTAAAATCATAGTAAAATGTGTTTTTATATATATAAAAAATGATGGTATAATGAATTTTTAATTAAAAAAAATAGAATACTTACTCGAAATGAATTTAATAATCTTACATTTAAAAGAACTAAAAACAAGAAACAAAATATTAAAAAAAATAAACAATAACAACATGATCAATGAAAAATTATAGTATTTATTCGTAAAAAAATTAAATATAGTTCTATAATAAAAAAATTTGTTTTGTATTTATAGTGAATTAACTTTAAATTTATACAAAAATAATTGATTAATAAATACTACTAGAAATGTTTTTGAATTTTTTTCTTTCTAATTATTGATTCTAAATAAATTAGAATAATAAAATAAAGAAAAATATAAAGGATAAAATAAAATGAATCATAATAATAGATGAACTATTTTAATATAATAAATTTAAATTTGAGATTTTAGGGTTTATTGATTGGATGTGTTAAGTATGTCAAACTAAAAATATTAGAAATAACAAAATTTCAAAATAATAATAGATAAGATAATTTACTATATAATAAAATTGAATTAAGTAAACCACAAATTAAGAGTAGTTAAGAATTAACAATGAGGGGAAAAAGAAAATGGATTATTTTGTTGTAGAAGAAAATGGAAATTTGATAAATGAATTGGAAACGAGTGTAAAATAAAAATAGTTATTAAAAGATATTTGTTTTGCTTACAATGAGAATTGAACCAGTGACTAAAACTAAAGAAACAAAGACAATAAATCAACAGTTCTGTGTAACAACATATGTCATAATGTATTATTTGTGATATATATATATATATATATATATATATATATAAACATAAAATGATTTTTATTTTTGAAAATTTGAGGTGGGGCACGAGCCCCACCTGGTCTCTATGTGGGTCCGCCCCTGACGACATCCATTGATATATATATATATATATATATATATATATATATATATATATATATAGTAACTTTCAAGTGAAAGATCCTTTACTTTAATTTCGGTCCACACCTTGATGAAATTACATCGATTTGTATGAATTTTGATATGAATTTTTTTTGTGGATGATAATTTCGTTGAAATCTACATATAAATAAAATTTGATAATTTTTCAAACACTAGAAATATTTTTTTTTTAAATTCCTATATATCTCTTATTTTTCCAATACCTTTATATTTAACAAAATCGGGATAAATAGTTCCAGTGTTTGAAAAAATTTTAAATTTTATTTATAGATAGATTTCAATGAACTCATCATCTACAAAAAAAATCATATCAAAATTCATATATATCGATATGATCTCATCAAGGTGTGGACCGAAATTAAAGTAAGAGATTCCTCACTTGAAAGTTACTCTATGTGTGTCCCTTACTTGAAAGTTTGAGTGTGTTAACATATAAGCTAGTCTAAACATATAAGCTAGTCTTTTTGAGTTTAGTAAAAAAATGGGGTGTGTGTACATACATATATATATATATATATATATATATATATATATCTTACGTACTCAAACGTAAAAAATTAGTCTAGTTGTGGCATCCATTAATCTATATTCTCTTCTTTTACTTTTATGTTTTCAAAGTGAGATTTATTCTCATATTATTTTTTCAAACTTCACATGTGAGTGTGATCTATATAACACTCCCTACATCCTCCTACTTTATGTTTTCAACATGGTACGATATTCATCATTCTCATCTTATTTTCTAAATCTTCATGTGTGTGATCTCTAACACCCCTATATATCATGTTAAATTTTCATAGCCCCTTATTTTATATTTCATTGTGGGATTCATTTTCAATCTCACCTTATTTTCTCAAGTTTCACATATGGGTAAGATCTCTAATATTCTTACCATGTTAAATTTTCACAATCACCATCTATCTAATAAGATGTAGGATTCATTCTCCCTTATTTTTCTCGAGCTTCGCGTATGTGGGTTGTGATCTTTAACACTCACTACCATGTTAAATTCCTTAATGTATTTTGGTTTAGATGTTTGGATGAACGGAAGTTGTATGATTTTGCTTGCTTAAATTGACTGAAGAAATTGAATCCTTTATTCATCTAAACTTTTAGCTAATTAATTAAAACACAATATTTGAAGTTTATGATCATTGTTAATAAATAATTAAAAGGAATAAAGATAAAAAAGTATCTAGTCACCAATTGCTAATAAAGCTTTCATGTCATAAAATCTTTGAAAACAAATTGGCAGGATCTGATTATTCACTGCAAACCAACCAGCTTTAGGTTATAAAAGTTTAATTTTATGCAAGTTGGTAGCCGCAATATGGCAATCAATTAACCGTTAAAATAATGAAGATTATTAATTATGATATAAGAGAATGATTAAGTTGTTTAATATTTTTTGAATACAAGGAATCTAATGCCTAGTTTTAAAG
The DNA here is from genome assembly GCA_033220585.1 of Dipteronia sinensis. Lineage (NCBI taxonomy): Eukaryota > Viridiplantae > Streptophyta > Magnoliopsida > Sapindales > Sapindaceae > Dipteronia > Dipteronia sinensis. The sequence goes on from CM065645.1 coordinate 32,785,254, forward strand.
TGCAAGCTGAGGGCCGAGGACTGAGAGTAGAGCTAGGTTTTAGATATTTGGTGGGCTACCACTTGGTCCACTACTACATGGCCTATATATTTATTTATTATAGGGTATCCTTTAGTTTAAGAACAATGTATTTTAAAAATAATAATAATAATAATAAAACTAAAGGGAAATGTACTTAACAAAATGCTTCGAAAAAGCATTAAAAAAAAATAGAAGAGATCCACAAGACATGTAGTGCTTATATTCTTTATGGCAAATGATGATTTCCTATATATATTTCCTCTTTTACTGTTGCCTGAAGTCAGCCCACTGATAACACTACATAGCTATGAATAATAATAATAATAATAAATCTAAAGGGAAATGTACTTAACAAAATGCTTTGAAAAAGCATAAGAAAAAAATTAGAAGAGATCCACAAGACATGTAGTGCTTATATTCTTTATGGCAAATGATGATTTCCTATATGTATTTCCTCTTTTACTGTTGCATTGATAACACCACATAGCTATGAATGCAAATTGGTTCCGTTCGAGGATTGGCCAGCCTTGAAAAGGTTAAAGAAAAAAAAAAAAAAAAACCTACTCTTATAACTGTGTGGGTTGTCATTGGCTATAAAACGTACTCACTATTTGAGGTTGGCTAGGGTTTCCTTAAAAAAAATTAATAAATAATTAAAAAAAAGTTGATGGTGATTGAAGGGTATTCAAAGTTTTTCCAATTTGATATTTTATATAGGGCGACAAAAGTGCATAAAAGCAAGAGAAGGCTAGAGCACTCAACACACCTGGAATCTCTCTCTCTCTCTAAGTTATACTGAGAGGTCTCCATAGATAGGACTAGCTTGTTTCTCTCTCTCTCTCTCTCTCTCTCTCAGTTACGCTGAGAAGTCTCCATATACAGTACTAGCTTGTTTACTATTATTTCTGCTTGCTTTTCAGGTGGATTCAAATGAATATGCCTACACTACATGTCTTCATCGGTACGTACTTCCTAAGTTCCAAGGATGTAATTGACTTGAGTGTTTCAATAAACAAATTAATTTCTGTCATATAATACAACAAATTTTGAAAATTTTAAGGTTGTGTTGATCAGAAAGGACTAAAGAGAAAATTTTGATGAATAACTTTAAGAAATCCCTAATAAGGTTAGTGGAAGAAGCATTTTCTATAGAAAATGCTTTAATTCCTAGATGTATCTTTGTTGAAAATAATAAAACAGAAGTGTTAAAGCAAATGAAGTGTAATTGGTGTTGTCTAATCGAAATTAATGCTCTTTCCTTATATGCATTCCAACGAATGGCTGTTGGGAAGCCCTCCCCAAAATTGAAAGAGTCAACAAACATTAGACTTGCCATTTTCGGAATTTTTTCGCATGCTTGTTTCTGATCACCTCTCCATTTATTTTACATTAATATCTTATAAACCCTACCATGTGCATTGTGCAGCAAATTCTTATTTTATATATGTCTAAGCTGAGATTTAAACAACTTAACATGGCCGCTTGTGGGACCTTCTCAATCATCTTAAATACCACTCTAGCAATTCACATTTCAAGTATAATTTGTGAATTAATTTTTTTTTTTAAAGACAGTTGAAATTTTAGGAGCGCTATACTTTGATCATTCAAATATGGCAGACAAAATTTTCACCTTAAGCTTTCTTGTGGTTCTCCTCTTACAAAATAACTTTGAGTTGATATCAGCATCAAGGCCACTTGGTGTTTTCCACCCTCCTGTTATTCCTAGAAGTGGTTTGTCGATGAACAAGCCTAAACCTCCTTCCGTTCATTATTACACTATAAATCGCTACAAGAAGACGGAGACGGAAGCTTTTCGCCCAACAAGCCCTGGTCACAGCCCCGGAGTTGGCCATAATGAACCACCAGCCACTCCTACATCTTGAAAGCCAAGTACTCCATCCCTAGTTAAACCTTGCTTTAATTTTATTAAGCTTAAATCAATTTACATATTGCTTCCAAGCAATAGATCAAAATAAGATCAAATCTTCAACAGGGTCTTCCCCGGTGTTGTGGTTTGTAGGGTGTGTTGTGGGTTTGTTGGTAGTGCTCTGATCTGCCTCCAGTGGATATGAAGGTAGAAGGCATGCATACTGCAATACTGGATGCATGCTATAGTGTTTCTATTCATATGTAATTCAGATTTTGTTTATCATTATTATTTGTTTCTTGTTTTGGTGAGGAAAAGTTGGAATATGTTCTTTGTTTATGTATGCATCTTCTAGACGGTGATTTGATTTCCCACTAAATTTATGAGTTATCTAGAATGTGGGTACTGGTTAGTTCATATCATGTAAAAGTCTCTTCTTGTTATAAAACAGATTTTAAAATCTAATCTAGGGTTGGAGAGGTTTGATTTATATTTAATGTAATATTTTTCTTCTTAATTATATATTAAGGAGCTATCAGCTATATTATATACTATAGCCAGGTTTCTTAAATACAATATTCATATATATATATATATATATATTCCTTTTCTCATCGGTGTGCACCGATATAAATATCATCAATGCATTGCATGTATACTATAGATTATGGATTAGTACCGATAAATGTAACATACTGGATTAAAGCAATTGAATCTAATAGTCCATATTTCTATATATTTATTATTGATGGTTTGAAATTAAACTCGTCCCATAATTTATACCTGAGTCAGAACTTCTAGGGTTCAGGAGAGGAGTGTCGCATATAAGAAGTATTTATTATGATTTACGACTGTATATAAATATCAATTCGACAGGGCACTTTTTTTGTCCCGTCTCAAGCTTCCATGGAAAACAAGAAAGTGCTGATGATAAATCTTAGTGGTCCTGAATGATTTAGATAAACATCTGACAAGATCCAGTTCCTCTATCTAGCTAGGTTTCGCCGACCTTTTAGTCAAATGATAATGCTTTTTTGTTTAAGATTCTTGTATTCTTAAGAGTACTAGTGCACCAATGTCCCTTTCTTTGACCTAATTAGCTTTAGATGAATTAAAATAATATTTCTAGATAATCTTCTTTGTCCAGAATCTGATCTTGATGATCAAAAATTTATTTCTTAAGCAATCTATATATGCATAATTAATTAGAAAGTGGTGGCCCTAAAAACAATTTCATCCATGATGACCCCTAAATGCTAAAGATTTTCCGTTCATGACCCAGTTGGGCTAACCTTGCCTCTTGCCACCTTGTCATTAGTTTAGAGTTATGCTAATGTTTTTTTTAGCCATTTTAAAATGTTTTAAATTTTTCATCTTAAATGATGCCGTAATTTATGACCTCCATAAAATTAAGGGTTCTATGCGAAAATAGCAAAAGCAATTTATGTAATTATATTTTATCAATTTCCAAAAAAAAAAATGGAGTGGTGCTATTGGCACCCCCACTACTAAACTATTTATGCCCCATTTTTAAATTTTTTGATGTAATTATATAAAATTAAATGATTTTATTAATTTTTTTATTTATTTCCAGGATTACCCTTTTACATATTTTTCAAACTTAATACACCCCACATATTTTTCAAATAATAAAAATAAAAATATACTTCATCTCTAATCTTTATACACAATTTTCTCACATCCATTCGCATGACTTGTTTTTTCTTCTTATTTCATGGTGAAACCATTTTTATTAGATGCGTTTTTTTTTGTGGTCGATTGGATTGTTGGTGATAGATTGTGAGTGTGATATTGATCGTCTCACGATTTTTTTGAGTGATTGAGTTAGGGTTTTGGTGTGGTTTCGTTTCGTCAAATATTAGGTTTTCTTGGTTGCAATTTCGTTTTTTTTTTGTAAATAACATTAAACTAACTTTGAAAGTTCCAAAATAAAATCTACAAAAGAGTTGATACAAATCATAGAATGCATAGAAGATCTGAAAAAAAAAATAAACCGGGAGAAAAAAATAGCAAACATGGATTTGGAATTTGTTAAGAAAAACAAAATAAACATGTGAAACAATAAAATCAAAAAATACTAAACATGGGAACATGAGATCGAGATCTGAAAGAAAATATAAACAAAAATAGTAAGCATTCAATGATTTGAAATAATCTATATCATTAGGGTTTTGAAATATGGAAAGTGAGGGTTTTATTAGTTTTATTTTGTACAGTATTGATTTTAATAAAAATTGTTGTCCCTTTATGTAATTTGATAAGGAAAAAAAAGAATACTAAATAATTTAAAAAGTGGGGTATAAATAGTTCAGCAGTGGATGTGCCAATAGGACAACTCAAAAATTATTATTCTTGCTAATTTTTCTATTTTTAGAACAAAAATGCCCTTAATCAATTTTTTTTTCCTTCACAAAATCAATGTTACATGTCAGTAAAACTCACAATTACATGCTAATGAAAATCAAAGTTACATTAGTACATCGTCAGAGTTAAATGCCCGTGAAAATCAAAGTTATATGCTAGTCATAACAGAAGTTATATGTTAGTCAAAACAAAAATTAAATGTAAGTCACGATTTTAAAAAAAATGGTGAATTTTGTGAATTTTTTTTTATGGAGGTTTTTTTTATCTTAAATGGCACCCGGGCCTCAACAGAAGGTAAAGAAACATGAACTTAATTAACCAGACCCGAATCACTCCCTTCTACTTCAACCGGTGCGGCCCAATTAGCGACAAGACGTAATCTACTTGGGCCATTGAAGCCGCGGAATCATGGCGAATCTTGGTCTCAGCAACAGAGAGACACTTAGAACTTTCCTTACTCGTTTGAGACTTGCAATTAGATAAAATCTTAAAATTTGGTTTCACCTATCAAAAAAACAGTTGTGAATATATATATATATATATATATATATATATATATATATATATATAAGCAGCGGGGGGTTGTGAAGCTTATCGCTGATAAGATTGTGCCTCGCATGGAATTGAGGGTTGTCTTCCATGATGCTTTAGACTTAGCTGCGCCAATGGGGTCGGTGTCCATAGAGGTGATTCGCGTTGTTGCCAATTCTGTGGCCCACGGTCTTGCCCAACTCGTTCTTTCTTTGGTTTCACCTGTGGTGTGTCTAGAGGAGGTGCCTGCTCCTATATTGAAGTTCTTGTTCCGTTAGATGTTATTGCTTTTTTTTTTTGTTCTGTTTGAGTTTGTTCTTCTGCTGTATGTATTAGTTAGTACTGTGGATGTTGGATTAGAAGCACCGTAAACGCAATACAATTTGACGCTTCAAACATATGTATTATATTACGTAAATACGTTTTAACTTTTTTATCCGATACTATACATAGTAAAAAACAAGCCCTAAAGGTCTATTGAAAGGAAATTTTACTATGAAAGCGAAGAATGAATCATGCAGAGGTAAGTAAACAAAATCGAATAGCCCAGTGATTCATTGCTCTCTTTTTCAGTGAAGTAAAGAGACTTTTGTCATGATAAAAGGAACTACCTTATCCAATCAGAATATGGATTTCGATAAACAAATCATGGTCAAAACTCCAACATGGCCCTTATATTAAATGGAAGATAAAGAATCACTTTAGTGAAATTAAATGCCCCGAATGGATCCTTAGAGCAACAGTCTCCTTCGGAGATCCCTTAGCTTAATTAAAGAGCAGCTGTATTTTTGCAGCTCCAACAGGTCCCTTAAAAGCTCTCTTAATTGTGTTTTGGTAGGAGCTAACTTCCCTTAATTAAGAGGTGGCTTCAACCCCCTTAGACTGAACTCTACATATTTTATTTTAAAAAAAATTAGATATTTAACCTTTAAATTTCAACAACTCTTTTATTATTGAATAAGTAATTTGTTTTACAATAATAATTACAAAGTAAAACATCAAGATAATAAAAAAAAATTATTAAGGGAGTATTGTTGGAACACATACTCCCTTAATGACCCCTTACAATAACATCCTCCCTTAGAACATCTCTAATGCAATGTTATTTTAGTGTGTCGATGCTATAATTTGGACATAAAGTAAAAAAAAAACACACTCCAATGCAATGCCAAATTTGGCACATGATATTCTTTGTGCCAAATTTGGCACAGCAATAAATACTGTTTTTTTTAATTACGAAAATACTATTTTATAATTGTATTAAATGCTTTAATTGTTGATTTTTATCATTTTAAATAATAATAAATATTATATAAATTGAATGCATTAATTATATTTGTTGACTTTTATGATTTTAAATAATAATAAAATAAATATAGCATTTCAAATAGCATTATGCATTGGAATAACAATGCTAAAATGATGTTTCAAATATAGCATTTTACTATTTTTTTTATGCCAAATTTAGCATTAGCATTGGCATATGCATTAAGATGGTCTTATTTAAGTGGGTCTCCAAAGGAGACCGTTGGAGATGCTCTTGGCTGTAGGTAGTGGTGCCCACGGTTCGGTTAAACCGTGGGCATCAAACCGAATCCGGCCTAAAAAAACCGAACCCGAAACGGAAACCGAAACAGCTGGTTACGGAACCGGTTGAAAACTGGTTTCGAGCCTGTTCGGTTACGGTTAAGGTTAAGGTGGCCAAAAACCGAGCAAAACCGACTGTTTTGCTATGTTTTTGGCGGTTCAAAATTAAAAGAAATATTTGCCCAACCAATAAAAGAGTGCCACTTGTACACGAAATTGGAAAAAAAAAATTGAGTGAATGACAGTTGGACTTGGGGACCATTGGGAGTTGGGAGAGAGGACAAGTTAATATATAAAGAAAATTGGACTAATAGCACACTGTCACGTGTACAACAAATTTTTAAAAAAATGTGATTGGTGACCGTTGGGAGAGATGACCAACGGTTATCTTCCAACAGCCATGTTTTTATTTTTTTCCCCTTAATTATTTTAAATTGCAAATTCGCCCCTCCACTCTAATCCTATAAATACCCTCCACATTTCAATATTCTTCACACCACTCTTAATCTCTCTCAATCTCTCTCAATCTCAAATTTTCAATTCTCTCTACATTCTACAATTTTCTTTATTTCTCATTTCTCATATAAATTAATATCTATTTATTTCTTCTATTTTTTACAATCATCTATTATACAATTTTCTTTAATTCTCATTTCTTATAAAAATTAATATCTATTTATTTCTTCTATTTTTTACAATAATCTATTATTTATTTACAATCATCTATTTTTTTTAGTGTTACCATTATTATTCCAACAATATTTTGAGTTCTTCACATATCTATATTTATTTTTACTATTGGTATTTATAATTAATTATTCAATGGCAAGTGTGGGAGAATGTTTAAGAAATATGAACAAAGGAAGGTCCATTGCAAGATTTGTTGGAACACGAAGGTGATGAGGTCAGTTCTGAAGACCGACTTTACCACGAGTTCCTTCAAATATAATTTGGATCCGATCTCCCTCCTAGTCATAATCCCCCCTCTAATAATTTTCGACCACCCCAATCTCTATAACCCAGATAGTAATGAAAATCTATCTAACCCCCCACCCCTTTCTGATGTATTTGTTGCAGGTGAAGAAGAAAAGCCGATGAAGTCTGATCTCTTCAAATTGCATATAGATGACGGAATGATCAAAATCAAGTGCAACTACTGCTCCAAAACATACAAGACCAATAAATCATTCGGATACGGCACGTATTGGAACCATATTAGGAAAAATCACAATTCTGAATTGGTGAATACTAGTAACCAATCCCAAATCTCCAGGTACGGAACCTCTACTAATCAACTATTTCATTATACGTCTGAAAAAAAAATAAGGAAGAATTAGCAGTAATGATTGCAGTAGAACATTTACCTTTTAGTTTTTGTGAGAAAATAGGTTTTGTTAATTATTGTCAAACTGCATTAAATCCTACAATGCAACGTGTTCCTAGATCCACTCTCACACGTACACTGTTTTCCATTTACAAAAAACAAAAAAATAATTTGAGTTTTTTTTTTATCAATTTGAAGGCCGTGTTTCCGTATATGCCGACATATGGACCGACAATTTAGGTAGTCACCATTATATGGGTGTGACATGTCATTATATGGATAATGACTGGGTCATGCAAAAAAGAATTATTGCATTTCGTGTTTTCGATGAATCACATATGGCTCAAAATATTTTTTGACTCCTTAAAATTATTTTTGAAGAGTTTTATATCCAAAACAAAATTTTAGCGATCGATTTTGATAATGCTGTAAGCAATACCATATCTATTCCTATGTTATAGGATTTGTGCAATCCCTATTTTGGGGGTAAATTATTTCATTAAAGATGTGCATGCCATATTTTAAATTTGTGTGTTCAAGTTAGATTACAAATTCTTTCTGTTTATATTAGACCAATTAGAGATAGTATTAACTATATCTGGAGGCAAAACAAACTCCAGAAACTATGGTTAAAATATTGCTCTCAAACTGGTATTGGTCCCATTAAATTTTCTCGGGATATTAATACTCGTTGGAATTCTACTTATAGTTGCTTAACGAAAGTGTTGCATATAAGGAATTATTAGTTTCTTTTATTACTTATAACGTTCCTTTAATTTCTCTTCAATTAAAGCATTGGGATGCATGTATAAAAATTCTTGAATTGTTACATGTTTTTAAATATGCTACTAATGCTTTATCTAGTATTTACTATCCCACTACTCATTTATTTCTTATTCAAAGTGTTAATATTGTTGTTGCATTCAGTGAGTGTGAACTTGATGTTCAATTGAGTGAATGTGTTTCTGCTAAGAAAAAAAAATGGTTAAAGTATTACAAGAGATTCCAAATATTTATTTGCTTGCATCATGTTTTGATTCACGCTTTAAATTAGATTGTTTGCAGGATTATTTAACTCATTATTACAAAAGTTTAGATTTAGAAGTTGATGTTCTTAGTTATTGTAATTCCATTAAGACTTTGCTTTATGAATTATATGATGAATATCTTAAAATGTATGGTCCGTCTTTGAAGACTTGTTCACCAAGAAAGAAGATTTTGTTTTTCCATTCTCAGGTACGCAATTCAAAGAATAGGGAGACCACGCTCCTAGGTGATTCACGTTCGTGATCGGATTGGAAGATCTTGCAGATTACCATCGACGCTAAGTCAATCGGATCACACGACAAGAGGTATGATATCTTTTGAATATATGTATGTTTAATTAATTAAAGGGTTAAGGTTCAAATATTGGAAAAATTTTAAACTATACTAAATTCATTTTTAGTCTCGCTTCCGCTGCGTTTTCGTAATTTTCCCTACAATTGGTATCAATAAGTCATAGCACATCTCAATGTTGCAGAACTTATTGATACCAATTGTAGGGAAAAATACGAAAACGCAGCGGAAGAGAGACTAAAAATGAATTTAGTATAGTTTAAAATTTTTCCAATATTTGAACTTTAACCCTTTAATTAATTAAACATACATATATTCAAAAGATATCATACCTCTTGTCGCATGATCCGATTGACTTAGCGTCAATGGTAATCCGCAAGATCTGCCAATCCGATCACGAACGTGAATCACCTAAGGAGCGTGGTCTCCCTATTCTTTGAATTGCGTACCTGATAATGGAAAAATGAAATCTTCTTTCCTGATCGTTAATCAGAAAAACTCCAATAGCCAAGAAAGATCGTTCCGATCACTTTTGAATTCACAATCGTTATGATTAAACTCGCGTGAACCTAAATCGAAAGTGTGTACAAAACCTTTTTATGTAAAGGTTTGCAAGTGTACTATCGAATTTAGAACTATCTTTCTCTCTTCCTCTTTGCCGAATTTTCACTATGTTCTAGAGTTGGAATTTTTTTTTATTATTCAAAAGTAAGAGAATAAAAAATTCTTTCTCTAAAAAAAACTTTTTTTTTCTTCCTATCACTATTAATTTCGAAATTAATAATATATATATAGGTATACAAATCCTTTTCCTAAAGAGGATTTACTTGGTGGGCAAGAATCTTATCTCTATGTGGATTTACTTGGTGACAAAGAATCTTTTTTTTCAAAAAAGATTTCTTTTCTATACCAAGACTCCTAATCCAACTCATATAGTGTATTTGTGATTATATTAAAGATTTCCTTATTTGATTAGATAAATAAATTCTTTATTTATCTACTTACCAAATTAAGTCATTTATATTTATTATACTACTATAATAGTATACTACTAGGAAACATAATTCCTAGTCAGAAAAAGATTTTGATTTTTAATTAAATAATTAATTAATCAATTAATTAATTTCCATTTAATCAAACAATAAAATAAAATAATATTTTAAGCTATTATTATAGCCTTGCCGCCCACACACAAAATTTATGGGCCAAATATTATTTTTCTTATTTTATTTAATCCATTCAGGCTTTAAATAAAAGCGTACATGTGAACCAGACACATTCTTACTAAAAGAAACAAGCCCACATGCCTCTCATTAATATATTAATATAATTTGAGCAGCCCATTAAATAAATAATGTGCAAATTATATTCTTAATATATTAAATACAATTCTAGATGGACCCATAAATTAGTCTGGTAGAATATATCAAATGATACATGCAAGTCCGTGTGGATTGGGGATCTTGGCGGGCTATCTAAATTTAAGCGTCAATAGACATAACCTAATCACAATCAACAAATGATTCACTTAGGTCCGATCTATTAATTTTAGCTCATTCCACTAAAGAGTTAAAATTGAACTCTTAAATAAAGATAGAATAAGAAGATGTTTCTCATTCATACCCTAGAAATCTTATTGGAGATAGTGTATCCTCGTGTATAATATCAGTAATCGCCAAGAGCTCATAGACCGCCTATAGTTCTCTTAGTTACCATATTTACTCATATGACCACGTTTTGAACTTGGATATTTTGACTTGTCTAGAAGCCATGTTTTCAATAGACATTATCGAAAACTCAACGTTGAGATTTAATATCCAATACCTCAAAATATCCATATGATAATATTATACTCTCATTCAATAAATTGAGCCATGATGTTCATATCTATAAATGAAGTTCTCTATCGACTAACAAATGAATACCACCAAACTATCGAGGATAGACTATGCTATATAATCGTACTCATTGATAGCTCAAATTATAACACTTGCAATCATAAGTCTATCATTTATCTCAGGATTAAGATAGACTCTCCTGATTGTCCTCATAATGAAAAGACTTGTATCTACTGACGATTCTAGATAAAATATTTCATTGTGATCCTGTTCAATGCACCCAGTGCACTAGATTCTTTTACTCGAAGACCCTTTCGATGATTTTAGACTCATCATAACTCATTTGATCCCACTCAAATGCCAACAAAAGAATTCTACAACTTTATCAAGATAAAGGTGCACAACCTTTAACTTAAGTTGTGAACGTTTATTCAAGACTAACTAAAGAATTGTGTCTACCTCATACATATCCAAATGTACGAACAATTCTTCCTTTCTCATAGTCTTTTGACCTTATGATTATTTACTTTAACAATTGTCATTATAAATGCTATAAGATTTTGTAAAACCAGAAATCACTTTATTAATATGAAAAGATTATCAATTACAATATTACACTCTTACTAATGAGCATAATCCTAACAATCTCCCACTTGCGCTATAGCAAGTGTGTCATATCTCTCATTCTCATGTTCTCTAGGTGCCCATCAAAACTCTTCTGAGGTAGAGCCTTTGTGAAAGGATCCGCTAGATTTTCTGCTGACGCGATTTTGGTAATTGTCACGTCACCCCTATGCACAATCTCCCTTAAAAGATGATACTTCCTTTCAATGTGTTTACCTCTCTTATGACTTCTTGATTCTCTCGAATTAGCCACTGCTCCACTGTTGTCACAGTAAATAGTGATCTGTTTATTCGCATTAGGAACTATTTCCAAGTCAATCAAGAATTGGCGGAGCCAAACGGCCTCTTTGGCAGCTTCACATGCAGCAACATACTAAGCTTCCATGGTGGAATCAGCAATACATGATTGCTTGATACTCCTCCATATGACTGCTCCTCCTCCTATAGTAAACACAGATCTTGATGTGGATTTTCTAGAGTCAGAATTCGACATGAAAATCAGAATCTGTATACCCAATGGGAATTAAATCCCCTCCAGAGTATACAAGCATATAATCTCCTGTTCTCTTGAGATACTTGAAAATATGCTTGACTACCGTCCAGTGATCAGGACCAGGTTTCGATTGAAACCTGCTAACTATGCCAACAGCAAAACAAATGCCTGGTCTAGTGCAGAACATTACATACATGAGACTTCCAACTGCCGAGGCATATGGAACTCTACTCATGAATTGCTCTTCATGCTGATTCTTAGGAACTTGTTCCTTAGAAAGTTTGATTCCATGTTTGAAAGGTCGCATACCTTCCTTGGAATCCTGCATGGAAAACCTAGACAATATTATGTCTATGTATGAAGCTTGGTATAATGCAATTGTTTTATTCTTTCAATCCCTTATTACTTGGATACCTAGAATAAAACTAGCTTCTCATAAGTCCTTCATATCAAATTGTTTTGCTAACCATTCTTTTACTGATGTCAATACACCTACATCATTTCTAATGAGTAGTATATCATCAACATAAAGAATTAGGAAAACCAACTTGTCGCCCTTTATCCTTTTCTATACACAAGGTTCATCAGGATTCTGAATAAATCCAAAACCTTTCACAGCTTGATCGAACCTTATGTTCCAGGATCTAGATGTCTGTTTTAATCCATATATGGATTTCTGCAACTAGCATACCTTTTCCATTTGGCCCTTTTCAATGAATCCTTCTGATTGCATCACATAGATGCTTTCATCAAGATTTCCATTAAGGAAAGCTGTCTTGACGTCCATTTGCCAAATCTCTAGATCTAAAGATGCTGCAATGGATAAGAGTATCCTAATGGATTTAAACATCACCACATGAGAGAAGGTTTCCTCGTGATTATGCATGTTTTAGAAAGAGATGGCACTCTAGGTATTCGCATATATAATTACATGTTGCATGTATGGATTTATATATTTTATTATAAAGTGAATTGTTATTGCTCGATTTTGGTCCTAGAATTTCAATGTATTTTTGTTTCGGAATTGTAACAAGAAGGGTGGCATATTATCGTCATAAGTTCCTTCTTGGTGGTTGCTAGATTCTCTATTTTTTTATTGTATTAAAAAATAATACAGTTTTTTTTTGTATAAAATAGTGCAATTTTTCTTGTGTAAAAATTACTGCAGTGAATTAATATATATATATATATATATATATATATATATATATACTACGGTAATTTATTGTGTAAAATCTGCTGTAATACATTCAAGTTTCGAAGATTCGAAGAGTTGAAGAATTAGAAGCGGAAGAGGAAGCAATCGGAACAAGCTTGGTACCGTGCGCACCATGGCAACAAGCTTGTGTGCACGTTAGTGCGTAGCTACACTTGTTAGGTGCATGGGCTGCACACGGCAGCCACTTATGTGTCATGGGCTGCGCATGACAGTCCTTTAGGGCATAATTGGCTGCTCATGGTGGCCCTTTATGGACCCAAGGGGTGTGCACGCCCAAATGTGGCAACCGAGGGGTGAGGAAGTGGATGATGGCCGCTTGAAGACTTTTTACGCCAAGAAAGAATATTTTATATTTCAAACAAATGTAATTTACTTGCTTTTCTAGGATGGACCAAAATTGTAGCTATTTATATTTTCGTAAATATTACAATATTTGTTGTTGTATGATAACATGTCATATAGAATAGGAGTGCCACTCATATATCTCTTTTGGTATGAACATGCATTGAATGATTTATTGTTAGGATTATGCTCAATAGCAAGAGTGTAATATTGTAATTGACAATCTTTTCATATTAATAAAGTGATTTCTGGTTTTACAAAATCTGGTAGCATTTCTAATGATAATTGTCAAAGTAAATAATCATAAGGTCAAAAGACTATGAGAAATGAAGAATTGTTCGTACATCTGGATATGTATGAGGTAAACATAATTCTTTAGTTAGTCTTGAATAAACGTTCACAACTTAAATTAAAGGTTGAGCACATTTATCTTGATAAAGTTGTAGAATTCTTTTGCTAGCATTTGAGTAGGATCAAATGAGTTATGATGAGTCTAAAATCATCGAAAGGGTCTTCGAGTAAAAGAATCTAGTGCACTGGGTGCATTGAACATGATCACAATGAAATATTTTATCTAGAACCGTCAGTAATACAAGTCTTTTCATTATGAGGACAATCGGAGAGTCTATCTTAATCCTGAGATAAATGATAGACTTATGATTGCAAGTGTTATCATTTGAGCTATCAATGAGTACGATTATATAGCATAGTCTATCCTCGATAGTTTGGTGGTATTCATTTGTTAATCGATAGAGGACTTCATTTATAGATATGGACATCGTGGCTCAATTTATTGAATGAAAGTATAATATTATCATTTGGATATTTTGATGTATTGGATATTAAATCTCAACGTTGAGTTTTCGATAATGTCTATTGAAAACATGGCTTCTGGACAAGTCAAAATATACAAGTTCAAAACATGGTCATATAAGTAAATATGGTAACTAGGAGAGCTATAGGCTGTCTATGAGCTCTTCGAGATTACTGATATTATACACAAGGATACACTATCTCTAATAAGATTGTCTAGGGTATGAATGAGAAACATATTTTTATTCTATCTTTATTTAAGAGTTAAAATTTAGCTCTTTAGTGTAATGAGTTAAAATTAATAGATCGGACCTAAGTGAATCATTTGTTGATTGGGATTAGGTTATGTCTATTGAAGCTTAGATTTAGATAACCCGCCAAGATCCCCAATCCACACGGACTTGCATGGATCAGTTGATATATTCTATCGGACTAATTTATGGGTCCATCTAGAATTGTATTTAATATATTAAGAATATAATTTGCATATTATCTATTTAATGGGCTGCTCAAATTATATTAATATATTAATGAGAGGTATGTGGGCTTGTTTCTTTTAGCAATAATGGGTCTGGTTCACATGTGGGCTTTTATTTAAAACCTGAATGGATTAAATAAAATAAGAAAATAATATTTGGCCCATAAATTTTGTGTGTGGGCGGCAAGGCTATAATAATAGCCTAAAATATTATTTTATTTTATTGTTTGATTAAAGGGAAATTAATTAATTGATCAATTAATTATTTAATTAAAAATCAAAAAACAATTCTGACTAGGAATTATGTTTCCTAGTAGTAGACTATTATAGTAGTATAATAAATATAAAAGACTCAATTTGGTAAGTAGATAAATAAAGAATTTATTTATCTAATCAAATAAGGAAGTCTTTATTATAATCACAAATATACTATTTGAGTTGGATTAGGAGGCTTGGTGTGAAAAAAGAAATCATTTTTTTTTGAAAAAAGGTTTCTTTGTCACCAAGTAAATCCACATAGAGATGGATTCTTGCCCACCAAGTAAATCCTCTTTAGGAAAAGGATTTGTATACCTATATATATTATTAATTTCGGAATTAATAATAATAGGAAGAAAAAAAAAAGTTTTTTTTTAGAGAAAGAATTTTTTATTCTCTTGCTTTTGAATTAAAAAAAATTCCAACTCTAGAACATAGTGAAAATTCGGCCAAGAGGAAGAGAGAAAGATAGTTCTAAATTCGATAGTGAACTTGCAAGCCTTTACATAAAAAGGTTTTGTACACACTTTCGATTTAGGTTCACGCGAGTTTCAATCATAACGATTGTGAATTCAAAAGTGATCGGAATGATCTTTCTAGGCTATTGGAGTTTTTGTGATTAACGATCAGGAAAGAAGATTTCATTTTTCCATTCTCAGGTACGCAATTCAAAGAATAGGGAGACCACGCTCCTAGGTGATTCACGTTCGTGATCGGATTGGAAGATCTTGCAGATTACCATCGACGCTAAGTCAATCGGATCACGCTACAAGAGGTATGATATCTTTTGAATATATGTATGTTTAATTAATTAAAGGGTTAAGGTTCAAATATTGGAAAATTTTTAAACTATACTATTTTTTTTTAGTCACGCTTCCGCTGCGTTTTCGTATTTTTCCCTACAATTGGTATCAGAGCGCAGTGGAAGCAAGACTAAAAAAGAATTTAGTATAGTTTAAAATTTTTCCAATATTTGAACCTTATCCCTTTAATTAATTAAACATACATATATTCAAAAGATATCATACATCTTGTCGCGTGATCCGATTGACTTAGCGTCGATGGTAATCCGCAAGATCTTCCAATCGGATCGATCTTCCAATCCGATCACGAACGTGAATCACCTAGGAGCGTGGTCTCCCTATTCTTTGAATTGCGTACCTGAGAATGGAAAAACGAAATCTTCTTTCTTGATCGTTAATCACAAAAACTCCAAGAGCCTAGAAAGATCGTTCCGGTCACTTTTGAATACATGATCGTTATAATTGAAACTCGCGTGAACCTAAATCGAAAGTGTGTACAAAACCTTTTTATGTAAAGGCTTGCAAGTGCACTATCGAATTTAGAACTATCTTTCTCTCTTCCTCTTTGCCGAATTTTCACTATGTTCTAGAGTTGGAATTTTTTTTTATTATTCAAAAGTAAGAGAATAAAAAATTCTTTCTCTAAAAAAAACTTTTTTTTTCTTCCTATCACTATTAATTTCGAAATTAATAATATATATATATAGGTATACAAATCCTTTTCCTAAAGAGGATTTACTTGGTGGGCAAGAATCCATCTCTATGTGGATTTACTTGGTGACAAAGAAACCTTTTTTCAAAAAAAAAATGATTTCTTTTTCCACACCAAGCCTCCTAATCCAACTCAAATAGTGTATTTGTGATTATATTAAAGACTCCCTTATTTGATTAGATAAATAAATTCTTATTTATCTACTTACCAAATTGATTCTTTTATATTTATTATACTACTATAATATTCTACTACTAGGAAACATAATTCCTAGTCATAAACTTTTTTTGATTTTTAATTAAATAATTAATTGATCAATTAATTAATTTCCATTTAATCAAACAATAAAATAAAATAATATTTTAGGCTATTATTATAGCCTTGCCGCCCACACACAAAATTTATGGGCCAAATATTATTTTCTTATTTTATTTAATCCATTCAGGCTTTAAATAAAAGCCCATATGTGAACCAAACTCATTATTGCTAAAAGAAACAAGCCCACATACCTCTCATTAATATATTAATATAATTTGAGCAGCCCATTAAATAGATAATATGCAAATTATATTCTTAATATATTAAATACAATTCTAGATGGACCCATAAATTAGTCCGGTAGAATATATCAAGTGATCCATGCAAGTCTGTGTGGATTGGGGATCTTGGCGGGCTATTTAAATCTAAGCTTCAATAGACATAACCTAATCACAATCAACAAATGATTCACTTAGGCCCGATCTATTAATTTTAGCTCATTACACTAAAGAGCTAAAATTGTAATCACAATCAACAAATGATTCACTTAGGCCCGATCTATCAATTTTAGCTCATTACACTAAAGAGCTAAAATAGAACTCTTAAATAAAGATAGAATAAGAAGATGTTTCTCATTCGTACCCTAGACAATCTTATGGAGATAGTGTATCCTCGTGTATAATATCAGTAATCTCGAAGAGCTCATAGACAGCCTATAGCTCTCCTAGTTACCATATTTACTTATATGACCACGTTTTGAACTTGGATATTTTGACTTGTTCAGAAGCCATGTTTTCAATAGACATTATCGAAAACTCAACGTTGAGATTTAATATCCAATACCTCAAAATATCCAAATGATAATATTATACTCTCATTTAATAAATTGAGCCACGATGTCCATATCTATAAATGAAGTCATCTATCGATTAACAAATGAATACCACCAAACTATCGAGGATAGACTATGCTATATAATCGTACTCATTGCTAGCTCAAATGATAACACTTGCAATCATAAGTCCATCATTTATCTCAGGATCAAGATAGACTCTCCGATTGTCCTCATAATGAAAAGACTTGTATTTACTGACGGTTCTAGATAAAATATTTCATTGTGATCATGTTCAATGCACCCAGTGCACTAGATTCTTTTACTTGAAGACATTTTCGATGATTTTAGACTCATCATAAATCATTTGATCCCACTCAAATGCCAGCAAAAGAATTCTACAACTTTATCAATATAAAGGTGCCCAACCTTTAATTTAAGTTGTGAACGTTTATTCAAGACTAACTAAAGAATTGTGTCTACCTCATACATATCTAGATGTACGAACAATTCTTCCTTTCTCATAGTCTTTTGACCTTATGATTATTTACTTTGACAATTATCATTATAAATGCTATAAGATTTTGTAAAACCAGAAATCACTTTATTAATATGAAAAGATTATCAATTACAATATTATACTCTTAATATTGAGCATAATCCTAACAACTGGCACTTCCTCAAGTTTTAAATTAAAGGGTTTAGGGGATCGATTGTTTTCATAAATAGCCAAAAAATTACGAACATCTTCTTCATCCTCATCTGCCTCAATTTCTGAGCTTGACCGGTATTTAGAAACATCTCATGAATTTTTCAAAGATAGTGAATTTAGTATCTAGGTTTGGTGGAAGGATCATGAACAGATTTTTCTAATTTTGTCTATTATTGACAAACAAATTCTGGGAACGCCGGTTTCTACCGTTGCTGTGGAACAAGAATTTAGTGCAGTTGGAAATATTTTGGAACCAAGACAGTCGGTTATGTGTCCTCAGACACTTGAAGCTCATGCGTGTGTTGATGATTAGACAAAGGCAAAATACAGACAACAAGAAATCGAGGCGGAGATAGTGAATGATTTTTTCGAAGATGACCAGACCACGGGAACGGAAGGCAGCGATCAGATTCCATTCCAACTTCCAACCTTTAACACCGAGCATCTAATTAAAGGTAAAAGAACTACGTGGTCTTTGATTCCTCTACATTGGTGGAGGATACATAGACAACTTAATTGAGGTCAAATTAAGTGCAAGGCCAATTTTTTAAAAAAACAAAAATTCAACTTTGTTACATTGTATATTTGAATTCATGTCCATTTATAATTTTTTTTTTATAATTTATCTGCAATTCTGAATTTTGTATCCATTAATTAATATCAATTTCTTTTATTTTCAACATTGTTAAATACTTAAATGCTTCAATTGTATATTTATATAATTGTATTGAATATTTTATATTAATTTCATTTTATTACAAATGCTTCAATTTTATTACTATATAAAATGTCCATTGATTTTCTTAATTTGTCAAATTTTTTTGTTGCTGGAACATTTTTTCCCATTATTTTAATTAGGTTTAGTAATTATTTTAATTAGGTTTTATAAAAAACAAAAAAAAAACCGGAACCAAAACCGAACCGCCTAACCGGCGTTTCGAAACCGAAAACCAAACCGGTTTTCTCGGTTTCAGTTTGGGTGGCCACGGAACCGAAACCGCCCCGAAAACCGAACCGTGACCACCATTAGTTGTAGGAGTCCAATTGTGTGGACTGTTCATTTTCTTTTTTGGTTTTGTTAGCCGATAGATGATGTATTTCGGTTTTCTTCTTAGTTTTGAATGAAGTTATTTTATTTCAAAAAAAAAAAAATGACCCCAACACTACACAATAAATGTGTGTCTAGTCAAAACAATGGAGGGCACAAACCTCCATTTCCGTTTCCACTTAAATTCATTAACAAAAATTAAAGTCACTTGATTTAGAGCAAATTGCAATGAAGCACCCTGCTGTTTACTAAAATTGTAGCTAAATCGCACTTTTGTCTAAATTACGGATAAATACCATTGACCTAACTTTGACCGTTAGTGTTAAGTGAGATCTTTATCTCAAAGGAATATAAAGGTCTTTACCTTTAAAAGAGTTTAAAGCTATAATGTATTATTTTTAATTAAAAAAAAAATTCGTTCAATAACATCAAGAGTAAACCCTGAATCTATCAAATGAATCTCAATCCACTCAAATTTCCAAAAACAAGCTATCATTAATAAATAAACAAAAATCTCAATCTTGTCTTCTTCTTCTCATCTATACTACTACCGTGGTAAACTTACTACAAAAGCAAAAAAAAAATCAAGAAAAAATGGCATGAGATCTAATCTCCCTTGACAAAGATCATTAGCCATCTCCGATAATGGAGATTCATCTCCGATAATGGAGATTGCTAATCGCTATTAATAGTGATCAGATCTCTACTAATGGAGATCACCCGGAAGAATCAATTGAAAAACATTGAGTTTCTAAGTGAGATGGGGAAGCAGCTGAGAGTGAGAAAGACAATAGAAAGTGAGAGGCGGAAGAGATTGAGAGAGAAAATAGAATGTGAATAGTGTTTTAGGGTTTTTTTTTTCTTACTTTTATATAACTAGTTTTCAAGTTCAAACCGATTTTGTAAAACCAAGACTGAAATCAATTCGGTTTTACAAATTTAATCTGGATTGAATCCGAAACTGATTGGTGAACCGAACTGAATTACACTATTCGGTTCAATTTCGGTTTTGGCACCCACCCCTACATTATATTGTAAACTAATTTATGTTTGCGTGTGGTTTGAATGATTTAGCTCAAATAACCTTAGTTTAGACCTTAGGATCTATTAATCATTTTTATCTAAATCCTAAGTGCTCTTATAATCCATCTAGATTGGTTGATACTTAGAATTTTTATTTGAAGATGAAAAACCAACCTATAATGCAGAATATGTGTAACTTAAAGGTTATGGACTGATAAAGATTAAACTGTAGTTTTTATAGGGGCTTCAGTGCACTGTTTTGAAAGTTAAAAAGCCCAAAGACTAATTTGTCACTGCGAGAGTTAAAAAAAAAACTACTAGTTGAACTTTTTGTCGAGAAATTCAACTCCCCGGCCAATTTTTTCTTTTATTAGTTTTTTGAGAGCATACAAACTTTACTATTAATATTTGAGACTAGGGGCGAAACCGAAATCCTTTTTCTAGGTGGGCTGAAGTGATAGTTATATATATATATAAGATTATATTATATGATATTAAACAATATTTATCATTTTGATAATGAATATTGACCGTATAAGAAATTTTTTATTAATTAAAATAAAAATTGTAGTTAGTTATGGGACATAAAGAAGTTTACTATCAATTACATATATTTTTTATTTAAAAAAACACAAGAAAAGAAAAAGGAAATATGCATGCAAATACAGTAATATCAAACTTAAATTTTAACATGTGAGGCTTCAAAGTAGCAGAAACATATATTATTTGATGAGGAAAATATAAATAGACTGGTATGAAGCTTTATTTTCAAGTTTAATGGACATTTTTTTAGATTAAAAACAGATGATATCGTATTAAAGTCTAAAGAAAGAAAATTTGAGTTAAGGGGTCGTTTATTTTTTACACTTAAAACTTAATATGTTTGAATTGAAATTGTTAAATTATTTTTTTAAGTGGTCAAGTAACTTAAATATACCAACAAGAAAAAACAACTTAAAATAAAAAGTTAAAAAACAAACCCTTTACTTTTGACTTAATTTCAAATCAATGGACTGTCTTTAATATATTTTCTTCAAAATTATCCTCACAAAGAAAACATATTTCCAATTTTATCATATTTTTATATTATACAAATTTATTTCTTTTAACATATTACTTATGATAATCAGTTTAAAAAAACAATAATCACATTGTCACTTTCAACACCAACGTTGGACCTTTCTATTTTTTTTTTTGTAAAATCAAAATCATTTCTAAATTATTATTTATCACTTTTTGTAACAAAAAATTATTTATAATATATTAATCATGAATAATATCTTATCATTATTACATAAAATGGTTTAAGATTTGTTAAATTATTTTTATTTAGTTGTTTGTATCATGTAAAATGAAAATACATAACAATTAATTGTAACAAGAGTATAAATGTCAAATTACTAGTTTTTAATCCATTTAAAAAACAAACAAGTTAGCATTCTACTCATGTTATCCAAGTTTCAGGTTTTAGTCATTATTCATTCTTCAGTAAAATTCAGAAATGTTCAGTTTTCAGATAAAAACAAACAACTCATAAATTATTTGAGTATTGAGAAACACTAGTTAAGTGTGAGAAACACTTTATTTAGAAATATCTAGGTATGAGTAATTACTTGGTAAAGAACAATGTGTGTAATTTTTTTTTAAAAATAAATTTATATGTTATCACCAATATTGTATTTACTTGATGCAACAAAGGAAGTAATGCAAAATTAAATAATAGTTTTACACCCGTTGAAGAACAATAGAGAGATTTTCCCTTTTTTCTTTCCTCAACTTCAAAATCTCTTCCAATCCATTTTTTATTTTTCCTCAAGCTTTTGAATTAAATCTTACTGTGTAGTGTAGTGATTTGATTGAGTTGAATATAAATGAATTTACCTTCGTGTTTGATGGATGCAAACAAGTTAAGGGTGTATGCAGTGTTTATTTTCTATGATAGAAATAACAGTAATCAAATAACCGATTAACCCATGTTCCACAGACATACCGGTTGAGATAGAATATTCTGGTTGACCTTGTTTTTTCTAGCGTTTTTTGTTAAGTGTAATTAAAACACCAATATGTAAACACCAATATGTATGGAAGAGAAAAAAGTAATCAAATATTAATCATGTATTTTTTATTATATTTAGGTGTCACGAGATTATGAAATGTCTAAGAAATAAAAGGTCTACTTATGTGTCACTAGATTATAAAATGTCTAAGAAAAACAAAAGTAATCAG
Organism: Dipteronia sinensis; assembly: GCA_033220585.1. Lineage (NCBI taxonomy): Eukaryota > Viridiplantae > Streptophyta > Magnoliopsida > Sapindales > Sapindaceae > Dipteronia > Dipteronia sinensis. The sequence goes on from CM065645.1 coordinate 32,807,986, forward strand.
AGAATTCTAATCCGGTAAATTACCAACTACAACTAGGCTATAAATAATTAAATATACAGATTACAGAGTATGACAAATAACAAAACATGATGAATATATAAAGGGTACGTCGTTGAGGTTGAAAAACCATACCACTACAAAGTTTAGTGTTTAGTCGATGATCTCAACAATCAATCGATTCATACAACAGCAAAAGCAATTTTATTATGGGAAGCAGATTACTAAACTGCAGAAAATACCTTCAAATAAGTTTAGACTTGAGCAGTCTGTGTCTGAGCAACTGTTTCATCTGGGGCATCAAACTTCTTCTCTAGAAATCGCGTTTTTACAATCATAATAATAAACCACGAAACCAACCCACATCATAAAATTGCCTACACAAACCAAACATACTTTCCCACCTATCACTTCCAGCACATTCAATCCAATTCTTCCTTTATGCGACTGCAAATAATAGAAACATGATAATCTCAAAGCAATTTTCCAAGCAAAGAACACAAAAGCCAATAGAAATCCACTCTTTCTACAGCCTTTGCTCAGGTAAGCAGACACCCAAATTGCTACATCACCATGCTTCTCTTCAAGGATCGAAATCACCGTACCCATATTCCATATACCGCTCCATTCAATGTGTTTTGTTAACAAAACCATCAAAGGCATCCCAAACACTAAGATCAAAAAATAATCTGTTGCAAAGTACATGTTCATAGCCAAAGATAACATTCCTAGAAAAGCAAGTGAAGACAACAAAAGAGCATAAACTGATGTGATGAGAGGACCTTTGAAGCCTACCTTTTTGATGGGTGTGGATATGATTTGCTTGAGACCCATTGGATTATTAGCCTCTCCTGCATAAATCACGGAAGCTGCATAAACAGTGATGATGGTGTTGACTAAGTCAAGCAGATGGATGATTCCCAAGAGTAGGAGACTTGATAGGAGACTTCCAATCATTTCTCTGATTGAATACATTGGTTGCCAACGATAGAAGCCCGTGGAATACCCATCAAGACGAGGAAAATACTCCATTAATAGATAGAGTATTTGAATCAAGGATTGCAGGAAGATAATTTCAGATAGAACCAGGAAGAAAAACAGAGACAAGGAAGCGAGAAGAAAAAACAGAATCAAGTTGGGATTTTTGAAAGGTATCCTCAGAGCTTCTTTCATCATTCCGGGGAATTGTAGCTTCTCTTTCGTTATAATTTGGCTTTTCTCCATCTTCTTTTTAGTTCAAAATTATCAGATGAAAAGCACAAATGAATAATTCAGTCAATGCTGCTTCTTAAAAATATAAAGACACGAACATCATAGAGTCAACCATATGATGCCATAAGTCAACGCCTCACTCTAAAGTCAACAAATGGGCTATTTTATTGGGCTTTCAAAGCCCACTATTAAGAGATTTGTCTTGGAGTGCAAATATTTGCACCCTTGGAAACAGTAACAAGTCAGTGAGCATCTTAGCTCCGTCTAGACATGACGCCGGTTCGGTTCGAACTGGAGAACCGAACCGGAACCGTTGGTAAAAAATCGAAACCAGAACCAATTTTTCGGTTCCGGTTCTCGTTTTTGAAGAACCGCCCAGTTCAAACCTGACCGGAATAGGCGGTTCGGTTTCGATTCCAACCGGGCGGTTCCAACATTTTTATTATATTTTTTTAAATTTTTTTTTAAATTGGTTGTAAGAGGGATTTATTTTATTTATTTTATTTTATTTTACCGGTGACCCAATAAAATGCATTTATAAATTACAATTTTACATGGTTAAATTTTTTATGAAATAAAATTAAAAAAAAAAAGAGAACCGAACCGGTGGAATCGCCGGAACTGGACCGGAACCGGAACCGGCGTCATGTCTAGCTCCGCCCCATTTGTAAGATGATAGATCATAGATGATGATGTATTTCGGTTTTCTTCTTAGTTTTGAATGAAATAATTTTACTTTCAAAAATAAAAATAAAAATGGCCCCAACATTACACAATAATTGTGTGTCCAGTCAAAACAATGGAGGTCACAAACCTCCATTTCCATTTCCATTTATTTTTCAATTAAATTCATTAACAAAAATTAAAGTCACTTAATTAGAGCAAATTGCAATGAAGCAACCTGATGTTTATTAAAATTACAGCTAAATCGCACTTTTGTCTAAATTATAGATAAGTACCCTTGACACAACGTTTGACCGTTAGTGTTAACTGAGATCTTTATGTCAGAGGAATATAAAGGTTTTTTACCATTGAAAGAGTTTAAAGCTATAAAAGCTGACTGGCACCTAGCGCCTAGACTGTCTAAACGGTGAAGTCGAATTAGCCAAAACGGTATCTTTTTGACAAAAAAAAAGTATTTAAAAAAAATGACGGTGTTGACTCCGCCTAACCCTCCTAAGAGCATGGCCGCCTAAGAAGACTGATTAGGCCTTTCTTGCGGCGGCCAGGTCCTTCCAAGGCCTATGCGGCCGTCAAGACCGATTACTAGAACCATGAGAGTAAACCATGAATCTCTCAAATTCAATCCCAGTAAACAACAACACACATAATCTCAATCCACTCAAAATTCCAAAAACAAGCCATCATTAATAAACAAATAAAAATCTCAATATTGTCTTCTTCTTCTCAACTAGGCTACTACCAAAGTAAACTTACAAAACAAAAATTCAATAAAAAAATTAAGAAAAAATGGTAGGAGGTCTGATCTCCCTTATTATAGATCATAAGCCATTTCCGATAATGGAGATCGCTAATCTACATTACTGGAGATTAGCTCTCCACTAATGGAGATCTCCCAGAAGATTCAATTGAAAAACATTGAGTTTCTAAGTGAGATAGGGAAGCAACTAAGAGTGAGAAAGATAATCGAAATTGAGAGGCATATGAGATTGAGAGAGAAAATAGAAAGTGAAGAGTGTTTTAGGGTTTTGTTTTCTTACTTTTATATAACTAGTTATCTAGGAATGGCAATTGTACCCGCCCTTACCCGGGCTGGAATCCCCGGGTAGTACTCGGATATTTCTTACCCGGTGCCGGGTAAGGAATATCCGGATACCCGGCCGGTAGTGTACCAGCCAGAATCCAGGTATAACCAGTTATATAGGAATGACAATTGTACCCGCCATTACCCGAGCTGGAATTCCCGGGTACCCGGCCGGTAGTGTACCGGCCAGAGTCCGGGTATACCCGGTTATTTGTTTTTTACATAAATCAGTCAAATAAAAAAATACACCATAATCTGCATATATATATATCTGTTATATATGTAATTCGCTCGAAAACGACCAAAACCCCACCATGTTACCAGTTTTTTTTACCTAGGTTGACTCCATTTTGAGAGTTTGATTTCGAGTTAGGTTTGATTGCAGTGTTGGAGGCAAAAAAAAAAAGGACGAAGAAGAAGTAATGGTAATAAGTTGTGCTCGTATTGTATTCTTCAAGATCTGGGTGTAAAGATTAAACGTGTTTAATAGAAGTTGATAAGTATTTGATGAAAGTTCTGAAAGAGAAAGCTACAGAGATTCAACAAAAACTCCATTGATGGAGCTCTACAAAGAAGAAGATATTATTAGCTGTATTTTTGTTTTACAAAAGTCTAATATTCTATATATCTCAGCCAACTCTACAGGACCATTGCATGACTAGACGATGATAGGTGCTGATGCTTTGACATAGCTATACTCTGAATCTCTGATCCTCTGTTTGATGCTCTGTTCTAGACCAAAAAGTATCAACACCACCTTTGTTGCATTAAATGTTTGCCCAGTCTTTTCTCAGATGTTGTCAACAAACCCATTGGTTACATTAAATGTTTGTCCAGTCTTCTCTCAGCTTTTAAAGTTTAAAATCTATTGGTCCAACAAGATTTTTTTTTACATAAAAAAATAGAAAACGGGTAAAATCCGGTTATGGATACCCGGATACCCGGCCGGGTATTTCCAGAATGTAAAATCTGGGTTTTTTCTGGGTGGATACCCGGACTGTTAAAACCCGGGTACCCAGACCCGGCCAAGGTTTTTTCCATGCATACGGTTATCGGTTCAAATTGGTTTTGTAAAACCAAAGCCGAAATCATTTCGGTTTTACAAATTTAAATCGGATTGAATCGAAACCGATTGGTGAACAGAACCGAATTACACTTTTTGGTTCAATTTCCGTTTTGGTGCCCACCCCTATATTATATGGTAAACTATTTTATGTTTGTATGTGGTTTGAATGATTTGGGTCGAATAACCTTAGTTTAGACCTTAGGATCTATTAATTATTTTTATCTATAATACTGTGTTCTTAAACTCCATCTAGATTGGTTGAGACTTAGAATTTTTATTTGAATATGAAAAACCAACCTATAATGTTGAATATGTGTAACTTAAAGTTTTTGGACTTATAAGAACTAAACTGTAGCACATCACCTCTTAGTAAAGATAGTTGTGCACCCTTCTTCCACACCTAGTGGTCAGGGGTTCGAGTCCCGCCATGCGCATTTTTACAAGCATATATGGAGAGTTTTCTCTTGGTTTGTGGGAGCAACCCTCTCACCGGTTGTGAGAGTTGTAGTTCATATGTAACATCTCCCTGATAGTGGGAGTAGTATTCCGGACTACATTTGTAGAGTATAATTAATCTCAACAGATTCCGACAATAGTTGTATATCAAAAGAATAAAAATAAAGAACTAAACTATAGTTTTTATAAGGACTTTAGTGCATTGTTTTGAAAGTTATAAAGGCGAAAGAGTAATATGTCACTGCAACAGTGAAAAAAAAAACGATTAGCTGATATTTTTGCCGATAAATTCAACACTTCAGCCATATTTAGTTTTTTGAGAGCTTACAAAATTTACTATCATATATATAAAGTCTTTTAGTGATATTTGAGCCTAGGGGCGAAACCAAAATCTTTTTTCTAAGTGGGTTGATGTGATTAGGGGTGGGCAAGGTTCGGTTCGGTTCGGTTCGGTTTTGGGTAAAACCGAATTGAACCGAAAATATTTCGGTTCATCCAAAATTAAACCGGTTTAAACCGAATAAGTAATGGGAACCGAACTGAACTGAACTAATTTTAATCGGTTCGGTTCGGTTCAATTTGGTTTTGGGCCTAATGGGCCGGATAGCATAATGAGTCTTTTTAATTTGTTTTAAAATTAATGAATAGCTTAATGGGCCTAATTTTGGCCATTTGAATAACCCAAAGCCAAAACAACATATTACATAATATAAAAAACATATTAATATATTCCAAAACATACTAACACATAATAATAAGTTAATAACAAATCCGTTCCAAAATATAAAAACATACTAATACATTCCAAAATCCGAACTCGTAAATAAAAGTTCAAAATATGTTAATAATAGTACATTACATAATAATACCTCCCCACAAATAAATAGAATTGAGATGTTGTGTGGTTGTGTAAGAGAAAGAACACTATAAATGTTAGGGTTTTTTTTTTTGGGGGGGGGGGGGTTTAATCGGTTCAGACCGGTTTTCAGAATAGAAAACCGGTTTGAACCGAAAACTTTTTCGGTTTTCAATTTTTAAACCGAATTAATTATACGAACCGAGCCGAACACCCTTTTTTCGGTTCGGTTCAGTTCGATTCGGTTCGGTTCTGAACTTAGTGCCCACCCCTAGATGTGATATTTTTTTATAGATAAAAGACTATATGATTAATACTATAGAACTTAAAAAAAAATAACCCAAAATTCAACCCAAATAATATGGCAAATGAGTTGTCATCACCACACAAATAATAGGTTGATGTGGTGAATGATGTGACAATGACAAATCACTTGACACATCATTTTGGTTGGCTTTTGGGACTGAATTTTTGAGTTGACTAGCATTAGTGTTATATTATATAATATTAAAAAATATTTATCATTTTAATAGTGAATCTCGAATATACAAGAAAATTTTCATTAATTAAAATAAAAATTGTACCTAATCAGAGGACATTAAGAAGTTTACTCTCAATTACACGTTTTTTTTTATTGAAAAAAAAACAAAAGACAATATGAGATTAGTCCGGTGGTAAAGCCTCTCACACCCACACCACAAGGTTGCGGATTCGAGTATTCTCCTTCTCCCTCATAAAATCCCGAATTATTGTAATATTTCAAAAATAAATAAATAAATAAAAACACAAAAAAAAAATTATGAATGCAATATTGCAATTATGCAAATACAATAATATCAAACTTAAATCTTTACATGTGACTATGTGAGGCTTTAAAGAAGCATAAAACTTTTATTATTTGATGAGGAAAATATAAATGGGCCGGCACGAATTTATTTATTTAATATTTTTTTTGTAGTCAAGTTTAATGGACTTTGTTTTAGATTAAAAACGGATTATATTGGGTTAAAGTCTAAAGAAAATTTGAGTTATGTGAGTAATGGGAAACACTAGTTAAGTGTGAGAAACACTTGTACTTATAAATTTCTAGGTATGAGTGATTACTAGGTAAAGATTGATGTGTGTGTGTGTTTTTTTTTTTTGTTGAAATAAATTGATGTATTATCACCAATATTGTATTTACTTGATGTGACAAAGGAAGTAATGCAATTAAATAATAGTTTTACACCCGTCGAAGAACAATAGAGAGATTTTCCCTTTTTTTTGTTCCTCAACTTCAAAATCTCTTCCAATCCATTTTTTCCCCAAGCATTTGAATGAATTTTTTGTAACAAAACCTTACTGTGTAGTATAGTGATTTGATTGAGTTGAATATAAATGAATTTACCTTCATGTCTGATGGATGCAAACAAATTAAGGGTGTACGCAATGTTTATTTTCTATGATAGAAATAACAGTAATCAAATAATCATTTAACCTGCTTAAAAAAAAAAACCAATTAACCCATGTTCCATATATATATATACCGGTAGGGATGGGCGTTTCCCCATAGGGCTCCATCCCCCACGGACCCCCATGGAGTTTTGGGGGCAAATTTTGTCATCAAATGGGTTTTAGAAGTGAGGGTTGGGTCAAACTTGGCCCCCATTTTATAAATGGGGGAGGTGGTGGGGGAACATACCCCCAAACCCATTCCCCTTTTCTCCCAATGTGTGTGTGTATATATATATATATATATATATATATATATATATATATATATATATATAAATTTTTATCAATTTTTCTGTTAAAATATATCAGGATGAAAAATGTAGACCATTAGATTTACATACTTAGACTCAAAGTGTATGATGCACTTGTCAAAACTTCTACATAATATGTGGTCCACATTATTCGTCCTGATATATTTTATATCAAGACGAACTGACAGTAGAAAGACTGAATTTTTATTATAATTTATATTTAAAGTTTTAACGATTAAAAAAAACTAAAATATTATAATATTAACCAGAGTTAGTAGTAAATAGTTAGTATTTACTATGCGAGTATTTGTATTTATTTTGGATTTTTTTAAACCAATTATATATTTTAGAATGAATATTTTGATTACTTTTTGGATTAAATATTTTAACAGTATCAAACTAGAGATTGGAATAGCCCAATTCCAAATTCGAAATTCCGATTTTAGAAATTAAAAATTAAAAATTAAAAATTTGGAATTAGACATGAAAAAATGGGGGAAATAGGGTTTGGGGGTTGGGGTGGGGGAAGGGTTGAGGAATGGGGGTGAGGGTGAGGGTGAGGGTGAGGGTGCGGGGGGGGGGGGGGGGCATTGGGCCCCCATGCCCATCTGGGGGCCATTGGGCCCCCATGCCAATCTCTATGTATCGGTTGAGTTAGGATCCTTTCATTGACCTTGTTTTTCCTAGTTTATATGCTGGTTGAGTTAGAATCCTCTAATTGACCTTGTTTTTCTTAGTTTTTTTTTTTTCAAGTGGAATTAAAACACCAACTTGTAGGAGAGAGAGAAAAGTGATCAAATATTAATCATATATATTTTTATTATATTTTTGGTGTCACTAAATTATGAAAAGTTTAAGAAAAAAATACAATGAGAGAATCCTGATCCGGGTGAGTTACCAACTACTACTAGGCTATAAATATAACGATTACAGAGCACGACAAATAACAAAACATGATGAATATATAAAGGGTACGTCGTTGAGATTGAAAAACCATACCACTACAAAGTTTAGTGTTTAAGTCGATGATCTCAACAATCAATCGATTCATACAACAGCAAAAGCAATTTTATTATGGGAAGCAGATTACTAAACTGCAGAAAATACCTTCAAATAAGTTTAGACTTGAGCAGTCTGTGTCTGAGCAACTGTTTCATCTGGGGCATCAAACTTCTTCTCTAGAAATCGCTTTTTACAATCATAATAATAAACCACGAAACCAACCCACATCATAAAATTGCCTGCACAATCCAAACATACTTTCCCACCTATCACTTCCACCACATTCAATCCAATTCTTCCTTTAAGTGACTGCAAATAATAAAAGCATGATAATCTCAAAGCAATTTTCCAAGCAAAGAACACAAAAGCCAATAGAAATCCACTCTTTCTACGGCCTTTGCTCAGGTATGCAGACACCCCAATTGCTACATCACCATGCTTCTCTTCCAGGATCGAAATCACCATACCCATATTCCATATACCACTCCATTCAATGTGTTTTGTTAACAAAGCCATCAAAGGCATCCCAAACACTAAGATCAAAAATGAATCTGTTGTAATGTACAAGTTCATAGCCAAAGATAACATTCCTAGAAAAGTAAGTGAAGACAACAAAAGAGCATAAATTGATGTGATGAGAGGACCTTTGAAGCCTACCTTTGTGATAGGTGTGCATATGATTTGCTTGAGACCCATTGGATTATTAGCCTCTCCTGCATAAATCACGGAAGCTGCATAAACAGTGATGATGGTGTTGACTAAGTCAAGCAGATGGATGATTCCCAAGAGTAGGAGACTTGATAAGAGACGGATTTCAGAAACATTTCCAATCATTTCTCTGATTGAATACATCGGTTGCCACCCATAGAAGTTCGTGTAATACCCATAATCGCCATGAAGACGAGCAAAAGTCTCCATTAATAGATCGAGTATTTGAATCAAGGATTGCAGGAAGATAATTTCAGATAGAACCAAGAAGAAAAACAGAGACAAGGAAGCAAGAAGAAAAAACAGAATAAAGTTGGGATTTTTGAAAGGTATCCTCAGAGCTTCTTTCATCATCCCGGAGAATTGTAGCTTCTCTTTCGTTATAATTTGGCTTTTCTCCATCTTCTTTTTAGTTCAAAATTATCAGATGAAACGCACAAATGAACAATTCAGTCAATGCTTCATCTTAAAAATATAAAGACACGAACATGATAGAGTCAACCTTATGAAGCCATGGGTCAACGCCTAACTCTAAAGTCAACAAATGGGCTATTTTATTTTGTCTTGGAGTGCAAATCCTATATTTGCACCCTTAAAAACTGTAACAAGTCAGTGAGCATCTCAGCTCTAGCCCATCTGGATTCCTGAGAAAAGGCACATCTAAGCTTCAAGTTGTCTTAAATCATGACAAATGCTTCACGGAAAATTCTTCATTACAACAAAAGAAGATGAACCTAAAGCAAACATCTGTAATATTCAATACCTCGAATGTGGTCATGAAAATGAGGAGCAAAGAACAACAGTTTACCATTGTTTCTTCCAAGTACTGCAAAACCGTAGATACCACAAGATTCTTCATTCTTGTGCTTTTAAGTTTTCCCAACAAGCAACCAAACACAAGTTACTCACTTCAAAAACGTTAACAGGTTGACTTCTATAATACTCTAGATGCCACTAAATGATTCTAAGTGCAAAGCCAGTTAAATCATATAACTACTCTACCGTCTATTCATCTAGTTCTGGAGTTTGACATCTAAAAACTTGAAAACATTCCCTCTCCTATGTCCACCATGACATGTCATGATTTTCTGCCTGATCAACAAAGTTCCCTAAAACAACCACTGAAGCTAATAGAATTCTTCAGATGGCGACTTCGCCAAAGTATTGCAGTTCAGACTAGAACTAGATTTGTAGATTTGGCACGCACATGTGTAGTTCCTAGGAAAAGAATTAAACCGATAATCAAAACGTTCAAACCAGCTGCTATTGAATTACAACCATATTGCCTCTTGAAATGCATATTGAACCAAACTGAATGATTTATGATGCAATCTAACACATCTATTATGTAGTTATCTAGTAAAAGAGAAAAATACGTTACACTGTGAAATGTTCCCCAGCTAACTGTATAAAACAGCTTTAAAAAAGAACAGCCTTACTCAAATCTACTCTCCCTGTTTACATACTTACATTTTGACATCTGTATGTATTTTAAGCATCTCATTTTATAACTCGGCTTCATTTCATAGCCTGCAGGCCCTGCACCAAATAACATTTCAACCGAAGTGTTTCTGTGTCTGCTTAATTGGCTGGATATACTTGACCAAAACCTCAAGCATATCATGATTGATCTATTACTTCAAATACACAAGGAAAGTTGAAGATATAATACAGTTAGCTTTGAAATTCAAATATGACATAATTCCTCCAAACTCCGAGTCGAGCAAGTTAGTGGAATGTATAAGCCGCAGCTACAATATGAAAAAAAAAAAAAAAAAAAAAAAACTAACAGTAAATCTTAAGTAAACCTAAGAAAAGAAAAAAGCTGCATACCCAAGTAATTTAGTGTCCTCTACTTGTTTCTTTACATATCCCTGCAGAATTATCTAAAACCCAAATATCTATTACTGTGTGGTTGTCAGTCAAATTATCCAGCAAGAGATTTATTGTCCCCTGTGACTGGCAAAAGCATGCTGAATCGATAAGCAAAATAAACATCAGAATCCTGCTACTGCTTGACAAGACCTATGGCCATAATTTAAACATAAGACTGCTGAAAAGGCAAAGCATCTGAGAAAACCTACACTTCTGTAACCAAATTCAGTCCTCAAGATCAATTTGCCAGTCTCCCCAAAAAACTCTATAAAGACAGAACGCACTTCAGAACCATTAGTTACTTGACACATTCCACCTGCAATGTTAAATCCTTGATTCCAGCATCATGTAAAATATGAGAAACTTGTGTCTTCACCGAGGCCTTGTCAACTTCCGTTGAGACATGAAGATGAAGAGTCCCCACGACATCTGAGTTGGTGAAGCTCCATATATGCAGATTCTGAAAGCCATGTACACCCTTTATATTTGTAACATCATTTAGAGCTTCTCTAAGATCCATCTCATGAGCCCTAGGAACTCTCTGAAGCAAAATTTCTGCAGAATTCCTGAGTAGAGGGATAACCGAGGCTACGATCATAACAGATATAAATATTGAGCAGGCAGGATCAGCAACAAGCCATCCCTTGTACTTGATTAGGAGGGTTGATATAACAACCCCAACACTTCCCATGGTGTCTGCCAGAACATGCAAGAAGATTCCTTCCATATTGTGGTCAATGTGATTGTGGCGCTTTCGTGCTTCCTCATTCGAGCGAACATTCAAACTTCTTGAAGAACTACTAGGCATGTTTTCATGGCCATGGTTGTCGGCATGATGATGATGGTCACAATGATCATGTTCGTGAGAACGGCCATGGTGATCATGTTCTTGACCATGGCCATGTTGATCATGTTCATGTGCATGGCTGTGGTGATCGTGATGGTGAGTGGCATGAGCACTTTCATGGTCATCGCAATTGGCAGAACAGGATTTTCCATGACTTTCATGATCATGTGAATGCTGGTGATTGTGGTGGGAGTGAGAGTGACGGTCATGGTCGTCGCAATTGGCAGAACAGGATTTTCCATGACTTTCATGATCATGTGAATGCTGGTGATCGTGGTGAGAGTGAGAGTGACTGTCATGGTCGTCACAATTGACAGAAAAGGATTTTCCATGACTCTCATGATCATGTGAATGCTGGTGATCGTGGTGAGAGTGGGAGTGGGGGTGAGGGTGGGAGTGGGAATGTGAGCATGATCCACCATGGGCATGATGATGCTCCTCATGAAAGAAAATCAATCCAACCACATTCACAAGAAGCCCTCCAATTGAAACAGTCAACAAACTGTTAGTTGATATCTCCTGAGGGTCCAATATCCTCTCAAGTGACTCCAACACAATCAATGCCCCAACCAAAACGAGGAATACAGCATTAACATATCCCGATAGAACTTCAAATCTCCCTCGACCATAATTAAACTGATTATTTGCGGGCAACCGTGATATGTATGAAGCATATAAACCAATGGCTAATGCAGCACAATCAAACAACATATGGCACGCATCCGATATCAATCCAAGACTATTACTCATAAACCCAGCAACAAATTCAACAACCATGTAACCAGTATTAATCAGAAGGAAAAGTGCAATCTTACGAGACTTCCTCTCACTCAAAATGTGGTGGATGGGCTTCATAATTAAGGTAATAAAGGATTCCGAAGATTCAAATCCCAATTCATAATTTGAGTGAACAGGATCCAACTCTCTAACAGATATATACAATAACAATCCACATAACAACAACCCCCATAGTGAGAGCTCAGGGTAGTAAAACAACTCCAAAATAATGGTACAAACAAAGGTAACCAGAAACTCTCTTCGAAAATCCATAGAACTCACTAACTTATCATCACTATAATTCTCAGTCAAGAGCACTCCAAACACAACAGTATTAGCCAAAGGCCACCATAAATTCACAATAGACACACTATCTCCATCATGTTCAAGCATAATCACGCTCACAACAGAAGGTATAAAAAGCAGAACTGTTGTGTAAAACAATGAAATCATGCGAACCTGTTTTCGACCCAGTTGCTTAATTGTTCCCCAGTTCATGGAAACCCTTTCGTAACACCCTAAAAACCCGGATAAAAATGGCAACAACATTGGCCAAACTCTAACACAATTTTCTCTACCAACCACCGATAAACCCCATTTTCCAACAACAGAACTCGAAAGCGGAAAGCATTCAATCCGATCCCAACTAATAGACAACAAGAACAACCCGATAAACAAACACAAAAACCCACGTACCTCAGATGACTTGCTCCGATCACTAAAGCTCCTATTTTTCCGGTACTCAGATAGAAACCGAGCAGCGACATTCCCAGAAAGTTCGGCCAAGATCATCGCCGAAGTGCCACAGTACCTGAGAGCCTGAAATCTGAGGAGAAAAACACAAGCCAATAAAAATGATCTGCAGAGTAGAAACTTGTTTTGAGATTGGGAAATTTGAGAGAAAGAGAAGATGGGTTGGTGTAGTTTAGGGCTGAAACGGTGTTTAGAAGATGGAAAAGAGAGGAGAGAGAAGGAGAGAGAGAGTACAAGAGAGAGAAAAGAGACGAGGAAGGAGAAAGGGAAGAGAGAGAAGGAAGGAGAGGAGCGGAGGAATGGGAGGAGAGAGTAGAGAGAGCGGAGAGAGAAGAGGATGACAAAGAGAGACGATACAGATGATCTGTTCGATTTCGAATTGGACAATGAGAGGGCTCGCTGATTCGATTTGGACGTGGTGGGTGTTGGAGTGGATGATGGGTACAGGTAGGGAGGGTAGCGGCTGGTGGTGGGAGTGGGGTTGATGGCTGTGGTAGTGGTGGTGGTTGTGGCGGCGGAGCGAGGTGGGACGGAGATGCGGTGGGGACGATGGAGGTGGTGGTGGTGGTGGTCGGCCATTTTGGTTTGTTTGGGGAGAAGAGAGTCGGGTCAGATTAGTCGCTGGGTTTGGAAAATGGTTAACCAACTCTTACGGTCGCAGTCGCAGTCGCTGACTGACCGAGTCGTGGCAGACTTTTCATTGGCTGACGTGAGAAGCCAGGGGTCAGTAATGAGGAAACGACACCGTTTTTTGTTTGCCTTCTGATTTGGAGATTGCGGTACTGATCTCCGATTCGCAATCGAGTGGCCTCTAGAGTCAAGAGCATGCTCGTTCTCCTCCTTTATTTTATTTATTTTAATTTATTTAATAAATTATAATTATAAGGGCAAATTGCATAAACCCACATAACAATTGATCTAATTTCAAGTATATGTAGCTTTTGCTAATAATTTTACGGACATCCCTTATCTCTAGATGTCATTGGTTAAATCTATGAAACGTTCCAAAATGCACCTAGTTTATATTTTATTATTTATTAGATTTTTTTTGAAAGAATTTATTAGATTATTTTTAATTGTTTTATTTATTTAATAAAAAAAATATCTAGAATTTTTTCTTCTCATATTTTTTTCTTCAGCGTGGAATAATAAAACAAAAATCCGTCTTTTTCAATCAAGCTGCACAAATCAATTCTATATAAAAAAACAAAAAGTAAAAAATAAAAGAAATCTGATTTCAAGTTTTTTTTTTTTTTTTTGATAATTCGAGTAGAAATGTGTGGAGAAAGACATCTTAAATAGTTTTTTTTTTTTTTAACATTGGTGTTGGCCGATGGATTGATCAATCCAACGACCAACGAGAGATGCCATAAATTCCAAAATGCGTTTGAGATCCTCCCATGTGATCACTCACACTCACACACACATAAATATATATAGGAAAATTTCTCCCAAATACGTACTGATAAATATATATCAGTTTCTTGCATGTGGGCCATTAGATTTAATTGCTTTGACCTAGTGTATATACACTTGTCAATGTTTATCCATAATCTATGTTCCACATGCAGTGCACTGATGTATATTATATTAGTACGCACTGAGGAGAAAAGAACTATATATATAATTTTGACTTGGTTGCATGCACTTGTCAAAGTATCTTTGAAATCTAATAGCTCACATGCAAGGAACTGATATATCTTATCTCAGTTCAAATTGACAATAGAAAGATTATGTGTGTGTGTATATATATATGATAATTTTCACCTCGGTGCGCATTGATAAATATTTATCAGTGCGTTACATGTGGACCATTAGATTCAATTGCTTTGACCCAGTCTGTATACACTTGTCAGTGCTTATCTATAATCTATGGTCCACATGCAATACACTGATGTATTTTATATCAATACGCACTGAGAAGAAAATGAATATATATATATATATATAAGATTTCTCACATGCAAACTCTCCTGCATAAATCTTATGTCCAAACCATTCATAACATGATGAAATTTAATGAATTTTTTTGGATGGACGATAAGAAAAATGAAATATGCTTATGGGAACATTTTCAAAAAATTTTGAATTCGGAAACTATTTTTTCTAAAATTTTTAAGTAAAATAAATTTAAAGACTGGGAATATATATATATATATATATATATATTAGGCTAAATTAACTCAAATTTATGACTCAATTTTTGACTTCAATATCTCAATCACTCATTGTTTATGCCCTCTTTAATCTAATAGTTAAGAGGGTGAAGCCAAAAAATTGAGTCATACATTTGAGTATGAGTCATACATTTGAGTTGATATAGCCGAACCATGTGTGTGTGTGTGTGTGTTAAAATTAAAATTAAAATTAAAAGGTCCATGAAAACAACACAAGATTAGAGCCGTCATGTAAGCGTTTTTCATTTGTTGTTTTCCGAAAAGAAAAACAAAAATGAAAACAGTGTTTTTGGTTTCAATTTTGAAATCCGAAAACGTATCTGGTAGAATATACTTAAAGCTGTATTCTGAAATAAAAAACACTAAAAATACGTCTTGTAGGTTAACCGAAAAATATCAAAATTTGGCAATAATTCATTCCAAATAATTATCAACCAAGTCATGATTTTTTATATCACATTATAACCTAAAAGCAATTTGGTTAAACATTTTATTTAACATTATTTATTTTTTGAAAGAAAATCACATTAATTATAAATTATAAATTTTTTAATAAAAATAAATTATATGAAAAATTTTAAAATCTTTTTTGAACAAAAAAAGACATGAGAGTCGTGGAGGAGTAGATCCACGGCTCAAAGATCAAATTTATGTCATGGAGAAGATGCTCTGAATTGTAGGTCAGTGAACCAAGCGTGAATGAAGAAGAAGAAGAAAAAATAGATCGGTTTATTTTTTAAATGAAAAACAAAATGATAAACATGGAAAACATGTTTAGGGTGGTTTTTCGTATTTTTTTAATTTTAACACTGGTTTTGTTTTTGTTTTCTGAAAACAGAATAAAAAATGGTTAATAAACGCGAATTCGAAATTATTTTCGAACCAAAAACGAAAACATGCAAAAAAAAATGCTTACCGGACAGCCCCTTAGCTTTGTCTCTGTTTTAGGCATCCTAAGAGATTTGGAGAAGCTCATCCCCATGAGTTTTTATGAGTTTTTGCATAGTAGAGGTTTAAACTATATTAATCTCTACTGAATTTAAAATAGACAATTATCCATTTTGGTCCCTCTAGTTTGATTTATTATCCATTTTGGTTCATCTAGTTCTAATTTTGTCTTGTTTGGTCCAAACGTTTATAATTAATCGTTTTTTGGGTCCATACCATCAAGTTTTGTTAGATATTTATTAATGATTGAAAGGTATAACGGTAAATGAGGAATAAATTTAATAAATATATTTAAATTAATGAATAAAAACAATTTTAAAAAATAAAAATCTTTAATTTCTCTCTCCACACTATTTATCACACACACACACTCTCTCTCATTAACAAAAAATTCCCTTCTCACCACCGAATCTCTCTCTCTCTCTCCCTCACCATTCACCATCATCTTCTCCACCATAATTTTCAACACCCAAACCCTAGCCACCACCCTAACCTACCGAAATCACTCCAACCACCATCGATACGAGCGTCGCTCTCCTCCCAACCGAAGAGATCGATTCTCGATCTATTTCCAGCCGCTGCATCTTCTCTATATCTTCCAATCCCCCCCCCCCCCCCCATCATTTCTTTCCTTCTCACTATATCTCTCTCTTCACGGGTCAAAGTTGGTTCTGGGTTGAATATAGATTTGGTTTGAACCCAGTTTTGGTTCAATTTCGTGTATGTGTGTAAGAGTGATGATGGTTTGATGGTGTTGGCTTGTGAGGTTGAGAGAGTGCAATTTTTTTGTTTGTTTGTGAATCTGGTGTGATAGTAGTTTGGTGGTGGTATGGTGGTCTGATTCTGGGTTTTTAGGTTTGGTGGTGATAATGATGGTGATAATGGTTGTGTTTGATTGAATCTGGTTGTGGATGTTGTGATGTATGGTTCTAGGTTTGATTGAATCTGGGTTCGGCGGTGATGGTTGGGTTTGTTTTGGTTGGGATGGTGATTAGGGTGGCGGTCATGGAGATCCAAAAGATGGATCCAATGGATTGGATCTCTATTGTCCATCTCATGAGACCCAATCCAAATTTAAATTATTATTTTTTGATCTTTGGATTTTTTTGGAGATCCACAAAATCCATTTTAAATTTTTGTTATTTTTTAAAATTTTAAATATTTATTAGAAGGGTAAAATAATATTTTCGCTAAAAATGTTATCATAAGGACTAAAAGAAACAAAACTAGAACAAGAGGGACCAAAACGGCTAATAGGTCAAACTAGAGGGACGTTTTTAATTTTTGCCCTAGAAATACTAATAAATGTCCTTAGATTATGTGATATTGATTCTATTTGTTGTATTTTTATACGATTAAGAATATATAATGTTAGCTGAAAAATCTCGTGTTGACTTTTGGGACAACACTAGACCGAATAGAGCGGTGCTCCACGGCCAGAGGGGCCTAAGTATGGACTGACGAGCCGGGTCATGGTCGTTGGCATGGTACTAGGACCGAGCTAAGTGACATTGATATGATTGCTTGGTTGTATGGGACCGGACGATACCAGGCTTCTACCCAGACCAGCTCTTAATGGTACTGGAACCAATCGTGACAAAATTGTTCATGACATCAAGGATTGGGTGTTATGAGGCTATTTAGTGGTGGGTGGAATCAATCACATACAAAGGGTAATGAATCGGGATTCTTATTCATTTATCTCAATAAGTTACACTCCTTGAAAATGGAGTACCCTCTTAATCCAATAGGGGTTTCGATTGATGAAATCAGTCGTCCTATAGTATCAATTACACAACAAATGGTCTCTCTCTTGAGACTAGATTTCTATAGTAGTGTAGTGTTTTTCTTTCTAAAAATTTCATCCATTAACTCTTTTTGAGTTAGGGTATTTATAAGGTGTCTTGGATGTGGTAGGTGAGGAGGATCTTCCTAGGTGGGAGTCCTTGGCACAATCATCTCCGCCCTTTTGTACCGTGCCCACAGTGACACGCCTCGAAGGGCTGCAATTATGCCAATTGTGCCCTAGTGATGACTAGGAGGTTAAGTGGGTAGGTGAGAGACTCCTCTTTTAGGCGAGATAGCCATTAGGGAATCTTCATCATTCCCTTATACCGGGCATAGGTATGACACATGCCCCGGAAGGTCAGGATGTTTCCACATATGCCCTACTGTCCGTTTAGGCTCATTATATGCTATTATGTAACGTTTTCCCCGATTTTAACTGGTTAGAGGCGCTTAAGCTGGCTGGAGATGTTGCTTTCACAAGTGGGGCTCGCTGGGAGACAACGTCAACGCCTACCGTGTTGCACATATTAGTCATTTTCTCCCATTCTTTCCTTTCTTTGCTAAAAAGCTTTTGGTATCCATTTTGTTAGTTGGAACTTAGGTTTCTCATAAGTGATTATTGGAGTAAACCTTAGGTCGGGCTGAGTTGGAACCCCTATCAGACCATCGGTATTTGGCGGTGGAGCGCGATCTTAGACCATTGACTCTTACTCTTCCCTTTCTTTGATAGTTGTTCGCATTTAATGCCCAACTACCAATTGTCTCCTTCTAAGGTTTCTTCTTTAGTCGAGTTGGTTCACATTCTAGGGCTTGCATAAGCCCTCATTCAATCCCCTAGCAAGCTTTGTGGTGATTCCAGAATGTTCTTCAAGGTTTATGGCGTCTTGGTTCCTTTGGAATAGTATGGAGCTTTAGGGAGTTCTTCCTTCTTGGTGATCCCTATCTGTCTTGGTGGATTGCTTCCAAGGACATGACTAGGATATACCGAGTCATCATGGTGTGTTGATCGACCCTGGTTGTACCGGAAATCTCGATACTTACTGGGGACAATGCAGGCTCGTGCTAGGCCCAGTTGGATTGGGACCGGGATATTTCTGGGACCGATCCCTATTTTGCTACGGTACATAGGAAAAATGGTTCTTTGATTTCTTGACCATTTTGGCGGTTAACATATAATTTTCATGTTACATGCATTGCATGTGTTATGTTCATGAAATGTAAAAGAAATGATTAACTGTAAATATTAATGGAAAAGATATGGATTCGTTGGAATATAGTATTGTGGTCAGGGTTTGCCCCCACGAACGACCTCTATTTGAAGGAGTTGCAAAACTCCTCATGCCAAATTGGATAAGGGTAGTACCCTTGTACTGTGATACTTGTTTATGATTGGCAGTACCCTTATATTATAGTACTTGTTTATGATGGAAATTTACGAATTCAACGGTTTATGAATTATAACAAACAAAATCATATTATACTGACATGTGTGTGCATCTGAAAAAATATTCTAGAACATGTGAAGGATTATGTAAATGGTAACAATTTCCATACATTATGCACTTATTATTTAATTTAAGCATGTCGGAAATGAGATTGAATTATTCGCTGCTCATTAAAATGTCTTATGATCATTGATCGGACTATTTTATACCTATTTGAGGTCCCCCATTTCCGATCGTTTGTCTCGTTTTCCAGCGTATTTTTGTATATAATATTTTTTTTGAGACTTGTATAGGTACATATTCCCTACCATGGGTTTTTGAGCTTAGAGTTTAGATTGGGAGGCAAAAAGAGCCAAAAACGAGAATAAATGGAAGTATTCAGAGTGTTGCTCCTCACCGTTGATACGGATTGCGACGTGATCTAAGCCCAATCGGGGCCAAGAAAATCTAGATGTTTCCATGGTTGATCCGTCTTCAAGCAAGAACGGAACACCGAGTACAGCGTGCATGAACCCCTCTGATTTTTCGACAGTTTATGGGCTGAAATTATGTGGGCCTGTGCAGAATGTCCGAATTGTAGGTGCCATAACTCCCTTCCTCTGATCAATTCACATTTAGATCTTTATATGTTCGGAAAGGTACAGAAGTCTAGTTTTCAGAACTCTTTACGGATTGCAATTCCGAACTTTTCAGGAGGAAGTTATTTCTGTTTGAGTAACTGGTGCGCAGAGTAGAAATGGCATTCGGCTGGCAAAACGGCGGGCAACCAAACCGCCGTTCTGACCGCCGAATTAGGACAGTAGGTTTCTTCACCAATTCGGTGGGCAAAACGGCTAGCACCATGGCCGCCGTTTTGACCGTCGAATGGCACCTGGAGGTCGCGTTTTTACCCGAAATTGAGGGGCATTTTTCGTCCCTTCACTACCAATTCATACCCTAACCTCCCAACACTATATAAACACCTTTTCCTCTCCTCTCTTCAGAATTTTTCCAGCCCAGACTTCTTCTTCCCCAAACTTCTTCTTCTTCATTTTCTTCATTTCAAAAGAGAGAGAGAGAGAGAAGCTTCCAAGAGCATCCATGGAGGTTTTCCTCCATGGATGTCTCTCCCACACCATTTCTACCCATCACCCACCACATTTGAGAGTAGATTATATAGAGATAGGAGTGGTCTATGACCAATTTCGAGCTAGGCAAGGGAAATGAGCTCTTGGAGGGATTTCTTCAAGGGTTGTATTTCTATTAACTCATCTCTTTGTATTTCTTGTTTTCTTAATTGTGGAATCCCTACTTGGGAATATTTGTAAACCTTATTTGTGTTCAATCTAATGTGTGGTTGTTTTTATATCTAATTTGTGTTTTGATTCATTCTTGCTTTTATTAAATATATCTCTATCTTGAAATGCTTATGTATGGAGATTGGAAACTTAATATGTGTTCATGAATGTGATTAGGAGTAGATTAATGTAATTGTAGGAGTAGTTGTAATCAAATGCCCCATTTGTGTGTATATGTTGATGGAAGGTCGAATTGCATTTGTATGGATGGGTTTGAGTGAATTAGAGTTAGGATTGTGCTTTAGGAGGGCCATACGGGCATAGTCTTGGCTAATTAGCTAGGAAGAATGAATGAACTTGTTAATTGTCATATTTAAAGAGGTTTGGTTCATTGTTTTTGTCATACATTGGTTTTTAGTTATTCCTCACGCTAGGGGCTCTAGGTGAGTTATGATTAGAGATACAATAATTGGGGACCCGGCTATTTCTTGCGCTAGGGGCTCTAGGCAAGTTATGGTTGGAGGAACAATTACTCTTTTCACATTCATTAGACTTAACGTTGCCGTTTTACATTACCATGTTAGTATTGAGGCTCAATCTAGCATTGGTTTGTAGGATTGGTTCACATATGTTGGTTACGGTTTCGTGTTTGAGAGGCTCTCGACACACTCTTCAACCGTTAGCTCTATGAATGGGTATAAATCGGATTGAGGCAAGAACGAACCCTTAACTTAAATTGGATGTGCTTAATGTCTAACAACCCACTTGTGTGCACTTATGTATAGTGAACTTGTAAACCCTTGTATGACCACTTTCATGCATCTCTCATATCCACCCTTTTATTATTTCTCACTTAATCACCATTCTCACCCCTCCATATTCTCTTGTTTATTTTTATATTATTTTTCTTTACATTTTCTACACATACACACACACACAACACCCTACACACATCATTCTCACCTCATTCACATTCTATTTACATTGCTTTCCCTAAACTCTAAAACTTGAAACGGTTAACAAACACATCCCTGCGGAACGATACCCTTGCTTGCATGATGTACTAGTTTTATTTCTATATATGTCTTTTGACTCGTGCATTATAGCGAGGTTGATTTAATAAATTCTTGACGATGTTTTCAACGACGCAAAAACACACACGTCAATCATATGCTTTGACTAAGCTGAAAGATATCATTTCATATGATTTGCGTATGGAAATTTATTTGTATCATTTGAGAATATTTAAATGATTGAAATGTATTAATGGAAAGGGAAGAACTTGTTATTAAAATAAATTATGTTTAGATTTTAGATACTTCCTACTATGCTTTGTAAAGCTCACCCCTTTCACTTTTCCCCTCGAGAAATAATTATTGGATTTGCTCAAGTGAGATGGTAAGCAATTGATAAATTTGAATCTAGCATTGTTTTGGACTAATGGTCGGATATATAAAATGGTTCTCTTTTATTTTATTATATAGAGAGGAATTTATGAGAAATGTATATGTATAATTGGAATTTGTAAATTATATAGTCTTGGACTGTTGTAACATTTTTTGGAATTCTTACAATATCTTGTAATAGTATAGTATAAGTTTGGAGTTAGAAATGATTTTTGTAAGACTGAATCTTTTATATAATTGGAGGATCGTATTTATGGAAATATTACTCGAAGTTGAGTTATAAATTATGTAAATTTGGAATTATATGTATGTTGTACTGTAGTCATGATGTATAAAAGGATGTATCAATGTTTTGTGTAAGGACCGAGTCATTACTTGTGATGGAAATTGTTTATGGAGTTTAGAAATTGAAAATGTAGGTGAAAAGAAATTTGGGAATATATAAGAGATAGAGGAATCTCTGTCAAAATTTTTGTAAAAATTTATATCCTCAAAGTTTTTATCAGATGTAGAATAATTTTCCAAAATTACATGCTTATGATTCTATATAAAATATTAAAATCACATACCCGAATTTGGGTCGTGACAATAAGAGTAAATACCACATTATGGGTCTTACGTGAGCTTGGATAATAATCATCAACGTTGAGTATTCAATAAGAATTATTGAATCATGGTTTTTTGATAAATCATATTATCCATTAGATGTAAGGACCGTCCTGAGGAACAAAACAATTGGAAGGGCAAAATGGTTATTTAATGGCACTTCCAATTATTGGTATTTTTTCATGAGAATACAAATTCCATAAAATTGTTAAGGGTTTAAGTATATTAATTATTTGATTATGTATTTATTTTATATTCAATAGTGCAATTTTAGTTTTTTAGTGAAATAAACTAAAATTAATAGATTGGATTCAATTGTTTAAGAGTTGACAGGAATTAGGCTAAGTCTATTGGAGCTTGAATTTAAATAGCTCGCTCGATCCCCAATCTTCATGAAATTGTATGAATTACCTAAATTGAATCAAAAGGCCTAAGAGTTTTTTTTAACTAAAAGGATCAAAGACTTGGATTCAATGGAGCAAGCAAGAGTCTTATTGGACTCTTGCGTAAAAGGCAGTTCGGCCACCCTTAAAGAAGAGCGACTGTACCCACCTTGATGGACAAGGTGGCCGATCAGGCCACCTTAATAGACAATGTGGCCGATCGGCCGCCTTGGTGGTCAATTTAAGCCGCTATTCCACTTTGGTGGAGTGACGCCCACTCCAAGTCTCCTTCTCCAACCACACCTCCTTGTTTAGGAAAATTATGCAACAAGGAAAGTTACAAGCTAGAATTATAAGTTTACTTAGAATAAAATATTCCTATTAAATTAGGAACTAAAATAGAGTTTGGAAATGAATAAAAGACGTGATATTTATCTAAAAGTATTTGGAATAATTAGACATCACATATGTAATAATATATTAATTACATGTGAAATTAATGGATATTAATTAATTAAATTTCATTATGATAGTCATAATTAAATAAGAATTTACTTAAATACAATTTTAATAGGATTAAAATTGTGAATCATAGGAGGACTATGAGTGTGTGACCAAGGAGGATTTAAACTTCTCTTATTGAATGCTATAGCACATTGGCGTGACACAAACTTAAAAGTAAGTCTTTTATTCTTTTCTTGGGATCTAATTTTTTTTTTCTCAAATGCTTGTGTAGGTGGATATTTACACCTATTGATTCGAGGAAAAAGAAGCTCACACTTCTAGGTAATTCATATTCGTTCAAAGATTGGAAGATCAAGCAATTGATACAAACAAAAGGTACCAATCTATTAGATTTGTTTCATGTTTGTTCCAAATTCGATCATTGCTCAAAAAAAATTGAACAGTTTTTGTTTTATTTTCCGCTAGATTTTTCCCTTCAACTTATAATTACTTATCAAATAATGCAAGTCTTCAAGATTACGTGTCCAAAGAAAAAGTATTCTTCATTATTTTATTTAAGTAAGAAATGAATTAATGGAATTGTAATTTATCATAAGATTCATAACCTATAAATTAATGGGTTAAATGTTTCTTTCGGGTAACTCGTTAATTTAATGGGTCATGTGACTCATGTTGGGTTTTGATTTATGACACAATAAGCTTAACGGGCCGTATTCGAGTTAAGCAAAAAGTTGACAAGCCGTGTTTGTGTTTATACAAACATGACATGATAGCCCATATTGAAGTCTGACCACATCTCCAACCATTCAAATAAAAGTAACATTACTTTTTCCAAAGTTTTTGCCAAAATTATGGGTGGGCACGGTTCGGTTCGGTTCGGTTTTGGGAAAAATCGAACTTGAACCGGAAATATTTCGGTTTACTTAAAATTGAACCGGTTTAAACCGAATAAGAGATGGTAAGCCGAACTGAACTGAATTGATTTTAATCAGTTCGGCTCGGTTCGGTTCATTTCGGTTTTGAGCCTAATGGGCTTGATGAGTCTTTTTAAATTTTAATAGCCTAAGCCCAAATAAAACCTAACTAATAATATTTAATTTATAATTCATTAAAAAAAAATTGAATAGACAGTAAATTCATTACATACAAACATTCAGTTCAATTTTTAAAGATATAAAAAAAAAACCATCGGTAAATACAATACATAATAATATAATAAAAATAACAAATCCAAACTCTAAATCAAGATTACAACTAGAATAAAAACTTTAAATCAAAATTACAACTAAAATAACAATCCAAACTCCAAATCAAAATTACAACTAAATTAAAAACTCCAAATCACATAATGAGAGTAAAATAATTCCAACTTCCTGCATTCAGTACCAAAAAAACCCTCTAAAACCAAATCTTCAAGATGTTGTAATTTCAAAATAGATGGCAAACATTTATCTATAATTTTCACAAACATAAAATCAAACAGAAAAAAAAAACAAAGAATTAGATACTGATCGGACTATTTTATACATATTTTAGGTCCCAAATTTCATATCAGTTTGTTCTCGTTTTCGAGCGTATTTTTGTATATTATATGTTTGTTGAGCCATGTGTAGGTACATATTCCCTATTTCATGGTTTTGAGGGTAAAGATTAGATTGGGAGGCAAAAGGAGCTAAAAACGAGAATAAATTGAAGTATTCAGAGTGCCGTGCCTCACCGTTGATACAGACCGCGATGTGATCTAATCCCAATCGTGGCCAAGAAAATCTAGATGTTTCCACGGTTGATCCATCTTCAAGCAAGATTGCAACACCGAGACCGCGTGCATGAACCCCTCTGATATTCCGACAGCTTATGGGTTGAAATTGTATTGGCTTGTGCAGAATGTCTGACTTGTGGGTGTCATAACTCTCTTCCTCCTATCTAACCATGAAGAGATCTTTATATATTTAAAACGGTACGGAAGTCTAGTTTTCAGAACTTTTTATGGATTGCAATTCCGACTTTTCTGGAGGAAGTTATGCCTGTTTGAGTAACTAGTGTGTAGAGCAGAAATGCAATTCGGCGGGCAAAACGGCGGGTAAGCCAACAGCCGTTCTGATAGCCGATTAGGACAGTAGGTTCATCACCAATTCGGCTGGCACTATATGGCTGCCATTTTGACCACCAAATGGCTCCTGGAGGTTGCATTTTTACCCGAAATTGAGGGGCATTTTCGTCCATTCACTATCATTTCATACCCTAACCTCTCAACACTATATAAACACCTTTTCATCTCCTCTCTTCACAATTTTATAGACCCAAACTTCATCTTCTTCAATCTTCTTCACCAATTAAGAGAGAGAGAGAGAGCTTTCAAGAGCATCCATGGAGGTTTTCCTCCATGGATGTCTCTCCCACACCATTTCTACCCATTACCCACCACATTTGAGAGTCGATTGTAAGGAGATAGGAGTGGTCTATGACCAATTTCGATCTAGGGATTTATGGAGCACTTGGAGGGATTTCTTCAAGGGTTGTCTCCTTTAAACTCATACTCTTTGTATTTCATGTTTTCTTAATTGTGTAAACCCCCACTTGGGAATATTTGTAAATATAATTTGTGAATCAATATAATGTGTGGTTGTTTTTATATCTAATATGTGTTTTGATTCATTCTTACTTTTATTGAATATATCTCTATCTTGAAATGCTTCTGTATGGAGATTGGAAATTAATATATGTTCATGAATGGGATTATGAGTAGATTAATGTAATTGTAGGAGTAGTTGTAATCAAACGTCCCATTTGTGTGTGTATGTTGATGGAAAGTCGAATTTGCATGTGTATGGATGGATTAAAGTGAATTAGAGTTAGGATTGTGCCATTGGAAAGGCCATTTCGGGCATAGACTTGACTAATTAGCTAGGAAGAATGAATGAACTTGTTAATTGCCATATTTAAAGAGGTTTGGTTCATTGTTTTTGCTATATATTGGACTTTGGCTACTTCTCACGCTAGGGGCTCTAGGTGAGTTGTGGTTGGAGTTACAATAATTGGGAATCCGGCTATTTCTTGCGCTAGGGGCTCTAGGTAAGTTATGGTTGGAGGAACAATTACTCTTTCACATTCATTACACCTAAAGTTGCCATTTTACAATTACCATGTTAGTATTGGGGCTCAATCTAGCATTGGTTTGTAGAATTGGTTCACAAATGTCGGTTGCGGTTTAGTGTTTGAGAGGCTCTCGACACACTCTTCAACCGTTAACTCTATGAATGGATATAAATCGGATTGAGGCAAGAACGAACCCTTAACTTAAATTGGATGAACTTAATGTCTAACAACCCACTTGTGTGCACTTATGTATGGTGAACTTGTAAACCCTTGTGTGACCACTTTCATGCATCTCTCATATCCACCATTTTATTATTTCTCATTTAATCACCATTCTCACCCCTCCATATTCTCTTGTTTATTTTTATATTATTTTTCTTTACATTTTCTACACACACAGCACCACTTCACACACCATTCTCACCCTTTCCGCATTCTATTTACATGCTTTCCCTAAACTCTAAAACTTGAAACGGTTAACAAACACATCCCTGCGGAACGATACCCTTGCTTGCACGATGTACTAGTTTTATTTCTATATATGTCTTTTAACTCGTGCCTTATAGCAAGGTTGATTTATTATAAATGTTTGACGATACTTTCAACAACACAAAAATCCACTCGTCAGATACTTAAGATCTAGATCTTTATTAAAAGAATCAAACAAACAACATCGAAAATTAAATTACCAGCAAGTAAGAGAGATCCAAGATGGTCGCGTTCGAGACATCGATCATGAATGACAACTAAAGAACAAAACCATAGATGCACAAAATCCATTTCAAGGCAAAAAATGAACAGAATTGAAGATCAAACCTTTGTTAACCAAATCAAAAAAGAAAAGCTAACCTTTTTTGAAACATATTGGACTAGCCGAAGCCTTCCATGATTTTCGGTCAACTATCTTTAGATTCTTCTACTGATTTCACGTCAGCCTGAAGGTTTTGTCTCGTCGAAGCTTTCGTTGGAGATGAAGAAGAGCAGATCAGATGTGAAACCAAAAAAATAAAAGATAAGAAGAAAATTAGAAAAAGAAGAAGAGTCAGGTGTTGACAAACCTTGTACGAGCAGATTAGATGTTGTGGAACAGAGACACAGAGTTGAGACGGGCGTAGACCGGATGTGAGGAACTGAGTTGAGGAACAAAGAGGTAGAGACGAGAGAAGAGAAATCAGAGTAGAGAAGTCTGTGGGTTGTGGCTGTCAAAGAATGAAAGTAGGCTAGGGTTTTTTTTTTTTACTTTTATATGCGGTTTAATCGGTTTAAACTAGTTTTGGAAAACCAAAACCGGTTTGAACCGAAAACTTTTCGGTTTTCAGCTTTTGAAACCGGTTTAAACCTAATTCATTATACAAACTGAATCGAACACCCTTTTTTTGGGTTCGGTTCGGTTCCGAACTTAGTGCCCACCCCTAGCCTAAATGATTTGTAGCAATTATATTAAGATCTAATATTACTCCGATCAATGTTTGTTCGAAATACTTGGTTTTTTTTATATCTTTCAAAAAAAATCAATTTTTACAATAACCTTTTAAGGAAGTATGTGTACAGGTATGGTTAGTGAACATAAAAGAAACTAAATGTGAATATCATTTATGGCAACACAGCTAATCATGTGTTGAATATTTTCTATTATATACAAATGCAACTAATGTATGTGCATATATATGGTTAGTGAACATAAAAGTAACTAAATGTGGATATTACTTATGGCAACACAACCAATCATATGTTAAATAGTTGCTATTACATACAATTAATTAAGTATTAACTAATATTAGAGTCTTAGGGAATGAATATCAATTAATGATATTTACCAAATTTAGGATGCTTATTCTATATTTAGATGTAAAAATTAATTAGGTCTTATTTACAGATAATATATATATATATATATATATATATAAACTAACTTAACTTTTATCCCAAACCCACCTCTCATTTTTAATTTCTATTTTGCCCTTGAAATAGTAATCTATTTCCCTATATAAACTCAATTTTACGTAGTGAAAAAATCACAAAAAAAGAGACACTAAGAAGAAAAAAACACCAAACATGACAAGGAAGAAGATGAATCTTGCATTACTTGCGAATGATAGTGTTATGAAAGTGAGGCTTAAAAAAATGAGGGTTGGGTTATATAAAAAAGTGAGCTTTTCTTAGCAAACCAAATAAGAGTTTTCAGGTCGGTTTCGTCAAGGCCATTACCTTAATCAAAATTGTACATGATATTTTAGGCCGCCATTTCTTTGTTTTTCCTATGTTGCTTTTTTTAATTCCTCATCCAGGTTACCAACCCTTTTTTGCAGGTAAGTCTCTTCATTTATCATCTTCTTGCTCCGCTCCATCTCTGACATGCTATGGAACCTCGCTAGTATCTCTTCTACTTTCAGGTGATATCCCCTACCATATCACCTGAAAGTAAAAGAGATACTATCGAGTTTTCATAGCATGTCAGAGATGGAGCGGAACATGAATATGATGAATCAAGAGACTTAACTGCTAAAAAGGGTTGGTAAACTGGATGAAGAATTAAAAAAACACCAGAGGAATAACAAAGAAACGAAGCCCTCGAATCTCATGTAATATTTTGAGCAAGGTAATTACATTGATAAACTAGACAAGACCGACATGAAAACTCTTATTTGGTTCATTGATTAAAAGCGCAATGAGATTTGTATGAGGATTGCATACCGTCAACAAGCTCCTCATTATCCTAGTTTTTTCTGCCTACTTCTCATCAACATCTTCATCTTGCTAATACTCATTATCAAGACCTAATATCAGTAATGGACCAAATGGCTGCCAACATCAAAGACAATGCTAGTGAATCGAATTATAAATATCATGGGAATTCACAAACAGAACCTGTCTAGTGGGAACAGTGGTTCGTCGATTTGTTGAACAACGCCGACTATATCAATGTGAGCAGTAGTATGGTCGGGCTAAGTGCTTCTTATCAACCGTTGATGGCCCATGAGGATTATAAATCATATTTTGGTGGTTCTAATAACAATGAAACTGTTATGGGTCTACATCCTCACAGGGGCGAACCCACATAGAGATCAGGTGGCGCCCGTGCCCCACCTCAAATTTAAAAAAAAAAATCATTTTATGTTTATATATATATATATATATATCACAAATAACACACTATGACATATGTTGTTACACAGCACTGCTGATTTATTGTCTTCATTCCATTAGTTTTAGTCACTGGTTCAATCTCACTATAATCAAAACAAATACCTTTTGATATTTATTTTTATTTTACACTCGTTTCCAATTCCTTTATCAAATTTCCATTTTCTTCTACAACAAGATAATCCATTTTCTTTTTCCCTTCATTGTTAAATTCTTAACTACCCTTAATTTGTGGTTTACTTAATTCAATTTTATTATATAGTAAATTATCTTATCTATTATTATTTTGAAATTTTCTTATTTCTAATATTTTTAGTTTGACATACCTAACATATCCAATCAATAAACTCTAAAATCTCAAATTTAAATTTATTATATTAAAATAGTCCATCTATTATTATTTTTCTTTATTTTATTATTCTAATTTATTTAGAATCAATAATTAGAAAAATAAAAAATTCAAAAACATTTCTAGTAATATTTATTAATCAATTATTTTTGTATAAATTTAAAGTGAATTAATTATAAATACAAAACAAAATTTTTTTATTATAAAACTATATTTTAATTTTTTTACGAATAAATACTATAATTTCTCATTGTTCATGTTGTTTTTCTTGTTATTGTTTATTGTTTTATGGTTTTAATATTTTGTTTCTTGTTTTTAGTTCTTTTAAATGTAAGATTATTTAATTCATTTCGAGTAAGTATTCTATTTTTTTATATTAAAAATCCAATATACCATCATTTTTTATATAAAAAAACACATTTTATTATGATTTTAAATCTTCATTAATTTTTTAAAAATAATTGTTTTTTAGTTCAAGTGCCCCACCTCGTTAAAATTTCTAGGGTCCGCCACTGCATCCTCATAGAGATTTCAAAGGCCCTAATAAGTACTAGTGGGATATATATTCCCATGTTATTGCCACCGCCTTTTTTGCCTCCACATGATAGAGGTAGTGAAAGTGGAAATTATTTTCCTAAAGGACTACAACCTCATCGTGGGGGTTTTAGTGGATTTCAGGGATCAAGAAAATGATATGACCATGGACTCCTCCACCGTCTCATTTTGAAGGCAATGTCGATATAAATGATATTGCTCAAGACATGCAGCCTTATAAGAATGTAGAATTTGGTGGCAATGTCAATGGCGGTTACTCGGGGATGCCTTCAGAGTTATTTAGAGGTAACATTGCTACAAGTGGTGTTGGACTGCCCTTGAATTTTTATGTGTTTGTCTAGTTCTAAATTATTTGTTACTTTTATCGAGTTTGTTTTAAGTTCTTATGTTTTATGTCTCATTCGATTTGAGTCATGTGTTGTTCATGTATGCCGTAGAAACTCTTATGTGCCATATTATAATGATATGTTTGTCCTTTCAAAAACGATGTTGTGCGTTTCTCTTGCTTTTAAATGATTGTGTTGCTTCTTTTTTGGTTCACCATCATGTCGTTGTTGCGCTACAATTAAACAGATTAATGTTATGCTGATGACGGACGGTGGAGATCAAAATAATAAATTAAAAAAAAAACAAAACTAATTGATGAAATGGGTGGAGTAGATCAAAAAACTTTTTAAAGTGATTTAAAAAAAAATTGAGGGTAAGGGATCTAATTCAATGAATATATGTGCATGGGTGAGATTCATCTACATCACTTGAATGTAGTCTATGGAATTAAATTAAAAAAAATTAATTATATAAATTTTATTAATTATATATCAAAAAATAATTGAAAACTAATAATAATAAAAAACTGATATCAAAATCTGTAAACAAAATTAATAATAAAATAATAAAATTGTTAACCACCAAAAATGGCCGAAGAATCAAGGAAGCACTTTCCCCGACACACTGTAGCAGAACCAGGACCGGACCAGGAATTCCCCGTACACCCGAAGCCAGCCCGATCCCTAAAACAATCAGGCTTGGCGTGGCCCCGTTCTACCCTCTAACATTGGCCTTAGACAAGTGTTGGGGCCCTCGATACCACCGGGATCGACCGGCATACCGAGATGACCCGATTCACCCAATCGCACCTAAAGAAGCTGCCTAAAGACCCAAATTCTCCCAAGAGAGCCGAAGACACCTTAAATGTTGAAAAACAATCTAGAATCACTACCAAAGTCGCCAACAAACCCGTGAAGAGTTGATGCAAGCCCTAGATGATGAACCAGCACGTCTAAAGAAGGAACCCATATGTAGGACATGGGGTAGGTGGGCATTAATTTAGCCCAGATGACAAAGGAATCGAAAGATAAGGGATTGACGGTCTCGATCGCGCTACATCGATCGACATCAACGGTCTGATGGCGGTCCAGCTCAGTCCTACCTCAGGTCAACCTCAATCATCACCAATTAGGAACTTGAGTTCCAGCATGTAGAAGGGATGTAAAAAGCACCTAGGCAGAAAGGGGAAATAATGGGAAGAAAGGCCTGACAATAGCAGCGTGGCAGACGTTGGCACTGTCCCCTCAGCAAGCCCCACTTGTGAAAACGACCTTTCCAACTAGCTCTAACTCATCCTGGCCATCCAAAACCAGGGAAAGTGCCACATGATCTCTTACGGAGCACCCACGTCGACACTAGGGCATATGTAGGACCATCCTAGCCTTCCGGGGCATGTGTAGCGCATGTGCCCCATATAAACAGACGGTAGAGATCTCCTAATGGTTATCCGGCCTAAAAGAGAGGTCTCTCACCTACCTACTTCGACCTCCTAGTTAGCACTAGGGCACAACTGGAGTTATCACAGCCCTCCGGGGCATGAGCCACTATGGGCCCAGTGCAGAAGAACGGTGAGGATGGTTCTAAGGGCTCCCACACTAGAGAACCCTTCTCACCTACCACATCTAAGGCACTCTATAAATACCTCAACTCAAGAAGAGTTAAGGGTTGGACTCTTGAAAGAAAAAAAAAACCCTGCTACTACTGTAGAACGACTGATCTCAATGGCGAAGCTCAAAAGTGTGTCACTTCCTACTATAGAACGACGGGTTTCCTTTGTTAAACCCCTGTTGTGAGAGAGAAGAGAGAGAGAGAGAGAAATAGATAGTCCATCAAACAAGTTGTAACCAATTCCGATGAATACGAATCACGATTTATTCACTTTGGTATAACTTGATACTTTATTGATATAATCTAGCGTGAGTCGTGACCAACCCCAGTCGCGACCAGTACCAGCATTCCTGGGAACCAGTCCAGGCTAACCATTGGTATATCCCGGTCTCGTACAACCAGCGGTACCTGCTCTCCATACCAAAGCCTATACTCCTATCGTGCCCTAAACCACGACCAGGCTCGCCAATCCACTCCTGGGCCCCTCCAACCGTAGAGTACTTCTCCATCCGGTCTATGTGTTGTCCAAGAAGCCAACACTCTATTTTTTGGACAACAAAAATAACAAAAACATATCCCATCTTCTCCAAAAATCAGATCTTATCTTTCGATCTTCGCTAAAAACCAGATCCCATCTTCAATACCCATCAGATCCCATTTCAAATCTAATTAAACTTTCCCTCCCAACAACAATCTCTCTCTAATTCCTCTCTCTTAGCCGTCGACAAGGATATTGACTCTCTCTATCTCTCTTTGGTTCTCTCCCTCTTCACCGGCACTGGTGGTGGTCTTTTAGGTGTGAGGCTAGGGCATGTGTTTGGTACTAAGTATGTGTTTGTTGGCTAGGTATGTGTTTGGTGTTTTGCTTCTTCTTCTTCTTCTTTTTTGGCTTATTTTTATGGTGATAATTTGGTGAGATTGATAATGGTGATGAAGATTGTGGTGTTTAGGGGCACGGTTTGTGTTTGTGGTTATTGAAATTAGTTTGGTTTGTGTTTATTTGATTTTTTGGAGATTGATGATGCTTTTGGACAAGAAGATGATGTTTTTCATTTTTTGTTGAAAAGATCTCTACAAAAGATTATTTGCTTTTTGGAGAAGACGATGTTTATCTTTTCTTTCTTTTTTTATTTTTTATTTTTGAGGGATCTAGATTTAGTTTTGGTAGAGATCCAGATTGAATCTCCACCGTCGATCTTGAGAGATAGACCGAGGAGATCCAATCATTCTTTTATTTTTATTTTTTTTCCATTATTTTGGTTTTTTATTTTTAATTATGTTTTTTTATTGGAAGGGCAAGATTGTCCCATTAAAAAGCAAAAGATTCTAAGGGTAAAGACGTCATTTTGCAATCTGCTCATGTCAGAATAACACTTTCCATCCAAAACTAACGGTATGGTTGAAAATGGCCAATATCGAAAAAAGAAGGTGTAAAATGACCAATACCTTAAAAGTTAGGGCGGGAATAATAATATCCCTATAAAATATGTTATCTATACAAAAATCCTAAATAAAATAAATACACGATTTATAAAATTTCTTTGAAATACTGGGATTTTTTTGACAGAATAATCAAAATATTAGAATTTATGATATAAAATATGTTAATTATTCAAAAATCCTAATTAAAATAAATAAATAGTTCATTAAAATTTCTTCAAAATAATGCAATTTTTTTGATAGAATCAAAATACTGCAATTTATGATATAAAATATGTTACCCATTCAAAAATCCAAAGGAACAAAGAACTAATTAACAAAATTTTACCTACAACAAACTACTATATCTTTCAATTCAAATTTTTTACATGAAGAATTAATTCCACTCTAATCCAAGAAAATAGGAAGAGAAGAAAGAAAGGGAAAAAAATTAAAAAAGTATTTAAGGAGTGAAGGATGAATGTCATTTTGATGGTAAAGTGCGTAAGTAGAAGAGAAAAAAACATTAAGGAGAAAAAATTAAAAATAAATGAGGTAAGATAATTATTAAGTTAAGGAGAGAGAATAGAGAAAATAAGAAATTATATAAAAGTATTGATGTAAGAGATGTTAGGTTTTGGCTTGCATTCCCAAGTGAACTCCAATGTTAACCAAACGAGACTCAAATGATGTGAAAGAGGAAACTTCCTAAAAACGTGGGAAACGTTTGGCAGTCGGAGATCATGTTTAAGGGAGGCTTGAAGACTAAAGAAGAACTGCAAAATTGGATTCCGAAAGGAACCGCCGCGTGGACCGCAGCGCTAGCACAATGCAAAGCCAGTGGTGCAGACCGCAATCAATTCCAGTAAGATCAGCATGGTGTAAACCGCGGCAAAGGCAAGAGGTGCAGACCACGGTATTCTAAGCGGTCGTTTCTAGTAACTATTTCACAGTGTAGGGCATATGTGGCCAACCGAGACCCAAACCGCGATGACGATGTATTTTGCACATATTAGGAAAGGTGTGCACGAAAAATGAAAGGTTTTCTTCTGGAAGTTCTTATGGTTAAAGGAAAAAGAGTTTGTCTTCGTGCATAATAGGAAAGTCTTATACGTAAAGGAAAAGGACTTTGTGTTGAATATGAAATCTTGTGCGTGAAGAAAAGTGTTTCCTTTCAGGATTCAAACTTCATTAGTACTCTATTATAAATACATGTAATATTTGTTTAACGAGTGTGGGGTAAAAAGAAACACTTGTAACATCCGTCGGGGGATCTAGAGGAAACCCATGGGAATATCTAGGGGGGATCCAAGGAATATCTGGGGATCGAGACGAGAGATCCGTGAGTAATATTCAGGGGAGACCTAGGGGGATATTAAAAGGTGTACTCAAATAAGGACCCAATGAGCGTTGTGAGTTGAAAGCTAGGATGTAAGCTCAGGTTGTTTGGGGTTTGGGGTTAGAGAGAGAATCCTGAGAGTGTGTGGTAGTGAAATTTTACTACATATTGTTTCTTTTCTCTGTCGTCTTAATGGCCAGTGGTTTTTTTCCTGATTTAGGGTTTCCACATATATCTTGTGTTCATGTGTAATTGGTTTATTTTTTCTCATCTTATTTTTCTGCTAGTAGACGTTAACTATTATGTGGTGAATATTAGGTATGCGATTCCGCGTTCATCGGTTTAATTCCCAACAACTGGTACTAGAGCCATGATTGGCGATGGCAGTGTCAAGTCTTTACGGGATATCGTATGGAGAACTTAGTGGTATTGGGATGATGATTGATGATGATTCACAGGTGCCTAATATGGGTTTAGCAAAAGAAATACGTCTTGAAATCAGTTTCAAATTCAGTAGGGGTTGATGGAGGAAGAATATTGATAGAGGGGAATTTTGGCTTGTCGTAGGAAGTACAAGTCATGGAAATCCGATCTGGGTTACACAAGGTGATAAAGCTCGATAAATGTTGGTGTGGTGTGGAGCTAATCCAGCAAAAGCGCTCCAAGTGTTGCCAGCAGTAAGTCTTTCACCGGGTTTGGTGATACCAGGATACGTTTATCCTTTTGGCATGTTACTTCACTATCATGTAGAGAATATGTTGCTAGTGGTGACCACGATTCCTGTTCCGGTTCCGATCGGAACAAAAACTAGAATCAAAACAGGATCTGAAACCAAGGGGACCGGTTCCAGTTCTCCCGGTTCCAGTTTTGGTTCCCGGTTCTGACCGGTTCGAACCTTTAAAAAAACACACAGTCACCTAGAATCATTAACCCCAAATCACAAATTCACAATCATCCCCAACCCAAACCATCTCCTCAATCTCATATATCTCAACCCACCATCCACATTCATCACCAGTATCATCTCTCTCTCTATAAATATATATATATATATATATCTCGTCGTCAACGGCCACCACAAAAACAATCCCAACCACCACTACCCTGTGAATCGGCCATCATCACCACCACACCAACACCCAAACATTTTCTTCTCCTCTCAACCAGATTCAAATCAGAAAAAAAAAACAAAATCAAACCCCAAATCCGATTCTCCATTAACCTGATTCACAAACTGTGTGATAACTAATAATATCGAGATCGATGTCAGAATTGGAATATTTGGGGATTAATTTTAGGGATTTAGGTTGGATTTTAAAGAAGATGAAGAGAGAAACTAGAGAAGCTGTGTTAGGGTCGTTATTTGAGAAAGCAAAGTTTATATAGTCTAGTTAATGAACTCGAAACAACGAATCGTTTAGAGCTATCGTAGAATAAATTTAGGGTTTTTTTGTGTCTGACTCAAAACGACACCATTTGGTGTCCCCAGGTGCCTATCTTAGTTAATATGAATCTGTTGTAGGGAATCCTTCCCAACGGATCTATCCTAGTTAATATGAATGAGCTGTAGGGAATTATTTCCCAATAGTCCTAGTAAGTCTAGAGTCCTTGTAAGTTCCTCAATTTTATGATTGGTTTATTTCGCTGACAAACCACATTGGGGCAAATTGTAAGGATAGTCTAGGCATTCTCAAAACCTCAAGACCAAGAGCACTTCAAAGGTATATCACTTGTGATTAATTCTTTAAAGAGATCTAGTTGTACAACACACACACACACACACACACACATCTCATGCATTCTCATATTACTTATACTTTGTGTATTTCTTTTAGGTGCATTTTTATGTTATAACTCTCTTCATGCATGATTTAATTCCTTGTATCTTGTGTAATTTATTGGCATGTCATTTAGGCATTAGATTGCATTTTTAGTTAGGGTTGTTGTTCACTCGCCTTTGATTCGTTGTTCTAACAGCAGCTATTAATGGCATCGTACATTTTGCCACGTCACCGTTGTACACTCGTTGTTCGTACAAGCTGGCACCTGAATGGATTTTTATCCTCTGGTGTATCGTTGTTCACTCGCCCTACGTACAGCGTGTGAACAGCGATTTTGGTTCAATATGTCTCCGCTGGTAAGTCGCCATTGTATCGCTGTTCACATGTACAGCGACTTGATGTCCAAATTGTGGTCGTTGGTGACCCGTTGGTAATCCGCTGTTTGTACAGCGGTTTTCAGGATTTTGTTCTTCAATTCTCATGTGACCCTGTTGTACAGCGGCAATACATATAACGGGTGTATAGCAGTCAAGGCAATTTTTTCAAAATGATGCAGTTTTGATTTGACCTCATATATATGCATTGTGTTCTCTCTAGTTAGTTTTCAAGAGTCCTGAAATCCTATTTTTGACAGACTAAGTGTTCTTTAAGAGAGAGAGAGAGAGAGAAACTCCCAAGTACCAATCTTTACTCACCCAAACACATTCCCATGAGCATTTAGTATCATTCAAGCATCATCTCATCATGGGTAGTTCTTGCTTTCATTGACTAGGTAATTTGAACATGCCCTAGAACTTTTATTTCACTCTTGTGTTCACATTTGCCTAGGATTAGCATTTATTGTATTTAGACTTTAATATCTAGGATTGTTGCTTGTTGCCATCTTGAATTCCTAGATAAGTATTTAGTGTTGGCTAGCATTAATTGCATATTATAATATTGCCATATATTCACATAAGTTGTTTTATCTCTTCATTGATTGTTAAGCCTTTTGACTAAGTGGATTAGTGCACAAGCAATTGGTCTAGAATCAATATCAAAGGCCCGTTGGGTAGAGTGAAGGGGTTAGTGACCAAGAATGGTGTAACTAGAGGTTAACTTAGGTTGTAAACTTTCATTCAAATAGTGGATTTGAGGACAGTGTGGCTAGAAGGATAGCATGTGAGTTGTGCTCAGTTAGAGGGTTTCTCATGTAAATCAATATTTGTGTTTTTATTATTTTCCGCAAATTTGCTATTGATTGCTTGCTTGCTAATATGGGGTAAAATTGTTGATATTGATTAAGTCGAAAAATTGGTAATTAATCAATTAAAACATATTCACCCCCCCCCCCCCCCCCCCCCCCCCCCCCCCCCCCCCCTCTCTAGGTTAGTTTAGGCACACTTAAATTATTTTAAATTGATATCAGAGAGGGTTCCTAAACATACTTAAGTGATCATTGCTCTTGTTGGGTGTGTCTTGCATTTTTGCATTTTGATTGTTGCATTCATTAGCATTCATCTCATTCATACCCAAATACAATGAGTGGGAACGGAGGTGGACATGAGGGAGCCTCTAGCACAAGACCCTATTTGCTCACCGGGGTGAACTATGCCTCATAGAAAAGCAAAATTGAGTCCTACATTTGGCAAATGGATAACCAAGCATGGATGGCAATTGAAGCTGGCTACACGCCTCCGGAAAAGCCTCTTGAAGATGAAAGTGTAGTTCCCAAGCCAAAGTCGTAATGGACAACTTAAGAGTTTGAAGCATCCAAATAGAAAAACAAGGCCATGCATGCCATTCTTTGTGCAATGGATGACGACCAATACAAGTTGATCCAAAAAATCTGGACTGCAAAAGAGGTATGAGAGGTTTCTAGAGATGGTCCATGAGGGAACCGAGGTGGTTAAGGACTCCAAGCTTCAAGTCCTTCAAACACAATTCGAGTAAATTAGAATGGGGGATCATGAGTGCTTCAGCGACTTTCAAGTGAAGTTGATGGACTATCGTCAATCAAAACCAT
Source organism: Dipteronia sinensis (assembly GCA_033220585.1). Taxonomy (NCBI): domain Eukaryota; kingdom Viridiplantae; phylum Streptophyta; class Magnoliopsida; order Sapindales; family Sapindaceae; genus Dipteronia; species Dipteronia sinensis. The sequence goes on from CM065645.1 coordinate 32,847,163, forward strand.
CAACTAGGTGACCCGTACTCAGATAGGAGGATCAAGCAAAAGATTCATGAAGTCGCTTCCCGATAGATTCGAGTCTAAGGTGAAGGCAGTTGAAGAAAATAGTGACTTCAAAACCATAAAGCCAAATGAGTCAAGAAAGGGTCCTACACTTTCACCACCAAAAAAGCAAAAGAGCATAGCCTTGAAGACCTCCAAAGTAGATAAGGAAGAGGATGACTCGGATGAAGAGATTGCCCTTATGGTGAAAAGGTTCAAGAAGCTCATCAAGTTTGAAAATAAGAGGTTTGGTTCCAAGGGAAATGAGGTAAAGAAGAAGACTCATTTCAAGAAAGTTAAGCCAAGCCAAGAGAATACCATAAGAAAAGGGATCTAATGTTTTGAATGTGGAGGATTTGGACATATATCCACCGATTGTTGCAACTTGAAAAACAAGAAGAAGGGATAGGCAATGGCCGCCACATGGAGTGATAGTGGTGATTTAGATGAGGAAAAAAGATCCTCGGATTATGAAAACCATGTAACAAACTTTATTGCCTTCGCATCCTCTCTCAAAAGTAAAGAAGCAATAGATAATGAAGAGGAAGAAAAACAAAGTGAAGATAACTCAAGCGATAGTGACTCCTCATCTCATTCCACTAATAGAGATGTAGAAGACATGGACCTTAAAGGGTTCATTGAGCACTTTCAAAGCTCAAGGTTGAAAATGAAGAAGGAGATTCGAATACTCAAAAAAGAGAATCTCAAGCTATCAACAGAGGTAACTAACTTGAATGGAGAAGTGAAGATAGCAAAGAGGAATGAGGAAATGATAGCGAAGGACCTTAAAGAAGCTTTGGAGAAGATTGCCAAGATAGCCTCAAGCACCAAAAAGCTTGACCATAATGTTGGAAGTTGGTAAGAGGCCAATTGACAAAAGAGGTATTGGTTATGAAGATGACAATGAGACCACTTCCTCAAGTAAGATAACGTTTTGCCAAAAGCTTGGTGTTAACAGAAAAATCCACCCGGGGTGAATATCTCAATTAACACCCTCGACACTGCTACCCCTGAGGTCGCAGGGAGTGTGGTAGGTACTTCGTACCGTTGTTCTGGTAAGGTGAAAACATCATGGTACGGTAGGTACCTTAAGAGAGGTAGGATAGGTAGGAGAACAATCATCCCGCCCATCTAGTGTAGTAGGCTGGTACCCGATCCTAGTATCTGATCCCGGTACCTGGTCACCTCTTTAGATGCCTTCAATATTCCCCCAACCTAGATAATGAGCCAGGAGAGGTACATGAGAGCTAGGACCAACATGGTCGGTACCTAGCACGCATACATAACAAGGAGATAGATGGGAGAATGACAACTCTTTTAGTAGTGGTGGACTGACCTAGGGGGAAAAAGCATCACGATTGATCACATGCTGAAAAACCCCCAGGCAGTATCCATTAGAAGGGAGAAAGACCATTCTTTATATTTATATTCCTCGAGAGGTGCTCCGGAGAGCTTACATTAATACAAACTGAGTCCTGGTAGGTCACAGTTAGAGGGGTACCATTTGGTACCGGTAGATTCATGGCGAAAACTGATATACATAGCAATCGATACAATTGTGGTGTAAAGGGAATTCGGGCAGGGTTCTTTTTACACTCCAGGCGATGGCGAACTCATATTCCTAGTGGGGAAGTTGGCGAAATCAGGGATCAGAGACATCTTAGAGATATTGAGATGTAGGAGAGCTATTAGAGAGAATATCGGACTGGAGAAATATGTCGGAACCCTTGAGATGGAGATATTCGAGAGAGCTGGTGACGAACCCAGAACCAGAGCTGGTCGATTGTCTTTATTGTTCGAACCCCATGTTGGAGAAATGTCCGACTGGAGAAATATTAAGAAATCGACCCCTTTTCTTGGAGAGTGACTTGTTATATTTATATTTGTTCATCCTTGTTGCCCACTCCATTGGTTTATCGACATTAATGAGTTGAATATCTTCTCATTGATGGAGTTGAATATCTTCTTATTGATGGAGTTTGATTATCTTCATTAATGAAGTTGACTCCCTCATTAATGGCGTTGTGAATGGCCATTAATGGAGTTGACTGATTCCCTCATTAATGGAGTTGTGAATGGCCATTAATGGAGTTGATTGATTCCCTCATTAATGGTGTTGATTATCTCCCTTAATTTACCAGAGAGGTCAACTTTCTCTTTTACGTTGCTTGAAGAAGAATTCTGACTCTGTATCCCGGTGGTATGGTACACTGGTGTACCGAAGTGCTCGCTGGTGTGGCGCTTGTTCTAGCATGCTAGTACCTCTTCTGGTTCCATTCTTCTTACTTGGCGGGTAGGATACACATTCTGGTTAGATCCTGGACTGATATCGCGGTACTTGGGTACCGGGTAGATGTCGCAGTACCTAGGTACCAGGTAGGAGGTATCGTGGTACCTAGGAACCAAGTAAGAGGTATCATGGTATAGCCTTGCTTGGTACCTGGTAGACTGTGAGACGTGGTATTGACTTCTTTCCGGTTCATGGTGTACAGCATCCCCGGTATCTAGGTATTTGTCCCGATCTAGGTCCCACCAGGTACCTGCCGGATGGAAAATTCTTCTTTGGACCCCTGCCAAAAATGACTGTTAACACTTGGAAACTAAAGAACCCCTATCACCACAACATCCTAGGAAAAAGATTGATCTAGGATAGTGTTCAAAGAGTGCCCAAATGAAGATGGCACCAAGAGGTCAAGTTCAAGCTCAACCAATAAGAGCTCCACAAGCAAGCTTTCCACAACCTAAATCCCACCAAGCAAAAGGAAAAGTCATGCATACTCTACCAAGGAGGCAATCTCAACCGGTTCAACAACAAAGAAGAAGATAACTGATTCAACACCCAAGGCCAACTCAAAGACATAGAAAAGCTCCAATGTACCCATAAAGGAATGGTATGACTTTTTACTTTATTCTCACTTATCATTTTTGTGGTGTTGATGGTCACATTAGACCTAATTGCTTCAAATACATTAAAATGTGTAGAATTAAGAGCATGATTGAAAGAAATAGAGCTAGAGCTAGAGCTAGAGCCAAAATGCATGTTCCTAGGAAATCTGGAGTCAATTTGCATGATCCTAAGAAATCTATAGCCAATGTGACTAACATCACTAGAAAAGAGAATGTATCACCTAGGTGGATTAGAAGAGATGAATATTTTTGCTATGTGGTTTAAATTTCCTTGAAACCAAATGCCTCTAACACTTGGTATTTGGATAGTGGGTGCTCTAGGCACATGACGGGGAACAAGAGTTTCTTTGAATCTGTTATCATGGAGGATGGTGGATTTGTTACATTTGATGATGCATCTAGAAAGAAATTTATAGGGAAATGAACCATTTCCATTCCCGACTTACCCTCCTTGTCCAATACTTTCTTGTTGATGGCTTGCAAGCCAATCTTATAAGTATTTCTCATCTTAATGATGATGGACTCTCCGTTTTTTTTAATAAAAATGATTGCTCTATTTTGAAGCCAAATGGACAAACCTTGCTAAAAGGAAAGAGATCTAGTGAAAGGTGATATTGTTTTGAAGCTAGTGTTATCTCTTGCAATATGTCCAAGTGTGAGGAAGTTGAGTTGTAGCATCAAAGATTTGGCAACATGAACTATCGAGATTTGATGATCTTAGATACGTTCAAGGTTGTGAGAAAGTCGATGGTGTTTGTTGACCTTGTCAACAAGAAAAGCAAACCAACAACATGCACAAGAAGGGCAAGTATCTTACCACTAAAAAGCCATTAGAGCTTCTTCACATGAACCTCATGGGTCCTATGCAAACCGAGAGTCTTGGTGGTAACAGATATATTTTTGTTTGTGTTAATGATTTCTCTAGGTTCACATGGACTTATATTCTTAGAGAAAAATCTAAAACTTTTGAAAATTTTAAAATGTTTTGCACTAAAATTCAAAATGAAAAGAACTCACACATCAAAAGCATTAAAAAGATTATGAGTGATCATGGGAGAGAATTTGAGAATTCTTGCTTTGAAAGCTATTGCAATAGCTTAGGCATCTCCCATGAATTTTTGACCCCTAGAACTCCTCAACAAAATGGAGTTGTTGAGAGAAAGAATAGGGTCCTTCAAGAGATGGCTCGTGTGATGTTGCTTAGCAACAATGTCCCTTAGAAACCTTTGGACCAAGGTCGTCAATACGACTTACTACATAGGAAATAAAGTCTTCCTAAGGCCCAGTACTAGGCAAACTTCCTATGAGTTGTGGAAGGGTATGAAGCCAAATGTTAGGTACTTCCACTCATTTTGAAGCAAATGCAAAATTCTCAATAACCGAAATCAACTTCGCAAGTTTGATGCCAAGAGTGATGAGGGAATTTTCATTGGTTATGCCCTAAATAGTAAGGCTTATAGAGTATTCAGTTTGAAAACTTATGGTGTCATGGAATCATCTAATGAGGAAGTGTTTGTTGAGCAACCCAAGGGGTTTGTGGATCCACACCACCTCAATCATGTCTATCACCTCAAGAAGGCTCTATATGGGTTGAAATAAGCACCAAGGGCTTGGTATGAGCGCATTACTCTCTATCTTGTTGACAATGGCTACTCTAAAGGTAGTGTTGACGAGACCGTGTTCATCAAATGCAACAAAGATGAGCTTTTCATAACTCAAATCTATGTTGATGACATTGTGTTTGGTTTCACCAACAAGTCAAAAGTGCAATAATTTGTTGATGTTATGTCTCATGAATTTAAGATGAGTATGGTTGGTGAACTATATTACTTCCTAGGCTTACAAATCAAGCAATTGAATGATGGGATTTTCATATCTCAATCTAAGTATGCAAAGAACCTAGTGAAAAAGTTTGGCCTTGAGAATGTCAAACGTTGTGACATACCCATGAGTACCATATTGAAAGTGTGGACTAAAGTATTTATCGTGGCATGATAGATAGCTTTACTTGACCGCAAAATGCAAATATCAGTGAATTAGTTTTGAGAAGATCTAGGAGTGCTCAAGTTTAAAAAAAAAATCTAAGAGTTATTCTTTGAGGCTTTGAGCTTCTCAATCGTTCTTCAAAAAATATTGATTAAGTTACCCATTACTATTCTGCACTCCAAAAGTCATTCATATGAAGAAAAGAATAATGACCACAATTAATTATTATTTTTTAAAGAAAACAACAATAAATTAATTGCTAATGCCTATTATTGCAGTGTCTTTTGATTTTGAATTTACTAAATTATTAATTTGATTAATCAATTAATATTAGTGTATCCCTTTGAAAAAATAAATGCAGGACTTTAAATATTATATTAAGAATATTAAACATTCAGATTCATTGTATTTTTGTTGCACCGATTTAATAATTTTTTAAGCTAACCCATAAATAATAATAATAATTATAATAATAACAGAAATGAATGGGGAAAATAGAAATTAATATACATAATTTAATTCCAAATTTTCCACACGACAGACATGTGTCACCTTTAAGATTCCATTTTACTATATTATATAAATATATATAGATGGAGGGTTTTTCTTTTTGGAAGGAGAATGACTCGAATCTGCAATCTCATGTTGCATGTGTGGGGTTTTACCATCAGACCAATATCATATCATCGATTAGCCCATTATTGTTTGTGATATTGATTTATGAGTAATGTTATTTTACCCAAATTTAACGATCAAATGATATGGCAACACTTTGATCTATTCATTTAAATTGTGTCAAATTTAGACAAAATAACATTATTCTTGATTTATTTGAACACTAAATTCGAGTAAAGTAGATTACTCTCGATTTATTTGGGCTTTAGGCTTTATGTCTGCACTCTGTACACTATCACTAATATAATGTAGGAGTTGATATGAACCATTTATATGTGTGGGTTTAGTTTAATCCTATTAGGATTATGAATCATTGATGAGTTAGGATTAAGTAGCCTTTACCATAATAATTAATCACACATGCATGTATGTGATTCATAAAAATTTTGCTTTCCCAACCTGAGAAGTGGTGAGGAAAGGATTAGAAGATTCTCTCAGTAAGCTTATTAATGCTTACATATGTACTCAATAAGGGTAATTAAAATAAGTCTGACAAGACCTTCTAAAGCAGTGTTCTATGAGGTGTTTGACATAAGCAGTGTCTAGTGTAGACGGGTGAAATCAAATTAATTAAATGATACCTTTTTGAAAAATAAATTGCCGGACAGAGTCGGACACCTAACCCGTCTAAGAGCCTGCCTAATCGGACGCCTAACCAGTCTAGGAGTTCGGCCATCTAAGAAGACCGATTAGGCTTTACCGGGTCCGCCTAAGGCCAAGGCTGCCGCCTAGACCGGTTAACAGAAACATTTCAAAGACTAGAAGGCACAACATATGTGATTTCGTGTAGAAGTTGAACTCGTGACTGTATTACGTACTAGCTAGTCGATCGTTTAGATTAGACATTGTCATAGGGCAAGCCAAAGCAGGCATATATGTTTGGTAGAGGCCAGTCAACACCAAACAGGAATTAAAATGTTGAAAGTGGGATTATACGTAGTACAGTTTGAATGAGCACCAAGTGTTGTAATCTATTTTCCAGCATGTAGTGGTGATATTGTCATCAGTCATCACAAAATTAAAGAAAGTGATATCCATCTCAGTAGACCACTAAAATTGACAGTGATCATTCCACTAACTACAAGCTTTGCTTGATCATGCAGTAGTTTATCACTGTTGTACGTGGTATTGTTTGTTTGTTGTGCCTGTTGCTGGGCTGCGTGCTTGTTGTGTGTGTTTTGCGTGTTTGCATGTGTTTTCTCCATAACGCATTTTATATGCTACTGTTTTGCCGTACAGCTACTTCTCAACTCAACGTAACCGTAAAATAAAAAGTTCATTACAGAAAAACGTTCCTCTTTCAGTTGCTGAAATTCATCGATATACTTGTTCTCTTTTAAGTTTTTGGATAGGAGACGCAACTACAACGTACTAGTACCAATCCCAATCACATAAAGTTAGTTCGATCTACTCATGACATCATCTTAAGTCCTGTTAATTAATGATAAACATTGAACACACATCTGGCAGCCGTATACCAGAAAATTACTCTCTTTATCTTCTTTTCTTTTTTTTTTTAAAGGATACTCTTTTAATCTTTAATTAAAGTACTTGTCGAAAGAGTTTTCACAATTTCTCCCATTACGGACTCTCCAAATTACAAGATAACATGTTAGTGATCAGTTACATCATGTATATATTTTTTATCAGTTTACTGAAGTGATTAATAAATATTTGATAGGCTTACTTGTCCTGGGTGTCATGAGTTTGCATGAGAAGTAGATGTATAGGTTTAATATTTTAGAATATATATATGAATAAATATATATGAACAATTGATGATATGATGTTGTTTAATTTACGTGGCGCTGGCAGAGGAAGGGCTTCCCAGTTCCCACGTGTCGAGTAAGTGGTGCCAGCAGTGACATGCAATTCGACACTTAATGAGACTCTAAAACTATGATCTCTTATGTCTTCTCGATAACATCCCCAACAAAAATTCCAACTGACAGTGGGGTTTAACTTTTTCTTGATAAAAAAATAAAAACACTGATTGGGAGGGATGCAGTAGTGCGCTCCATTAAAGCTTTTAAAAGCAGACAATAATACACTCTCTGTCTCTCGACAAGACTCAGGTACTCGTATATTTATAGTATGTCTGTTGGTGTAGAGGTGGCTGAAACATAGAGGTGGAAACAAACAGCTATAACTAAGATTCATCAAAAAATATTAATGATATGATTTTGATGGAGATTCCCAGATAAGCTTTTTGTTTTCTTTTTAGTTTTGGATATTGTATTGCTCTTCTGCTAATATATCCCAATTCAACTTCTGATTTTCACATCATGGAAAGAGGACAGAAAACCAGCAGAGGCAAAGGCCTCAGCAAGTCATGTATTATGCTTATAGGTACTCTCTTTCTCTCTCTTGAACAATTAATAATAATAATTAGCTAGGTTGATCATAAATATTCGTTGTGTTGTGTAATTTGACAGTGATAGCTGGGAAGGAGAGGTTTGCTTTCAAGGGGGTGGCATCGAATCTAGTAACATATCTGACAGATGTGGTTAAGATGAGTAACTCTTCTGCAGCAAAGACAGTCAACAATTGGTGTGGCTTCACTTCCATTATGCCTCTGCTACTCGCCACTCTAGCTGACTCTTATTGGGATCGCTATTCAACTATAATCTCCTTCTCTTTCATCTATGTTATGGTCAGTAGTCCACATCTCACTATTCATCATCAGGGTCTTTCTTTAACATTCTTGGTCACTTTCTGGGGAGATTTCTGCTTTAATATTCTTGATCACTTTCTGGGGAGATTTCTGCTTTAATATTCTTGGATATTCTATCATTAATATTTAATATTTAATATTCATTTTGGTTACATCAATCCTATAAGGGTCTTTAATTAATATAAAATGAGCTTTCTTCAGGATGGAAAATGATTATCAAGAATTTTAAATATTATCAAGAATACATGCATGTTATGTTCTTAAAATTATTAATTTTTCTATTTTTGATCCTTGTATGTAATTATTCTATTGTACTATGATGGTGATCCTACTAAATTAAGAATTGGTCGCCCCGGTGAGGTGTTCCAAAGGAATTGGATTCTGATTCACACCCATCAGTAATGCTTTTCATGCTGTAGAGTAAAATAAGTCTAGTCATGTATCACTAAAAGTTATATACTGTATATAGTAACTGAGTGGGTGGCAAAATATGGTGGTCAAGTCCTACAATCTAGTGATGATTGACGAGGACTCCCTTTTCTCTGATGGGAAATATATCACTACATATATACCGGCCCTACTTGTCATCCATGTTTGAAATTTTTCCAAAAATCAATTTGATTTTTCATACTTTTCAAGCACAGTACTCTGGACCCTTATATGTTAAATACTTTTTGTCTTTATCGATCATGGATATTGATTGTTGCATGCTTTGTTCAGGGGCTTGGGGCATTGACATCAACAGCATTTTCTTGGACATCGTCCTCTACTAGCAGCAACAGCAGCAGAAGCTCCTCTGCTTTCCTGTATTGGTCCCTATGTTTGATTTCATTAGGCCAAGGTGGATACAATCCGTCTTTACAAGCATTTGGGGCTGACCAACTTGACAATGACGACGACCATGATGAGTTGCCAAATAGCGAAGACAACTGCAAGTCAAACAAGAAGAGTGTGTTTTTCACTTGGTGGTACTTTGGTGTTTGTAGTGGCAGCCTCTTGGGTGTCACTGTTATGTGCTACATCCAAGACACCTACGGTTGGGTACTCGGATTCGCCATCCCAACAATTGCTATGGTTACATCAACAATATCTTTCTTATGTGGAAGCCGGATATATACGTATAAATCCGATGAGAAAACTGATGCTAAATCGCCATTTTTGAGCCTTGTTCGAGCAATCAAAGCAGTTGCATCTAAGTTGATAGTTAGGACAACCACCTTATCAAAGGAAGAATCTGATTTGGAAGAGCTAGAGTAAGTAGCATTCTTATATTGAATTTCAAAATAAATTGCATGATCATGAGTTCTGATTATCATTTTAATTACTTGCTGTTAGGCTTCAAGAGAAACCTCTTTATCGTCAAAACTTGGGCGGCAATAAGGAGGACCTGGATGAGGATGAGATTTCCAAAAAGGGAAACTATCTTGTCGAAAATGCGAAAATAGTGATACGGCTCTTCCCCATTTGGACAATGCTCCTTATGTTTGCTGTGATTTTCCAACAGCCAGCTACATTCTTTACCAAACAAGGAATGACAATGAAGAGGAACATAGGTAGCAGCTTCAAGATCCCGCCTGCAACGCTGCAAAGTGCTATCACAGTTTCTATAATGCTTCTAATGCCTTTATACGACACAATTTTGATACCAATTGCGCGGAAGATAACCCGAAACGAAAAGGGTATCAATGTTATGCAAAGGATGGGAGTTGGTATGTTTCTGTCCATTATAGCCATGGTAATAGCTGCAATTGTGGAAACAAAGAGGCTTGAGATGAGCAAACAGACGGGAGATTCACAGTCAGATCAAACAGTGCCACTAAGCATTTTCTGGTTGCTACCTCAATACATTCTCTTGGGGATTTCAGACATTTTCACAGTTGTTGGAATGCAAGAGTTCTTCTACAATGAAGTTCCAATAAGAATGAGAACAATGGCCTTTGCGTTATACACAAGTGTTTTTGGGGTTGGAAGTTTCATGAGTGCTTTATTTATCTCACTAGTTGAAGCTTTCACAAGTTCAAGTGGTAGTAAACACAGCTGGTTCTCTGATGATATGAGCGAAGCCAGGATAGACAAATACTACTGGCTCTTGGCCTTGGCAAGTGCATTCAGTTTTCTAATATATCTTATTTTGTGTAAATTTTTCAAAAGTAGGAGTGATTTGGATTCTGAGATTTGTAAATAAGGATTTTGTCCATCCATTCCCTGTTAATGTAAATATTCAAGTTTTAAACCTTTGCATAGAGCATTGGCCTTCGATAGAGTCAAAAATGTTTACATCATTACACCAGCAATTAGACCTCATTCTTTCCAAAAACTCTGCATCCAAACATGCCCTTGGAAGAATATTAACAGTAACTAATCAAGATAATATGGAAGAGAATCACAGAAACTCTTTGGAGAGCAACAAATACACATCAATTAAACTCTTGTAGACTTGTAGTACACTGTTGAATCTTAACTAAAAGTTATTCACACAAACTTTTCTTATTTAGCCCAAAATTTGAACCTCATTGGTTTAACTCTCTAGGTATGAAAGAGATCATAAACTTACAAATGAGTAGGGGTGGGCAAAAAACCAATAAATCGAACCGAACCGATGAACCAAACCGATCCAATCGGGTTTTTTCCGGTTTTTTTATATTGACCGGTTCGGTTCGTTTCATTTTTTTGAAAACCGATTGGATTGGTTTTTTTTCCGGTTCGCTATCCCAAACCGGAAAACCGAACCGAGATCCAATATATATATAAAACAAAACTTAGTTTTAATGTTTAATAGTTCATAAAACTATAAAATTATGAAAGTGTGTCGCATCATATTTTTTTCTTAGTTTTTTTTTATGAATATTATTTTAAACTAGTATTTTCAATTTGTTCAAACCCATAATTTAATTTGGTCCAAGGCCCAAAAAGATTAAAATATGAAAATATGTGTAATAATTAAAACCCAAAAATTTGGTCCAATTGACACAAAACCGAACCGAACCGGTCAAATTTAATCGGTTTTTGATCGGTTCATGATTGTTAAGTTGATCGGATCGGTTCACTTTTTCAAAAACCGAACATTATCGGTTTTTTATCGGTTCACTCCAAAAGTGAACCGATCCATTAAACGCCCACCCCTACAAATGAGACAGATGAACTTTATATTATGTAGTTAATAACAGAAATTGTACACAAAAAATACCAGGCCGTGTATTTCAGTACACTTACTCAGCAAGGATAGCACCTGACAAATCCTTCCTTTCATTCTGTTATAAATTGCTTGCTACTTTTACAGGCAGTCTCTGCCTTAATTCACCTAATCAGACACATCCCATTGCATGGCATCAGATTGATGAAATCTTGCCCATGTTGACACATTGGGATTCAAAAATCACTCTTAGCTGCTTCTAAACCCATCCGATCAAGCATCAGTGAGACCGATGTACCTAAATCACTACTCCATATTTACTCATTTGGCCGCAACTCCAACTTGTATGCTTGTATTTCCATGGGAGAGATAATTATGTGTCCCTCTTGGGCAACATCTTCTAACTTCTCAGGGTACCCAAGCGCACTAGTGTCTTCATGCAGGAGATTTAAAGAAGTTGCTTTTACGTTAAGTACTGCAAGTCCCTTGAACATGGAGAACAAATTTACAGGCTCATCGGCAACACTCACACATTGTGACCTGCCCTTCGGACAATATGAAGAATCCCAATGTCGCCTCTGTAAGATTAGACCAAACCTAGAACTTTCAGGTGGCTGCTGAGAATATTTTGATGGCCTGGGAACCTTAAAATTCACAATATGCAAGTCGCATGGCAAGGAAGCAGCTAAAGGCGCAAATGATCTCAGTGGTTGCTGCACAGATACCTCCTGTGTCTTCTTGGCAATGAAAGCATGTAGCGGATAGTTCAAGTGAGAACCAACAAGATGCGAAAGAAGAGAGGGGCTCAGAGGTAGGGGGTTGGAAACAGAATTTGAAATAGAGGAAATGTTGGATTCTGCAAGGATGTGGAAGACTACATTCATAGCACGGTTATCCGTGACTCCTTGCCCAAGACCACGTCCATCATCTTGTACCAAACGACGGTCAAGCATAATCTCTAGCCATCCATTCTTAAGGCTTGCCACACCAAGCGACTGCCGGGAATGAACAGAGAATCTATGACCATTGGAACCTTGCATGAATGCAAGTGCAGGCATGGGGTAGTAGTTTCCCTGCAATGGGATCTTGTCATAGGTTTCTCGCCGGCTCATCTGAAAGCCATTCAAGTCAGAATGGAATATTCTGTTATTATCAAAATCAGTTTTGTACCTAACAATCAATTCCTTGTCATCAAAATCTCGGCCGAGAAGCTCAACATGATATTCCTTCTCAATGACAAACCCCTGTATTGTATTATCTCCATTATAAATGCGAGTACTGTGGGAGATAGGTGATGCCTCCCATGCCGTACTAGGATAAGAGTATACTTCCTGCATAAAAGGACCCTCAGAAATCAATATCTTCCCACCAGATCGAATTATAGGCTGAGCATCACCATTGGGTTTGAACAGGTAGGCCCCACTTCCCCGACTAGAATAGATACCTATTTCCTCACCCACAACATCCTGAGAACCATTTATACGGCTTATTTTCTGCAACAAGCCATGCCTGACATCAAAGGTGAGAGTTTGATGTTGATTCCGAATTTCAGCAACATCACCTTCAACTTTTGAGCAAGTATACGGAGTTGGACAAGAAAATGAATTGGAATTAGATAAATATTTTAGTTTTGCTGGTTTTGCTTTTTCACACCCAACAAAACCATTAGCAATGTAATATGTTTGCAACCCCATTGCAGGAATAGAAGCTTTCCAGTGGACACGGTGCCTCCCAGTAAAGATCTTGCTTTTATCATGCTGCAATTCAGGGGAAATCTGGCTTTGTACACAAGTCCAGTTGGAGTCCAAAACAGAAACATCTGGCCGGTTAACAATAACCACTACAACTTCTTCTCTTATCTGCTCCAAAGGATTAAACAGAACCACCGACTGTGAAGTGCCTTTGTGAGCACTGATTGCATTGTACACCGGCTGAACATCGTATTTAGATCTCACTTGTAGTGGCTCAAATTGGGATGGGTTCTGATCATATTTTTCATGGCGAATTCCAAGCAGTACTTCAATAGCTTTAGACATGAAGATTTGCAAGTCCTGTAGTGAAGTATGCATCCGAGTTCCATAGTCCTGAACAACATGATCCTTTGCAGTACCAGTTACCCCATCATGATGCTGAAAAAGAGCTAAATTCCTCCTAGCTGCTGTCAACTTGTAGGCAAAACCTGTTGGAAACTTCTCACACTGTGTCCTCTGACAGTAACCAAACAACAAAGCTATCATGATTTCCGTTGCACGTAGTGTTTGCTCTAGTACCCGATCAACAGCCTTGAAAAAAGGTCTCGATACATAATAACCACTCCAGTAGTCTTGTTGTCTATCGGCATATGTAAAGAAGTCACCTGATAGAGAAGGAAAACCTCCAATCTGACCAGAGCCAACCTCATCAGGATGAGAATAATTTATTCTGTCAGCCTCGTCACGAAGAGTTTGGAAGTAGTCATCTAAAGTACCAAATTTTGCCTCCGCATTTAAGCTGGGGTTAGAGTTGATATAATCAAATATCAGTTGGTAATTCCTAAACTGTGCTTCTGCTTCATCAATGCTGATGTAACGGAAATCATCTCCGAGAGGTATGAGAAGTGTACTAGTCCGGTATAATGTTGATTTCTTCTTATACTGATCTAGTAGTTTTAGTGCCCTCTCCTGAACATTTTCTAGGTTGGTCTCTACTGGGTGTTGTCCCCAAGGGCAGAGTTCATAAGAAAAGCTGTTCATTCGAGCAAAGTCAAACTGACAACAGACAGCAGGCTCCGGGCCACAAGTATGTGGAATATCATATGAATAGAAGGGCATCATGTGCACAAAGATATCAGTAGTTTCCTCAGCATCCCAACTTTGGCGCCATACGTATTCCAAATTCTTGTGCAAAGCAAGTTCTTTCTTCAGCTCATAGTGGGTCCTTTGGATAAGCATGTTCTCAAATCCCATGCGACGAAGAAGATAAGCCATAGTAGCTGAGTAGCCAAATGGATCTATTGCCCAAGAATTTTTAGGAATTACCCCAATGGTGTCATTCAACCACATATTACCCTCTGCAATCTAATACAATCAGAATAAACATCAAAACTCTGGAGCTATTAGGGGAAAGCAGGTTAGAACCTTGCTGATCATCAACATGAATACTAACACCTGAGTAAGGATAAATATCACACATGGTCAAGGTGTATCTGTGTGTCCTTGTGTACATATGTTTGACCAAGTATCTTTCTCAATCAATAGGCAACAAAACATATGCTGACCTCTATATAAGGTATATAACACAATCCGTGACAACATATTTCATAGATGCAAGAATCAAATGAGAGCCAAACCTTCTGAACATATGGATGACAGTCAATTATGTAGGACTGTAGGAGAACTACCAAGAAAACTATTCACCCTATTATGTAGTTATCTACTCATCAATATATCACCTTTTACAGGAACAAAGATAAATTTTATTGAAGTAAATGAGCACAAGGGTGAACAAGGTGCCTGCAAAATCTATTTACTGTAAGAATATCAGTACATGAATATATATATTTATACCATCTCTATCCGCTAACCAAAATCAGTTGGGGAAAAGAATGCGTATACAGCCCACCAAAGTTCTGAAAAATACAAAGCTAACCCAAAACCCAATGGAGGAGCAAAGAGAAAAAGGAAGTGTCTTGATATTCCTCAGAGAGTCAGAGACATAGGCCCATAGCAATGCAATGAACCAAACTCCACCCCTGAATGCCACCCTCTCTTATTTTCTTCAAAAATTCTACTATTTCAGTATTTCTCTTTTGCCAAAGCACCTGTAACAAGATTTGAACAGCACACTTCCAAGTTCCAAATATTTTAGTTTGGCCCCCTCTTCCAATAGCGTGAATGTTATTTCACTGGAAGTGAACTACACTACACAAGGCTGGATGAAACCCACAAAACCACTTCCTTACTTAGTCTACCCCACACAATTTAGTGGCAAAAGTACAATTAATGAAAAAGAGATTGATGGTTTCTTAACTTTCTTTACACATGAATCACAAGATGCAGCAAGAGTTAAATAGGCATATAATTGAGTTAATTCTTTTCCTCACAGGAAATTATTTTACCTTGAGCAAAACCCCAAGCAAAAATTTAAATCTTGGGAGGAATTCAGATCTAATGGTTTAAAATAGTTAAAGGAGCAATCGTCAATCAACCACAAGAAATAAGATTTACATGAAAAACCGAAGGACTGAAGATTTCTTACTCCACTTTAACCTCATCTTAATGAAAATAACATAGGATGGAGGAGAAAGGTTTATCTTTGACTTAATGGATACATTATTCGTAGGTTGTCAGTCAATAGAGTCTAGGGTTGCTAAAGTATCAACAAACTATGTGTCTCCCCAAAAGCCTATATTCTTTCAATTTCCCAGAAACAATGAAATATGAAAGGAAGATAAGATACTCAAGAAAGACAACTTTCTTAAGGTTTCTAAAGAAGAGATCACAAACCATATCTAAATCTTGTCCATTCCTTTGAAGACTATGTTTACTCCTAATGACGGCATGACAGATGGAGTTTTTTCCCATTAGCCCAAGAAAGCTCCATTCGTGTTATTTACATTACCAATACCAAAAGTCTGACTTTCTCCCTTGATAAAGAGACTACATCCAACCTTAAGAGGCAAGAACTCTTTCCTTCTTAAGATCCTCCCTGTAAGAAGACACTCATTGTCTGATTCTCCTAGCTACCATGCTTGGGATTTTGGAAAGGTAGAAAGTAAACTGGAATGCTTAATAAGCCATATTAGATCAAGATAAGCCTTCCTCTATGCAATAACTCATTTTCATCCTGCAAGTCTTCTTGCAATTTCTGAATAATCAGATCTGGAAATCACAGATATTGGGTTGTCTCCAAAAGAATGGCCCAGATATGTTAATTTTCTTCTCTACCAGGGGTTTAATTTTCTTCTCTAAGGAGTTAATTCCTACAATCAAGCTTTCGGAAACCGTAATCCCAGATATCAAACTAAAATCTCCACCACCAAAGAACATAACCACCTATATATAGTCTATAGAAATTTCAATTCAAACAATTCAGGAGGTTAAATTTCGTAGAATTTGTTACATTATTAAGAAATCGATCAGCAACACAAGATTAATTTTCACATGCATCAAGGCAGTATTGTGTTAAGTCCCAACTAGTATAAGATTTTGTACCAGATCGTGAGTAACTGTTGAGATAACAACAATGAGAAATAATAATAAAAAATAATAAAAAGCCACATCAAATAAATTTATCTGATTATAAATGGAAAAGTTGCGTAAACCAAGGGACAACCTAATACCAATTCTATATGAACTATAACTACACTGGGAACAAACATAAAAAAATCCTACTAAGACCTTGTAAATCCACTCATTAGCTCCAATGTATGGAATAAATAATTCTATATATTAATAATTTTATCCAGTCACAATCCAAATTCAAATCACCCAGTTTCCTCTAACAGGCATTATTATATTATATAAATTAATCCATTAACAAAACTGAAAAACAACACAATTGCATCTAATGCTAAGAAGAAAAATTAAGAGATACGGAAACAATCGCTTAAATATTTATCTGATTATAAATGGAAAAGTTGCCTAAACCAAGGGACAGCCTAATAACAATACTATATAAACTATAACTGCACTGGGAACAAACGTAAAAAAAATCCTACTATGACCTTGTAAATACACTCATTAGCTCCAATGTACGGAATAAATAATTCTACACATTAATAATTTTATCCAAATTCAAATCACCCAGTTTCCTCTAACAGGCATTATTATATTATATAAATTAGTCCATCAACAAAAACTTAAAGACAACACAATAGCCTCTAATGCTAACAAGGAAAATTAAAAGACACGCAAACAATCACTTAATATTTACTTGACAACATAAAGTAAGTTATGAACCAAATGGACATTAAAATAAAACACTCAACTAAGCTGAATTCAACCATATAGAATGCTCCTAATATAATCAAGGAATACATTCAACTATAAGAACTATTAAAAAAAGGATTCAAGTATATACCTGCTCAATTATAGCAAAATAATGTGAATTCGCCTACAA
Organism: Dipteronia sinensis; assembly: GCA_033220585.1. Taxonomy (NCBI): domain Eukaryota; kingdom Viridiplantae; phylum Streptophyta; class Magnoliopsida; order Sapindales; family Sapindaceae; genus Dipteronia; species Dipteronia sinensis. The sequence goes on from CM065645.1 coordinate 32,864,673, forward strand.
CAAGAAACAAAACCAACAATTAGTCAATTCATGTCCCCTCAAATGGTCACATTAGTCACATAATAACTTCATATACTGTCATTGAAAAAAAAAAAAAAAAAGCTTCATATTCTGAGAGCAACAAGGCATTGTCTAATTCTGACTAAAAGACCAAAAGACAACAAATTTGATAAAAGGGAACAGTCGAACAGATGGGGGAAAGGTAACGATTACATGAGATTTTATGAGATGAGCAATAACAAAGCCTAATAAGCTCAAGGACATTACCTCATCATTCATTACCCAACCACCTCCAACAATTTCCAACTGCCCATTCTTCACCAGATTGGTAAAAGATTCTCTTTTACTCACTGAGGCATCCCTCCACCATCTCTCAAGGTAAGACATTTCTTCCCATATAAATTTCCGCCGAGCATCCTACAAAACTCATATCCAAACAATCAGTTATCGTTCTTATTGCGCAGTATACTCTCAACACAATAAATTCAAAAATAAACAAATATCCAACTTCATTCTACAAAAGCTAATAGTTAGACACCATATCCTCAACATATTTGCAAGTGAAATAAAAAATGTGTAAGATTGTTCATTGATTGTCCAAAGCCATTCAACCACTAAAAGAAACTGTCAAAATCCAATTCATAAATTGCTAAGACAGTATTTCCTCACAACCCTTGTGCAATAGCAGTAAGTTAGTTCAAAAAATATTCAAAAGCAAACTAGAGTGCAAAAAAAAAAAAAAAAAATTAATAGGGTGGCTCATGAGGCTGCTAAGTTTGCATTTTCCATGTGTTGTTTGGTATGACTCTATACCTGATTGGCTTTGTAGTTTGGCTGTGTCTGATAATACTTTTACTTTCACACACAAAAAAACAAAAAAAAACAAAGAAACCAGATCACTCAAATCACAATTTCCAATTACCTCAACATTTCCACTACAATTGCATACGTACCCATCAAAATTAACCAAGAGAAAAGTTTATCAACGCTAGCACCAAGTAAATCACTGATTTCAACACACACACACACACACACACACACAAAAAAAAGCCAAAATTTGTTCTTTAAATAGTAAAAATGCAATCCAAGAGATACCAATCAAAATTAAGCTCTATAAACACCCAAAAGAAGAATAAAAAAATTGAAATGATGACCTTGGATAGCGTATCAACAATAGTGTCAAGTATATGCCTAGATTGGCGTTCATAGTACTCCTCCACAGTCAGCTTCCAACCAGGATCATTATGCGAGTGAGGCACAACAAAAATCTTCAGTTTCTCATTGTCCCACTCATCGCCTTTGTAATTGACTCTCCATCCTTGCTTCCAGGGCCCACCATCTACGTCCAAGAACTGAATATTGTCATACAAAGCCTTTGTGGTGATATCGACTCTGGCCTCGGAAATGGCGGCGTTTTCAGGATTCCGATAGAGAGGCTTTCTGGGTTTGTAGGGGCGGGTGGTTTTGGGTTTGGATTTGAAGTGTGAAGAGATTGGCTTAGGGATGCCGAGGAAGAGGAGAGTGAAGAGGAAGAAGAAAATGGAGACGGAGAGAGCGATGGTGAAGAAATTGGTGAAGAGAAAGTTGATCAGGAGCGTCCGTTTACGAGACTTCCTAGCGGAGAGTTTGGATTTGGAGGTGGAGGTGGGGGTGGTGGTGGCGGAGGAGGCGGATGGAAGGAGTGATTGGGCCCAGGAGGTGGTTCCACGGCGGGTGTTGGTGATATAAGATGAGAAGGGCATGATTTGATTTTGTGTTGAGACTCAGATCTCAGTTTCTCTCTGCTTCAAAGCCTAAATCAAATGGAATAAAGGGATTTACATGCTCATTTTTCCTTCATCATTAAAGTGCAAGAACTGCAAGTCTTTCTGGTCAGTCAAGGACATTGATCTAATTTATTTTCTTTTGTTTTTTTGGACATATAAAATAAATAAAATTTATTTTATTTTAATTATAACTGGTTTGCATCCACATCGTAATATAAATCGAAAATCATATTTATGGAGTTTTTCTTAAAAAGATAAATATTATTGTTAAAATAACATAAAAATAGTATTAAATCAAAAGTAATACTATTGCAATTTTATGGTGTGCCACTGATCTTAAGACAGTAATGGTGCATTTATCTGGATTCATTTTTTTTTTTTTTGCAATCTCCAACATCCATGATCCAACCTCATAATATATTTATTAAAATTTAAAATTTGAAAAACCGAGATCTTTACATTAATTTCTATTTATCAGTTTGTTTGACAATTTAAAGGATCTTACGTCTATATATAGATCCCTAATTTTCAAGATATAATAAGTAAAATTTAATACAATATTAGAATATTTAACAACCATACCATTTAGTCATTTACCAAGAATCTTTCTCTATCTCTCTGTAGCAAAAGTATTACTGGACATGAGAATTCAAGAGCATGAGTAATAATGATAGGGTTTCCAAATTTTTTCTCAAATTTCTTCCCAAATTATATTGGCACATGATGTGTCAACACCACATCATTCATCACATAATATCATGATTTATAAGATGTTGACACATCACGTACCAACACCATTTAAAAAGAAATTTACGAAAATATTTGGAAAGTCTAGCATTAATAGTAAAGTGTTTAAAATAGAAACAATAAAAAAAATTGCAAAAGAAATTTAAGGATCCCTAAATATAGGGGTGGGCAAAAAACCAATAAATCGAACCGAACCGATGAACCGAACCGATCCAATCGGTTTTTTTCCGGTTTTCTTATGTTGCCCGGTTCGGTTCGGTTCATTTTTTTGAAAACCGATTGGATCGTTTTTTTTCTGGATCGTTATCCCAAACCGGAAAACCGAACCGAGATCCAACATGTGTATATATATATATATATATAAACCTTAGTTTAATGTTTAATAGTCCATAAAACTATAAAACTATGAAAGTGTATCACATCATATTTTTTTATTATTTTTTTTTATGAATATTATTTTAAACTAGTATTTTCAATTTGTTCAAACTCATAATTTAATTTTGGTCAAAGGTCCAAAAGGATTAAAATATAAAAAATTATGTGTAATAATTAAAGCCTAAGAATTTGGTCCAATTGGCCTAAAACCGAAAAAACCGAACCGAACCGAACCGGTCAAATTTAATCGGTTTTTGATCGGTTCATAATTGTTAAGTTGATCGGATCGGTTCACTTTTTTAAAAACCGAACATTATCGGTTTTTTATCGGTTCACTCCAAAAGTGAACCAGGTCTATTAAACGCCCACCCCTACCTAAATATATTAGTCTATCTCTATTAAGATGTTATGACTTTGCAGTCTTGTTGTCTATACCTTTATTATATCTTTATTAAATTATTATACCTCATAGGCACAGAAGCTGTTTATACTATAAAAGTATCTAGTAGAGTCCCGTTTTTATTGAATCAAGATTTTATAATTTTCTAACCTCCTTGATGGTCCTGTTGATAGGCATTTATGAACTTTAGGAGAATTTGAAAATTCATTTTAAAACAGTAAAAATACTATGGGATCTTGAAAGACCCGTGTAGACAGCACTCCCTTCTTTCTCTTTGGTATCAGAGCTTTGTTACCTTTAAATTAAATATTTAGCTTATATGAGTAGTTACAAAAATGCAGACGTCTATTTACAACAACTGATATTCAAAAAACTTTCATCAATTTTATGGTACAATTTCTTATTTTAATAATCATGTTTTTCATGTGTATTATTATTTTAAGATATTTACTTCTTGTTTTAAGTATCTTTGATATATAAGTATTGTTGATCATATCAATAGGATAGATAAAGTTTTAATAGATCTTACGGTAAATGATCCACAAAGCTTAGAAGCCTTGAAAAGCCATCACTTAGCTTCTTTAAAAGTTATTGATAATAATTTAAAAGAGGTTTACCGTATTTTTGATAATTACTTCCTCACCAGCAGAGATCGCTTTATAGAATTTGAAAAAGAAATATTAGAATTAAAAACTTTAAAGATCAATAGTGAAAATAAAATAAAGTTTACAGAACAACTTCAAAAAGATTATTCACAAAAGCCATCGCCATCATCTCATCATCTTCAATGTCTTCATCATCAAAGTTAAATCAACCTGATTAGATGAACACTGAAATAAAAAATATAAAAGAATGTTTAGAATATTGTCAAAATAGAATAAACAAGTTGACTAGTGACATAGAAAAAGCAAACCTTCTAGTTAGTAAAAGCATTTACAATCTCAAAGTCAGACTAAGTGGTCTTAAATTAACAGAAAAACGTTAGAAAGAAGGCCTAAAAGCTTTAAACAAGAAAAGAAAAAGTAATGGGCGGTCTTTACAACTGCTTACTTAATATTTGTTTTGCTAGACCAATAGAAGGGCTTGTTATATTTCTAGACCAATTAGATTTTTACGAAACCGAAAGAATCTTTCTTTTATTAAAAATTAGAAATCGGAAAATAATTAGAGAAAGCTTAGTTCTTGAAAAACTAAGATTAATAGAAGCAAGGTATGTTAGATTAATTGATATATGCATAGCTGATATCAGACGAATTCGGCCTTATATATGAACTATAAAACAATACAATATCTAGATCTCGAAATATCAAGTTTTAGAAAGATAAAACTTAGTATACAAAATAATATAAAAATTAGTTGCAATATAGAACATCTAGAAAATCAGTATAAGCATATACCATATACAAGCAATAGTCAACAAAACTTTATAGTAGATTTATTAATAAACCTAGGGCAAAGTGTAGAAGAAAATATAGATAAAACTAATAAAAATATCACAGACCTTGTTAGTTTCTTTGAGAAAAGCAAAGTAGAAACTTTAAGAAAAAATCTAGACTACATAAGAGAATCCTTGTTAGATTTTAACGATCAAGTTAAAAAGTTTCCTAGTAGAAAAGAAACAGCAGATTTAAACCATCTAATAAAACTTAGAAACTCAAAGCCACTAGAATTAAAAATCAAATCCTTAGTTGAAAAACTTCATTTAGAAGTAGAAGAAATCAAGCAAGCACAAAAAGAACGTAAGCAACAACTACAAGCAGTAAGGAAAATTATAGTTGAATGAATAATAATTTAGTACCGATATTAACTGAATTAGCATCAGAAACCCCTAATAACCATCCAGTATGTTTAAGTGACATAGAATTCACCCAACCAAGTAATACTATTACTAAGGGCAAAATAATACAATTATAAAATTACTACTACTAGCTTTAAAAAAAAAACTAGAAAGTAATATACAACAATGAAAAAATACTAGCATAGATTCAGAATATCTAGCTTGTTTAATAAAAAGAATCGAGGTTGTAGAAGGAAAAGAAAGTAGTTAATCAAAACCAAAAGTGGATATAAAAGACATCTTAGGTCCAAAGATAAATCTAGCATCCAAAAATGGAACTAGCAAGAACTTTTAGTGTACGACAGTCAACAGCTAATAAAGTAAGAAACTTACAGAATTATAGTGGTAAAGGAAAAGAAATAATCCAAAAGATAGAAGATTTAATTCAAGAAGAGGATGTAAATAAAATGTTAGAAGTAAGATTTAAGAAAGTTCAGAAGAAGAACTTATATAGTGAAGGAATTTTAGATAGTCTCAGAAGTAGTTTATATGTTTACAAAGATGAATTTACAGTTTCAGTAATAAACAATAGAGAAGAAGCTACATTAATCAGCCCTTAAAGTACTAAAGAACTAAATAATAATGGATATTCAGTAATACATTTAGGCGTAGTAATCATAGGAGTACTCAGCCAAACAAGAGCATGATTAGATACTAAAGCACATATGTATTTGTATGATGGAAGATTTAATGACTAAGAACAAGTTTAGCTAGCCACAACTGAAGTAGACCTTAGGAACAAAGTTGCAGTAGTAGGATGTCCTGCCAGATATAGACATAGATATAAGTGAATTTTGTAGTAAGATAAGATTAAGCATACAAACCAAAGGTTTTAATATGAATGCAGAATATAAAAACCTTAGAGTAAAAATATTTGTTTTAGGAAGATGTTATAATAAATATCATACAAAATTTAGATTTATCAATAAAAGTATAGTAGAACATTTTCATAGTGATTATGTACAAATGCAAGTCCCCAAGAAGCTTAAGAAAAGTTAATTACAAGGGTTAAAATGAAAATTACCAGAATTAGAAAGCCAAGTATTAGAATTACCTGAAAGTAGTAGCATATATGTTGATAAAAGAAACCAGACTTTTCAAAAGTTTAAAGATTATAAAAAGAAAACTAGTCTAATAGTAGACGAAAATGAAGGAAATTCAGAAAGCGAAATTAATATGTTACATATAGAACATATAAAACAAAAGATAGATAAGCTTAAAACCCTCTCCAAAAATCGAGACATTATAATTGAATTAATCTTTAATGAACCTAATGATTATTTACAAGAAGATATATTTGAAAATCTTTGTAATAATCTAGACCTAGATGATAACGAAATAGATGAAATCTTTCTAGAAAATATGAATTTTGACCAACTTAGAAATAGTCTACAAGATATATGTTATATGGAAAATGAAGTATTTGTAGGAGAAGATAAAGCAAAAGTAGAAGAAGGATAAGGTGGTGGACAAAGTGGTAGGATCCCTGATATAGAGGATCTCTCAGAATCTAGAATAGATGATTATTTAGCTAAAAGATGACTACATGATTCCAAAAAAAGTTATAAAGATTATAAAGATAAAGAAAGAATCTACATAACTAAAACAAAATTAGAAAATTGGAGAAAAGAGCCAGAGGCTAAAGATATATTAATTTTGAGTTTACAAGGCCATAGACCTAGTGAATGGAAAACCTTATTTAATAAATGGGAAGGAAATTTAATTAAACATTCTATTGAAGCATTAAGTAATATTGTAGATTACAAATATAAGTCAGTATACCTTGAAAGTACATTAGGATATAATGAAAAGCAAGTATACTTAGTATGGAGAGAATACATGAAAAAGGATGAAACTAGAAAGCTAGAGTTAGATGAATTTGAAACAAATATAACAGTTTTAAGTTTTATAGATGATATTCGAAAATGTATCTTAGGATCTTCAATGGAAGAAGTAGAGGATACACAAAAGCAAATTAGAGCGATAAGAAGTTTAGAACAATTAAAGATATGTGACTTATATTATTTCGACCATTATGTAGATTTATTTTATAAATATTGGAGTCAAATAGGACGACCATATGATGAAGAATTATTAATGAAGCTTGTAACAAAATTACCTAGAAAAATAGGAGAAAGATTATATAAAGATTTAAGTGAATGGTTCAAAAGTAGAAAAGAAAAAGGTTTATTTTAGCAAATCTCTTTAATCCCTGCAGTTGAATTTGTTAGGCAAAAAATTAGAGACCTTTGTGATGAAGAAAAGCTTAGAAGACAAGCACAACAACAATTTAGTAGAATGTGCGTAGATTTATATGAAGGCCCCACTCTATGTTGTGGAAGAATAAAGAATTATAAATATAAGTACAAAAGGAGTAGCAAATATTATAAGAATAAAGACAAAAGGTATAGAAAAAGCAATAAACAAAAATATAATAAGTATAGCAAGCTATACACAAGGAACTTTGTTAAATATAAATATAATAAAGAAAAAGTTTTAAAAAGCCATAGATCAGGGGAAAAAGATCTATAAAAGAAAGAGTCATAAAAATTGTAAGTGTCATTTGTGTGGAAAAATAAGACATATAAAGCCAAATTGTCCAGAAGCAAAAGAATGCTAAAGCCAATATGATAGAAATAAAAGATATGGAAAATTTAGAAGAAAACGATATCAATAATATAGAAAATTTATCAGATAATGAAAGTATATGTATAATAGATGATATAGGAGAAGAAGATCTAGGATATAATCTAGAATTAGAAGAAAGTGATTCAGATAGATCACCTGAAGAAGTTATAAGAAAAGAAGAAAGCAGTAGTACATAATCAGAAATAAATACAATAGAATAAATAGTATCATTTTTAGGAAAAAACTGTAAAGAATGTCATAAAAAAATTAATAAAGGATATAAAAACATTGAATTAAACAAAACACTTTATTATTGTAAAAGTTGTGTAGGAAAATATATATATAAAGATGAAGTAAATCGAGCTGATAGTGAACTTATAATAATAGATGTAGAAATTCTTTATAAGACAAAAGATGTAAAAACTAAAGCTATGATAGACACAGAAGCCAATAAATGTATAATTCATGAAAGTGTAGCCCCGATAGAACATAGGACACAATTAGGAGCAGATATAGGATTAAGAACTTTTAGTGGAAATATAATACAAATAACATGTTGTATAATTAATATACCTATTAGAATTAATGGTGAAACCCATAATTTACCTCAAACCCTAGTCACAAAGCAAAACAGTAGTCACAAGTTTGTTTTAGGATTAAATTTTATATTAGGAAATAATGAAAGCATGTTGATCTCACCAAATAGTGTAAATTTCTTTAAAAAATCAACTTTTGTTCAACAAAAGCTAGATACACAAAATCCATAAAATCTCCCTTATATAAAGAAAACTAATAATATAGAAGAACCAATCTCCTTAGAATACTTTGACTCTCTATTAGAAGAATTAGAAATAAGAGAAGCAGAAGGAATCTTAAGCACATACGAATTAGAAGAATACTTAAAAGACGAATGTAATAATATAAGTGGATTAGAAAACAGTAGACTAGAAGACTGTAAAAATTGGCCAACTGAAATAAAATGAAAAATAGAAGAATTAGAAACCTTAAATATAATAGGTGAAAATCAAATAAATAAATAAATAAATAAAGCAAAAAAACTTATAAGATAGAAGTATAAACCCAGATATTACTATCATAACTCAAGATTTAGCTTATAACTTAGAAGATAGGAAAGAATGCAAAATGCAAAATGCATATAGAAGATCTATTAGAATTAAAAGTAATAAGAAGAAGAACTAGCAGACATAGAAGTCCAGCTTTTATAGTATCAAACCATAGTGAACAAAAAAGAGGTAAAAACATAATGGTAATTAATTATAAAAGACTAAATGATAATACATTAAGAAATAGCTATAAACTCCCTAATAAAGACGAATTAGTAAGTTGCATACAAAAAGCATCTCGGTTCTCTAAGTTTGATTGCAAAAGCGGTTTTTAACAAATAAAGTTAAATGAAGAGTCAGTACCATGGACAGCTTTTAGTTGCCTTGATGGTCATCTTGAATGGTTAGTTATGCCATTTGGATAAAAAAAATACACCACAAGTGTTTCAACTAGAATGGATAAAGTTTTTAAAAATTATTCCAGTTTCTGCATTGTTTACATAGATGATATTCTTGTATTTAGTAACAATAAATATATACATACAGCTTATGTTAATAAAGTTTTAGATACTCTAAAAGAAAATAATATAATAATCTCAAAAAGAAAAGTATAATTATTTAAAAATAGGATAGACTTTTTAAGATTAACTATAGACAAAGGAAAGATAGAATTGCAACTGCATATTACAACAAAGATTTTAGAATTCCCCGATAAAATAGTATAAACAAAAAAATTACAAAAAAATTTAGGATTACTAAATTATGGAAGATAGTTCATTCTCAATTTAAGCACATCAGTAAGATCCCTCTATAATAAGCTTAGTAAGAATGGACAGAAATACTTTAACACAAAAGATATAAAGTTAGTAAAAAGAATAAAAGAAATAGTAAAGACTTTAAAGCCCATTGCACTCTCAATAGATAGTTACTACAAAATAGTACAAACAGACGCTAGTAGTAAAGGATGTGCCGGAATACTAATCCAAAAGTAGACTGTAAATAGCCCAAAGAATACAGAAGAAATAGCAAATTATGCTAGTGATAAGTTTACTGAACCAGAAAGTAGAAAGTCTAGTACAAAATTAGAGATTAAAGGAATAATGAATTCATTAAATACTTTTTATATTTATATACAAAACGAGTCTTTCACCATTAGAACAGATTGCAATAATATTGTAGAATTTTACAAAAAAGTACAAAAGAAGAATTTTGAAAAAAAGAATTCTTTCATTAGTAAGTGTTGGTTAAGTTTTTTAGAAACCCTAATTGGTAGAGGATATAAAGTTGTTTTTGAGCATATAAGTGAAAAGGATAACACAGTTGCCGATATTTTGTCAAGACTAATAGATTGTTAATTGTTGCAGGCATGGCAGGAAGCTCAAAAAATGTTCAAAGAAGCTTTAGTTTCCCAGCATCAAGTATTAGTACATAAAAGCTTAATATATGATCTTATACTATTAATTATAATCCTGGAGTCCCTTTTCAACATTTAAAAGTTTTAAAAGATAAGCTTACAATGCCTCAACAAGCTTTACTTAACTAATATTTGGTTTTTTAGAAATGACAACAAAGGTTTTCTAAACTCGCTTAGCATTTTAAGCCAGTATTTTGTAGAAAATAACAAGTTTTCTTATTACGTAGTGTACAAAGGAAGAAAAGTTGGAATTTACTCTACATGGCAAGAACTGCTAGCTATGTCAAAGATTTTCCAAACCCTATATTCAAAGGTTTTTATTCACTAGAAGAAGCTAACATTTCTTTAAGAATGTTTTTGCAAAATCAAGATGGTTTCGAGCCTATTGTAGAATTTAATGGAATCACCTATGATCGGAACCAAGTTCAAAGTTTTATGAATCATTTCAAAAGAATTAATGAATTAATGAATTAAAAAATTCAATTTCTGAAGAATTAGAAAATTGTAAAGCTACGATGAATGAGCTTTTAGAAAAGTTACAAGCAGAAAATGAAGTCTTAAAGCAAAAGCTGGATGAAACTGAACAGTTAACTGATCAGATCCAGAAGCTAGATATGGTAGATAAAAATCAAAAGAGTGTTCAAAAGCATGAAAAGCAAAAGAACAATAGTGAAGAAAAGGTTGCAAGTTCTAGTAGGCCCATTGATATTATAAATATTACCATAATGAGGGATCAAGCTAAAAATATATATAAAGCGGTAGAAACTCTACCTAATGATATAAAGCAAACTATTTTTGGCTATACTAAAAATGATAGTTTGAAGCGATTTTTAAAGATACAAAAGTTTTTTGCCCTAAGTGTAGGATTACCTAACGGTATAACTAGATTTTTACACAAAAGATTAAGGTACCAACAAATCTGGTATAAATTCATGACAATTCAAATAAATCTGGATATTTGCCTACTCGAATTTAATATCCCAGATTTTGGACCAGTTGGTATTGAGGAACTTTTTAGCTATGGTATGATTGATAAACTTCATGCTACCAACATACTAAAATAGTTTTCCTCCCAAACAAGCTTCAACAGTCAATCATAATGTATGGAGGAAGGAAAGGTTTCGATTTAGACATCGACTCTCTGCCCTGTGAATGGATTATCAGCCAGCCATACAGGACGACAAATTTTCTCCCAGCTTACCACTACATTGTGATAATCCCTTATGATCACCCTGTATCTTTTACTTACAACGAAAATCCTCCTACATATAGTCAGGACATTTGCCCTGAATATCTTCGAAGGTATCGGGCTGAAAAGTATTTTCTTTGCATAAACTCTGTTAGGCCAAAGCTAGTAGGACACACACCACATATGTCTATTTTCATAAGAAACAATGAAATGTGGTTCAAATATCCAATTCCTTGGATATTTCTCAGTCCTGAAACAGACGAAGCCCTCAGATAACTTCAATAGGAAGAAGAAAATGCTTTTGGTAATTATGACCCGCTACTATAAGACGAAGAGTTTGATGATTTACACGAATAAGCCTATCACAACCTTGAGAACTAAGCAAATCAAGTGTCGGTAGAAGAAGCTAAAAGAAGCCAACAGTAAAGTCAAAAGCCATTGTCGGTAGAAAAAGACAAAGCATCCAACAGTAGAGTGTCGGCAGCAGTCGACAAAAACAGTAAAAGAAGATCAATAATGAAGATATATAATAAAGAAGATAAGAAGATAAGATCAACGACTTTTTTACTCATTTCTGTAAAAAGATTTCCCAGTGTCGGCTATTGTCATAGGCCATGCTGATCTCTTTTCTTGTATAAATAGAGTCATTGCTCTCAGTTGCAGAGACACGAGAGACATGAGATTTACTCACTCAATCTCTTTGCAATCCCACAGTACTCTTAAAAATATCCCTTTGTATTTTCTTTTTGCCTTGTATTTTCCTTTATGTATAAATTTGTGTGCAATCAATAAAGCTGTGAATATTCCATATAACCGATCAAAGTAAGCATTCTCTAATCTCAATCTTTTCTTTTTATCTGTTCTAAAACCTAGGAAGTCTTGCCAGGTTAACGAAAATATAAGAGAAATATTAAATTTTCTGAATAACTGGGTCCTTATAATTTTGTTGAAAGGTTTGTGAAGCTGTTTATACTGTAAAAGTATCTAGTAGAGTCCTGTTTTTATTGAATCAATATTTTATAATTTTCCGACCTCCTTGGTGGTCCTGTGTGTAAATCTTATTGATAGATATTTATAGACTTTAGGAGAATTTGAAAATTCGTTTTGAAACAGTAAAAACACCATGGGATCTTGAAAGACCCGTATAGACAGCACCCTTTATACTAGTAAAACTCAAGCTTCCTAGCCCCGACATTATTCCAAAGTACATATAAAAAAAAAGTAATTTTATGTAAATTAATCACAATTATCTCTTAAATGTATGTACGCAGTATGCTATAAGACCCAAACTTGTGTTTCTTATTCAAAAGAAAAACACTTCACCAACTAAACTATGAAGTGGAGATACTAAATTCCATCTCGATTGTCGAGGAAATAATACATTTGGCTAATTATTAGGCTATCAGCATATAACATAAGCACTGATTTTGCTTATAGATGTAAGTAAGAAAGAGAAAAATAAACATTAACATGCCTGCAAGCTGCATACGTATTTGTTTTTGATTCATCTAACTTAAGCTAGACATTTTACCAGATACCCTCAACAGCCTTTTCCAAGAATGTCATGCAAGGAAACCTTGTGACCCTCCTGCGACCAGTTTATGTTAATGTGACTATGTGACTATGTGAGTGCAGAGTGCATATATAAAGTCTTTAAAAAAAAACATGAGCAGGGAAAGGGAGATTATATAAATCATAAGCGAGTTAACACTAAAATATAGAATAAGATTCAAGAGGAAATGGGTCTACATATCATTTTTTTTAACTTTGATTTGTGCAATTTACACTACGTTAATAACTCATGTTCTATTAGCATTAACATAGGTGGTTAAAGTAGGCAGTGTATTTTGATCTCACCCACTTATTCGTTTAATTTTATTTTTCATTTTTAACTTTCGCTAATTTCATCTCTATTTTTTTCTCTCATTCACAATTCACATAAACTCACATCTCTTTGAAAAAACTCACCTCTCTCTAAAAAAAAAATCTTTTAATTCGTTATCACGGACGATTTCTAAAGATGACTAGAGTAATTATTATTTTTTTTTACAAATTCGAGACTTATTGAGGCAAATTCGTGACTAATTGGGAAAATTCGAGACTTAATTTGTAAATTCGAGATTTCTTATGTAAATTCGAGACTTTTTAGAGCCAATTCGAGACTTATTGAGGTCAATTCGAGACTTATTGAGGTCAATTCGAGACTTATGGGGTATTTTTGTAAATTCGAGACTTATGTTGTTTGATCTCTTCTAACGAAACCATAAATTGAATAGTCTGGATTTAGCCAACTTGGTGAATATTATCGATTTGCATACATAGGAATTGCATATAGCATTTGTAGCGATTGATAATCAAATATATAGTAGCCACTATAACCACCATAATATGGTAATTTAATATAATGGTATAATTATAGGCTGCTTTGTAATATTAATTTTCGGTGATGTCCTTCAAAAAAAAAATCGATGATGTATTGACATGAGTGTGTAAGATCTGTTTCAATTTAGTGACTATAGAAATATTTTGGTTATGAGTGGTCTTGAGTGCTGTTTGGTTGCCAAGAAAACTTTGGTAAACAAAAGATTATGCAATTCTTTTTTTTTTTTTAAAGAAAAAGAAAATAGTTGATGATATTTGGACATGTACATATTTGTAGATATGTATGCTTTGTTTGGTTAGTGTGAAGATGTTGGAAAAATCGGAGGTTTGAAAGATTATTCTGTAGTTTACCGAAACGATAGTTCACCTCTTAGTACAGGTGTTGTGCACCTCCATATAAGTGGTGAAGGTTTCGAATCCTGCCATAAATATTTTATAAACAGGAGTTTTCTCTCGATTTGTAGAAATAAATATTCTAGCCATATATGTATTGTATGATCTTATTAGGTCTCAAGTCATGACAGTACTATTGTAATGATCGGGATACTTCAGGAAAAAAAAAATACAATTGAGAAATACTTCTAAACCAAATCCCGTTCCAAACTCCAACCAAATAACCCAAATCCTATAAATTGAAGATTTGCTGAGACCTAGCCTCTTATAAATTGAAGTTTTGCTAGAGATATTTTGATTTGAGAGATAATAGATGATATAAAAGCGTGTGTGAGGAGAGAGATTTTTTTTTTTTTTTTTGATTTGATGAAATTATCTGTGTTATCATTTAAACCGCTGGATTGCTATGTCCCTCATCCAACGGTCGCAACATGCTTGATGAAATTGTCTGTACGATACTAACTAATTTTTTAGCTATACGATAGCATGACCCCACGACACAAAACAGTCAAACCCTACAAAATCCTAATTGCACTCGATCAAGATTCAATCCATATCCAAATCTGAATCCGATTTTCCGTATTAAATGAGAAAAATACTGTTTGGATTTAGATCATCTGAACTCGAACCCAGTTTATTTCGGATAAATCTAGTCTGATCCGAATTTCAAAACATTTAAATAATATATAATTTTTTAAAAAAAAACTACTGTTTTAAGCAGTGTGCACGCATAACGCATTGCAGTATTAGACGTGTCGATTAAATATAGAGTAAATTACAGTGAACCCCTTAAGGTTTGAGCAAATTACACTTATATAGAAAAATTTCTTTATTATACACTAACACCCCTAAAACTTAAATTTTACTTTAAAAATATCTAAAATACCCCTAGTTATATTATTTTATACTTATTTTTTTTATCTTTTAACCAAAAAATTTATAAACTTTAATAAAATAAAAAATTAAATAAAAAATATGATTAATTAAATAAATAAATAGTTTAAAATTTTTAATAAATAAATAGTTTAAGAAATTAAATAAAAATAGTTTTAAAAAATCAAATAAATAAACAGTTTAAAAAAATTAAATAAATAAATAGTTTCAAAAATAAATAAATAAATAAATGAAAATTTTGAAATCATTAATTTTTTTAAGGATATCCATTAAAAGGGACAAGAAAAGCTCTAAATATCCAAACTCATTTATTTTTATTTTTTAAACTACTTTTTTAGAATATTTAATTTATTTAAAACTATTTATTTATTTATTTATTTTAAAAACTATTTATTTATTTAATTTTTAAAAACTATTTATTTATTTAATTTTTAAACTATTTATTTATTTACTTTTTAAAGTATTTATTTATTTAATTAATCATATTTTTATTTAATTTTTTATTTTATTAAAGTTTATAAAGTTTTTGGTTAAAAGATTAAAAAATAAAGTATAAAATAATATAACTAGAGGAATCGTAGACATTTTTAAAGTAAAATTTAAGTTTTGGGGTGTTAGTGTATATAATAAAGAAACTTTTTCACCTAAGTGTAACTTGCTTCAAACCTCAAGGGGTTCAGTGCAATTTACCCTTAAATATAATCAACTTTTTTATTTTTTTTATCTTAATTTAAAAAATAAATCTATTGGTCACACTAAGTGGGCAATCAAATCATTTTGTAATATTATTAAATAAATAAATAAAGAAAATAAGTTGTCCAATCAAACATTGCCATATCAGAGATTTTTTATTACCATAGTCTAGCAAAAAAACCTCCTTCGAATAAGTGACTTAAAATACGAGAAATTAATTACTAATTATTGCTTAATGTAGACATTTATTTAATGTAAGCATATAAACTAAGCTGTAAATTTCAACATGCCAATGCAGTATAATACAATATTCAATCTAACAACCCATTGTAAAGAGAAATTTATTGTTATCGCAATAGCATCTTTATTGTAAACTACCAAATAATCTTTCAAACCTCTCCGGTTTTACCAACATCTACGTACTGACCACACAAAGCATACACGTCTACAAATACGCACATGTCTCAACATCATCAACTAATTTCTTTTCTTTTTTAAAAGAAAAAGCAAGAAGATCGCAAAATCTTTTGTTTACCAAAGTTTTCTTAACAACCAAACAGCACTAAAGACCACTCATAACCAAAATATTTCAATAGTTGGTCAATTGCAATATATCTCACAAAGCAGACTATAATCGTATCATTAAACAAGAAAATACAAAAGAAAAAAAAAAAGTCATAAACTAAAGCAAATATAAGATCAAAACAAAATCACAACAGCAGCAGCAAAGCTATACCATTTACGATATTCATAGAGACTAGACTTTAGAGAGACAGAAAGACTTCCATTGTTCACTGTTACTTAACCTATAATGAATATATCATTTGATGTAGATAGGGATGTCCATCAATTGAGCTAACTAATATGGGTAAATCAAGTGCATATTTGCCCAACCACGCATGGACATGAATCATACATTGTTCACATAATTGAGAAAAAAATGAATAGTCAAACACCCCACCCCGCCCGATGATAATAAAGGGTACAAAATAACACTAGATTGTACCTTTTTATCTTTGCTTGTCCTTGTCGAGTCTTCCTTCCCTTACTATTTTCTTTCATCTAGACAAAGAAATAAATCAGATAAACACTTGACTACAACATTACAAAGCACTAACTAATGATTAAGTGCACTAACTAATGATTAAACCACTCAGCTAGAAAGGAAACATAAAATGGTTTGACAGCTATCTTAGCATAACGAATTAAGTTTGGGTCTGATGGGAATCTGTAAGGAAATATAGAACCACATCAACCAGATGAACTACTCATAAATAAGAGAAAAAATGCAGAGATTACTTTTTATAACCAAAAGATAAGACATAAGAGTAAATAATATTTTATTCTGTCATCAGTTTACAAGTTCTAAGCACCATCAATTATTGCTAGAAAAAGAATTTACAGAATGAAGTAAAAATCACGGGGAAAATGAGGAAAATTAGAATGGGATGAAAATATTTAACTTATGAATCAGAGCAACACTTGGAATTCCAGAAGTCACAAAGAAAAAGAAATTATTTATTATAACGATCATGATGACTTCGATATATAAATGTAGTGTCTAATTTTGATGGACAGCAGCATTTCACATGATCACAGTCCAATGAACCAGCCTGAACGTCGAGGGCCTACCCTGGCCAATGGCCATACCAACTAACCTACATTAGCCATTAAGAAAACTGAGCTTTTGACAAAATGCAATTATAGTTGGTATTACAATTTCATTTTCACCTGTTAGCATACATAGGGAACTATCTCAAGGTGCAATTGAGTTCAGGTGCATAGGTTCAAGATGTCAGAGCAACTTTTTACAAGCAAAAACGCCAAAGGTCAGTACCACAGGACCATATCCAAATCAGCCCACCAAAATGGAACCAGCACTAGGATATGGTCTTTCCTACGGACGCAACTAACAGAAGCTGCTGATCACAACTGTGATTCAAGAAAGTAAATGGCAATCCACTATAATTTCAAAATGCATGTAAGAAAATCAATGCTGCAGCAAGTGATAGAAGAACAATGTAAAAGCAATTTGAATCAACTTAATATGACCACCGATCTAGAACTCTATTAAAAAAAACCATCACAATCAAGTTTCCAAGTAAAAGCTATTCAGTAAATGAAACAAAAAAAATGACAATTTAACAATTAAGATGCTAGTATGCTAGAAAGGAAACTAAATCATCGGAATGTGTTGTCAGTCGTGCTTGATAAAGAAAACTATCGTAAAACTAACAATTCTCATCAGCAGTTTAAACTTTTCTAGAAGCAAAATCAAGTCTATTTCAAGATTGAAAGATATTGATCATCCCATACATATTACCATTACTTCAAAATCAAAGTCTTGATAAAAACCTTGAAAATAAGAGAATCTAAAAAAAATCATAACATTATCATTCACTAGCTAAGTAAACAACAGCCACAACACTAGACACCAACAACTTTAGACATAGAATGTATGACAGGGTTGGACCAATCAGCGCAGCCTCCTGGCTTCTCTCTCGGACTCGAGCAGAGTGAGGATATCACCTTCTCTCACTGGTCCCTTCACGTTCCTCATAATGAATCGGTTCTGATCATCCAAGAACTTGACTCTCACCTGAGTCACCTGCCCTCTTGACCCTGTGCGGCCCATGACTTTCACAACCACAGCGTGCTTAATCTGAGAATCCATTCTGCATGTACATATATATAACAAGAAGCATGACCAAACCATAAATCAGAAAATGCAGAATGCAGAATGCAAAGCTTTCTCAGAAACAACTGAGATCAACAAAGAAGATAAATTAAGAGGGCAGGAACAAAATTGTAATCAAATTCAAAATGGCAAAAACGCCCTTATCAAGTATATAAATTAAAACTACAAAATCTGATAGCGGTGTATTACAAAATTATCAAACTCAAGAGCAGGAAATTTCAGATATAATATCCGGAAATTTCAGAAAAGAGTAACCTCCGGAAAAATTAATATCACAAAGTAAACTATAATCAGAAAATAGAAAAAAAAAAGGTCATAAACAAAAGCAAAATCACAACAACAGCAGCAAAGGCTTTCTCAAAAACAAAGAAGATAAATTAAGAGGACATGATCGAACCTGACACAAGAAGTAACTAGACAAGAAACGGCTGCTAAATCCTGCAGTCCTTTCGAAGAGGGAAAAAAACCCTAGATAGCTGAGTTTTATATAGGCTAAGGGTTTTCAAATGACTATTTTGACCATATTTGTGTGTTTTTCCAATCGGGTAGTTTGGTCATTTACAATACAATTAAGGGAGAATCACAATTAACTACCCAACGTTTAATCTAATGTAAAATTAGCCCCTCTAGGTTTTAATGTCAGCAAAAAAACACCTTACTGGCACCTGTATGCCAAAACATTAATCTGTACTGTTAATTTCTTCAAGCAAAAAGCACCTTACCGGTTAGTTAATTTCTTCAAGTTTCAACCAGTTTAAGGTTGAATAAATGAGAATGAAAGATTTTCCCTTTTCTTTTCACGGTTGTTTTGGCCCTTTAATTTGTATTTAGCTTTGTAATTGTTTTTTCTTAATGTCAATCGCCTCTTTAATATCTTCATAATCTAATAAAATGAGAATAAATTAAATAAATAAATATTTTTTTGTGATTGGAATACTCCAACATAATTGATTCACCTTTCTCTTTTCCTTTAGTTTAATTGTTTAAACAAAATTAAGGTTTAACAATCAATACTGTAGATTAATTGTTGTAGACATTAATTTGATTTATTTTCATTAATTTAAGTTGTCCTTATTTGTATTTTTGTTCAAATATAGTTTTGTAATAATTTTTTTAAAATAGAATATGAATGTGTAAATCATATTTTTGGATGGTAATATTAATTTAAGTTGTCCTTGTTTGATCCCCGAAACTATTAATATAACTGTCTATATGTCACAATTATTATTTATTTAGTCGTTGCATCTTTCATCTGTTTAAAAACATGAAAACTTTTTTATCGGTGGCTAACAATAAATTTCAATAGTTTTGTAAGGTTTACAATTTTCCCCTTTTGAAGAAAAGAACTAATTATAAGTTATATCCAAGTATCAAATTAGAAACATTTTGCTTGTCTAAAATTTTTCTCGTAAATATGTTGTTGTCGAAACTGATATATCAAAAAAAAATTATTTCCTAATATGTCATCACCATTGTAACCGGTATATGAAAATAAAAAAAAAATAAAAACTTCTTATTGCGACTTTAAACATTTAATTGTGTTCAATTTGACATTAAACAATTTAATCGTAGTGGTTTAAAATTTATTTTTTATTTCTGTGTTATGAAAACAATTGAATAACTTATCATAAATTTCCATCCAAATTTATATATTAAAATTTTGGAATGATTTTTCATTTAATCAAATATACTAATTTCATACAAAAACAAAAGTTATTATATAAAGTGTGAGAGATCAATAATATAAAATATATCTTGCATCATTGATATTAATAAATTTAAAGTTTATATTTTTAAATAATTATATATATATATATCAATGAAAATTAACACAACAATCAAATCATGAACTTTTTTTTAATTAATATTTTATCCTCAATAATTAACACCAATTACCTTATGCAAATTGATAATTTCTAATTTTTTACTTATTATTACAAATTAAGAATTTTATAAGTATTTAATAAATATCACAAATATATATATATATATATATTAAATCAAATATTTTATTTTAACATCTTTTAAATATTAGATACAGTGATACAGATCAAATTAGATATATGTACCTCATAAATTAAAATTAGAAATTCCAAGGACCGGGGAGGGTTGTACATGTAATTATAAGGTATAGGTTTCTTCAGTAATTCGATTCAAAAACAGGGGAGGTAATTGTATTTCAAATCTTGATTTTCAGCTATTCCTCACTGAGTATAGGAAAATCCGCGCGTCCAAACAGGTCCGAATTCATTGAAGCACTTAGAATAAGACCCAGGGGCGTTTCTTCTCCAAGAACAGGTTTCACCTTCACCGCCAATACAAATTAAATCTAAAAGGTTCGTAGTTCAGCTGCTGTTCGATTCCATTAACGAATCTGCCTCTACATCTCTCAGGTAACTTTAAAATTACTTAATTTATAAATCTCTCATGTTCCTTTCTCTTCCCTTTTATGTAATTGGATGACGGGGTTTGGTTATTTTGGCTGGATTCGGATTTCGTTTGTGTTATTGTTGGATGTTAAAATTAATTGAAAACAAATCTGTATGACATTGTTGTGAGGGAAGAGATCCTTGTTCCAGAGAGAATCTTCACTCTCTGTGAAAAATTGATGGCCATGGAGATCCATGAGGGATTCTCATCGATAGTCTCCGATAATGGAGACCCACGCTGGGTCTCCATCTCATCGATAGCTTATGTTAGGGATTTGCAATTTGTATCATATTGTTATTCTCTGTATTCTTTTTGTGATTATTTAGGCGTGATTTATTCGATTTGTGATTGCTGTAGATTGTAAATCTTACATGCATGTGTCATGCTTGTTAACATGGTCAAACTCAAAATTTCCCCAGTATCAAGACTTGATATCTTATCATTCCTGATTAATATTGTAAATTGTATGTACAAGGTTTAGAAATGACTTGGTGGTTTAAAAAATATTTGACCGATGAGGTCATGGTCTTTTGGCAGTGTGAAATATTTTTGAATAATTCTCACCATTATCTTGATAGTTTAATGTGAATTTATGGTGAAAATCCTTATAACTAGATTAGATATAACTATATAAGGAACTAATATAAGGGTTTAATGTGACTTTAAAGGAATTGGAAGTTGAGGAGAATAACAACAAAAACCTGGAAAGATGCCTGCACAGAAGATTGAAACAGGTCATGAAGACACCGTGCATGATGTAGCCATGGATTACTATGGAAAGCGTGTGGCAACAGCTTCATCTGATGCCACCATTAAGATAATTGGTGTAAACAACAACTCTGGTTCCCAGCACCTTGCTTCATTGAAAGGTCATAAAGGTCCCGTTTGGCAGGTTTCTTGGGCACATCCCAAGTTCGGATCTATTCTTGCTTCCTGTTCCTATGATGGCCAAGTGATTATCTGGAAGGAAGGCAATCAAAATGAGTGGTTACAAGCTCATATTTTCAATGATCACAAGTCATCTGTCAATTCCATTGCTTGGGCGCCTCATGAACTTGGTCTATGTTTAGCGTGTGGATCTTCGGATGGAAACATCTCAGTCTCTACTGTTAGGGCTGATGGTGGCTGGGACACTACTAGGATAGACCAGGCTCACCCAGTTGGAGTAACATCTGTTTCATGGGCTCCAGCAATGGCTCCTGGTGCTTTAGTTGGATCTGGTTTGTTGGACCCTGTTCAGAAACTCGCTTCTTGTGGCTGTGATAATACTGTGAAGGTTTGGAAGCTGTATAATGGGACATGGAAAATGGATTGCTTCCCTGCCCTCCAAATGCACAGTGATTGGGTGAGGAGTGTGGCATGGGCCCCCAACTTGGGGCTTCCAAAATCCACAATTGCAAGTGCTTCACAGGATGGGACAGTTGTTATATGGACTTGTGCCAAGGAAGGAGAGCAATGGGAGGGTAAGGTTTTGAAGGATTTTAAGACCCCGGTCTGGAGTGTCTCGTGGTCACTTACTGGGAATTTGTTGGCTGTGGCTGATGGAAATAACAACGTGACATTGTGGAATGAAGCAGTTGATGGGCAGTGGCAGCAAGTGACTGTAGTCGAGCCATAGATGTAAGGAGTTTCCATTTTATCTACTCATAGTCCATGTATTGTCTTTTGTCCTTGTCAGAATTAGTCTATCTTACAACTATTTTTGGATTGATTTTATTTTGAATATTTCAATTGTATTGATTAGTGATTGTTTCTTGCCAGATTCAGAAACAAATGAGGGTGTATTTTTATTTGATCTTATATTTGCCTGGAATCTGTATTTCAGTATATGTTATTCTATCAAAGCTTCAGAGTTCAGATAGCTTACATTGAACCTTTAAGCCTGATAAATATGATCCATTTATGGATTTTTGGGTTGTCTGGTGGTTTTGTATTCCACCTGTATATTAATATGGTGACTTTTCAGCTTGGATTTTGTCCTTTTTTTTCTTTTCTTTTTCTGTGAGTTCAGATAGTTACAATTTGATTCTGTGATCTATTTTATGGGTTTCATGAATTCGTTTTAGCTCCCGTTAATCCTCACGGTATCCTTCTCTCACCTTTCCTCGTTTGTTTTGTTAGCTGTTTTCAAGCTCCTCTATATTCCAGTTGATCTTCAGTATAATAAAATTTATGGCTTATCAATTCCTAGTTCGAGTTTAAATTTCCACAGCTGCTAGTTGTCCTTTTTTTACACGATTCACTATCTTGGAGTTATGGTTAAATTCAGCATGTATAAGGATTCAACAAGAAAGAAGCTAAAACAGATTCCTCTTATTCTTTATATTGTCTAGCACTAGTGTTGTTATTCATGAATATCTTATCTTGTCCTTAAGAGCATCTCTAAATGCTATAATGGATGAATCTAATTCCTAAGAGCGTTTCCAATTATAATGTACAATGGATTGTAAAAACTTAGACAAACTTAGACATTGTGTTAAAATATGTATCATCGATGCAATAATTGAATACAAATTTATAAACATTGTCAAGCTATAAACAAAAAGTGAAAATTTCCTTTACATATATGTATATTGTTTTGAAACCAAATGAAAATATATAAGAAATATTAGAAGAACAAGGGTGTGTTTGTGATTGATTTGATTAAATTATAATCTGTTTATAGATTAACTTAAGAAATAATCAATTTAAGAAAAAAAATAGGTTGGTGTTTAGTAAACTAAATTTTAAAACTGCTTAACTTTTAAAAGGATGGAAAATGTATTGAACAAAAGGACTAAAATAGATATCAATAAATATTATAATTATGAAACATATGAAAAGAAATAAATAACAAGTTTAAATAGAGAAAACTAAAATTATGACTGAGTCAACTTAGTCACTTCTCAAACAAATTGTTCAAAAAAACGGAATCAACTCAGTTCATATTTAAAACACAACAAAAGTTCCTACTCCGAGTAAACTTAGGTTCCTTTTCCGAGTCAACTCAGTCCCCTTCTTCACCAAATCACTCAACAGTCAACAGGTCCAAATTTTTTTTATTTGACAAAACCAATAATCTGAATTTGCATAGTCTGACCGAGCTATCACACCTTTTTATAAGGTCCATATAATTGGACGCGTTGGCCCCAAACAGAAGCTAAGGATTGAATTTTATCCAATCTCATCCGATCGCCAAATACAACATAAATGAGAGAATCATACAAATTACATGGAAATGGCGAGAAATGTCACATTTCTGGAGTTGCGTTGCACACATGTCACTGCTTTAATAAGTGATGTTTAAAATGCACCTATTATGGTGAACTACCAAAATTGCCCTTAAATAATCATTTTTTAATTCTCGTTGTACTTCGTCTCCACACTTGAACACTGAACTCAATAACTCCTCTCTCTCTCTCTCTCTCTCTCTCTCTCTCTCTCTCTCTATACAATAAACTTGTCTGAAAATAAACTCGTCGACGTTCTTCAGCACAACAAGGTAATATATTTTGTCGATGTTCTTGCATAAGGCTCTGAGCCTTTTGTAAGAAGTGTCTGAGACTTTTAAATTAGTCTCCGAGTCTTTTACATAAGGCTCTGAGCTTTTTACATAAGGCTCCAAGACTTTTAAATTAGTCTCCGAGCCTTTTACATATATCTTCAAGTTTAGTACTGTTCATCCTTTTCCCCACTCGAAAGTCCCAACTCTCAACAACTTTGACAATGGAAGATTCAAAACCGAAACTCAATTTAGGTTTTTAAATTGAAAAATAAGCTTTGGGGGCGCTGCTCACCCCGCCCCCCCTCGAGCTGACCTGGTAGCTCGACCACCGCAGGCTCGACTCCTGAATGTGTCTGCGTAGCGCCACTCCGTCACTGTTCGAGTAATTGTCTGGGTTGCAACCGGACTTTCTCTCTCTAATTCACAACTTATCACTGTAAACTGAATGAAAATAAATCTGATGTGGAACAACTATTGAGGGTATTTTTATCTGTTCACCATAATATGTGTCTTTTAAACATAAGTCATTAAAACAGTGACAATGTTGAAATGTCACCTCCTAAAAGTGTCATTTAATTTTTGAACCCTACAAATTACATCTTAGATATCACTACTGATTTTCATTGAATGAGAAGTGGCATGGCAATGAAAAAAAAAAGTGAAAACCCTATGGCCATCTATTGCCACATGTAAACTCTAATCCAATTTTTTTTTTACACTGTCTATTTACCTAATCCAATATTTTATAACATTAATAAGAACAATGACAATGTTAGCTTTAGTTTATAAAGTCCGGCATAAGTGATAACTGATTCACTTATACTTTGATTTCGTGAATTGTCTTCATTTTAAACGGTCTAAGTCATGAAGCTATAAGAGTATTTTTGATGTTAATATGGATCGTCAAAAAATTAGATGTCACGTAGAATGAACAGTCAATTAATTAAAATATTCATCTCCA
The DNA here is from genome assembly GCA_033220585.1 of Dipteronia sinensis. NCBI lineage: Eukaryota > Viridiplantae > Streptophyta > Magnoliopsida > Sapindales > Sapindaceae > Dipteronia > Dipteronia sinensis. Next base: position 32,890,028 of record CM065645.1, read on the forward strand.
ATATAATTGCGGTAATAGTAATTTTATTTTTGTAAAAGCTTTCAATATAATTCTTTGATTTTAAAGGGTCTGTTGGACATCCATTTTGGTAGATTAGTTAAAAACCCTTCTTTTTTTCTAATTTGCTTTGTTCAACGATTATAAACTATATTCAGTAAGACCAACAATAAATTGTTATATCATTAAAAACATATATTTTACGAATCAAATATTAGAAACCAGTTTTTCTTTTGTTTGTCTATCATCTTTAGTTATATGCCATGTAAAAAGCAATACAAATCACATTATATTGGAGGAGAAAATCTTACATACACTCAGATGTGATACACCCTAACTAATGGGTGCATGCCATGTGGCATAAAGAACTCATTTGATTGGTTCTCCATGCCACATGGTATGGAGAGGGCTCTAACCCCGTAAGAATGTAACTTGTTTAATCAATTAATCTTAACTTGTTCGTACAAAATAAAATATCTTTTAGCAAGCACGTGGTTTGGTTACCACTTTTATCACAAACCAAGTAACCAGGTTCTTTTGAGGTAGCTGCGTTTTCAAATGAGGTCACTCCTCTAAGCAGCTCAAGAAATAAAAGAAGAGGGAAGAGAGAGTGATTGTTTGGCGGGTTATGGAATTCAAATTGGTATCGGATCAGCCGGAGGAATTCAAATTGAGATCGGCTTGCAAGTTCCAACCATAAAGCGCGGTTTTATTACAATTTACAATTTCTTGATTTATTTGAAGGGAATGTCTCAAGAAAATGATGAAACCGGACGGCAGTTCTACTGCCGCAAAGATAAATCTCTCGGACTTCTGTGCTCTAAGTATATCTCTTTTTTCTACATTTGATCTATTTTTTATCTTCGGATTTCGACTGATGTTCTTTTTCTTTTTTTAGTTTCTTGAGGTTATATAATCGAGATGGTGTTCAATCCATTGGAATCGATGATGCTGCCACCCGACTAGGTCTTCATCTGATCTCTCTATTTCATATTTCTACTTTTGATTTTGATTCTTGTTGAATGAAAAGAAATCAAAATGAGTTTGTCTTCTTTTCTTCTCCTTTTTCATTTTCTCAGTACCCAAACATGTCTTACTTTATTTATTAGCTATTTTAATTAATAGACGAAAAAAATTGATTTTGCAGGAGTTGAGCGGCGCCGCATATATGACGTGGTCAATATATTGGAAAGCATTGGAGTACGATTTTTCAATCCTTCCGGTTTTGAGGGTTTTGTTTTTCCCTTTCTTTGAATTGAATTACCTGAGGCTGAATTGATTAGGCTTTTTTGTATTAATTAGGTAGTAGCAAGAAAAGCAAAGAATCTATACTCGTGGAAGGGTTTTGGTGCAATTCCTCAGGCCCTAAAGTTGCTTAAGGTATATATCATTACCATTTGTTATATTCCTTTGCATATTCATAATTCACTGTTTACATGATCATCTTTTCTTGTTACAGGAAGAGGGTTTCAAAGACAATTTTCACACCACTGAATCTGGATGTTCTAATTCAATCATGGTATTAGAATCTTTAAACTTACACTTTCAATACTCATTTGATTGATGTAAGAAGATATAACAAACCATTGTAGAAGATGCAGTTATTAAAATAGATATAATCTAATTGTTTAAAGGGTAAATTTGAGGAATCTATCTCTACATTTGTCTTAAATGAAAGGGATCTACCTTGTTTACTTTTTCATCATTGTAAATTTTACAGAAGGTTCCTGAAAAATTTCGGAATAGAGGACGGTTTCTGATGAATTAAAGACACCTTCACCATATAAGACCTACTGTGCACAAACAATGTCCTTATATCATTGTGCTGCTGTCTTAATTTCATTTACAAATTGGTGGTTTTGTTTTTGATTATTTACTTAATGAAATATATATATATATATATATATTTTTTAAAATAGGTTTTACAAGAAAATGAAAATGGGGGGTCATCCAGTGCAGACATTGATGGACAAGACAATTATTCAACAAAAAATGGTAATCTCTTTATTTATTTGTTTATTTTGGTCAGTAATCAGTCATTTGATTTTGCGATCAATATGTCTTCAATTCAGAATTCAAATGATTCTCCACTACTATTCATGACATGAAAAACACAAAAACACGTTTCACATTGAACATAATTTGACTACTTACTACTTGAGAGTTGAGACTAGACAACTCCTGTTGTCTATGCCAATTGAGTTATTATTCATGGTTGTTTATACAGAGAGCAAAAAAGAAAAATCACTATGGCTTCTATCTCGGAGTTTTGCGAAGCTTTTCCTTTGCTCAGAAGTAAGTAAGCCTCTTAGTAGTTTCCTGTCATGAGCTATGCATTTATCTTTCGATTGGTTACGTTATTGTACTTCTTTTATGTAGGCGGGCATCATTACTCTTGATAACGTTGCAATGGCATTGCTTGGTGACACTTACAACTCAACTGCTATGAGAAGTAAGCGACCCTACAATCATCAATCTTTTTAATATAGAGATACTTAGGGATATAGATTGTCTGACACTGTTCTGTTTATATATCTCTGTAGCAAAAGTTAGGCGACTGTATGATATTGCCAATGTATTTTCCTCCATGAAATTGATTGAGAAGGTATGTGTATTCCGTAAATGCTCATCCTTGTTAAATAGAGAGAACCCTTAGTTAGAAAAAATGTTCAGTTTTTCTCATTGGATCAAGTTTTGGTGGATTGACGTACAGACCCATCATCAAGAGAGCAGGAGACCAGCATTCAGGTGGTTGGGATGGAGAGGAAAATCCTGCAATGAGTCTGCCGCTGCTTTGGATCTGAATGAATCTAAGAAGAGGGCGTTTGGAACTGAAATTACAAACTACAGTCTGAAGAAAAATAAGTCGGATTGTCCAACTGATGGGAAGTCATATTTGGAGGTGAATGCGCCGATGGATACTAATCACTGCAATTTGGAAAATAATCCCAACGATATTATATCGGAACAGCATTTACAACACAAATCAAAGGGTTTTGTATATGGTCCATTTGCTCCTATCAATGTGCCTGGAGTAGGTAATTCTGAAAACAAGAATGTAAAACGGATTCAGGACTTGGAGAGCTTGGCTTCTACTTATCGTCCTCGGTATCTTAATAAAGGTACCTTATTGGATTTCGTTAAACTTGATTTTGAAAATGTATAATCAACACAAGCTGCTTTATAAAATGCTTTGGAAATGTGTAATGCACTAATACTTTTTACTAGCGTTTCACAAGTTACAAACTTCTAGATGAAAGGAATTGCCTTTACTCTTTGAGCTGTGGTTTTTGTACTTCAGAAGCTCCCTTCATTCGCTCTTTCTCTCTCACATAGAATCGGCATGCTTGTTTTCTTATAAAAATTTGAGGATCTCATCAATTAGTTTCAATGAATTACAATATGAGCTCATTGTTTAAAAACAGTGACAGTAGGAGTAAACTACAAATTCTTGGATTCCATTGAATTTTGATTTTTTTCCCCTCTCTCTCTCTCTCTCTCTCTCTCTCTCTCTCTCTCTCTATATATATATATATATATATACACTTTCAAATATATGGCAATTGTGTGTGTCATATAGACTCCTATCATGCTTGATACATGAGCTCTGTGGAAACTAATTATGGAAGGTCCGATTTGTTTGATTGTGTGGCAGCTATATGCGACCTTTTTGATCATTATGTGGAGGGATGGAAGACATGGTATGCTGAAGTCGGGTACAAAGAACGGATAATCAAAAGATCCTGATGTTCCTCTACAAGTACACATGTTCATCCAAGGAATGCATTCTTTTATTTTATACTTCTATGAATCTATGGTATGAATATCTTGTTTTATAAATGAAAGCATTTTCTTGATGCGCTGACAGGATTAGCAGTAGCACTTTGTTAACCACAATTTTTTACAAAATAGTCATAAATCATTTTTCTTGCCCTTGATGTTAATCTTTCAAATCTTTTAGCTGAGTTAATGCACAGGGAGTGGATGATAAACAAGAGATGATTACTCTATTTATGTTTTCCTTACATAAATGTTTGAAGAAGAAGAGCATTAATAAGAATTTCTAAACTAATAAATCCTTTAGTATAGGGAACAATTGGGATTCAAGCTTGTGCAGAAGATCCTGAACATATGTAGGAGTTATTCCCAATTTATGAGGTGATAGACATATTCTATCATATCCTCTTATTAGGTGTGAGAATTCGTGTAGTATTTGATTACACAGCGTTGTAGAAAACGGTAATGATAACGTATAGGATTCGGTAATGATAACGTATAGGATTCCACACGCTATCAAGTCTCTCTCTTTGTATATATATTTGATATTTTTGAAATTGCATAGTATGACAGTAATGGTGTTGATGTGATATCCAATAAAGATGTAGGCTTTTTTTTTCTAATTAAGACAGAATTTTTAGATTTAGCTAGATAATGGAAGCATAGAAAATAAAAGGCTTGTCTTGAGCCCTAAAAATAGGGCCTACCAGGTGGGCATGGCACCCTACCGAAAAAGAATTAGACTGGTGGATAAAACTGAAGCACAATATTAAAAAGAAATCAAATACTACTATGTGGTGGTAAGCCGACTTGGATCCAAACCACTTGGTAGTGGTTGGTGTTGGTCCACTTTTGACTCCTACTTGTTAACTCAAGAAAATGAACTTACTGTACTCAGAAAACAAGTACCTCCATAACTGTTTGTCTGTTTACATCAATTCATCAATTTTTCTATTTTGGCTTTGTTTTTTTGCTCATTCTACTTCTTGACAGTAAAACCCATAATTTTGTCCAAAACAGAACATTTAGCCAATGAGTGCATGTTATATGGTAAGAACAACCAATCAAATAAATTTTCTTGTCACATGACATGCACCTGTTGGTTAAATTGTATTACATTAGTGTGGAAAGTTGGATATGCTCGATCTTCAAAAGACGACAAGTAGAAACACGATGTAAAATATTATTTAATTGATTAAATCTCCCCACATGTCCATCTTCTAAGCAACTTTTATTTTTTGGTATGAGGATTCCTTATCTTTTCTTTGTGGATTGATAATGCAATAATAATCTTTTTTTAATGTGGACTTATATTTAATTGATTGAATCTCAAGTTATAGCACATGTCATGTTCTTAAGTAACAATTATTTTTTGGTATAGAGGATTCCTCATCCATGTTGATTGAAGATCTTAACATAATTGTAGTCATTTTTAATGTGGATGTCAATTTTTTTTATAATGAAAATCGAATATTAAATGTTAATTTATGCATCTAATGAGGAACATATGTTTTATTTTTAACCGTCTCAATCTAAATTAATCCAAGGATTTCAGTTTCCTATTTTTATTAAAGTTTGAATAACTTAACTGTGAGAACTGAGAATGGGTAAGCAAATAAGCAAAGCAAAGTGTCTTGATATCATTTACTTTTTAATATTAAAAAATACCCCTCACCTTTCAACTATTAATGGATAGGTAGACAAAATGTGTTTATTCAAAAACCTCCCTTAAATTGTGACGGTGATTAAGGGAAATCTTGTATGTTTCCCATCTCTCTCATAGGTCATACGGCTCTCCCATGAGTCCCATCCTGCCCTCTCCTTTCTCTCTCCCCTCTACCGCGTACATTGGTGAGAGGAAAAACCGGTGGGAAACAGATAAGTTTTCTTTTGTAATTTATTTTTGGGTCAGTGATATCTAAAACCACTGATTTGGTGAAGCAGTTCCTAAAATCACCATTAATTTTTTCAAAATGGCTTAAATTAGCCATTTTATAAAAAAAAAAGTATCAATTGTTGCCACTTTGGCCATTAATTGTTTAAAGTCTGTTTGCTTATATCATAAATTATTAGGGTCAGTGATATCTAACGCCACTGATTTGGTGAGGTAGTCCCAAAATCACCATTAATTTTTCAAAATGGCTCAAATTAGCCATTTTATAGAAAAAAAGTATCAATTGTTGCCACTTTGACCATTAATTGTTTAAAGTCCTTTTGCTTATATCATAAATTATTGGGTCAGTGATATCTAAAGCCACTGATTTGGTGAGGTAGTCCCAAAATCACCATTAATTTTTCAAAATGGCTCAAATTAGCCATTTTATAGAAAAAAAGTATCGATTGTTGCCACTTTGGCCATTAATTGTTTAAAGTCCTTTTGCTTATATCATAAATTATTAGAATACGGGTCAAAATAGTAAAACATGTTTTGCACCGGTTTTTGAAATGGTTTTTAACAGGTTTTAAACCGGTTTTTTTACCTGTATTTTGACTATTTTTTGACCATGATTGCTTTATAAAACATAAAATATTGCATATAAATTCTTATAGGCTAATCATTACTTTTTATATATAATTAAATAATAAATTAATCATGAAATAAGTTTGATGTCACCCCAAATTAATCAGAGAATAATAATAAGTTTTATGTCACCCATAAACAGGAAGTATTATCTATAAAAACAATAAATTAATCAAATCGTTAATTTTTATATATAATTAAATAATCAAAATACATAAAATATTGCCCATAAAATTCGTTATGGGTGTCATATCATACATAACGGTAGCTTTCTATTAGATTTTAACAAAATGGTTGTCAAGTGAACAATATTTTGTCAAAATGGTGATTGTGAAACAATGTTTTGTCAAAATGGTGATTTTGGAACAATTTAAACAGTGAATGGTCTTTTTGGGACTTGACCTACCAATTAATGGTGTCTAGTGCTATTTTCTCTAAATTATTAGAATATGGGTCAAAATAGTAAAATATGTTTTGCACCGGTTTTTGAAATGGTTTTTAAAACGTTTTAAACTGGTTTTTTTACATGTATTTGACTATTTTTTGACCATGATTACTTTATAAAACAGAAAATATTGTCCATAAATTCTTATAAGCAAATTATTACTTTTTATATATAATTAAATAATAAATTAATCATGAAATAAGTTTGATGTCACCCCAAATTAATCAGAGAATAATAATAAGTTTTATGTCACCCATAAACAAGAAGTATTATCCATAAAAATAATAAATTAATCAAATCATTAATTTTTATATATAATTAAATAATCAAAATACATAAAATATTGCCCATAAAATTCTTTATGGGCATCATATCATACATAACAGTAGCTTTCTGTTAGATTTTAACAGAATGGCTACCAAGTGAACAATGTTTTGTCAAAATGGTGATTTTGAAACAATATTTTGTCAAAATGGTGATTTTGGAACAATTTAAACAGTGAATGACCTTTTTGGGACTTAACCCACCGATTAATGGTGTATAGTGCTATTTTCTCTTTATTTTTTGTTATGGATATGGAGAATGTACTACTTTACCCTTCCTACCCTAATAGAACCCTAAACGCCGTCACAATTTTGGGGAGGTTTTTGAATAAATGTATTTTGGTCTACTCATCCAATAATAGTTAAAAGTGGAGGGGATGTTTTTAATATTAACCCAATGGTGAAATTACTAAGATAAACGAAGAAATAAACTTGTGAGCTGAAGATTGCTCAAGAGAGCTGATCTTTCAATTTTCATGGCAACCTCTGCTCGAGCTTTCACTCTCTCTCGTCTCACCAACCCCTCCTTATCCAATCCTCTTCCTTTCTCCTCCCACCGCCTCCTCCTCCGCCTCTCCTCCCGACGCCGCTTCTCCCCCGGTTATTCCACCACCGTCTGTTGCCTCAGCGGCGCCGGCGGAGTCTTCAACGACGACTTCGTCTCCACCCGTAAGTCCAACCTCGACCGCGGCTTCTTGGTGATTGCTGGCTTGCTCAAGAGAATCGAGCCTCTTGACACTTGCGTTATCTCCAAGGGTGTTTCTGATGCTGCCAAGGACTCTATGAAGCAGACCATCTCCAGTATGCTCGGTCTTCTTCCCTCTCATCAATTCTCCGTCACCGTTAGGGTTTCCAGACAACCTCTACATTCTCTTCTCGTATCTTCTATTATCACCGGGTATTTTTTTTGTTATATTCTCTCTTTCTTATCTTTTTAATTCCTCATTCAATTCACTGTTGTGTTATTCAATTTCGACATTTCAAGTCTTCTATTTTTATACCGAGTAGCCTTTTTGATTGATTTTTGCTGTGTTAGGTTTCATTTTCAACTTTTTGAAAGTTTCAATTTTTGATCTACTGGATTTTGTAATAGGTTTAGTTGATGCATAATTGATTCTTTTCTGGTGCGTTAGGCATCATATGATTTCATTTTCTGAATTTGTGTTGAATTCTCAATTGATTTTTTTCTTTTTCCTGCAGGTATACATTGTGGAATGCAGAATACAGGGTTTCGTTGATGAGAAATTTTGATATATCTTTGGATGGAGTAAAAAGCAAGAGCTTTTCGAGAGAGAGTGAGGTTTTGGACAAGGAGTGTGAAAAGAGAGACAGTGAAGGTGGTGAGATAAGTGTTGAAGATTTTGAGAGAATGAGCCCTCAAGTTTTTGGCGATTTGTCTCCTGAGGCATTGAACTATGTTCAGCGGTTGCAGTCAGAGTTATCCGATGCTAAGGAGGTGGGAGTTTGTTTTGTGTTTTGCTTCATGCATGTTTTTGAGTTTGATGAAGAGTGCTTTAAGATTTTGATTGTACTAGGCACTTGGTTTTTATTCTACTGTGTGAAAAAAGATGTATTTTGGTGCCAATGAGTACTTGCAAATTAATGAAATGATGCTAGGTGATCATGAAATGTGATGAAGGTAAGATTATGCTCATATTTTAGGCATCACTTAGCATGCACTATGGCAGTGATATTATAGTTGTTTTGATTGTTTCAGGTAGGTCAAGCTCTTTCCAAGTTCTAAGAACAATGCATGAGAGATCACTTAATTTCCATCTTTCAATCTGTTTTTTTTTTTTTGGTTGGTCAAATTGTTAATAATTGGAAGCATTTTTTCTGTATTTCTCATCTTCCTAGAGCAAAACCTAAATGCATGGTTATTCAAATTTGTATCATATTTTTATCAGTAAACTTTAGATCAGAGTATTCTAAGAAAATGGTTTCATAAGATAATGGTTTTGTATGGGCTTACTGTATCAATTGTCAAATTGGAAAACCCATGTTCAATGTTGTGAGAATAAGCATGTTTGATTTTCTAAAATTTTTTGTTTGAGATATTTCCAGGGAAACTATTCAATTTTGGAGGATTTGTTTTTCTTTCTTTCCTTTTCATCTCCCTGTTGAAATGCTAATAAGAAATGCACCTATCAAAAGTTAGTTCTGCAGTTCATATTTCAAAGAATTACTTCTTTGTCACTGTATATTAACTGGTGTAATTGTAGTACTGAGTATGCTGTCACAACAAATTTTGTACCGGCACTCCACCTTTCAATTGTGCTGAAATGGTGGTGTTTATGTTGTTGAACTCTCATATCATCATCTCATTAGAGATGCACATTTATTTATGCTTAAAAAAAATTGAATGCATTACGTTGCTTCTCATCATTATTTGATGAAATGATGCTTGATGATTTCCCTTTAAGCTGATTAGTTGATGTTGATCAGGAATTGAATGCCATGAAGCTGGAAAATACTCAAATTGAATATGACAAGGGAACTAGGAATAATTTGTTAGAGTATTTGCGATCCTTGGATCCTGATATGGTAGTGATCTGAGACTTACTATTTAAAATATCGTTCTTTTACTTTATACTTAAGTTTTGCAGTTTAAGACTCTAATTAAACCGAAACATCTTATTTTCTTACAATAATGTCAACAGGTGAATGAATTATCCCAACCCTCTTCAGTAGAGGTGGAAGAAATTGTTCACCAACTTGTTCAGAACATATTGCAAAGATTCTATAATGATGATGCCACTTCAACTTTTATAGGCGATGTCTCTGCAAACACACAGAATCATCAAGAAGCTGACTCTGAAAATGGTCACACGGTGGGCACGTCGCGTGATTACCTTGCAAAGCTGCTTTTCTGGTATACTACTGTCATATCTCATAAACATTTAAATACCCTGTTTGGATAAAAGTTTATCTCAGTGATTCGTTGTTTTCATATTTTTGCTTTTGCATTTAATTTTTTCTTGCATTCAGACCTCAAGTTATACCTCTGGGTGCATGCATGCATATGCAGAAATGCATCTAGTTTTGCACATAACTGAAAGAGTATGTCTTTGCACCTGAAGACAACACACACGGGGTATAAAATTTACATAAAATTAATTGTCCTTTAGGGTTTATGATTACAGAGTACCCTTTTCTGCTTTAGCTAGATGAACTATCTAATAATTTACAGTTGGTTATATGTATTTAGTTTTAATTATAATTCTTGCATATCTTATTTGTTATTTGTAGATCAATGTCCATCTTAAACCACATATTAAACAGTTTCTTTTCTCTTCACAGGTGTATGTTATTGGGTCATCATTTGAGAGGCTTGGAGAATAGACTGCATCTAACTTGTGCTGTTGGATTGTTGTAAAGTGGAGAGTGTAGAGGCATGTATATTCTTTATTTTCCATTTTTTTTTCCTTTTCTGTATAACTTATATTTTTCCAGTAAAAAGAAGAGAAACAGTTCACAAACTTGGACCTTTTTTCTTGGGGACTAAAAAACTACCATAACCTATAACCAACAAATCTTGATTATAACCATATGCGGTGGCTGTTAACTCATGAACTTGTTAATCAAATTTCTTGCCTGGTGTATTTGAAAGGTTTTCTAAACTTTTTTTTTAAAAAAAGTTCTGTAAGTTTACAGCTTCCACATTAAGTATAATCAAGCAGTCATTTGCTGTACAATAGCAAAATAACATTGAGATGATGTCTTTTGTCATTCATTTGTATGATTGATAGTTTTTCAAAACCGATATATACTTGATTGGTATATTGGATTGGCATACCACGGAAAGTATGGTGACACTGTGCATCTGTCTCAAGGAAAGCTCTTTTCCTTTTCAGCCATATCAAGCATTGAGCTTGTGCAACTATTGCAGGAATTCTTCATTACTAGACTTATCAGCATGGCTTCTAAGACCCTGCCATATGTTAGATTTGCTATACTGATGTTGAATATCTGCAATGTTTTCGCAATATCCGGATTTGGCAAGGGTTGCACTTCAGGACAGATTTTAGGTTTTGATAATCATGATTAATCATGCTAAATCATTCCCAAATCCCAACATCTGAAGAATGCCGTTGAACACGGTTGCATTCAGCAGAGAACAAAACAAGAAAGGAAGAGATATGGTGATTGTTGATTTTGATGGTGGGGATTGTTGGGTGGTCACTTGTCATGTTTAATCTCATTCATTTTTCAATTATGTCAGTTTATTTGTTAAATAATAATAATAAAATGCGAATTCTTTGCTAAATATTGTCAGAATTTTGCTTCACAGAATTTTGTTGCTTCTGTTTACTACCTTGGTGAGTTTGAGCAAGGGCGGAATGGAGGTAGTACAAAGCTCTTTCGAGTTTGGTCTCTTTGCAAATTTTAGTTATGTTTTTCATGAGTATGTATTTGATCACATTGGTTATTAATTCATTAGAGTTGGTCCACAACTGAGTTGTCTTAAATGGCTAGAGAATTAGAGCATATTTGGATTCAGAACTTGGATCTTGTTGCAAATTTCTTTTGTTATACTAGAACACCAACAGATGAGACAGTGAAATATGCAAGAACAGCAAGCATCTATATTCATCTCATCATCAAAATCATTTACAATCAAATAACAATAAAAAATAACTCTGAAAAATGTATTCAAAATCCGTCTATATACACAAAAAATAATCGAATTGAGTATCAACATGAATTGAATGGTAAAAAGAAAAAAAGAATAGGTTGGTTTCTGCCTTCTGGTTATTGTTGTTGATTTTGAGACTGTTTTTGGGACTTGTAGAGATCATAAGGTGCCCAGAGATGATCAACTGGGCAAGGATTGTTAGCATCAAGTCTTGTCCATGGTTTCCCTTTACCACTCCAATGCAACAAACTGGTTCGCCCCGGATGCAAAGTCCTGCAACTATCCACCAAGTTATCTCCTCCAAGTCCATGCTGGTTCCATCTATGATCAATCCCTTCAACATCTCCTCCAAAAACTAACAAAAATGGCGGAAGAGATCCCAGCTGATAAATCTTCTTCTCCTTTTGAATTCTCATCCATTTCTCAATCTTCCTTGTATAATCACCTTCTCTCCACCTCTCCAAATCCATCACCATTACTCCTGTATTGAAGTAACAAGGCCTCTTCCCTTCGAAAACCCTCGAAAACTCAATGTCGAACCAAAATTCATTGGTGAAATACTTTGTAAAGTTTACATGACAGTACTGTGGTGCTCCAATTGTTCTTGAACCTGTTAGAGAGATCCTCCATAGCTTCTGTATGTCATCTACTAATACAACATCCGAGTCTAGATAGATCACGCGTTTAACGCAAGGCTCTAGCATATCAGCTAAGTAACTTCTTGCGTAATTTAGTGGATTGTCAAGAGCACGACGAATCGAAGAAGATATAAGATCACTTACAACATCTTCTCTGAAGACATAAACCTTCAAGTTTAATGAAGGAAAAACAGACCCAACAATCCGAGTAAGGTCATTTGCATTAACAGAGCTCGAATCAGAGGCAATGAAATGGAAGAAAATATTTTGTGGGCAAGAAGTGTGTTTGAGAACAGAGTGGACAGCTGCAATGGTGCCTCTCAAGTAATCTGGATCAAGTGTCATTGCTATATGAACAAGCGATGGGTCACAGGCCAATAACAAACCATTTTCTGACAAAACAGGACATTGAAGACCATTTTGATACTCTGGTGCCTCCAAAAATTGCGCAGATTTATCAAATTCAATGCTTGTTATATCGGCATCGTATGAAACTTTGGTGGGTGGATACGGTCTGATAGCAATAACAGGAAAGAGAAAAAGACAGAGAGAAACCACAAAAGCTGGTCTGAGAAAAAACATAATCGATCGAATGCGAAGTTGGGTTGTTGGCAATGGCAATTCTTGAAGATGTTTTGTATGTAGTTGTTAGTGTTTATCAATTTCTATACGATGTGATGAGACAGAAGAAGGAGAAACTTGAAATGGTCTAGAAATGCAAAAGGAGAAGACCAAGACAACTGTATATACAACAAGTAAAATACGCGTTTGTGAATGTCAAAAGTTGATGCTTTGAAATTTCTCTTCGGTTTTTTAATTCAATTTTGTCGGCTTCTTGGAAATTGCCAATATATTAATTTTCCATTGATAACATGTGCCACGTGCTTTCGACCCAATTATTTACTCGGCAAATTATAGATTCCTCTGTCTGAAACTCTGAATTGAACATTTATTTATTTATTTTAGTGTTTTTAATGATGCTGGGAATTGGCGTGGTCTATGACCAAATACGCTGTGGAGAAGAGATGGGATGTCAGTTTATACAATCTGTACAATTTTTGTTTTTTGTTTTTTTCGCAAAATCTTTGAGTTGGTAGAGTTGCAGAACTCATTTATTTCATGTGGACAACTATATATGTGGCCGCAGATACAGTAGTCAATTTCTGGGGGCTATAATACGCATTCCCTTGTGGGGTTTTTAACAAATTTTCCCTTGTAGAAAAGCCAAATAAAAAAAGTTAAAATTTTCCACGTCAAGATCAGTAGTTTCTACAAATTTACAGTATTTAAGATCATTCGAACCGAATAAATAAAGTAGAGCATCACATTTTGCTTGAATTTTTTTAACTTTTCATAATCAACATGTGAGGGATCATAAGTTGATCGGGCTCAAACAATAAATAGCACTTTTTAGAGGTGACATTTCAACATTGTCATCGCTTTACTAACCTATATTTAAAAGACACCTATTATGGTGAACAGACAAAAATACTCTTAATAGTTATTCCACATCATATTTCTTTCATTCAGTTTACAGTGACAAAGTTATGAAGTAGAGAGAGAAAGTTCGGTTGAAACTCAGGCAATCACTCGAACAGTGACAGAGTGGCGCTACGCAGACGCATTCGGAGGTCGAGCTCCCCGCCGAGCTATTTCATGAAGGCTCCGAGCTTTCATAAAAAAGCTCGAAGACTAAAAACTTGGAGCTTTCATGAAAAAGCTCGGAGACTTCATAAAAAAGCTCGGAGTCTTCATAAAAAAGCTCGGGCAGTTTATGAAAAAGCTCGGGCAGTTTATGAAAAAGCTCGGAGACTAAAAGCTCGGAGCCTTCATAAAAAAGCTCGGACAATTTATGAAAAAGCTCGAAGCCTTCATGAAAAAGCTTGGAGACTCAAAATTAACAAAACTAATATTCATGAAAAAAGCTCGGACAATAATACAAAAGGCTCGGACAGTTTTACAAAAGGCTTGGACACAGTGTTAAAAGTCTCGGAAACTTAGATGTTCATCGTCTCATACACAAATTTTTCATAAATTAAAGTCTTAACAAAAAAAGTTCGGACAACAATTTAAAAGGCTCGGACAATTTTAAAAAACTGAGATAGGAAACTGATAAGATGAGTGGTGCCTCACATGTAACACCAACTCAATTTCAGACAAGTTTATTGTAGAGATGGAAGTACAAACATAATAAAAAACTGATTATTCAAGGGCAATTTAGATAGTTTACCATAATAAGTACCTTTTAAACATAACTTATTAAAGCAGTGACATGGGTGCAATGCACCTTAAAACATATGAAATTTCTCACGATTTCGACTAAGTTGATCTTCGTCTAAACTAAAACAAACTCATTTATTTGCAATCGTCATGACTACGCCACACCAACTTCCAAAGACCATTGCTTATTTTGTTGTATGTATCACACGGTCCAAACGGTTCCTCAATTCATTTAAGAAGCCATTTATTTAAGTTGCAAAATAGGACTTATCTGATTCAAAACAATCAATTTTTTGTCATGGTCTTCTCTTCATTTATGTAATGGAAACACCACCTATACTTGATGATGACTTGCTTATCAAGCTATTTAAAGTTACATTACAGGTTATAACTAGATGCCCTTGAAATTGAACGAATTCAAGCCTATCTACTTCTCTGTTCCCATGATCCCAAAAACAGTTTCGTTTCTTTTTCTCTTGGCTATCATCATGTTAGTCCAGTCTTGCAAATTTCAGTTTGCATCATCTTATTCAAGCAACTTTACTGATCAGTCAGCTTTGCTTTCCTTTCAGTCCGGGATCCGTTTCGATCCCATGGACAGTGTTTTGGGTGGCAACTGGACTGAAGCAACAAGTTTCTGTAACTGGGTTGGAGTGTCTTGTAGCAGAAACAGGCAGAGAGTCACCAGTCTCAACCTTTCTTACATGGGTTTGCAGGGCAGCATTTCACCTCTTATTGGCAATCTGTCCTTCTTAGTCTCACTCGATCTTCGTAACAACAGCTTCTACGGTAATCTACCGAATGAAATCAGTAGGTTGCATCGCTTGAAAGAGCTCCTGTTGCAGTTCAATCAATTGGAAGGAAACATCCCCCCAACTATACATCATTGCAGGGAGCTTCAACTCTTGTCCCTGGAAGCTAACCGGTTAAGTGGAGGTATTCCAGATGAGTTGGGTTTCTTACCTAGTCTTCGAGAACTAAATCTGCATATGAACAATCTGAACGGTGCAATTCCATCATCTTTAGGCAACATATCAACAATACAGATCCTGAATTTACGCGAGGCTGGCCTCACAGGTTCACTTCCTTCCTCCCTCTTAAACTTATCCTCTGTTATCGGTATTGATCTCGTTAAGAATAACATCTCGGGTACTCTTCCTATGGATATTTGCCACTACTGGCCTAATATTCAGTCACTTAATCTTTCTTTCAACAAATTTAGTGGCCAGCTCCCTTCAGAAATTCACCGATGCAAAGGGCTTGTTGAGTTATTTCTGGGGTACAATATGTTTGATGGAGGCATACCGACAGATATTGGGAGTTTACACAAGCTTGAGTTACTTGATCTTGGTGGCAACAATTTAATTGGTACAATTCCTTCCACTGTAGGTAACTTGTCAAGGTTACGAAAATTTTACATCGAGGACAATTACATACAAGGAAATATACCAACCCATATAGGGCTTCTTTCGAATCTAAATGAGTTGAACATGGAAAGGAATAACCTCACAGGTTTAGTGCCTGATGTAATCTTCAACATGTCCTCTTTACGAATAATAGATTTAGGACGAAACACCTTCTCCGGATATCTTCCATCTGTTAGCAGCTACCGGCTTCATAACCTTGAGAGACTCTATCTCCCCAGAAATCAGCTTGAAGGGAACATACCCTCATACTTTTCCAATTCCTCTAAGTTGATTCAACTTGATTTTGGATTTAACTTACTTACTGGACCAATACCGGCTACAAGTCTTGGAAAACTTAGTAACTTACGATACCTTGCTCTACAAGGAAATCAGCTGACAGGGGAGCCTGGAAATCCTGAGCTTAATTTCTTAACTGATTTATCTAATTGTAGATCACTGGAAACATTGGTTTTGCACAGCAATCCACTAAATGGTTACATCCCTGATTCCATTGGAAACTTTTCAAGTTCTTTTCATATATTTTTTGCACCTGATTGCCAAATAAAAGGTCACATCCCTCGGTCAGTTGGTGCCTTGAAAGGCTTGACATTCATTGAACTGAGCAGCAACAATCTCACTGGCACGATACCATCTACGGTTGGAGGACTAGAGAGGCTTCAAAGACTTCATGCTGATGACAACAAGATTGAAGGGCTTATTCCAAAAGAGCTCTGCAGTTTACAGCAATTGGGAGAGATCTCATTTCAAAATAATGAAATCACTGGACCGATCCCAGATTGCATCTCGAATCTCAGTCTTCTGCAGAAACTAGTTCTTAGTGCCAATAGATTGAACTCATCAATACCAGTGACTTTGTGGGACCTTGAAAATCTCTTGTTCTTGAATTTATCATCTAATTTTCTCAGTGCTTCTTTATCTGCAAGTATGAGAAAGTCAAGTGTTACCGAAAACGTGGATCTATCTAGGAACCAAATTTCTGGAAACATTCCTAGTGTCCTTGGAGCCTTTGAAAGCCTAATTTCTCTTAACTTGTCAAAGAACACATTTGAAGGGAAGATTCCTCAATCTTTTGGTGACTTAAGGGCATTAGATATCTTGGATCTCTCATACAATGATCTATCTGACACAATACCCAAATCTCTTGAGAAACTACCACATCTGAAACACCTAAATTTGTCTTTCAATAAGCTCACAGGAGAGATTCCAACTGGGGGACCTTTTGCAAACTTGACAGCAGAATCTTTTTTGGAGAATACAGCACTTTGTGGGGAAGTTATAGGAGTCCCATCTTGTGCTTCCTCTAACACTAAAAAATCTAGGCCTAAAGAAATTATACTCAAGTATGTTCTTCCAGGCATTGGATTAGTTGTAGTAATTGTATTCGCTGTCACATATATGCTACGGAAAAATCAAGAACGAGCATTACAGGCTCCGATTTCTGTGGATAATCTGCTACCTGTAGTTCAGCATAGAATGATAACGTATCAGGAGCTTCGCCAGGCTACAGATAACTTCTCGGAAAGCAACTTTCTTGGCAAAGGAAGTTTTGGTTCTGTCTACAAAGGGATACTCTCTGATGGGACAATTGTTGCTGTCAAAGTTCTAAACTTAGAACTTGAGGATGCTTTTAAAAGCTTTGATGCAGAATGTGAGGTGTTGCGTGCAGTGAGGCATAGAAATCTGGTTAAAATCATCAGTACATGTTCCAATCTTGAGTTAAGAGCTTTGATACTCCAATACATGCCTAATGGGAACCTAGAGAAGTGGCTATATCTGCAGAATAACAACTTGGATATTCTTCAGAGAGTAAGCGTCACGGTTGATGTTGCATCTACATTGGAATATCTCCATCACGGTCAATCAGAACCAGTGGTACATTGTGATCTGAAGCCTAGCAATATTCTTCTTGATGAAGACATGGTTGCACATGTGAGTGATTTTGGAATATCAAAGATTTTAGCTGAAAATAAGAATGCAACTCATACTAAGACTCTTGGTACACTTGGCTACATTGCACCAGGTAAACTAATTTTCCCTAGTACTTGCTCCGTTTTCTCTGGTACTAACTTTCAGATATTTATATTCAAACATCATAATTAAAAATAAAAAAACAAACATGTTATTAAGTTTTATTCATTTAGATCTATCCCGACTTCAAACCTATTTAGATTTCAGACGGAAAAAGTGTTGTTGAATGTACAGAATATGGCTCTGACGGGAGAGTGTCCACCGGAGGCGATGTTTACAGTTATGGCATAATGTTGCTTGAGATATTTACTGCAAAGAAACCAACAGATGAGATGTTTTCAAAAGAAACGAGCTTGAGGAAATGGGTGGCTAAATCGTTTCCAGAAAAGACGATACATATCATTGATGGTGCTTTACTGGATCGAGAAGAAGGAGATGATTTGAAGGCTACACATACCATCCTCCTCTCCATCATAGAACTAGGCTTGGAGTGTACCAAGGAACTTCCAGGGGAGCGCATCGACATGAAAGACGTGGTGGTCAAGCTTAAAAAAATAAAACTAGCCTTTCTTCAAAACACAAACAAAGATGCAGACAACTTCTAGTTCTAGCTAGTAGACATTTGAAGCAGTGATAAGTAGTACAATGTAGTATTTTACTCATCTGTGCAAGACAGTTTTTCTGTTTTTGATTTTTTTTAGCTTTGGAAATGAATCTGTTTTGTCTAGTTTATAGCTGTTAGACAGGTCTACTTCTACTAGATTATGTACCCAATTTACCACCCCATGAAACTTTCTCAAATGAATTTGTAGCTACATGTTGTAGTTTATCAAAATTTGAACCGGTGTGAATAAATATTTTGTGGATCATCAGTAGTATCATTTTATTAAATTATCAAAATTAATGTACCAATGAACATTGCAAATTATGTTTTCCCACATAACAAAATAATCAAACAAATAGGATTATTAAATATAATATAGAGGTAGCTAGAGCCATCCAACTTCATATGCCAAACACAAATTTAAATAAATCTTAAATGTCCATTCATATAGACATGACGCCGGTTCGATTCTAACCGAACCGGAACCGTCAGTGAAAAATCGGAACCGGATTAGAAACCGGTATTGGCCGGGCCAGGTTCCGGTTCGAACCGGACCGGAACCGGCAATTCCAACGTTTTTATTTTTATTTTTTTAATTTACTGGACCGTTGGGCCCTCCAATGATGCACTACTTCACTTTTTTAAAAAAATTTCTTTTCTTTTTCATTTCTATAAATACCTACCCCCTCCATTCATTTTTCTTCACCCCAATTTCCTCAATTCTCTCTGATTCTCATTTCTCAATTCTCTCAATTTTCAATTCTCTAACTCTCCACACTTCTCTCCAAGTTTCCAATTTATTTTATTTGCAATTTCTAAATTAGTAAGTTTCCAATTTATTTTATTTACGATTACTAAGTTTCTAATTTATTTTATTTGCAAGTATCTTATTTCCTATTTATTTAATTTGCAATTACTAAGTTTCCAAATTCCAATTTATTTTATTTACAATTTATCTTATTTCCAATTTATTTTATTTACAAATTGCAATTACTAACTACTAGTTTCTAATTTTCTTCCAAATTTATTTTCAACCATTTAATCATTTATTTTTATCAATTTTTTTAACATTTTTTGTTAAAGGAATTTTACAATTCAATTTTTAAAATAGTAAGTGGAAGTGGTGACGCTCCCAGACGTTCCATTTCGATGAAAGGTAAGGGTCGTATGATGGATAATCTCGGTCATGACGACCACGTCTATCATGAGTGTCTATAACACCAAGTCTATGCTGAAGACCTAGGCCTAAACTTTCCTCAATCTCATCCCTCTCTAAGAATTTCTGAACCCGATCCCGATGCCACCCCCTATTTGACAAGCAAATCAGAAAATATGTCTGATTTTGGCCCTGATGGGCCTAATCCCAACCCCTCTCCAGATTTTGATTTTGATCCACATACTGAAGAAAAGTTACCGAAACAGGTCAAATTTGATATCTTCGTACTCCATATGAAGAAAGTTACGCAAGAAGATGGAAGCACTGTTGTGATTTGCAATTACTGTAAAAAAGTAATTAAATGTCACAAATCTGGAGGATATGACACATATCGGAAGCATATAACGAACGAACATGCCAGATCGAATTCACAAGCTCAAATTTTCAGGTACGCTACCTTAACCAACAATTATTTAAGTATAATGATGCAAAAAATAGAGAAGAATTAGCTAGAATGGTTGCAGTAGAACACTTATCATTTAGTTTTGATGAAAATGTTGGTTTTACTAATTATTGTCAACGAGCATTAAATCATGCTGCATGTCGTGTTCCTAGAACCACGCTCACAGAAACACTTGAAAACATTTATGAAAAAGAAAAGAAAATGTTGGAAAATATTTTAAAAAATATAATGGTTTTGTTTCCGTATGTGCCGACATATGGAGTGATCATTGGCAAATGCATTCATACTTGAGTGTCACTTGCCATTATATGGATAATGCATGGATTATCCAAAAAAGAATTTTTGCATTTAGAGTTTTTGATGATAATCACAATGCTGCTAATATTTTTAGACAGTTTAGAATTATTTTTGCAGAGTATAAAACTGAAAATAAAATTTTTGCAGTTGGTTTTGATAATACTTCTAACAATACCGATGTTATTCCTGCTTTAATTGAATTAAGCAAACCTTATCTTGGTGGTAATTTTTTTCATTCAAGATGTGCATGCCATGTTTTCAATTTATGTGTTCAAAAATGATTAAAAACTCTTAAACAGTTTATTCAACATATTAAAGATGCCCTATATTTTTTGTGGAAACATCCTTTTGTAATGAAAACATGAGCAACATATTTTTAAACAAAATGGTAGATACATTAGATTTCCTCGTAATGTTCCAACATATTGGAATTCTAATTATAAATTGTTTGATAGAAATTATGAATATAGGGATTTATTAGTTACTTTTATTCAATATAATGTTAGTCACATTAATCTTTATTAAAGTCATTGGGATGTTTGTAACAATGTTTGTGGTTTGTTAAAAGTTTTTAATAATGCTACTAACAATTTATCAAGTATTTATTATCCTACAACTAATTTATTTATTATTAAGAGTCTTAATATTGCTGGTGTCTTTACTCATTGTGAATTTGACTCACAATTACGTGAGCCTGTTATTGCTATGAAGGAAAAATAGTTAGAATATTATAAGGACTTTCTAAATATTTATTTGATTGCCATGTGTTTTGATCCAAGTTGTAGATTAGAAAGTTTGTCTGATTATCTATCTGCTTATTATGAACAAAGTTTAAAAATAGATTATGATGTTGATATGTGTTGTGTTAGGGTTAAGGCATTATTGTATGATTTATATGATGAATATCTTAGAGTTTATGGTTCATCACTGAATATAAATGTTCCACAAACTCAAAATGTATATCATTCCTTATCTTCTTCAGGATTTATTAGTTTAGGGTATAATCTGTTATCAAAAAAAAAAAAAAAAAATTACGAGGTTCTTCTTTATCAAGCTCCACCACGTATTCCGAGTTTGAATATTATCTAAGTACCTCTTTTGAGTTTATAAAAGACACTGAAGTTAAAAAATTTAATATCCTACACTGGTGGAATGAGCATGAAAGATACTTTCCAATCTTGGCTATGATAGCCAAACAAATTCTTTCAACACCAATTTCTACAGTGTCGGTGGAACAACAGTTCAGCGCCGGTGAGAATATTCTGGACCCAAGTCGTTAGCTTATGAGTCCGAAATCACTTTAGATGTAAGTTTGTGTCGAAGATTGGACGAATGCTCAATATAGACAACAAGAAATCGATCAAGAGGAACCATACGATTTCTTTAAAGATAATCAACCGCTGAAAGTCGGACGGATGATCACGGCAACAACGATTAGTCAACGACTCCACGCCATCTCCAAACCTGCAATAAAAGGTAAGAGAACTACGTGGCATTTGATTCTTCTAAACCTGTAAGATAATACGTAGGCAACTTAATTGTGGTAAAAATTTAGTGCAATACCAATTTTACATTTTTTAGTTTTATTTTAATTAATTTGTGATTTATTTATTTTATTTTATTTTATGGGTGACACAATAAAATACAATTACCAAATACAATTTTACATGGCTAATGTTTTTATGAAATAAGATTATAAAAAAAAAAACCGGAACTGGAATCGCCAGTTTCGAACCGGAATAGAATCGAAACCAGAACCAGCATCATGTCTAGGATCATTACTTTTTGAGAAAGGAAGGAAATTAAAAAAATAACCACAATAAATTCAGAAGAAAGATTTACATCATTTAATCTGTTCTATTTGACATATGACATGCACCCATTGCCAGGATGCTCAGGTGTATGCTAGATTTTATCTAAATTTGAAAGTATAATTCTCCAGTTGGTGCAATGAGAAACTGGGGTTCGTTGTCATTCCAAATAAAACTACCTCATAGCATTAGCATTAGCATCTCTGCTCTGCACCTCATTCTCTAATTCCAGTGAAAGGCACAGCTGGGTTCGAAAAGCAAAGACTGAATTCTGTTTTTTTTTTTTCATGCTGTGTAGCTGGGAGTATCACATTTATGTGGTTTGCCCAAGCCAAAATCTATACAAGTTGAACCAGAAACACAACGTGACGACAAAGAAACATTGCCAAACCCAAAAAGCTTGGGCTATCTGAGATGATTGTAAGTTAATCATATGAAGATTGAAGACATGTTCTAAAACATTATAACATCAAAAGCAAACAAGAATCGCAAAGATATCTCCTGATTTCTCTTCATACTTGAATTAAGTTTATGCAGTAATTAGGATCCACTTCAACAACAGACTCCCTTGACATCAACAAAGAGCTGTGCCAGTTTGAAGGTCAATGCGAAGATTTCAATTCCTCTTTCAAATTCCAATCATCCGTCTTCGGAACTGACATGGCCATGGCAGGCTCTCCTTTTGCTGTTGTGTTAAAGAAAGAAACTCCAACACCAGCACCACCCCAAGCACATTCCTTTCTTTCATTCCATGTACTATTGAGAAAACAGTTGTTAGTTAGTAAGGTGTCAAAGTGTCCGTGTTCGCTCAAACGGGATCACTGCTAAAACAAGTTAAGAAGCCCCTCCATCCAACAGTAAACTTTCATTCCATACAAATTGATAAGAAAATTTTAGGCCTCCCTTTTGGCTCCCTTAAGATTCACTTCACAGCCAAATGAAGAAGATATGACCAACCATTTCCTGGAGTAAATTTGCAAAAGAATCTTGTACCATCATAGAACCAAGAAGACCATGAGATAACCATAGCTGGCATGAATAGCTGCCCTTAAATCCAAAAGGGGAGGGGTGCTAACCATGATTACTGCACAAAGAATGAAAAATGTTTGATAAGTTACCTTTTAGGCTTTTACCAATCAGATCTGGTTGGAATAGCATTCATGCACTTTCAAATAGAACGGATAATTTAAAGAGGAAGTGTATAGAGTTCCATACCAAGTTAGACCAGTTTGGAGCATGATTGTTGATGTATTAACCTTTCACCTGCCCATCCTGCATCAGGTTACCTGGCACGAGATGGCACCCTATTTTAGCTTACCTTGAAAATGGTACCTTAAAAACAAGTACAATGATAATGGTATTGCCACTTGATTGAGGAAGACTAAATGCAACCAGGATGAGTTCCAGTTCCTGGCACCATGGTCAATCTGAAACAACTAATACGAGGATCCACATGAACTTTCTCACATAACTGGAGGCAAGAAATAAGACTAATCATCAAACCTTAAATCTAAGAACCACAGACATGTCTCAAATGCTTCAATTTTTATTCTAAAAACATCAACATCACACAAACAATTAAACTTGAAAGATTAAGAGAACACAGTTGGTGCAAGCAAAAAGTTAAACACGAGTACATCAATAATATTAGCTTATCGCCATTTCAGATTTTATTACACCACAATCACATAACACATAATTTTGTGACACCAACATATGCAAAACATCATTCAAGTAATAGATGAACTCATCAAAGGTCCAGTTCAATTCCCAGCTGCTTGAGCTTTATATTTATACTCAGATCTTTGTTAATGATACCAGAACTCCATAATTGACAAAACCTTGACGCATGAGTGGAAGACAGAACAAAAGAAAAGACCCATATACATAATAGGAAAAAGAACCCTTTTCCTAAGATCTAGAAATCATGCCTCAAGAATTAACAGCTCGAAAAGGTGTGGTCCCTCCATTGAAGCATGTATCCCTCTTTACGAGATCATACTGCTTCCTGCAGCCTGGGCATCGACCATCTGCCTCGAGAATCCTTTTGTGACAGAAAAGGCAAAGCCGAAATCCACATGAACAAGGAAGAAAGCTGGAGTCTGTGACATCCAAGTCCTCACAGCAGATTGGACACGATGAGGGTTGAGGCATGATATTCTGCCACGCCCAAGTGACGACTCCATGGCTACAGTGCCAACCAGAATTTGGTGAAATATCATGCTGCTTTGATAGGCTGGGAAGAGTCTGAGGACGAAAAGCATCATCAGGCATCCATGCTTGACAATTCATACGAACTGTTTCCCTGATTTCTTTCTCTGGTAAGTCCACTCCAGAATTCTTTTCAGCTTGCTCAAAATCAGCTAATCTGACATTGGTTTCAGATTGGGTAATGTGGTCTACAATTGGGCTATGCTGATGCTGATCATTATCTGCATTCAAAGCATCAGCAACAGCCTCCCAGTCATCCACGCACTCATCCTCTTCATCATCGCAGACACTTCCAGAACAACTACTACTGTTGGTGCCCCTGTTGCTTCCACTGAGACCTTTACTTGAATCATTATTACACAAACTGCTGCAAATTGGCTCAATCATCAAGGTCTCCAAATCCCTGTTATGGATGCTCAAGCCCTCATTCTCCTCTTCTCGTGCCCTTGGTTTGAAGCTGTCCAATGATTTGTTTCCTCCATAGGCTATTTGCATAGATGATGGAGACTCATTCCTCCCAATGGAATCATCCTTACATCCCTTGTTTCTGACTGCATTACAACCCCAACTCCATTATAAACAAATGGACTTATGAAAATGCAGCAAGTTTATGAGCATTTTGAAACCTACTCAGGAAAGAAAAGCTATAATGACTTTTCTTTGCCTTCTAAAAGACCATACTAAATAAACTAATCAGCATTCCTTTCACGTCTAGATTTCAGTATGGTTACAGGAAGCAGAGAGCGTGATCTGATCACACTTATACTAAATAATTGTATCAGGAATTGAAGTGGAAACATTAAGTGCAGAACTTAGGCCACTCTCCAACCACATTTCATTTGGAGAAAAGCAGAGGAAGATTCAAACTGTAAACTTTTTCCACAAATCATATAAACAAATTTCTTATTAACATTATGCATGCCCAACATTTGTAGAGACACAAGTGTTTAAACACCAATTCAGGCACATGCAAAAGAACTTTAAGACTCATAGGACATTATACTTCAATGATACAGAGAAGAATTAGTACAGCATATCTTTTTTTAGTTCAGTGACAAAAAAATAAAAAAACATAAATATCAAACTTTTAGATCAATGAAACATTTCCCAAGTGATACCTTCTTCTACATCCAAACAAAGACAACCATTTTCAGAATTACAACATTCATTGCAATGATCTCAAAAACATACTCATTCTAGATTTCTGAAAACTGCTTGACCAATACTAAATTGATTTTCTTATACCTATGATTTCGTTAGAAAGATGGACTAGAGTACTCACTATATCTAGGCCTTTTACTTGCATTACACAAACTCATACCGTCTCAACTCACAAAGGAAATGCTAAAGAATAGATAAATGCTGTGACAACTTCATGTCCTTAATGAACTTTGATCATAATTAATTAATTACTTGTTCATGAGAATCCATTTATATATCAATTTGTTAATTGTAACCTAATATACTTAACCTGTATATATTTATTCACATATCTAAAAGTGTTAATGTAAACACGATGATAAAAATACAATCTGTAATTTCTAATCCTATTTTCCATTCCTATTCACTCCCTAACGAAAACATTGAGTATTAAATATAAACGTCAAAAAAAGAAAAAACACACACACACACCCCTTGCAAAATTCAAAATTAAATAATAAAAAAAGAGAGAAATAGAAGATGAAAATCGTACTCTGCGAAAGCCATTGTTGGCGCCGAACATCGAGCTTACACTGCTTCAATTTGGCCAACCTATTCCCCTGCATTTCAAATCACAACCAAATTAATAAGAATAGAAAATACAAAACCTAATTGAATGTTTTGTGAAATGAAATTGACCCTCTTTTTCTTGCCCAAGTCCTTGGAGAGGGAAGGAAGAGGAACATGCGAGAATGAATCACAATCCATTGCCTCTAATTCCGGGACAGAGATAAACCAGGGACAGCACAGAACAAAACCAGGTTAGCGGCAAGGATAGGGAATGCTGTGGATAGCAGTTAAACGGCCTCTACGATTTTTTGCGCTCTGTTTTTGTACCACTCCATAAACTTAAACGGCTCATGTTTCTTTTAAAGAACTCGTTTGTTACTATTATGCCCTCAAGATCTAACTTATTTACCAAAATATTATCAGTGTGCTTTTTACTATTTTTGTACTTACAAATATGGTTTGAAATGCAAATTCCTTCCATTTTCATATTAGTTTAGTTGTAGGAAGAGCCATAAAAGTTTTAGTCCTATGATGTGTATTTACAATTATATGTATTTACAATTATATATGAGGAATTTTTTCTCTAACATTACAGTAGTTTATATTCAAATTATATAAATAGTGTTTCATCTTAATATATCAGTCACAACAAAATCCGTTTATTTTAAATTACAGGAAAAATGCAAACGAAGAAACCATGAAAGCACACAACAAACAAAGAATATAATATACAGCAAATGCTATTTGGCTTCATGTCTCTTCAAGTTTAAGTCACAAAACTCTTCTCTTTTTCTATTTTCTGGTTTGTATTATCTTATTGTAGGATTGGTCTCCACTTATTATTATAAAAGACAATATAACGTAATAATGTATTAAAAGTTTAAAACCAAACTTCTCTCTCACAATGGTAATATAAAGGATTCACAGTTGTCTAAAAATGGTGTCCAAATTTATGTCTAACCAAACAAATTAGGACATATATCTATATTTACGAGATTCCCTTATATAAATGAGATTCGTCTATGACCTCTTACACAGATGTGAAGGTACTTTGACTTTTCAAATTTTAGTCAGGACAAATACATATATTCAATTTGTAACTGTAAGGCCTGACCCGACCCGACCCAAGAGTGGAGCCCAATTTAGGTGAGGCCTGAAATAGTCCAACCCAGAGAGGGGTTGAATAGAGATTCAAACGAAGGCATTGGATTTTATTTCATGTTTGGAGGCCTTTCCAATTTCTTTTCTACTACCGTGTTTACAATTAATTTCTTCCAAAAAATGCCAGATTCATACAAACTTGAGCACATTGCTTGAGTAAAAGTTAAAATTATGGGTTATTATGATTTTAGTCCCTCTAGTTTACATTTATCTGAGTTTGATCCACTAGTTTTTAGATACTAACTTTAGTCAACTAACTCTCTAACAATACCTATTCCAGTCCCTACCGTGAGTACCGTCCAATTCCCTTAAATTTTCGTTGACTTCCGCTAGGTCAATAAGGGCATTATAGGAAATTTGATGAAAGCTTCTAAAAACCGGTTTGGAACAAGGGTAAAGGCCCTTATGCCCTACGATTTATAAAATTTAAAATAAATATAAAATTTTAAAAATGAATGAAAACTAAATAAAAAAATAACAAATCAAATTTGATTAAAAAACAATATAAATAAAAAAATTAAAAAATTAAAAATTAAAAGCGGATTAAAAATTAAAATAAAAAATTTATGAACACTATCTGGAATTCATCACCAGATCATGTTCATTCATAAAACAAAAAACCAAGAACATACACTCTTTTTCACGAATCCACTTTCTCGCTCGCCAAATCCCCACCACACCCCCCCCCACACACACACACACAATCTGTCTCTCACCCTTTTGTGGATCCCTCTTTCTCTAAACCCTCTCTCGTGAATCCATCTCTCTTTAAACCTGGGTCTGATTTGGTGGCGCGGGTTTGATTTGGTCGTGGCCAAATCTGAAAGGAGATTGGCATTGGAGGTTGAGGGTGTTTCCGGCAAGGATTCGAGAAGGGAATGGATTTTGAAGAATGATTTGGTCGAATCCAGTTTTTTTTTTATTTGGTGTGGTGGTGGATCGATGATGTGATACCGGTTCTAGGTTTTATGATGATGGTGGTCCGGTTCGGTTCTGGGTTTTGTGGTGGTGGTCCCGGTTCTGGGTCTAGTAGTGGTCCGAATATGGGTTGGGATTTGGTGTTGGTGTGGTGTTTCTTGGTTTGCTTTTGGTGATGATGATGATGGTTCAATCGGTTATTGTTGAAGATGAGCAAACCAGGGCAGCTTCCAGATCTCAAGAATTACATGGATTGGAAGCTTCAAATCAAGCTAAATGCTAATCGTATCGTTGTTGGAACACTTCGTGGGTTTGATCAGTTTATGAATCTCGTGGCTGACAACACTGTGGAAGTAAATGGCAATGAGAAAATTTTTGTTTGTGTTCTAGGTTCTTGGACAGTGACACCAGTTGTTGATGACGATGGTGTAATGTTGATGATGATGATGATGATGATAGATGTAATTTTTGGTAGTGTGATGTTGATAATGATCACGATATAATTTTTTTAAAACAATTTATTTACTATCTCCGCTATTGTCAATTTGAGAAAAAAAATTCATTCTTTTGTGGGTTTAATTGATATTGATGACGATGAATTAGGGATGGATTTTTGTGTATGATAATGAATTTTGGAAAAAAAAATTATGGTCGACGATAATGATTTCTGGATGGTTGTTGATTCTTGATTGTCGTGGATGATAATGATTTTTGAAAACAAAAGTTTGATATTATTATAATGACTAAAAAAAAAATTAGGGTTGATGATAATGATTTCTGGAAAAAGGTTTATTCATTAATTTTTTTTCAGTTTTAACCTTTATTAGGTAATTAAAGATTTAGATTAAAGAAATTTGTAGAAAGATTATTATTATTACTTTTTTAATTCGTTTTTTTATATATTTTTTAATTTTAAATTTAATTTGTTTTTTATTTTTTATTTTTTTTTTAATTAAATACAAAATTACCATATTACTCTTCATCAGAATTTTTTATTAAGGATATTTCGATCATTGTACCCTTTGACAATGACATCCTATTTGTTTTTACGGAATTCTTAATGGAAGGGTTAAACAAAAATCAGTGAACCAATCCTAGATTAATGCTAACTAAATCTTAATATCCCTACAAATTTTATTCGATCTCGCTTGAGGAAAAGTTAAAATTTTTATTCAATCTCAAATATAAACTTAACAGCAAAGAAAAAAAAAAGAATTTTATTATATTGGATCTTGATTATCGATACAGTAATAACATATAAGAGTATAAAACAAAGTCAACATTTATCTCATATGCCTTGCCTAATAAATAATTCAGACAGTAATTTTTTCTATATGTAATTGAAATCCAGTTCCAGCCCAAGCAGTTAAATTGCCCATTGAACTGGAAAATCAGATGTTCAAACTGTGTTGTAATAATAACCACAAAAGCAAAATTATAAATGTTTCAGCTCATCTGCTCACCAATCAAGTCCAAACCCATAACAAGAAAAGACAAGCCTTGAAATAGCAAGAAGTAAAAATGAACTCCATGAGCAGACAACAGACTTCTAGCAGCTGCAGTCAGCAGTAGAAAAGCAAGCACAAGCTCCTTCCTGTAGATTCTGTTTCTCTTCTTCTTAACAGGAACCTTTTCTTCTTCCTTTAGTTTACTTAACAATTCCAAACCAGACTCAGAGTGTCTTCTATGGATCTTCTCTTCATTTGAAGACTTTGATGATTCCCTTTCAGCAAATGCTACTAAATCAGACTCTGATGATCTTCCTGTCTTCTTTGTTACTACCCACTCGTATGCGCTTCCCAGCTGGAACAACCCAGAAACCATGGCATTGAATTTGGTTACAGACATTGTGTTCTCAAAGAGAAGGTAAGGAACCAAGAAAGGGAAGGATTTTGGAGATGGAAGAATGTTGAGAAAAGACATGAAAATGGGTACATAACAGATCACCCAAAGAGGTAGCTCTGCTTCTGGTATGAACATGGTCAATGGAAGAATTATACAAAACAATGTGAATGAGTAGAAGGGAAGTATAAGTTTCCTCAGAAGAAAGAAGAGAAATATCAAGTTGGCCTTCTTCCAGATTGATATCTGCATAATACAACATAACAAAACGTTATTCAATATATGATTTCCATGATTTTAATGTCGCGTTTACTAATCAGGAATAGTAATCCTAACGAGAGAAATGAAACTTAATTACTGATTTCTGATTACTGTGATTACTAAAATCAGTTCGGAATCAGATTATATCCTATCGGAAAGGGAACTTGATTCTTTTTCATTTCATTACCAACTACAAAAAGGCCCAAAGAAATGCAAATGATTGGAAATATGATGAAAAATTGAAAATGGAGATGTGACCTTGGAAGTTATGATAGCAGGAAGACATAAACGAAAGAGCTGCATCGGACCGGAGTGCCAGCGATGTTGTTGCTTCTTGTAAGCTTCATAGGATTCTGGCAACTCACAAAGCACTTTGACATCGTTGAGGAAGATGAATTTCCATCCGTTCAAATGTGCTCGGACAGCGATATCCATGTCTTCAACTGTTGTTCTCTCAAGCCAACCACCGGACTCTTCTAGAGTCTTGATTCTCCACACTCCAGCAGTCCCATTGAATCCGAAGAAATTTAGATAAACGCCATTCACTTGCTGTTCAACCTCAAAATGGAAGCACAGATTGACGTTCTGAAGCCTAGTGAGTAAATTCTCATCCCTGTTCACAAAAGACCAACGAGCCTGAACAAGACCAAGCTCAGGATTTCCCTGCAGTCATGGATCACAACATTGTTTTAGTTTTCAATTTCATCAACAAAATGTTCTTCAAAGTTGGTCAAATATATACAATACCTTGAAGTGTGGAACAGTTCTTTTGAGGAAGTCAGAATTTGGTTGGAAATCTGCATCAAAAATTGCAACAAATTCATAGTCCTTGACATACTCACAACCCATTGCTGATTTAAGATTTCCAGCTTTGTATCCGGTTCGGATCAACCGATGTCTGTAGATTATGTTAACTCCTTTTTCTTGCCAAGCTAAGACTTCATCTTTAATCAAAGCCTGCAAATTTCTATCATCCGAATCGTCTAGGACTTGAATTAAGATCCTGTCCTTTGGCCAATCCAGTTGACTAGCAGCACCAATGGATTGTGCATACACCTAAACACCATCATGTATGATTTAGATTTTAGAAAAAGACCAGGAACACAAAAAAAGAAAAAAAAGAAAACTGACCTCTCTCTCATTGCACATTGGAATCTGGACAAGTACTTTTGGGAAAGTGGAGGAGTCTTCAATGTCATAAGCTTCCCCATCAATCTTGGGCTTCAAGTTC
The DNA here is from genome assembly GCA_033220585.1 of Dipteronia sinensis. Lineage (NCBI taxonomy): Eukaryota > Viridiplantae > Streptophyta > Magnoliopsida > Sapindales > Sapindaceae > Dipteronia > Dipteronia sinensis. The sequence goes on from CM065645.1 coordinate 32,921,645, forward strand.
TTGTATTTAATCCAGAAACAGCCAAGACAGAGAACAAGCCGATCAAGAGATTGAATCAAGAAAAGTACAACACAGAATTTGGAAAGTGCAATGACCAAAGGAGCAATATAGTCAAGTCTAAACGACAACCAAGCCATATAGGACCACTGAACAAGACCCTGCACCTCCCATGGTTGAATCAGATTCAAGTTCCATTTCTTGAAATGGGCTACAACTTCTATCACTAAAGCTAATATTGATATAACTAGAAAAGCTTTGATGACCCTATACAATTTTTCTCTGCTTTTAGGCTCTTCTTCAACATCAAGCAACGCGACGCGCTTCTTCGCTGAAACAAACATGGTTTTGAAAGCTGTGGCAAGCCATGAAAGACAAACAAAGGCTCTGTTAGCTTTGAGAAAAATGAACCATGTGAATTGCCTGGGACTCACACCCTTTTGTTTCTCAGGAAACAATGTTGATGATGAATCTGAGCCATTGAGCTCCACCAAAGAGAAGTTGTTTGGCTTCTCTATAGTCACCACAACTGAGTTTGGAGGCATGACTAGGAAGAAAGATTTGAGATACCCAGATCAATATTTTTGGAAGAGAAACAATGAAATTATACTGAGAATGAGAAAGTGAGAATTCAAACAATATTATATCATTATAGATGAAGAAACAAAAAAACAAAAAAACAAAAAAAAACTTTCTCCACTGAAATCTAGATCTATGAAATTAGTAATACTAATGTGCAAGATGTAGATATATAGAGAGAGAAAAAAAAAAAGAGAAGGAGAGATAAAGGCAGAACTTAATTTGGTATGCTAGTGTGAACAATATTTAATAAAGGAAAGAAGACACCAAAAGTTTATTGTTTACAGCTAAATTACTATGATTACAAATTTAATTGACTGATCAAGGTTAGTCAACTTATGAAAAATCCATGAAAGGAGAGTGAGAATGGGATGACATTAAGTGGGATGACAACTATGTACAGCCAATATACATAATCAAATCACCTCACAAAAATATTCAAAATTTGTGCACTCAAAAACAATTTAAGAATCTAAGAATCTAAATAACATATTTCTGTGAAGTTTCTTCTCTTGGTTATGATGATGAAACCATTTTCCTTATTTAAATTATCAAGCAAGATCTATCCGGTTTAATTATAATTAAATGAGAAGAAAATCTTATATACATTCAGTGCAATGCATGCTAACCAATAAGTGTATGTTATGTGGTATTGAGAATTTATTTGATTGGTTTTCCTTTACCATATGACATGCGCCCATTGGATGAGTGCATGTAAGATTTCTCGAGGCAACACGACAAAATCTTGCATGTCTGGCTGTAGTCTGTACCTCAGGGAGGTTGGTACAGTTTACATACATCTTATTGAATTTTTTGAAGCTGAAAGTGTGTATACTATGAGCCATATAATGATTAACTCGTGATCATTATTTTATAAGACCTCACCTGACTTTTCTTAACATGTTTTTTTGTTACTGATACTAGCTATTCATGTACTGACAACACTTGAGATTTCTTTCAAAAAAAAAAGAAAAAGACAACGCTTGAGATTTAATTCATTAATGCTAAATTCCTGCATTAATTGCGCATAGTCAAACAAAGCTCACATAATTTCCAAATTATTGTAGTGAAAAAAAAAACAAATAATAAATCTACTGTAATGAAATAATATTTTTGTTTATTAAATTAGAAGTGGTGCTATTGACACACTATACTAATCTATTTATGTCTCATTTTTTAAAATTTGTCTTTAATTAAGAGTGGTGCTATTGGCAGACCCTTACTAATCTATTCATGCCCCACTTTTTTAAATTATAGAATATTCTTTTTTTCCTTTATTAAAATTACTTAAAGAGACATACAAATTTAGGAAAGAAATCTTCTACAAAGTAAATCTATTAAAATTTCATATTCCTTTTCCAAAAAAAAAAAAAACCCAATAATCTGTTTCTTCTTCAAAAAAAAAAAAATTAATTCTTACACCCTAAAATTTGCTTCTTACATACATCTAAAATATTATGAAAGAGTTTGAGAACGATATCAAGAATATGGAAGAATTGTTTAAGAACGATATCAAACATCTTGAAGAATTCTCTGAGAATGACCTAAAGCAAGAATTGTCTGACAATGATAGTAAGCATCTGGAAATAATTCATTCTCTGGAAATAAGTTTGAAATTTATTTTTTCTTTAAAATGATATCAAGCTGTCGTTGTGTTGAAGTACCCTGTTATTTTTTATTTTTTCGTTTCCATCATGAAATAAGAAGAAAAAAAACTATAAAAAATAAATAAATAAAAAGAAAAAAATAAATCAATCAATAAAGGTGAGAGAGATGTATACAGATACAGAGATAAGAGATAGATAGATCATATATGGTATGTATTAAGTTTGAAAAATAAATAAAATGGGTAGTTTTGGAAATAAACCAAAAAATTTAATAAAAACATTTAATTTTATTTAATTAAATCAAAATTTTAAAAAGTGGGACATGAATAGATCAGTAGAGGGTGTGCCAATAGCACCACTCTTTAATTAAATAAAAGTAAATGTTTTTATTAAATTTTTTGGTTTAATTCCAAAACTAACCATTTTACTTATTTTTCAAATTTAATACATACCATATATAATCTCTCTATCTCTGATTTCTGTATCTGTATACATCTCTCTTACCTCCATTGATTCATTTATTTTTTTTCTTCTTATTTCTTTTTTTTTTAGTTTTTTTTTTCTTATTTCATGGTGGAAAAGAAAAAATAAAAAATAACATGGTACTTCAACACAACGACAGTTTGATATCATTCTAAAGAAAAATTAAACTTCAAACTTATTTCCAGATAATGAATTGTTTCCAGATGCTTACTATCATTGTCAGACAATTCTTGCTTTATGTTATTCTCAGACAATTCTTCTCGATGTTTGATATCGTTCTTAGACAATTTTTCCATATTCTTGATATTATTTTCAAACTCTTCCATAGTATTCTATATATGTGTAAGAAACAGATTTTAGGGTTTAAGAGTTTTTTTTTTTTTTGAAGAAATAGATTACTAAGTTTTTTTTTTTTTTGAAAAGGAATGTGCGATTTTAATAGATTTACTTTGTAGAAGATTTCTTTACTTAAATTGTATGTCTCTTTAAGTAATTTTAATAAAGGAAAAAAAAGAATATTATATAATTAAAAAAGTGAGGTATAAATAGACCGGTAGAGGGTGTGCCAATAGCACAACTCTTAAATTATCACCTTTATTATTTTTATTTTTTTTCTTGTTACTTTGCATAGTTAAAACAAAATGAAGAGGAAAGTAAATGAGTGACTATATTTGCACCCTTCAAAAATTGTATATACACTCCAATTTAGTATTTTTTTTAAATTCATTATTACCCTTAAGTAAAATTACTTAAAAGACTAAATAGTTTATAAGTACACATTAATAATTATTAATTGGTTTTATATTAATCCTTTATAAAAAAGAAAAAGAAAGTTTCCTATTAATTATTTGATATGATAATAAAAACCTTCCTATTTTATCAAACCCTAACTTCTAATTTAAATACTAATTTCAATTTCTTTTAAGGAATATAAATTGATTGAGTTGACAAATAATTTAGTTTTTATTTTATTTCTTAGGAATAGAAGTATTGAGATACACTGTTATATGCTGAGAGTCTCTTTTTACATTTGACCCTTCTTCTTGATTGATGTAATTGTTGTTTTCTATTAATTGATTTTAAGTTTCAAAAAAAAAAATTAAAAACTAAAAACTAAAAGAGTTAAAGCAACACATGCACATGTTATAGTTACAACTAGTAGATTTTCAATTAGATGGAATTGAAGAATTTTGAACTTCAAAAATATTAAAAAACTAAAAAAAAAAGTTTTATTGCAATGAAAAGAATTTTTTTTCAGACATTTTTTTAGTGACATCTAATATTTTTACAGGAATTAGAAATTATATTTTTTAAAGAGATTATATTTTTGAATAAAAAGATATAAAATAATAAATTTTAAATAAATATGATTATATAACAAAATTGCGAGGGTGTGCTTACAAACATATAATATAATAAAATTAAATAAAGGGTACTTTTACCTTTAATTGGAGTTTATTTACGAACCAAAATTTTTTAAAATATTTTAAAAATTTATTTATGAAAGGGGTATATATAAGGTATGTGAGGTGTGCCAATATGGCGACTCAAAGTAAATAGAATATCAGATTATGGAGAAAAACCTGAGTGTATCCGATGCACCACAATGGATTTTGATGTTGGTGCATCGGATCCACTCAATATATGACACGTGTCTCCTACTTAAATTAAAAAAATCATCTTTTTGTTTTAACTTTTGGCTCTTCTCTTCCATCGACAAAACCTGTTTCCCTTGCTTTTTTCTTTTCACTTTTTGGCTCTTCTCTTCTAGCCACAACAACTCATTTTCTCTCCCATTTTTTCAGTGGCTTTCTCTCTTCGTCTCCACCCAGATCTTGACATTGACTTACCATGATCATCGCCGTCCTGTCTTCGCTGTCTTCCTGTAACCACTATTTCAGTTAGGTGATTATTTTATTAATTTATTTGGGTGATTATTTTGAAACACAGTGGGGAGGAGTTATACCAATTGAGCAAGTGTAGTTTAGAAGATTTGAAAATGAGTTTGCTAAAATTTTCGGATCTAAATATGTAGGATATCTCAGGCCTAAAGCCAATTTGGGTCCAATTTTACATTAGAATTGCTTAATCTAACATCATTTATCACCACAATTTCTCTCAAACTAAACATTCTGGAACCTTGTTGGCATCTCAAGATGATAAATTGGGTACTTGGCAGTTGTCTACCATCATTCTATACACATGAAGTGCAGTGAAGAAAACATAGACAAAACGGGATACAACCAGACAACCGGATACAACCAGACAAGAAGGATTTTATAAGCAAACAATTTCAAACATCTCTTGAAATTTTGATTTTCAATTCCTAGCATTTCACCAAAACCCAAATTTCAAATTCAACATTGTTGTATTCAATATTACACATTCATTACAAAATCTTTCAAATAAATGTTGTTTCCAACAACCGGTACACATAAAAAACAAACAAGAATGATTTTAGTAGCAAAATATATATAAGTAATCATATATTAAAACTTTAATTACTTAAATAAATAAATTAAAACTAATCACCTAAAAGTCTGAAACAATGGTCACCGGAGACAGCGAGGACCGGCGACGGTGGACTGAAGATGACTGATAATCCAATGTCTCAAAGGTGCTGGAAAAGAAGAGCCAAAATGACATGGGAGGGAAACAAGTTTTGTCGCCGGAAGAGAAGAGCCAAAAGTGAAGAAAAAGATGATTTTTTTAAGAGTGGTGCTATTGGTACACCCCTACTGATCTATTCATACCTCATTTTTTAAATTATAGAATATTCTTTTTTTCCTTTATCAAAATTAGACATACAATTTATGAAAGAAATCTTCTACAAAGTAAATCTATTAAAATTTCATATTCCTTTTCAAAAAAAAAAAAAACACAGTAATCTATTTCTTCAAAAAAAAAAATTCTTAAACCCGTAATCTGTTTCTTCTTTAAAAAAAAAAAAATTAATTCTTAAACCCTAAAATCTGCTTCTTACATACATCTAAAATATTATGAAAGAGTTTGAGAACGATATCAAGAATATAGAAGAATTGTTTAAGAACGATATCAAATATCTTGAAGAATTGTCTGAGAATAACATAAAACAAGAATTGTCTGACAATGATAGTAAGCATCTGGAAATAATTCATTCTCTGTAAATAAGTTTGAAGTTTATTTTTTTCTTTAGAATGATATCAAGTCATCGTTGTGTTGAAGTACCCTGTTATTTTTTATTTTTTCGTTTCCATCATGAAATAAGAAAAAAAAAACTAAAAAAAAAGAAATAAGAAGAAAAAAATAAATCAATCAATGAAGGTGAGAGAGATGTATAAAGATACATAGATAAGAGATAGAGAGATCATATATGGTATGTATTAAGTTTGAAAAATAAGTAAATGGGTAGTTTTGGAAATAAACCAAAATATTTAATAAAAAAATTTAATTTAATTTAATTAAATCAAAATTTTAAAAAGTGGGACATGGATAGATCAGTAGGGGGTGTGCCAATAGCACCACTCTTTTTTTAATTTAAGTTGGAGACATATGTCACGCATTGAGTGTAGCCGATGCACCAATATCAGAATCCATTGTGGTGCATCGGATGCACTCAAGTTTTTCTCCAGAATATGAAGCGAAAGAAACAAGGAGACAGTGCATTTAATGTAGTGGGGAACCTCAGAGCCATATGAGTTCAGAGTTAAGACTAACCGGAAACAACTGTATGTGGGGAGGGAGTTCATTAATTTCACATGCCCTCAAAATTCACATTTGTTAGTTAATACAGTTACTTCAGAGCACATATCCAGAACTATAAATGTGTATAATTAAGTTATTCTAGAAGTCAAACCAAATGCAGCCTCTCTTTCATAGATTATTAAAAAGCATGTTAATTACTCAATTATTTGCTCATTTGGGGTTTTTTTTTGGGACTCAAATCAGTCATATGAATTTCAATTTGTGTCTAACTAATCAAATTAAAATATATATCTATATTTAATTATTTTTTCCAACTTCTTAAATAGTTGATTTGAGTCTTTTTATTATACCACTTGCAAGCGTAATATAACCAGTAACTCTATCTTGAGACATTGTCACTCTTAAGTCTTACCACCAAACCTCATTTGCGGGTTCTTGTATTTGGGTTATTGTATTTGGGTTATTATTAGAGTAAAGATAGACTTACATTTGGTATTGAATAAAAAACATTGAAAAAATTAATGGATGATTTACAGTTTAGTCCCTATATTTTAGTGAAATATCAAAATTTTAAATATATTTTCATTTTTAGTGTTCATCTAAATTTTTCTAAATACATCAATTTGGACAATGTCAACTATGCACTTTAGAGTTCATCAATGATTTTTTAAATTTTATATATAGAAGACGAAATGAAGCATATCATAAGGTAAAATAAGAATAAAGCATATTATTTTTACTTAAAAAAAATTCTCTGGTGTAGACGTCCCCACTAAAAAAGGTCGAAAAAGAAAATACGAGCATCAGTAACTAAGACATTTAAGGTAAAAAGAAGAGATAGAGGTTATGTAGTTGCTGTACATGTACATATGTATCCTAGCAACCAAGCATTGGAAGTGAAGCAGCCTCCCATCCAGCAAATGGGCCACAAGTAGTAGCAGTGAACATGGCAGATATATTTGCATCTGAAAGCCATGGAATTTGTCTGATGTTTGGTTTGGCAGGATCACATGTGACACTATTATCCTGCTTCAACTCCCATGTGATCAGCTACGCTGTCCATCTATTTTATATAATATCAACAAATCTAATTTGACCCTGTGATTGTGATAGTTTATATTATTATTTATTTATACTAATTAAATATTATTAACAAAACTATAAGTCTCCATATCAAGTGGATCTGTTCTTTGATACTCTCAGCATATCCTGCTGTGCTACTTCTATTCTCCTCTCTTTGCAAAACAGCTATAGAAAGAACTGCCCAACATGGAACATGTTCATTTTTCACTACTTGTTACCAACTAATGAGGGTTTAATGGGTTAATTAACTGCTTTTTAAATTTTTTTTCTTTGAACTATTAAAATAATTAGGGGTTTTATAGGGGATGAGGGAAAGACTCAAACCCACAATCTCATAGTGTGGGTGTGAGGGACTTTTCCATCGGTCCAACCTCATCTTACCAATTGCTTTATTAATTTAGTAACTTCTAGTCTCATTGTAGTATTATTTTCAATTGTGTAGCCTATTAATCATAAATGGAGAAAAAAAAGAGGGACAAACATGTCTGAATCAATTAGTAAAATGTGATCTAACAATAGCACTATTTGCAATGTAGGGAAGGTTGATCCGTCACCATTTATGGCAGCTGCTGCTACTAATTATTTTATTAGGGACATATATGTATGAATTTGCCCATGTTGTACAATCATAACATTTTAAAAGAAACCAAAAAGGTAGATTTATGCATTGTATCTCATCAAGTCATTGTTTAGCTCAAGTGGTGTGTATTCCTCTTCGATCATCATGTAAGGGTTCGAATATGACCATAAACATTTTATATATATGTGTGGGGTTTGGCTAAGTGATAAGTGAGTTCGAGTCATGCCTCTTACTTCAATCTCGAAATATTGTAATTATTACAAAAATATATATGTGTTTGGATTTTTCTTCTTAAGATACAATAATAGATATTCGAACTGTACATATAGTGATTACAAACCCTCATTCTTTCGGTGTCAGATTTCAAAAAAAAAAATTCGATTTGATTTTATTGGGCCAGGCCCCATTATAGAAATGACACATCTTTATGGACCAAACCATACAAACAGATTTAACTATCCAACCAGCCTTAGTTATCCAAAACTAAGAATTTAAACATCAATATTAACAGACCAAAACGGTAACAGTAAACAATCAGAATAGACTAATTAAACTACTGGACCAACACAGATGAGATAACAGCAATGGTTTACATATATATATATATATATATATATATATATATATGAAACCCCACTGGAGTTCAACATGTTCAAATCTGTGTCGTGCGTTGCCGACACAAACATATGCCATGTACATGTCACATTTATCAACTGTGTCCAAGTCATAAAAACAGTAGTAAATGATAAAACATAATTTGAACACATACCCTTTAAGTCAAAAATTAAAATTTTTTCATTAATATGTTTAACATAACATAATTATTTGACGGGTTAAATCATGAGTTGATACGAATATCATTAATTCTCAACCCGAATCGTCTAATTAGTTGGGTACGTACTGTATTTAGGTGTTGCACAAGAATAATGATAGCAAGAAAATTGGCAGTCACATTCCTGATAGAGATTATAGCCAAGAGAGAAGACAAAGAAGAACAAGGGTTGCAAATGGGAGATAGAAGAATTGGAATGGTTAGCATCAAAAGATAAAGAAGAATGTGAGAGTGTCTGAGATATGTTTGTCTATATTTGAACACTTGTCTAACGTTTGGTGAGATGTCCATTATCATACTTTGGAATTACGTACTACATGCCCTGTGGATGCAGATAATAACTATATATATATATATCATGATATGTATTATGTATATATATATGTATCTGTAGCTGCTGTGCCATCCCTGATCCCTGCATGACTGGTATATAATGTTCATGAATCTTCAGCTGATCTCAACAGTCAATATAAATATTTACAAAAACTGGCAAGGCTTTGATTTGATGAATAGTACTGTCTCATTTTTGAAGTCATCTGTTTTGCCTTATTCCTAGACCTCTTGACAAATAAAACAAATTGGATCCTAACTCAAGAGTACTGTAAATGAACGAGGACAATCATCCTGATTTTTTCATTTAAACTTTGTCTCTCAGCTTTGCAAGGTCTTCAAACAAAGTTTCTATATTCAAAATTATGAGGCCAGTATTAATTTTTCAGCTTTGTCATAGTGTTTAATTTCTTTCTTTCTTTCTTTCTTTTCCCTTTGCAATCCGATATAAACACTGTGTAGTGATCCTACACAGAAGGAAGATATATTGATGTGATTTCATCAAAATCCTTACCGAAATTAAAGTAAGGTATACCTTACTTGATAATTATTGTATATATATACATATATTTATATAAATAAGAAACTTTTAAGTTAGGGATCCCTTATATTAATTTCGATAAAAATCTTGATAGAATTACATCGATTTTTATGAATTTAGATTTGAATTGTTTTTTGTGGATAATAAATTCATTGAAATGTCCATCTGAATAAAAATTGAGAATCTTTCAAGTACTGGATTCTTTTTTTGAATTTTCCTTTATTTCTCCTATTTTTCTGATGCTTTTATATTCAATAAAATCGGGATAAATAGCTTTAGTATTTGAAAAATTCTCAAATTTTATTAATAAGTAGATTTCATTAAACTTATCATCTACAAAACAATTCAGATCAAAATTCATAAAAATTGATGTGATTTCATCAAAATCCTTACCGAAATTAAAGAAAGGGATCCCTCACTTGAAAGTTAATATATATATATATATATATATATATACCGTCTTTCTACTGTCAGTTCGCCCGGATATAAAATATATCAGGACGAATAATGTTGACCATAGATTATGGAGAAGTTTTGACAAGTGCATACACTTTGAGTCAAAGTATGTAAATCTAATGATCCACATTCTTCGTCCTGATATATTTTATATCAGGACGAACTGATAATAGAAAAATTGTAAATATATATATATATATATATATATATATATATATTAATGCAAAGCTTATAATTTACTTGGTATTTTTAAAAAAAATATTACAATAGTTCAGGGCAGGATCGTCTTCGGACATTTTAGGGCCCGATCTATCCAATGATTATGGGTGGCAACGGGGCTGGTCGGGGCTGGTCAAGGCCGCCCGAAACCCGAAACCCGGTTTTTAATGCTTGTCCCAAACCGACCAGTGACCCGGTCGGGTCAAAAATTTGTGTCCCAAACCCGACCCGAATGACCCATTTCAAAAACAATATATATTATTTTACCTTTTATATTTAAAATATATATTAAAAATATTTTAAATATATATTAATATATATATATATATATTATTTTACCTTTTATATTTAAAATATACATTTTAAAAATTATTATATATATTTATATATATTACGGGTCAAACGGGGCAGGTCGGGGCAAAAATGACCGCCCCATACCCGACCCACCCGACCGGGTCAAACATTTCTGCCCCAAACCCGTCCCGTTAACCATTTTTACTGTCCAAACCCGCCCAAGATGGGTAGGGGCCCCGCGGGTTGGGGATTTTTGCCGCCCCTTCTAATGATATTAACAAAAATCTGGACCCAATAAATTTATTTTTTATATATAGTAAAAGATTGAAGTGATATTGGACCAGTTGGGGGGCCAGCAAAATGCTTGGTTTACTGCTCCCTCTTGTTGGCTCTGGTTCGGGGTTTAGGAATGAGAAAAAACTGGAACCCATAACTTTGTAGTGTAGGTATGAGAGACATACTACTAGACCAACCTTATTTTGTATTCTTCATGAATAGATATTTTTCATGTACTAATATTATATCAATCCATCTTTAAGGACTAAAATACTTCAGTAGTTTTGCCTTGTTATATGCAAAACTAATATTGTGTTTTTGAACAAAATAATTCAAACCTAATAATACCTCCAAATGAGTAGCTTAGCTAGTAGATGGACGAGCTTGGAGTCTGGACAAATGATTTCTAAGTAAAATATCTGGTATAGATGGTGGATAGATAGATGAGTTTTTCTCTAGTAGGCATATAACCGTGATCATACTCATAGATCACTTATCCATCTCCGTTAAAAATTCAAACCTAATAATATTTCTCATTAATTATCTTAAAATTTAATAACAAAGCATCCTCCGCAAGATTTCACCAAATTAATTTATTGCTAATGCATAAAGATAAACGGCAGCCCTAACTGAAATTTATGCCTTTTGGTCATGGGTTGAAGTTGAACTTTCCATTTTTTATTTTTTTATATATAAAATCTAGGGAGCTATTTTATTTTTTTATTTCTATTGTCATGGTCATGGGTTGAAGTTGAATGGGTTAAAAAAAAAACAAGCAATTTGGTATTTATGTTAAGTGGTAGTGTGTGCTGTGTAGTGTATCCAGCCCGTCGTGTTAGTCCAAGATATTCTTGCAAGGATGTTTGTATTGCGGCCCAAAAAAACTATCAACTTCAACCATATGGCATGGAACATTAAAATGGATTTCTGCAGTTGTGTCTTGTGTTACCCACTTACTTCTTCCAAGTGGACAAAATTTTGAAGCACAGGGCCAAATAGAGATAATGGATCATGATACTAAATAGATCCGATGACTCTCACACACACACACACACATATATATATATATATATATATATATATATCAGTGGGTTTTCTATTAGTGCGTACTGATATAACTTATATCAGTGCGTTGCATGTAGACCATTGATTATGGAGAAGTTTTGATAAGTGCATACACTTTGAGTCAAAGTATGTAAATCTAATGGTTCACATCCAACGTACTGACGAATTTATATCAGTGCGCACTGACTTGAAAATTTCTGATATATATATATATATAGATATAGAGAGAGAGTCTTTCTAAAATATATCAGGACGAAAAATGTGGACCACAGATTATGGAGAAGTTTTGACAAGTGCATACACTTTGAGTTAAAGTATGTAAATCTAATGATCTACATTCTTTGTCCTGATATATTTTATATCAGGTCGAACTGACGATAGAAAAATTGTATATGTATATATATATATAATATCAGGACGAAGAATGTTGACTATTAGATTTACATACTTTAACTCAAAGTGTATGCACTTGTCAAAACTTCTCCATAATTTGTGATCAACATTCTTCGACCTGATATATATATTTTCTCTCCTCATAATCGAAAGCTATAGTTTTCAAAAGGGTTAAAAGCTTTTTTGGAGTCCAAAAGCCACTATTAGGCCATAGTTTTCGAAAGGGTTAACGCTATGCCAAATAGGCCATAGTTTTCGAAAGGATGGTTTGTTATGTGTTAGAGGTGTTTGGATGATAAAGAAAAAATTGCTTTTGAATTTTAAAAGCTCTTTCTATAGAAGCTAATGCATTGTGTGCTTCTCTAGAAGAGCATCCAAGCAAAAACAAGGGAAGCTGTTTTCAATTTTTTACGAAACTTTCAAAATGCCAATTTCGTATTATTCTAATGAATAATAAAACAAAATTTCCTCCCATATCCCACTTTAAGCTTTTCTTTTTTACTTTCTACTTATAATCACTTTATTATTTTAATATGAAACAAAATTACTTTATTATTTTAATATAATAAATATTTCAATTAATTTTAATTGCTTTATTATTTTAATATAATAAATATTTCAATTAATTTTAATTGCTTTATTATTTAAGATTAAATTCTATTTCTTTGCTAATTTAATAGAATATTTTATTTCAGATTAATTTTTATCCCTTTATTATATTAATAATTTTTTATTTCAAATTTACTTTTATCACTTTATTATTTTAATATATTTTTTAAGTAGTGCTATTGGCACATTTACTGTTCAACTATTTATACCTTACCTTTTAAATTATTTAATATTTTTTTTCCTTTATCAAATTACTTAAAGAGACATACAATTTTTATTAAAAATATATCGTATAAAATAAAACTAATAAAACTTCCGCTTTCCTTATTTCAAAACTCTAATAACATAGATTATTTCAAAACATTGAATATTTACTATTTTTGTTTATATTTTCTTTCATATCTCAATCTCATTTTTCTCATGTTTAGTATTTTTATTTTATTTTATTGTTTCACATGTTTGTTTTGTTTTTCTTTTCAAATTCTAGATCCATGTTTGCTATTTTTTTTTCTTTCGGTTTATTTTCGTTCAGATCTTCTATGTATTCTATGATTTATATAAATTCTTTTGTAGATTTTATTCCGGAATATCCAAAGTTAGTTTAATGTTATTTACAAAAAAAAAAACCGAAATCGCACCAAAAATCGCAACCAAGAAAACCTAATCTCTGACGAAACGAAACCACACAAAAACCCTATTTCAATCGCTAAAAAAAAACCATGAGACGATCAATATAACACTCACAATCTACCACCAACAATCCAATTGACTTCATAAAAAAAACTGCATCTAATAAGGATGGTTTAACCATGAAATAAGAAGAAAAAAAAGTCCTGCAAATGGATGACTGTATATAAAGATTAGAGATGAAATGTATTTTAATTTTTATTTTTATTTTTTCAAAAAAGATACAGGTGTATTAAGTTTGAAAAATATGTAAAAGGGTAATCCTGAAAATAAATCAAAAAGATTAATAAAACCTTTTAATTTTTTATAATTAAATCAGAATTTTAAAAAATGAAACATAAATAGTTCAATAGTGAGGGTTCCAAGAGCACCACTCATATTTTTTATTTCATATTAATGTTTATCAATTTCTTATTTTTATAGAATTTTTATTCAAATTAATTTTTATCAGTTTATAATTTTAAAATTATTTTTTAATTTATATTAATTCTTATCAATTTATTATTTTAATATAATTTATTTCAAGGTAATTTTTATTGGTTTACTATTTTAATAGAATTTTTTTTTGAAAAAATAATAATAAATAATTATATTATACAATATTAAATGAATTTTTATCACAAATATATATATATATATATTATTTACTCCGATGAATAATGAATGTCACAAATGTCATATTATATTTAAAAGAGATTTTATATTGTTTCAACCAGTGTTCTAGTAAGAGCTATGTACCAGTTGGGCGGCAGCCAGGCGTCTAGCATTTACTGCCTAGGTGATGCCTGGGCGGCACCGCGGCAACCCTTATTATTTTTTCCTACTTACAAAACCATTCAATAATTTAATATAAGTCATATTATGATCAAATCCAATCCAAATATAATCCAAATCCATAAAAACCAATCAAAATCTAACCACAATTCACAAACCAATCAAACACAAAGCAAAGATTCAAAATGACCAATTCAAAAAAATTCCAAGTTTCCAACAAACATGCACAAGATAGACTTAAGAGTTTGACATTCAAAATTATAAGACAAGAAAGTTAGAACTCATAATTAGGAGACATCTAGCTATCTAAGTTGCTCAATTATTCGTCTTCTCCTACATATCCTTCCAAGACACCGTCTGTATCGGACTCAAACTCAATCTCATTTTCTTCAACCTTTTCATCACCGAATTCAAAATTATTTTCATGAAGTTCTCTTTTTTTCAACATATCTACCATTTCTTCGAGGCTGTATGAATTCATCCGCTCCGGTGGCTTCTCCAACAACTTGCCAAGTAAGCCCTAAGCCGGACTCTACTTCTTCAACAGCATCCTCAACAATCCATCCCTGTACATTACTAGCTTCAGTTGCTAGTAGTATATCTATTTTGTTCTCATTATTACTTTTGTGCTCGTTCATCAATTTAGCATTAAATTGGACAAACACTAAATTGTTCAACCGATTCACATCTAGTCTATTTATTTTCTTTGTATGTGTCTACATAAAAGTAAAATAAATCAATAAATATTTAGAAGTAACTTTGCTAATGCACTATATAAATATATCACTTGCCACATACCACTTGCCACTTACCCCGTAAATTTCTTTCACATCTGAAGGAACTAGTGGTTAATGAGAGAATCATTTTGGCTATTCTTTGTAGGTTAGGTGTTTGAGATCCATAGGTAGACCACCAAATTACTACATAAAAGATGCATAATTTTTTTTTTTTAAAAAAAAAACTAAATTACTAATATAGTAAAAATTGAAAACAATGAATAATTTGTTTACCTGGATCGTAATATTCATCATTCTTCTCACATCCTTTTCTCACTAATGGCTTTCCAAAAGGACCTTATTTCTTCATATATTTCCCAAACTCAATATTCACGACTAGATTTTGTATATCAAGACCATCGGGAAAGAAAAGCTCCGTAAAATTACAAAACCCATCAGAAACTACACTATTATAGATGCTTGCCAGTATTTTGGTAGGCGTTAGGCATTAGTCGGGCGGCAGCCCGGCGTTTAGGGCATGCCGCATATGCAATGCTTGGGCGGCGCCTGCGGTAGCCCGTATTATTTTTTCCTACTTACAAAACCATTCAATAATTCGATATAAGTCATATTATGATCAAATCCAATCCAAATCCAAAAAAAAAACCAATCAAAATCTAACCACAATTCATAAACCAATCAAACACAAATCAAAGATTCAAAATGACTAATTCCAACAAATTCCAAGTTTCCAACAAATACGGACAAGATAGTCTTCAGAGTTTGACATTCAAAATTATAAAACAAGAAAGTTAGAACTCAAAACTAGGAGACATCTAGATATCTAAGTTTCTAAATTATTCGTCTTCTCCTCCATATCCTCCAAGCCATTGTCTACATCAGACTCAAACTCAACCTCATTTTCTTCGACCTCATCATCACTGAATTCAAAATTATCTTCATGAAGTTCTCTTACTTTAACATATCTACCACTTCTTCATGGTTGTGTGAATTCATCTGCTCCTGTCGTTTCTTCAACAACTTGCAAAGTAAGCCCCGAGCCGGACTCTACTTCTTCATCACCATCCTCAACAATCTATCATCGTGCATTACTAGCTTCAGTTGCTAGTAGTATATCTATTTTTCTCTCATTCTTACTTTTGTGCTCGTTCATCAATTTAGCATTAAATTGGACAATTACTAAATTGTTCAACCTATTCACATCTATTTTATTCATTTTCTTTGTATGTGTCTACATAAAAGTAAAATAAATCAATAAATATTTGAAAGTAACTTTGCTAATGCACTATATAAATATACCACTTGACACTTACCCCTTCAAAAGTGCTTAAATTTCTTTCACATTCGGATGAACTAGTGGTTAATGAGAGAATCTTTTGGCTATTCTTTGCAAATTAGGTGTTTGAGATCCATAGGTAAACCACCAAATTACTACATAAAAGATGCATAAACTTTAAAAAAAAACATACTAAATTACTAATAGGGTTTTTAGCAAAACTACCATATTTTAGGTATCAGCTTAATTACTACCTGGATTGTAATGTTTATTATTTTTGTCACATCCTTTTCTCGCTAATGGCTTTCCAAAAGGACCTTCTTTCCTCATATACTTCACAAACTCAATATTCATGACTAGATTTTGCATATCAAGATCATCGGGAAAGTAAAGCTCCGTAAAATTACAAAACCCATCAGAAACTACATCATTATAAATGCTTGGATAATTGAAGATGTATAATGGATTTAATACATAAGTCGTCGAATGTAATGGACTATCAAGGAGATCTTTGGATTTCTTAACAATAATCGCGAAGATCGGCCGATAACTACTCTCATTATTCTTCAACACCTCTCTTATCTTTTCCTTAGCTTGTTTTAGCTCCCCATACAAAAAGCCAATGGATGGCTTTTGGTGTCCATCAAATAGTGGAAGTATCTTTACGAAAGGAGCAAAAACCTTTAAGGACAAGTTCACACCATTCCAAAAACCAATGCTCATCACAGTTGTGTAGGCAGTTTTCCCCTTATCAGTCTTCGACCATTTGCACTCCTTCCACTCGGTGCTAGTAAACATTTGTCCTAACTTATCTTTTTTCTAGACCAAATATTGTAATGTTAGGAAAGAAGAGGCAAACCTAGTAACACACAACCTCACTATATCCTTTTTCCTTGTAAATGTCTTTATTAACAACATTAGGTTAATGGTGTGAGTAGCACACGAGGTCCAAAATACATTTGGTATCTTCTCCTTCAACATCTTTGCCACAACTATATTGTTGGAGGTATTGTTGGTCACTACTTGAACAACATTCTCGGAGACAACTTGTTCAATCGCCTTTAACACATACTCAAAAATGTGTTCATGGCTATATGCCTCATCATAGCTCTCTTTAGAAGAAAGAAAGTTGTACCTTCCTTGCAATTCACACAGAAGTTCATAGTACTCCTCCTTTTTTTATCCGTCTAAGCACCCGTCATAATTGAACATCCAGAAACTTTCCACTATTCTTTTTTTTTTGAAGGCCACTTTGGTTTTCTCAATCATTCCCTTCAACAGTGGTTTCCTCAATTGCCATTGGCTTGGAGATTTAAAACCTGGTTCAAATTGACAAATTGTCTCAAACATTGATTTGAAACTATCATTGTCAACGGCATTAAAAGGGATGCCCGCTTCATACACCCATCTCGCCACATACTCTTGCACTTGTATTGTTCTCTCTTTGAAGATTGCTTCATTAATGTTTTTTTTATCACATAGTCCTACTATTGGAAGATCTGAGGTTGATAACCGATGTAAAATTATCTATATGGCCAAGAACATTTGGCTTTTTCATTGACCATAACTCTTCCATTTCATCCTCTTCGTTTTTGCCATCGATATTCACTTCAACTCTTATCTCATCTTCTTTATTTTTCTTACTTTTCTTCTTGTTTTTTGGCATCCACGATAGCTTTTTTTCATCTAATTTAATTTTCCTTTGTTGCCAACGGGTACGCCACCACATTTCTCGATATGTGACCAACATGTTTTTTCTGTTGATATACTCCCTCAGAAAACACCTTTCCACACAGCGTCCATTTCACTTTATTTGGATTCTTTGAATCAACCAAAACCCCAAACTCCCACCCAATATCATTTGATTTTCGTTTCATTATGGAAGTGACGTTAGAGGAACTTGAAGGTGCATCAGTATAGGGCACTGAAGTTATGTTAAAATTTGAAATCAAAATATTAAATAAAATTCAGTAACATAAACCCCCAAGTCCCTAACTAAAATCTAAAATCTAAATTTTAAAATCCTAAAATTGAAATTAGTTCAATTCAATTCAATATCATGTTATCAATTCACAAACCTTAAACACTAAACATCAATTCAAATCCTAAAACAGAAATCAATTCACAAACCCTAAACATACAAACCCTAAAACAACTAAAAACTAAACAACTAAAGTCTAAAATAGTAAAATACAAAGTACAAACCTTAGATGCGTCAGTAGAGAAGATGACTGGATAACAGCGATGACGAATGGCTAGCAATGGTAACATTGGCTGGTTTGACGACGAGAGGGCCAGTGAATAAGAGAGGCTGCAGGCTGGTTATTGGCCGATTTGGAGAAGAATAAGATGGGTTGTTTTGTCTTCACTTTAACGAAGCCCAAAACAACAACGTTTTGGGCTTCATTTAAGTGAAGCCAAAAATGGCACCGTTTTAATTTTTAAAATGTTTTTTTTAATCTACCTAGACCGCCAAGTGTCGATTAGGCGTTTGTCAGTCTAGGACAGCCAATTTGACCGAAATCGCGGCGACAAGGGCCGCTTTTTCGAACACTAGTTTCAATTGAACAATCTTAAAAGTTTTTCTATATATGAAAACTCTTCTAAAATACATCATCCAAATAGTAATTGAAAAGCCTGATGCTTTTACATCTTTTTCTTCTATTATCAAAAGCCAAAAATAATTATGTGACATGCTTACCGTACTGGACAGGTAATTGTTGTATAGGGTATTAGAATTCAATCTAATAGTTCGAATAAATTAAATGTTTTGAAAATAAAAAAATAGATAGGCGTCTCTTTAATAACGAATATATATATATATATTTTACTTGTAAATAAAATATCTATAAGAAATAAAAGTACATGAGATACAAATATTTATTGAATGTTTTAAAAGAATATAATAATCGTCTCATCATCTCAAATCCTCCTTATCTTTCAATCATTTATAACACATAAACATTAAGGGGGTGTATTGGATTGAGATTTTAATAGACAATTTTTGGGTGCAAAGATTTTATGGATTTGCAAGACTATAAGGATTATTAGGATTGTTAAGATTATACTTTTAGGATTATATGAACTATACTTTTAGGATTCTGAAAGAGTTTTTGGACTTTATTTGTAGACTATTAGGATTACCTAGACTTTAGTTTAAGACTTTTTGGACCTTTAAAAATACGACTTTCAAGAGACGATTGTAGTATTTAATTTTCTCCCCAAGTTCTAGTGCTCTATAATCTTGTTGAGGGCAGTCACTGATCAACACAAATTGAATGAGAAACATGTATAAGCTATGAAGAGAAGTAATAAAATTTTAAAATACCACCAACCAATAAGCTGAAGCAGCCATGGAAGAAGCAAAGAGATGCTCAAGAATTCCATTACTTTGAAGTAGCGAAACACAAAACAAGACAACTCAAAGACCTAGAAAGTGAATTCACGGTGGGGGATTCATAAAAGATTCTTTTAAACTAGGAAAGAAACAACAACAGAGCAAAGCCACTGGACCAAATTTTCTTAGTAGTCATCATTGATTATCTTGCTATTCAAAATACAACTAAAAAAAACATACCCACCACTAGATTTTGCTATTATCCATCTGATTATCACTCTCATTATTCACATACCCACCACCAGATTTTGACATCACCAGTTCACCACCATCTGATCCCTATTTTCAGTAACAGCCATGATAAAAAAAAAACAGTTTTTGTTGTATATTACTATCTGATTATGATTATGATGATTCTCTCAAAACCAAAACACAACAATACAAAATTTTGACAACAACCCAGAAACCAGAAAAGAGCGAAGCAAGAGAGAAGCTGAAGATGATTTTGAGTGAGAGAGAAAAGTCTAGAAAGTATTGAGGGAAAGTGCAAGACAATTTTGGGTTCAAGCTATTTATACAAATCATTAAAAACTCTGAAAAATTCATTTTGTCATGAAATTCTAAAAATCTTGATCTCAATCCAATACCACCAGACAATTTGCTGCCCCTTGAAAGTTTATATCAAATACCACAAGACAATATGGACTTTTAAAAAAAATCTTAAAATTCTTGATCGAATACCACAAAACTTATCTAACTTGTTAAAAAGTCTCAATCCAATACCACCAGACTTTTACTTCCCCAAATTGTCTAATAAAATCTTGTACCAATACACCCCCATAAAATAAATGATTGGTTAAGGTGTAATTATTTTTCACTATTACTTTATCAAAAACCAATCATATATTAAAAAAAATGATGAAAAGTTGAGATGATGAGAGGATTCAAGTCGCATGAAGAAATACAATTTGAAAGGATGCAACTCAAAGAATGTGCTGCAAAAACATTTAATATAATGCAACATCTATTTAAAATCATTTGATTGTGTATTGTGTTGTGAGATGTGACCCTTTCCACGTTATCGTTTTCTTGGCTAGTTTTAGATCGCCTATGGAGTATGGATCCTAAACTATAGAGTTAGAGGCGTTTGTTTTTTTGTCTTAAGTATCAAAATATCTTATTTTAAGTAAATAGAGTAATATTACTTAATATTTAAGATATTTATTTATTATTTTAGAGTATCCTACTTAAATATTAAGTGGTGTTGGTTTTACTATTCTTTCCCTATTTTAACAAACCATTTGACCTTTAAGATATATTTTTTAATATATTTTTATTTATTAATAAATATTTATTTTTATTGAAAAAAAAGTATTTGTTTTCATTTAAAATTTTATTTATTAATTTAAATATTTTATTCAAAATAAAATAAAATATTTTAATTTATTGAAAAAAAGCTAAACAGCTTTCCACCAAACGATCAACCTTCACGCCCGACGCCGCCGCCGCCGCGGTGTTCCAACATCCACTGCCGCTTTTTGCACTAGATCTGTGCCTGTGTGCTGCGATGTTCGAGATCCACGCTCCGGCGTCAATCGTTTGTTGGAGAGACACGATTAGGTGCAGATCGACTTGGGTCTGGTTGTGTCGCCACCGCCCGTCGACTTTCTAGTGACGGCTAGGGCCGCCGTGGTTCAATGGATCCGCGGAAGTTTGAACGACAATGTGGTCGCCGTTGCAGATCTCTTGGATCGATTGGTTTATGCAGGCGGTAGCTTCGAGATTGACCGACCTCCTTCGGTCAAATCTCAGGGAGGCGCTATCGCCACCGCCGCCTCCTCCTCCTCCTCCTAGATCAGTTTTAGGGTTATGTTAGGGTTAGGGTTAGGGTTAGGGTTAGGTTAGGGTTAGAGTTATTTAGGAAACTGAGGATTTTTTTAATTGAAGGTTATTTTGGGTAATATATTAATTGTACAAGGTTAATTGTGTAATTAACTATAAATGTGTTAATTATGACTTATTACATAAGTGAAAAGCCAATATTTTTTTACTTTTTCTATCAAACATATTTATCTTAAAATAAGATATAAATTAGAAAAAACAAACAAACTTATTCATCTTAATTTAAATTATAAGAGTTAATAAGATTTATATGGGAAAAAACAAATAGCCCCTTAGTATTATTTGGGGTCGCTCGCTGAAGAAAATTCATACTCTTCTCACTTGATAATTTAAGCAAAATTTTATCGTTAACAACACTCAAATCTCGACGTACATTACATACATGATAATAAACTCAGAAATTCAATTTATTATATTTTTACCCTACACATCTTCAAATCTTAAAGCTAACCCTTGCGATTGGAACTTGGATAGTTCGGCGATTGACTTTCACTTAAACCCCTTTCAATATTAATGAGTCAAATTCAGTAGAATAGTTTCCGGCGAGGACGACGACCATTAATTTTTCATTTTTATTTATTTATATGAGCAATTTTAATAGTGTTGTTGTGATCAAAATCCTGTTAGAGTACTAGTAATCTATTTTAGAAATAAAGAGGAGGGTTTAAACTTTTAATTTTGTAATGATTGAAAGTGAAGTGAATGTGATGATCAAAGTATCAAACATGTTGTATCACAAAAGTAATCAAAATTGAAATCCTCTTTAAACTTTAAAGCCACACTTTTGCTACCATCAAAGAATGTCGGTAATAACGTCTCAATCATTTTATTTTTTTGAAATATATTTGATATCTAATTACTATTCTACATTACAAGTGGTCCCTCACTAATTAACCATCAGTCACGTTGATTAGTCATACCATCATATCATCAAACTAGTTCAACATTTGGACAACTAGCTAGTCTTGTATTCCAACTTCCAACGGCTGTGATCATTTACAAATTTTTGTTTCCCAATTATTTTATATATATGTTTGCTATGTTAGAAAATTGAAAAGTGACCTAGACGACTTACGAGTTGGATCATTTACAACTAGTTGGTCTTGATTCATAGGGATAAGAAAAAAGTTGAAAGATGGAAAGCATGCATGAGAGAGCCCCCTATAAGTTTAATCACAACCCCAAGTATATAAAGTGGAAATTTCCAAACAAGGGAGAAATTGCGCCGTGAAATCAGGTAATGAATCGTTACAAAGCCCATGTAGTGCCACGTTTCTAGATCAAACGGTGATGGTTGCATCACTTAAAGGGTATAGACTTTTTGTCTCTATATATACATTCTCTCATTTCCAAAAACTTTAAAAACAGAAATTAAATTCCCATATAAACCTTTCATTCTCTCTGTCTGTCTCTGTATGTACTATGTACATGAAAAAAAAAAAAAAATGAAGTCAATCACTGTTAAGTACAAAAAAGAAGAAGCGTTTGGTATAATTAACATGGGGAAACTAGCTGCACTCTTGTTTTGTTCTCTGGCTTTAACTACCATTTTCAGTTGCTTTATTCTCTACTCTCCAAACCCTTTAAAGAAATTCACCGAACGTGACCCTGATCAATCTGATCATCATGATCAAAAGCACAACTTCATCAAACCTGATCAAAAAGGTACTTGTAACTCTCTTCTTTTTATTTATTTTTTTGGTGGATATATGTGCATATCATGTTTTGAGTAGTTTTTATTTTGTGGGGTGTAGAGAAGGAGAATTGTGACTTGTTTAAAGGGCATTGGGTTGGAGAAGTTGGAGGATCATCTGGGTACACGAGTTCAAGCTGTAGTACAATTCCCAAGTCCAAAAATTGTTTTAGGAATGGAAGAGAAGATAGAGAGTTTCTGAATTGGAGATGGAAACCAGAGAAATGTGATCTTCCAAGGTTTAATGCAAAGTCATTTCTCAAAATTCTTGGAGGCAAAAACCTTGCATTTATTGGTGACTCTGTTGCTCGTAACCATCTCGACTCCCTTCTCTGTCTCCTCTCACAGGTCACTTTTTTTACAAAACTTGCATTTCCTCCTCATAATATGTTTTTGCTATTCTAAGTGTAACGCAAAAACAGTCTTAGGATTCTCAAAAAAAAAATGAAATTAAAATATAATTCAAAAATTATAACAATTTTTAGTATTTTCTCAAACAAACAAAAATTAGAATTTAGAATATTAAAAATATATATATATATATATATATATATATTGTTGTTTTCAACTTTGTTACTAAAAAATTTATTTGGATTATTCGGTAATCGGTATCAACAGCCCTTTAATTTGCATGCTTTGCTTGTGTCAGTTGCCCACCCAAAGTCGATTCTGTTTCTTAAGGTAAAAGCAAGCTAATTTTAAAGAAGATATTTTTTTTAATTTTTTTATTACACTATTACATTAATCGATGAGTAATCAAACCTGTAACCTAATTTCGTCTCTCATCAATTTTAAAGAAGATGATAAAGCTTTAATTAATTGGAATATTATTATTATGGAAGTTTTTATTTATTTATTTTTAGAAATGATATTATTATGGAAGTTGCCTACTGTTATACTTTGTTATGTTTGGTTTTGTTATTAAAACAAATCTCACTGGTATTTGAAACCAAAAGTTACTCGATGGTTTTATTATTATATTTTTTAATAAAAGTGTAGAGACGTTTGTCTCAAATAAAAAAAAAATAGTGTAGAGACGTGTGTATAGTAATATTACTATTATAATTTTTTTTTACTATTACGATTAATATAGGGTTTGAGAAAAGAGATCGAGAATTACATCGTAATCGATAGGTATACCATTGTTTAAATGTATCCAAGCAATTGACGACCCAACAATTAAGGCCATCTAAAGTCAAAATGTGGAAGTGAGATAGTACCTTCTAGTCAGCATAATATTATATGTATGAACATAGACTTTAATGATTACATTTTGACATTAACAATTTGTAGAAAGTGCAACTCTGCTTAATGCGGCTTTAAATACATTAGAATTCTTTTCTAGTACTGAGGAATGAGAATGGTTTTTTTTTTTTTTAAATAAAAAATTGCTGACAAATTTATAAATGATTTGCAGGAGGAAATTCCAATTGATGCATACAAGGATCCCGAAGACCGGCATCGTATATGGTATTTTGCAAATCATGACTTCACTCTCACAATCCTATGGTCCAAATTTCTTGTACATGGATATGAGAGAATGATCAACGGTTCATCATCTGGCATATTTGACTTGCACATTGACAAGGTTGATGATAAGTGGGCTAGACACCTACCGATCATCGACTATGCTATCATCTCAAATGCACATTGGTTCTTCAGGCCAATTTACCTCCACAAAAATGCCAATCTAATCGGTTGTGTCTATTGCAACGATCCTAATGTCACTAAATTTGATGTCATTGAAGCCATCGGGATGTCGTTTCGTTCCGCGTTTGAATACATCAGCCAATGTGAGAAATGCAACAATAATTTGGTGACATTGTTGAGGACATTTTCACCTTCTCATTTCGAAGACGGGAGTTGGAACACCGGAGGAAGCTGCAACAAGACAAGTCCTTATAATGATCGTGATCACGTGGGAAGTTATGAGTGGGAGCTGAGAAGCACCCAAGTTAAAGAGATTGAAAGAGTACGAAGATTATTATTATTAAAAGGCAATTACAACAAGAAGCAAATAGGCAAGAAATTTGGGGTTTTGGATGTGACAAGGGCTATGTTGATGAGAGCTGATGGGCATCCTGGAGCTTACTGGGGCAACAAATGGATGAAAGGTTACAATGACTGTGTTCACTGGTGCTTGCCTGGTCCTATTGATCTCTGGAATGATTTTTTAATGGCCATTCTCACTGACGGGTCTGATTTGATTCTATAACCTTTACTAGTATATATATATAGAGCTTGTGATGGTATATATATCTAACCATCTTCAATTTTTTCCATAGGCATACCATATGTATTCTATTTCTCATAAAATATTAATAACATGCTGATCATATAGTTACAAATAACTTTAAAGTTTTCCATAATTGAAATTTGTTACATCCTTCAATTTTCACCTACGTGTCATTCGTTGAATATAATATCTGTATTAAATATTATACGAGTAATGTTAGGCGGTTCAAACAATTTGTCTAAATTCATACTCATGATTTGGTATATGAGTTGTTAACATCCTTTAAATCATAAGATTATTGGATAAGCAATAAAATGTTGATAACTCACATTTGGACAATTGGGTATGAATCTGGACAAATTTTATAGATAATATAGCATTACTTATATTATATACAGTTCGCCCTAAATTCCAAACTCTTAAAGTCGTAATTAATAATATGATTCTCGTATCCTATTATTAGCTACTTATATATAAATGGTTTCCATGTACAGATCCTGCAAATTAATATGTTAACTCTTTTTGGACACTGACCATAATAATTGGTAGTTTGTCCTGGTCAAGAGTTATAAATGGTAGAATTGTGACCTGGAATATAAATATACCATATAAAGAGTGCATTTTTTCCATGCAATGATGAGATTGCGCCGGGAAACCAGGTTAATACAAAACAAAGAAGAATATCCGATCCACACAAAATCATATGCAGATGCAGTTACTGATTATCATGTATTTTCCCACCTCCACAGATCATGATCGGACGGTGGACATTACATCACTCGATAAGGATGATGATATAGAGCCTTGTATTCTCGTTTCACACAAGGAAACACAACCTTATTTTCCCAAAATGGTTCAAAACAAAGCTAGCGGTGACCCTTTTGATTGGTTTTTATAAAACTTTTGTATTTTTTTTTCCTACTGTTTTGCATTGTCTTCCAAATGATAGTTCACTCTAACAAAAGAGATCAGAGATGTCTGAATATTGTAGGGAGACTGACTCCTGTATTGTTGTTGTCTTCAATTGCTGCGACCACCATTTTCAGCTTCTACCTCATTTTTCCAAACCCTTTTCCGGGTATACCAAAACATGACCTTCAAGTTCAACACAAGTCTCTCTCCATCCAAACACACCAAGGTGCAATATCAATATATTTTCAACATCTTTAAGGTTTCTTTCTTTTTGTACGTCTTCCACTTCTCATTAACCATCCTGTTATTTATAATTGAGATTCTCTACTGAACTGATCTTTATCCTGACCTCAACAGATTTGTTGACATCTGTAATGAGTGATCGAGATTGCAGGACAAAGATTAGCACGGTAGAGGATCTGAATCCATCATTTATATACAAACTATGTGATTTTGTAAGTGATGACGGGCATGATGAATAATGTTTTGATATTGCAGATCATACGATTTTAAATTGCGATTTATTTTCGGGTACATGGATACGAGACCTTGAAGGGTCAAGATATACAAATGCAAGCTGTGCGACTCTTCCGGAATCTAAAAATTGTTTCAAGCATGGAAGGATGGATAAGGGTTTTCTAAACTGGAGATGGAAGCCAGAGGGTTGTGATCTTCCGAGGTTTGATCCCAAGAATTTTTTGGAAATGGTTCGAGGCAACAAAATGGCTTTCATCGGTGACTCTGTTGCTAAAAACCATATCGATTCTCTCCTTTGTCTCTTGTCTCTGGTTCGTTTCCTATTTCTTATTTATTTCACTCACTCTCTCATTTTGTCAACTAATTCAATTTCAATGGTATCGGGGCAGCAATTTTTTACAAGAATTCATGAACACAATACGATTTTAATAGGTTTGGGTAGTGTGTCTTTACATAATTACCTTGAGACATTATATTTAAGTAGATACAAACACGATTAGAGAAAACAATTTAGGATACAGACTCATGAACACTGTACTCAATAAGTTAGAGTTGTAGGTTTAGATATTATTAATAAATAGGTCATATTCGGGTTGACATTAGTACAACACCATAACACAAATTGCTTTTCCCATAGCAAATCCAAAATATACAAATTTTACATCACTTTAGTGTTAAAAGAGTATCTTTAGAGAATATGCTTACACTAAATTTTTTTCCCACTCCAATATTCCATACTAAATTCTACAATAAAAAATATCTTTAAAGAATATTCTTTTCATAAATGTTTAAATTATTATAAAATTTTAATATTGGTTAAATGTATAATTAACAAGTAAATTAAATATATTAAACGTGTATATCAATATTGACGTCATTTTAAAGATCACAACGAAATCTTTCCAACGAGATATATATATATATATATATCATTATAATTAAATATATGAGGGTTAAATTAAAAAAATTTAAAAGTTTTAAAAGAGTTATGTGACATTTAAAAAAGTGAAAATGGTGATAAATGTCACTTTTTTGGAGGTGTGTTGTACCAACGTCACTGCTTTAATAAGTTATGTTTAAAAGGCACCTATTATGGTGAACTACCAAAATTGCCCTTAAATAATCAATTTTTTATTCTGTTTGTACTTCTATCTCTACGCTTCAAACAATGAACTCAGTAACTCATCTCTCTCTCTCTACAATAAACTTGTCTGAAAATTGAGTTGGTAAAATTTATGTAAAAGATGATGAAGATCTGGGTCCAAGATTTTTAACACTGTCTGAGCCTTTTGTAAAACTATCCGAGCCTTTTAAATTGTTGTCCGAGCTTTTTTCTAAAATCTAAATTCTAAAATCCTAAAATTGAAATTAGTTCAATTCAATTCAATATCATGTTATCAATTCACAAACCTTAAACACTAAACATCAATTCAAATCCTAAAACGGAAATCAATTCACAAACCCTAAACATACAAACCCTAAAACAACTAAAAACTAAACAACTAAAGTCTAAAATAGTAAAATACAAAGTACAAACCTTAGATGCGCCAGTAGAGATGATGACTGGATAACAGCGATGACGAATGGCTAGCAATGGCAACATTGGCTGGTTTGACGACGAGAGGGCTAGTGAATAAGAGAGGTTGCAGGCTGGTTATTGGCTGACTTAGAGAAGAATAAGATGGGTTGTTTTGTCTTCACTTTAACGAAGCCCAAAACAACAACATTTTGGACTTCATTTAAGTGAAGCCAAAAATGGCACCGTTTTAATTTTTAAAATGTTTTTTTAATCTACCTAGACCGCCAAGTGTCGATTAGGCGTTTGTCAGTCTAGGACGGCCAATTTGACCGAAATCGCGGCGACAAGGGCCACTTTTTCGAACACTAGTTTCAATTGAACAGCCTTAAAAGCTTTTCTATATATGAAAACTCTTCTAAAATACATCATCCAAATAGTAATTGAAAAGCCTGATGCTTTTACATCTTTTTCTTCTATTATCAAAAGCCAAAAATAATTATGTGACATGCTTACCGTACTAGACAGGTAATTGTTGCATAGGGTATTAGAATTCAATCTAATAGTTCGAATAAATTAAATGTTTTGAAAATAAAAAAAAATAGATATGCGTCTCTTTGATAAATAATATATATATATATATATATATATATATTTTGCTTGTAAATAAAATATCTATAAGAAATAAAAGTACATGATATACAAATATTTATTGAATGTTTTAAAAGAATATAATAATCGTCTCATCATCTCAAATCCTCCTTATCTTTCAATCATTTATAACACATAAACATTAAGGGGGTGTATTGGATTGGGATTTTAATAGACAATTTTTGGGTGCAAGGATTTTATGGATTTGCAAGACTGTAAGGATTATTAGGATTGTTAAGATTATACTTTTAGGATTATATGAACTATACTTTTAGGATTCTGAAAGAGTTTTTGGACTTTATTTGTAGACTATTATGATTACCTAGACTTTATTTTAAGACTTTTTGGACTTTTAAAAATACGACTTTCAAGAGTCGATTGTAGTATTCAATTTTCTCCCCAAGTTCTAGTGCTCTATAATCTTGTTGAGGGCAGTCACTGATCAACACAAATTGAATGAGAAACATGTATAAGCTCTGAAGAGAAGTAATAAAATTTTAAAATACCACCAACCAATAAGCTGAAGCAGCCATGGAAGAAGCAAAAAGATGCTCAAGAATTCCATTACTTTGAAGTAGCGAAACACAAAACAAGACAACTCAAAGACCTAGAAAGTGATTTCACTGTGGGGGATTCATGAAAGATTCTTGTAGACTAGGAAAGAAACAACAACAGAGCAAAGCCACTGGACCAAATTTTCTTAGTAGTCATCATTGATTATCTTGCTATTCAAAATACAACTAAAAAAAACATACCCACCACTAGATTTTGCTATTATCCATCTGATTATCACTCTCATTATTCACATACCCACCACCAGATTTTGACATCACCACTTCACCACCATTTGATCCCTATTTTCAGTAACAGCCATGATAAAAAAAAACAGTCTTTGTTGTGTATTACTATCTGATTATGATTATGATGATTCTCTCAAAACCAAAACACAACAATACAAAATTTTGACAACCCAGAAACCAGAAAAGAGCGAAGCAAGAGAGAAGCTGAAGATGATTTTGAGTGAGAGAGAAAAGTCTAGAAAGTATTGAGGGAAAGGGCAAGACAATTTTGGGTTCAAGCTATTTATACAAATCATTAAAAACTCTGAAAAATTCATTTTGTCATGAAATTCTAAAAATCTTGATCTCAATCCAATACCACCAGACAATTTGCTGCCCCTTGAAAATCTATATCAAATACCACAAGACAATATGGACTTTTAAAAAAAATCTTAAAATTCTTGATCGTATACCACAAAACTTATCTAAATTGTTAAAAAGTCTCAATCCAATACCACCGGACTTTTACTTCCCCAAATTGTCTAATAAAATCTTGTACCAATACACCCCCCCTAAAATAAATGATTGGTTAAGGTGTAATTATTTTTCACTATTACTTTATCAAAAACCAATCATATATTAAAAAAAATGAGGAAAAGTTGAGATGATGAGAGGATTCAAGTCGAATGAAGAAATACAATTTGAAAGGATGCAACTCAAAGAATGTGCTGCAAAAACATTTAATATAATGCAACATCTATTTAAAATCATTTGATTGTGTATTGTGTTGTGAGATGTGACCCTTTCCACGTCATCGTTTTCTTGGCTAGTTTTAGATCGCCTATGGAGTATGGATCCTAAACTATAGAGTTAGGAGCGTTTGTTTTTTTGTCTTAAGTATTAAAATATCTTATTTTAAGTAAATAGAGTAATATCACTTAATATTTAAAACATTTATTTATTATTTTAGAGTATCCCACTTAAATATTAAGTGGTGTTGGTTTTACTATTCTTCCCTTATTTTAACAAACCATTTGACCATTAAGATATATTTTTTTAAAGTATTTTTATTTATTAATAAATATTTATTTTTATTGAAAAAAAAGTATTTGTTTTCATTTAAAATTTTATTTATTAATTTAAATATTTTATTCAAAATAAAATAAAATATTTTAATTTATTGAAAAAAAGCCAAACATCTTTCCACCAAACGATCAACCTTCACGCCCGACGCCGCCGCCGCCGCGGTGTTCCAACATCCACCGCCGCTTTTCGCACCAGATCTGTGCCTGTGCACTATGATGTTCGAGATCCACGCTCCGGCGTCGATCGTTTGTTGGAGAGACACGATCAGGTGCAAATCGACTTGGGTCTGGTTGTGTCGCCACTGCCCGTCGACTTTCTAGTGACGGCAAGGGCCGCCGTGGTTCAATGGATCCGCGGAAGTTTGAACGACAGCGTGGTCGCCGTTGCAGATCTCTTGGATCGATTGGTTTATGCAGGTGGTAGCTTCGAGATCGACCGACCTCCTCCTGTCAAATCTCAGGGAGGCGCTGCCGCCGCCGCCGCCTCCTCCTCCTCCTCCTAGATAAGTTTTAGGGTTATGTTAGGGTTAGGGTTAGGGTTAGGGTTAGGGTTAGAGTTGTTTAGGAAATTGAGGATTTTTTTAATTGAAGGTTATTTTGGGTAATATATTAATTGTACAAGGTTATTTGTGTAATTAACTATAAAGATGTTAATTATGACTTATTACATAAGTGAAAAACCAATTTTTTTTTACTTTTTCTATCAAACATATTTATCTTAAAATAAAATATAAATTAGAAAAAACAAACAAACTTATTCATCTTAATTTAAGTTATAAGAGTTAATAAGATTTATATGGGAAAAAACAAATAGCCCCTTAGAATTATTTGAGGTCGCTCGATCTTTTGTGATCACTGAAGAAAATTCATACTCTTCTCAGTCTTGATAATTTAAGCAAAATTTTATCGTTAACAACACTAAAATCTCGACGTACATTACATACATGATAAATAACTTAGAAATTCAATTTATTACATTTTTACCCTACACATCTTCAAATCTTAAAGCTAATCCCTTGCGATTGGAACTTGGATAGTTCGGCGATTGACTTTCACTTAAACCCCTTTCAATATTAATGAGTCAAATTCAGTAGAATAGTTTCCGGCGAGGACGACGACCATTAATTTTTCATTTTTATTTATTTATATGAGCAATTTTAATAGTGTTGTTGTGATCAAAATCCTGTTAGAGTACTAGTAATCTATTTTAGAAATAAAGAGGAGGGTTTGAACTTTTAATTTTGTAATTATTGAAAGTGAAGTGAATGTGATGATCAAAGTATCAAACATGTTGTATCACAAAAGTAATCAAAATTGAAATCCTCTTTAAACTTTAAAGCCACACTTTTGCTACCATCAAAGAATGTCGGTAATAACGTCTCAATCATTTTATTTTTTTGAAATATATTTGATATCTAATTACTATTCTACATTACAAGTGGTCCCTCACTAATTAACCATCAGTCACGTTGATTAGTCATACCATCATATCATCAAACTAGTTCAACATTTGGACAACTAGCTAGTCTTGTATTCCAACTTCAAACGGCTGTGATCATTTACAAATTTTTGTTTCCCAATTATTTTATATATATGTTTGCTATGTTAGAAAATTGAAAAGTGACCTAGACGACTTACGAGTTGGATCATTTACAACTAGTTGGTCTTGATTCATAGGGATAAGAAAAAAGTTGAAAGATGGAAAGCATGCATGAGAGAGCCCCCTATAAGTTTAATCACAACCCCAAGTATATAAAGTGGAAATTTCCAAACAAGGGAGAAATTGCGCCGTGAAATCAGGTAATGAATCGTTACAAAGCCCATGTAGTGCCACGTTTCTAGATCAGACGGTGATGGTTGCATCACTTAAAGGGTATAGACTTTTTGTCTCTATATATACATTGTCTCATTTCCAAAAACTTTAAAAACAGAAATTAAATTCCCATATAAACCTTTCATTCTCTCTGTCTGTCTCTCTGTATGTACTATGTACATGAAAAAAAAAAAAAAAAATGAAGTCAATCACTGTTAAGTACAAAAAAGAAGAAACGTTTGGTATAATTAACATGGGGAAACTAGCTGCACTCTTGTTTTGTTCTCTGGCTTTAACCACCATTTTCAGTTGCTTTATTCTCTACTCTCCAAACCCTTTAAAGAACTTCACCGAACGTGACCCTGATCAATCTGATCATCATGATCAAAAGCACAACTTCATCAAACCTGATCAAAAAGGTACTTGTAACTCTCTTCTTTTTATTTATTTTTTTGGTGGATATATGTGCATATCATGTTTTGAGTAGTTTTTATTTTGTGGGGTGTAGAGAAGGAGAATTGTGACTTGTTTAAAGGGCATTGGGTTGGAGAAGTTGGAGGATCATCTGGGTACACGAGTTCAAGCTGTAGTACAATTCCCAAGTCCAAAAATTGTTTTAGGAATGGAAGAGAAGATAGAGAGTTTCTGAATTGGAGATGGAAACCAGAGAAATGTGATCTTCCAAGGTTTAATGCAAAGTCATTTCTCAAAATTCTTGGAGGCAAAAACCTTGCATTTATTGGTGACTCTGTTGCTCGTAACCATCTCGACTCCCTTCTCTGTCTCCTCTCACAGGTCACTTTTTTTACAAAACTTGCATTTCCTCCTCATAATATGTTTTTGCTATTCTAAGTGTAACGCAAAAACAGTCTTAGGATTCTCAAAAAAAAATGAAATTAAAATATAATTCAAAAATTATAACAATTTTTAGTATTTTCTCAAACAAACAAAAATTAGAATTTAGAATATTAAATATATATATATATATATATATATATATTGTTGTTTTCAACTTTGTTACTAAAAAATTTATTTGGATTATTCGGTAATCGGTATCAACAGCCCTTTAATTTGCATGCTTTGCTTGTGTCAGTTGCCCACCCAAAGTCGATTCTGTTTCTTAAGGTAAAAGCAAGCTAATTTTAAAGAAGATATTTTTTTTAATTTTTTTATTACACTATTACATTAATCGATGAGTAATCAAACCCTAACCTCATTTCGTCTCTCATCAATTTTAAAGAAGATGATAAAGCTTTAATTAATTGGAATATTATTATTATGGAAGTTTTTATTTATTTATTTTTAGAAATGATATTATTATGGAAGTTGCCTACTGTTATACTTTGTTATGTTTGGTTTTGTTATTAAAACAAATCTCACTGGTATTTGAAACCAAAAGTTACTCGATGGTTTTATTATTATATTTTTTAATAAAAGTGTAGAGACGTTTGTCTCAAATAAAAAAAAATAGTGTAGAGACGTGTGTATAGTAATATTACTATTATAATTTTTTTTAACTATTACGATTAATATAGGGTTTGAGAAAAGAGATCGAGAATTACATCGTAATCGATAGGTATACCATTGTTTAAATGTATCCAAGCAATTGACGACCCAACAATTAAGGCCATCTAAAGTCAAAATGTGGAAGTGAGATAGTACCTTCTAGTCAGCATAATATTATATGTATGAACATAGACTTTAATGATTACATTTTGACATTAACAATTTGTAGAAAGTGCAACTCTGCTTAATGCGGCTTTAAATACATTAGAATTCTTTTCTAGTACTGAGGAATGAGAATTTTTTTTTTTTTTTTAAATAAAAAATTGCTGACAAATTTATAAATGATTTGCAGGAGGAAATTCCAATTGATGCATACAAGGATCCCGAAGACCGGCATCGTATATGGTATTTTGCAAATCATGACTTCACTCTCACAATCCTATGGTCCAAATTTCTTGTACATGGATATGAGAGAATGATCAACGGTTCATCATCTGGCATATTTGACTTGCACATTGACAAGGTTGATGATAAGTGGGCTAGACACCTACCGATCATCGACTATGCTATCATCTCAAATGCACATTGGTTCTTCAGGCCAATTTACCTCCACAAAAATGCCAATCTAATCGGTTGTGTCTATTGCAACGATCCTAATGTCACTAAATTTGATGTCATTGAAGCCATCGGGATGTCGTTTCGTTCCGCGTTTGAATACATCAGCCAATGTGAGAAATGCAACAATAATTTGGTGACATTGTTGAGGACATTTTCACCTTCTCATTTCGAAGACGGGAGTTGGAACACCGGAGGAAGCTGCAACAAGACAAGTCCTTATAATGATCGTGATCACGTGGGAAGTTATGAGTGGGAGCTGAGAAGCACCCAAGTTAAAGAGATTGAAAGAGTACGAAGATTATTATTATTAAAAGGCAATTACAACAAGAAGCAATTAGGCAAGAAATTTGGGGTTTTGGATGTGACAAGGGCTATGTTGATGAGAGCTGATGGGCATCCTGGAGCTTACTGGGGCAACAAATGGATGAAAGGTTACAATGACTGTGTTCACTGGTGCTTGCCTGGTCCTATTGATCTCTGGAATGATTTTTTAATGGCCATTCTCACTGACGGGTCTGATTTGATTCTATAACCTTTACTAGTATATACATATAGAGAGCTTGTGATGGTACATATATCTAACCATCTTCAATTTTTTCCATAGGCATACCATATGTATTCTATATCTCATAAAATATTAATAACATGCTTATCATATAGTTACAACTTACAAATAACTTTAAAGTTTTCCATAATTGAAATTTGTTACATCCTTCAATTTTCAAATAATTTGTCTAAATCCATACTCAAATGATTTACTATATGAGTTGTCAATATCCTATAAATCATAAGATTACGGGGTAAGTGATGAAATGTTAACAACTCACGTTTAGACATGAATTTAGACATATTTTATAGATTGTCCAGCATTACTTATATTATATACGGTTCTCCCTAAATTCCAAACTCTTAAAGTCTTTATTAATAATATGATTCTCATATCCTAATATTAGCAACTTATATATAAAAGGTTTCCATGTACAGATCCTGCAAATTAATATGTCAACTCTTTTTGGACACTGACCATAATAATTGGTAGTTTGTCCTGGTCAAGAGTTATAAATGGTAGAATTGTGACCTGGAATATATATACACCATATAAAGAGTGCATTTTTTCCATGCAATGATGAGATTGCGCCGAGAAACCAGGTTAATACAAAACAAAGAAGAATATCCGATCCACACAAAATCATATGCAGATGCAGTTACTGATTATCATGTATTTTCCCACCTCCACAGATCATGATCGGACGGTGGACATTACATCACTCGATAAGGATGGTGATATAGAGCCTTGTATTCTCGTTTCACACAAGGAAACACAACCTTATTTTCCCAAAATGGTTCAAAACAAAGCTAGCGGTGACCCTTTTGATTGGTTTTTATAAAACTTTTGTATTTTTTTTTCCTACTGTTTTGCATTGTCTTCCAAATGATAGTTCACTCTAACAAAAGGGATCAGAGATGTCTGAATATTGTAGGGAGACTGACTCCTGTATTGTTGTTGTCTTCAATTGCTGCGACCACCATTTTCAGCTTCTACCTCATTTTTCCAAACCCTTTTCCGGGTATACCAAAACATGACCTTCAAGTTCAACACAAGTCTCTCTCCATCCAAACACACCAAGGTGCAATATCAATATATTTTCAACATCTTTAAGGTTTCTTTCTTTTTGTACATCTTCCACTTCTCATTAACCATCCTGTTATTTATAAATTGAGATTCTCTACTGAACTGATCTTTATCCTGACCTCAACAGATTTGTTGACATCTGTAATGAGTGATCGAGATTGCAGGACAAAGATTAGCACGGTAGAGGATCTGAATCCATCATTTATATACAAACTATGTGATTTTGTAAGTGATGACGGGCATGATGAATAATGTTTTGATATTGCAGATCATACGATTTTAAATTGCGATTTATTTTCGGGTACATGGATACGAGACCTTGAAGGGTCAAGATATACAAATTCAAGCTGTGCGACTCTTCCGGAATCTAAAAATTGTTTCAAGCATGGAAGGATGGATAAGGGTTTTCTAAACTGGAGATGGAAGCCAGAGAGTTGTGATCTTCCGAGGTTTGATCCCAAGAATTTTTTGGAAATGGTTCGAGGCAACAAAATGGCTTTCATCGGTGACTCTGTTGCTAAAAACCATATGGATTCTCTCCTTTGTCTCTTGTCTCTGGTTCGTTTCCTATTTCTTATTTATTTCACTCACTCTCTCTCATTTTGTCAACTAATTCAATTTCAATGGTATCGGGGCAGCAATTTTTTACAAGAATTCATGAACACAATACGATTTTAATAGGTTTGGGTAGTGTGTCTTTACATAATTACCTTGAGACATTATATTTAAGTAGATACAAACACGATTAGAGAAAACAATTTAGGATACAGACTCATGAACACTGTACTCAATAAGTTAGAGTTGTAGGTTTAGATATTATTAATAAATAGGTCATATTGGGGTTGACATAAGTACAACACCATAACACAAATTGCTTTTCCCATAGCAAATCCAAAATATACAAATTTTACATCAATTTAGTGTTAAAAGAGTATCTTTAGAGAATATGCTTACACTAAATTTTTTTCCCACTCCAATATTCCATACTAAATTCTACACTAAAAAATATCTTTAAAGAATATTCTTTTTATAAATGTTTAAATTATTATAAAATTTTAATATTGGTTAAATGTATAATTAACAAGTAAATTAAATATATTAAACGTGTATATCAATATTGACGTCATTTTAAAGATCACAACGAAATCTTTCCAACGAGATATATATATATATATATATCATTATAATTAAATATATGAGGGTTAAATTAAAAAAATTTAAAAGTTTTAAAAGAGTTATGTGACATTTAAAAAAGTGAAAATGGTGATAAATATCACTTTTTTGGAGGTGTGTTGTACCAACGTCACTGCTTTAATAAGTTATGTTTAAAAGACATCTATTATGGTGAACTACCAAAATTGCCCTTAAATAATCAATTTTTTATTCTGTTTGTACTTCTATCTCTACGCTTCAAACAATGAACTCAGTAACTCATCTCTCTCTCTCTACAATAAACTTGTCTGAAAATTGAGTTGGTAAAATTTATGTATAAGATGATGAAGATCTGGGTCCAAGATTTTTAACACTGTGTCTGAGCCTTTTGTAAAACTATCCGAGCCTTTTAAATTGTTGTCAGAGCTTTTTTCAAGGATATTAGTTTTGTCAATTTTGAATCTCCAAACATTTTTAATAAGTCTTCGAGCTTTTTCATAGCTTTTTCCGAGCTTTTTCATGAACTGCTCGAGATTTTTCGTGAATTGCCCTGCCCCAGCTTTTTGCATAAGGCTCCGAGTTTTTTCATAAAAGCTCCGAGCTTTTTCATCCGAGCTTTTTCATAAAAGTTCCGAGCTTTTTCATCTGAGCTTTTTCATGAATTGCACTGCCCGAGCTTTTTGCATAATGCTCCGAGCTTTTTCCGAGCTTTTTCATAAAAGCGCCGAGTTTTTTTATGAACTGCCCGAAATTTTTCATGAATTGCTCTGCCCGAGCTTTTTGCATAAGGCTTCGAGCTTTTTCATAAAAGCTCCGAGCTTTTTTATGAACTAAAAAAAAAAGTTCGGGGGCGCTGTCCCCTGCCCCCCCTCGAGCTGACCCCCGAATGCGTCTGCATAGCGCCACTCTGTCACCGTTCAAGTGATTGCCTGAATTTCAACCGGACTTTCTCTCTCTACTTTACAACTTTGTCACTGTAAACTGAATAAAAGAAAGCTGATGTGGAACAACAATTAGGGGTATTTTTGTCCGTTCACCATAATAGGTGCTTTTTAAACATAAGTTATTAAAACAGTGACATTGTTGAAATACCACCTCCAAAAAGTGCTATTTATTTTTTGAGCCCTTTAAAAAAAGGTTTGATGTAGCTATAATGACAGTAGCTACAACAAAATTTTGTTTTTAGAGAGATGTGAAATAGTGTATTCATTGGAGTTGGTTCTTACACCAATTTGGTGTCTTCATTGGAGTTGCTATAAACCATAATAAGCTTTTTGATTCTAAAAGTCGTTTGTTTGTATCATGCTGTGTTTTTCACTTTTTTGATAGTTCAATGATTTCACATTGACATAATGTTAGTTTTGCAGGAGGAAATGCCAAAAGAAATTTACAGGGATTCTGAAGATCGAAATATGATATGGCACTTCCCGGATCATGACTTCACCCTCATGATCCTCTGGTCCAGATTCCTTGTAGCCGGGGAGGAGAGAGTTATCAACGGTACCTCATCTGGCACATATGACTTGCATCTCGATAAGATGGATACCAATTGGACTCCAAACCTCCCTACAATCGACTATGCCATCGTCTCAGATGCACATTGGTTCTTTCGACCAATTTATGTACATGAAGGTGACAAAATAGTAGGATGCGTATTTTGCAATGAACCGAATGTGACCAATCTCAGTGTGAGCGCTGCAATCGGAATGACCCTCAGGGTGGCACTTGACTACATCAATGGGTGCAGGGAGTGCAAAGGGATAGCGACAATAGTGAGAACATTCTCACCAGCCCACTTTGAGAATGGAAGCTGGAACACAGGAGGAAGCTGCAACAGAACAAGTCCTTTGGGTAAACATGAGATAAACATGAGAGGTGGTGAATTGGAACTAAGGAACATACAGGTAGAAGAGGTAAAAAGAGCAAACAAGGCAGGAGAGAAGCATCGGAAGAGCTTTCGTATCGTGGATGTGACAAGAGCAATGTTGATGAGAGCTGATGGGCACCCAGGAGTTTTCTGGGA
The DNA here is from genome assembly GCA_033220585.1 of Dipteronia sinensis. Classification (NCBI taxonomy): domain Eukaryota; kingdom Viridiplantae; phylum Streptophyta; class Magnoliopsida; order Sapindales; family Sapindaceae; genus Dipteronia; species Dipteronia sinensis. Next base: position 32,961,480 of record CM065645.1, read on the forward strand.
CAACAAATACATGAAGGGTTACAGTGACTGTGTTCATTGGTGTCTGCCTGGACCTATAGACATCTGGAATGATTTCTTGATGGCCATTTTAGAAAGACAGACAGGTATTGTGTCTCAAAATATGAGCAAAATTTGAAGCCTTAAATATAGAATAAATATATTTCAGAGTGCTGGGTTTTGTTTTGCATGTACATTGTACATACCATTCTTCCCTGGTAAAAAAAAATGTGACAGTAACGGTAGATTCAGTAAAACAGGATTGTTTAATCATCAACCCTGCTATATAAATGCACCACTAATCTAGCTTCTTTAAATAATAAACCGAAAACCATAAGCAATCATCCTAGTATATGAGAATATATTATAAATTTGTACACGAGGTTTTGTTTAGAGATCGTAATAATTTAGTACAGCAAAACAACATCAATGCTTTACCAACATTGTGAAGGACTGCAGAATGAAAGCCAACACAAATGCTTGCTATTTAGTTCAACAGGAAACATATTTGTAACTATGTTGCTGGGCTAAGCTTGATATAAGTACACATGCTCATAAACCTTACACAAGTATCTTCTGATCTAAACTTTACCTAAACCTTTTAAGCTTTGTCATTGGTTTGTCAGCAAAACAATCAATGAAAAACAGGAAATAAATTTAAACCATCCAATATCAATAAATTGGGGTGTCACAAGATCCTTGAAAGCTTAAATGAAACTTAGTGGAGAACAAGATTCTTATTCCAAGCTTAAATTGAAAGATGCCTCCAGAGTCAATCACCAACAGGCAGCTAGTCATGGAACAACTGAATGATCTGGGCATAAAAGGAACCACCCTGATAAATATAATAAATAATAACAGTTAACTAGATCCCACTTAAGCTATAGCTAAAAGATACTTCCCGGCTAGGTTGCTTATCCTATATCCCACTTTCAACATAGCTTCCATTCAACAAAGAACCAAAGTTAAGAACGGAGATTCAGTAAATTAAGGCAACTTCGAAAACTAGTGGATGGCATGTTCGGCATCTTATAAAACACAAAGTTACACTCCAACCAAATTTCAAAATGCAATGGTGATTCCTTCATTATTTTCAATATTTAGTGCCAGAGGACACAAACTATTATTCTTGGTCAACCTTGCAATCTGGATTAAGAATATCAAGCATGAATTTGACACCAAAGTAGTTCAAGATACTTTCTCAATTGGTTAATACACTAGTATCAGAGTAAACCAATTTCTATTACAGAAAGAAGCACACACATACAAAGCTTAATGCACAATGCAACTTGAAACGGATATCAACATTTATAAGTTCATATCAAAACAAAATACCGGAAGAGACATATTCTAGTGTCAGTGGTCAATAATACATACAGATGAGGAGACTAATCACTCTTAGGTTGATTACAAATTTGGACTTTGGAGAATAGTCTGCAGTGGACATTTAAGTAATTAGAAAATCACAGTTGAAGTCAAAAGTTGCTTGAGAAATTCTGCAAAATATAACACCAGTTCATAGAGAAAAGTAATGGGCAAGGAAAACATATGAAAACAATGTTAAAGTACATAAGCGGGACAACATCGGAAATTAAATTAAAACGAACACTTGTTTTTTTTTTTTTTTATAGCAATTTTTTTTTGTTTTGATAACCCAAAAATCCCCCGAACCCACTTAGCTAACCCAAGTTCGAAACTAGAGCCCCAAGTCGAACCCTACAATCTTTGGAAACCATGAAACTATGAACTTTGGCCATATAGGCACTCATGAAGGGTTCCGAACCCCAAACCTAATGGGAATATTGGACCAAACCACAAGCCTGACCATTATGCTATCCCTTCATGCATAAGTTAAATGAACACTAGTGAATCTAGGATAATTTCAAAACATAATATAAGTTATGTGTACAAGCAATGAATAAATAATTAGGGACTAAAAACCAAAAGAAAATAAAGAAAACTTATGGACCTACAACAAAGGTGACTAGACAAACAAGAACCATTCAACTAAATCACATGTAAGATAAAATTTGGATGATGTTGTAGGGTTACTTAGTGTAATATCAATCAGGTAAAAAAACTCTGCTACTTTGCAAGACAAAAAATTAACAAACACTAGCAAGTGATGACATCAGGTTACATTCACTGAATGATTCACATCTAGCAACAAGTGAAAATACTTCTTGTCTGAAATAACACTTGGATCCTACAGTATAAGCTATTAAGCTCCCCAACACAAACAAGCAAAATGACCACGGCCTATGTTGTTCACTGAACATCCAAATTCGTACAAAAGATGATGCTAACAAGTGTGCACAAAAGCAAACATATTCTCCCACTAAACATACCATTGACTGAGCATGTGTATTGGTATAATTTCCAAATATATTTTCAACATAACCCAAAAACACGAAAAGAACATAAAAAATCAAGTCAATTGCAACTACTTTAAAAACCATAATCGGAAATTCTCCTACTATTGCTCTAGATTCCATATAATTTATATAAATTGAACACAGGGTGCACCGTGATACTCTTATAAAACTAAAAACATCAAATTCAACACATCATATAATCCCATAAATGAAAAGGTCATGCTTCTACAGAGTTACCAAGCGCAAACGAGAATAGCTCACGAACAGGAGAATACTCCACCAGCCCAATATCCATTGCATACCCGGAAACCGGGAGCTTCAATTCCCTCAAAACACAAAAGGCCTCGGCCATTCTTGTCTTCGGCACTTCTTGAGCAACAGCACAATAAGGAATCCAATTCTCCGCACGATACTCCTCTGCCAAGTCAATCCCTTCTTTCTTGATTGCTTCACACAACAGAGACTGGAACTGAAGTAGCGAAACCGAAGGCGTTGGTGCAAGAAACAAGGCATTGTTGTCATTGCAAAAGCTCCCAATCGTGGAGAAAGACAAAGGCAGTGGTTCTTGCTTGGAAGCAAGGCTCTTGATTATTGATTCAAGCTTTGCAGGCTCTATAATGGGGCTCGAAAAGAGAGTTACATGGGGACGTGACTCGATTTCGATGAGTTGGGTACTGATTTGACGGCGAGCCAGCACGTTCCATGCTTTCAAGACTTGATTTTCTAGCGCAGGATCGAAATAAAGCTCGATTGCAAAACCCTGTGACATTATTGGGTGCGAATAAATTAAAATAAAAAGGAAACGAAAAGCTAAAAAAAATCGAGATCTAAGGATGAACAAAACCAAAACCCTATTAGGGATAAACAGGGAGAAAGGAAGAGAATTCGGTGAAAATAACAAGAACCCAGAATCTAAACTTGTATTCTGAGAATAACCAATAAGCCAAAATTGAAACTTTTAATCGAAAATTGAAGATTCCCACATCGGTTAATCGATAAAATACGAGAAATTAGAGAAGGGAGAAAACAAGAAATGAGATCTGGGGGAGGCAAATAGAAGGGAAACGTCGAAATGGAGAATAAAGGTGAAAAATAAGCTGGGGAGGAAAGTGAGTTTCGAAATCAAAACAAGTGAAAAGTGAAGATGGGAAGCATGAAGAAATGAGAAGAGAACGTGTATGTGAAAGAGAGAGAGATTTACAAGGGAAGAAACAAGCGCATGTGAAAGCAGCAATCTATAAAAAGACAACAGGGGAATAAAGAGGAAACCACCAAAAGTGGCTTTGGCTATTGAGATATATAGAGGGAGGGGGAGGAGAGTTTTTTACAGCAGAGGCCAGAGGGAGAGTTGAGAAAAGAGAAATGTGAGACAGCTAGCAAATTCTTTTATTTTGGTTGAGGTTAGATTTTGTTCAGTTTCTTGGGTGGATAACGTTAAACAAGACTCAAGTGGGTAATAATTACTGCACTTTATTTATTTGGATAAATTGCACAAATCCCCCTTTTTTGGGTGTAATTTCACACATATACAGCTATTTCCTGAACTTACACAAACCATCCCCTGTCGTTAGAGATGTACGGTTAGAAATTAACGATTGAAGGGTAGAAACGTCTATTGTTTTTTATATAAAAAATTATTACTAATTATTTATAAAATAGTAATGAATTATTTTTAAAAAATGGACTGATGAGATCTCTATCGTTGATGGTTTAGAAAAAAAACAATTTTTTTAGAAATACAAATAATAAAAAATGAGAGATCTGGAGCCTCCGATCTCCATCAAATTTTAAAATAAAACAATACAGTTTTTTTTAAATAAAATATAAAAAGAAGAAGGTAATTCCAAATCTTTCTCATCTAAAGTCTAAACTCCATCTCACATGCAAATCACCTTAATCTGAAATGGGGTCACTTGTCTCTATACATGACGCCGGTTCCGGTTTTGATTCTGGTTCGGAAACTACAGTTCTAGTTTTGGGAAAAGGGGAACCGGAATCGGAACCAAAACCGGCCTTAGAAGATTCTGATTTCGGTTTCGGTTCTGGTTCGGTGGTTCCGACGGTTCGGTTCTCAATTTTTTTTATTTTTTTTTAAAAACCCACTAAGAGTCTCACTTTCTCAGACTCACTCATTGTTTTCCTCTCACAAATCAACACAACCCATATCTTCATCTCTCTCTCAACCCAGTTCTTCATCACTCTCTCTCTCCCTCTCCAAAATCAACCCAGATTTTTCGACGGTTGGATCGATCATCATTATCTTCTTTCTTTTTCTATCTTCTTTCTTTTTCTTTCTTCTTTCTTCTTCGTCTTCCTCAGCTTCTTCATTTGTCATCTTCTTCAGTTCTTCGTCTGTTTTCGTCTTCAAACTTCTTACTTGGATCGATCGATCGAGAGAGATGAGATTAGGGGTGGTGCCGTGGTGGTCACCAGTCAGTGTGATTTAGTTTAGGTGGTGGTGGATTTTGGGCTTGTGGTGGTGGGTCATGGACTTATGGTTGCTTGAGCTTGACTGGTTTGGATTATAGAGAGAGTTTTTGGGTGTATTCTAGTTTGGATTTTGGAAGAGAAAAAGGCAGAACCTGAAGAGAGAGATCTGGTTGTGGTAGAGAGATGGATGAGATATCTGATCTGGTTCCACAAATTAAAAAAAAATTGTTGGACCCGCTGGTTCCAGTCTGGTTCAAACCGAACGGTTCCTCAAAAATTGGAACTAGAACCGCGCTGTTACCGGTTTTCGGTTCAGTTCCGGTTTCGAAACCGAAAAACTGGTTCTGAGTCCGGTTTTTTCGGTTCGATTCGTCGGTTCGAACCGAACCGGCGCCATGTATATTTGTCTCCATCGAAAAATTTGGTATTCGAGAAGTGAAAAGATGCAAGAAATAAAAGGAAAAATATTGGAATAAAAAATTCAAGATATTTATTATTTAAATTATTATTGTAAATATTAAAATAAAGGATAAAATAAGTAGTTAAGGGTATCAAGAATAGGGGAGGTCTCGCCTCTCTCGTTCGTGACTAAGAAAGTCTAGAGTTTCTCTGCGGTGAATCGAGGGAGTCCTGGGCGCCTAAAGGTGATCGCGGTTAGGTTCGAACCGACGGTTCAAACCGAAACCGCTACTATTTGAACCAAACTGGAACTTGAACCGGAACCATTAAGGTTCTGATTCCGGTCCAATATTTTTGAGAACCACAGTGGAACAGGCGGTTCCAACCGGTTCCACAATTAATATATATATATATATAAATTAAATAAGATTTGCACCGTTTGGCCACAGTGGCCCAACGATGCAATCAGTTTTTTTTTTATTTCTTTTATTTTACTTATCCCTTTTCCTAATTCCTTATAAATAACCACTCCCATTCCATTTCTCTCCTCACTAGACATGAAGCCGGTTCGGTTCGAACCGGCGAACCGAACCAGAGCCGGCGTCCAAAAATTGAAACCGGAACCGGTATTTTCGGTTTCGGTTCCAAAACCGAACCGGGAACCAGTACTAACCGAGCCTGATTTCGATTCCTTTCTTAAGGAACCGTCCGGTTTGAACCGGACCAAAACCGGCGGTTCCGGTTCCGGTTCCACCAATTTTTATTTTTTTTTATAAACATTTTACTTATAAAATAAAATTGTTAAAAAAAATGGACATTGAAGAGTATTGGGTCATGGCCCATAACCCTTGTCCAAGTAGATATAACTTCTAGTGCATTATTCTCCTTTTTATATAGGTTGTGTCACTCTTCACTTGTCTTATTTATCCAATGTGGATCTAGGATTGAATAAAACTAAGATTATAAGCAATCACTCTATGACCAAGATTATGGAAGAATAATATGTGAATGAGATTTGATGATTTATTAATATATATATATATATATATATTAATAGTATATTAAAAAAAATGATACATATTATTATATATTTTCATTCACAATCCACATAATATAGAAGATTAAGAAAGTTGACAGAAATTGAACAAGTTTTGGCTACCATTAGTTACTGCTTGTCCACCAAACATTTGTTTAGTATTTCTAACACTGAATTATTTGAGACTTAGCTAATAGCTTCAATAATGCAATGTTTTGATTGTTGTTGAATTTAGTTTAAATGAGAACCATGTGCTTCATTTTTCTATTAACAGACAAATTGATATAAAACAATTACATCTAATATGAATTTAATTAAATAATTGTATGTAAAAGGAATGAATTGAATAATTGAATAATTGAATTGAACAATTTTTGTATGGACAAAATTGCCAAAAATTGAACAATTTTTGGCTGCCATTAGTAGTACTGCAGCATTGCTTGTCCACCAAACATTTGTTTAATATACATATTATTATATATTTGCACTCTTTTGTCTTTTATTAACAATATTCCCTTTGTTTACATCCAATAACAAGTTAAAAAAGTTTTCAAATGGAAATTCATTATGTTATATCAATGAATGTAAATGAAAATTCAATCTTACATCCCACATCGGATTAATAAGAGAAGTAGAGAGAGACCTAACCTATATAAAAATGAGGAGAATGCAACGAAAAATAAACATTCTTGGACAAGGGTTATAGGCCCCAACGCAATACTTTATAATATCCTGTCTAACATTTTATTTTATTTTTAAATAAAATGTTATTTTTTGAAGAAAAAAAGAGGAACCGAACCACCGGAACCTTCTTTAGGAGGTTCCGGTTCCGGGTCCGGTTCTAGCTCCCCCGGAACCGGAACCGGCGTCATGTCTACTCCTCACTCCAATTCTCTCTAAAATCTCCAATACTCTCTCAAATTCTCAATTACTCAATTCTCTCTCAATTTTCAATATTTTTTTATTGCAATTACATTTTTTTTTACTCAATTGAAATTCATTTCTAACAACCTTTTCAAATTTATTTCTAACAAAATTTTCATTTTTATTTCCAACAATTTTTTTCAAATTTATTTCCAAGAAAATTTTCAATTCAATTTTTTCAATCGCAAATAGAGAAGGTCTAAGGCCCTCCAGCAAAGGTAAGGGTCATATACAAGACTAGGGGTGGGCATGGTTCGGTTCGGTTTTAGCCAAAACAATTTTGAACTGACATATATTCGGTTTTTAAAAATGTGAATCGGTTTGAACTTTTTGAACCTGAAAACTGAATTGAATTGAACCAAACAACTTTATCTCAGTTTGATTCGGTTCGGTTCAATTCGGTTTTGGGTATATTGGGCTTTGAAGGTTTTTTTATATGTTTTTTTTTTGTTTTTTAGGCCTTTAAGTTGCATTTTTTTGCATTTAGCCTTAAAAGTTTTAAAGAAAACACGATATGTAAAAAATAATTTAAACAAAATACAACCCTATTTTCAGTCAAAATTTAAAATTTCAATTATATTCGGTCTACATACTCAATCAAAATATAAAATCTTCACTTCTATAAAATAGAAATAAAAAAAATGTAGTACATAATGTAGTCAAAAATAAAACATCATTAACAAACAATCCATAATAAAATTGAATCTTACAAAATAATTAATTAAGATAATTCGGCTTATTCGGTTCGGTTTGGTTTTTTATGTCCAAAACCGAAACCGAAACCGAATTCAATTCGGTTCTCAAATTTTAAATCGGTTTGAACCGAATAAAAACTATGAACCAAACCAAACACCCTTTTTCGGTTTGGTTCAATTCGGTTTCGGTTTTTGTGTCCACCTCTATACAAGATGATGTCGGTTATGATGACATCACTTATCATGAGTTTCTACAACATCAAACCTATCTTGAATCCCTAAACCCTCTTAATCCCCTTTTAACAATTTTCGAACCCAATTTCACCTCCTACTACGAAAGCCAATCATAAAATATGCACGATCCCCCTCCAACTTTTGAAGTACCTGATGAAGAGAAGCAGTGCAAATCCGATCTCTTCATAACCCATATGAAGAAAATTAATAAAAAGGATGGAAGTGCTATTGTGGTTTGCAATTACTACCACAAAGAATTTAAGTGATCTAAATCTGGAGGATATGACAAATATCGGAAACATTTATCGACCAAACATCAAAACGAATAGGCCATTGACCGTTTACAAAGCCAAATTACCGGGTACACTTCCTCTAACCATCAATTATTTAAATATAGTGATATAAATAATAGATAATATTTAGCTAGAATGGTTGCTATAGAACCCTTACCATTTAGTTTTGGTGAAAAAGTTGGTTTTATTAATTATTATCGACAAGCATTAAATCTCGTTGCATGTCATATTTATAGAGCCACTCTTACATGTACACTTTATGATATTTATAGAAAAGAGAAAAAGAAACTGCAATTTTTTTTTATAATTATAAATGTCGTGTTTCCATATGTGCCGACATATGGAGTGACCATCGGGTGTTGCATTCATAATTGGGTATCACTTGCCATTATATGGATACATGGACAATGCAAAAAAGAATTCTTTCATTTAGAGTTTTTGATGATTCACATACTGTTGATAATATTAATAGATTGCTTAAAATTATTTTTGAAGAGTATAAAATTGAAAACAAAATTTTTACAATTGGTTTGATAATACTTCTAACAATACCGATGAAAATATTCTATAGCGTGTGTCTACTAACCTAGAGAGGGGGGGGTAAATAGGTTTTAGTTGAATATTACCAACTTTTCGACTTAATCAATTTTAATAATCCTACCCCATATTAGCAATCAACCAATCCAACATAAACATACGGAAAACAATAAAAACACAAGGATTGATTTACGTGAGAAACCCTCAACTGGGCAAAACTCACGGGTTATCCTTCTAGCCACATACGGTCCCCAGATCCACTATTTGAATGAAAGTTTACAACCTAGGTTGACCTCAAGTCACACCAACTTGGTCACTAACCCTTTCACTCTACCCAATGGCCTTTAATAGTGATCCTAGACCACAAGCTTGTGCACTAATCCACTTAGTCACAAAGCTTAACAATCAATGAAGAGGTTAAACAACCTATGTGAATATGTAAAAATATTCTAACATGCAATTAATGTTAGGCAACACTAAATGCTTATCTAAGGATTTAAAGATGTCAATGAGTGCAAATCCTAGATATCATTATCTAAATGCAAATGCATGAAGATTTAGCTAAAGGACAAAATGGTCCTAAAAGACAGCTATCAATGAACATGCAATCTCAACCAACAAACATAATCACAAACATACTCAAATCATGCTAAACCAAATAAACATGCAATTAATTAACAAATAATTGCTAACCCTAGGTAAACAAGAACATAGAGTTGAAAAGAAGTTTTAAGACTTGTTTGATTACCTAGTCAAGAAGAACATGAAGACCCATGAAGAATAGACGCAAGAATGAAGAATAGATGCAAGAATAGAGCTTAGATGCAAGAATAGAGCTTAGATGCACATGGGTATGAGTTTGGTTGAGTAAAAATTAGTTCTTGGAGCTCTCTCTTTCTCTTGGATTTACTTTCTCTCTTTTGAGGGTTTAATATTCAGAGCTCTAGGTCTACATGGTGGAGAAGATGATGTATTTATAGGGACCAAAAAATGAGCTAGCGTGAAATACTCGAAATGTCCAATTCGGGTGAAAAAGGCGACATGCAAGGCAACATGAGCAAGTCGTCTTGGAAGTCGCCTAACACACTGTGAGAAAAACACGTTGCCTGGGGCGACATGTAAGGCGACATTCCCAAGTCGCCTATGAAGTTGCCTTACACATTGTGGAAAAATCAAGATGTCAGAGGCGACATGTAAGGCGACATTCCCAAGTCGCCAATGAAGTCGCCTATGAAGTCGCCTTACACACTGGAGGAAAAATACACGACTAAGGCGATATTGGAGGCGACATGCACAAGTGGCCTTGCATTTTGCCTAACCCACTGTGCAGCCCATCAACTCCAAAATGCAAGAAGTGTGTGTGTGCAACCATACATGCATGTCAATACAAAAGCATAGAATGTGAGTGTGTGCAACTAAAACCTCTTCAAAGAGAATTAAGCTTGAGAGAGATGATGTCCTTGAAGCTTGATCACACCCAATGAGGCCTAATTTACCCTTATAAAATTAATCCCCAATGTGGTTTGTAAACGAAATAAGCCAATCAAAATATGAGGAACTTACAACCGCAACTATTTCTTTGTTACGTGAGTTATGCAATTCTTATTTTGATGGTAGATTTTTTCATCAAAGATGTGTTTGCCATGTTTTAAATTTATGTGTTCAAAATGGATTAAAGGTTCTTCAAATTTATTAAACTTATTAGAGACGCTTTTCATTATTTATGGAAACATGCTTCTGTAATGAAATCATGGTCAAAATTTTGTAAATCAAGTGGTAGGAATCCCATTAGATTTTCTCGTGATGTTCCAACTCGTTGGAATTCTACTTACAAATTGCTTGCTAAAAGTTATGAATATAGAGAATTATTAGTTAATTTAATGAAATATAATGTTTCTAACATTATTCTTCATGCACAACTTTGGGATATTTGTACACAAATTTGTCAATTGTTAAAACCTGTGATGAGACTACTAATTATTTATCTAATATTTTATTATCCTACTACTAATTTATTTATTATTGAGAGTATTAATATTCAGAGTCCGCCCTGGGTCAGGGCACCAGGGACGCCGGCCTAGAGCCCATCATGTCCTGGGGCCTTCATTTACATGTTCTGAGTTTTACGTATATGGGCCAAATTTTGAAATAAAAAAAAGGCCCAATAGAAATATATTGCTTCAAAAAAGAAAAAAAAGGCCCTGGTTTTAAAAAAGGCCAAACTTACAAAAAAAACAAATTACAAAGGCTCCATGCCCCTATCTAATGCCTAATTCATTTTAGTGTTTTTTTTCTTCTAAATATCGTTTTATCAAATTTTTTGTTCATACAATACCCATTTCTTTTAGGGTTTCAGACTTTCATCATTTCTTCCGTCCTTCTCTACTATCCACGACTCCACCCACCAAAGACAAAAAAAAATGACAAACTTCTTCATGATACATTTTAAGATGTTTTTTCAAACGATTTATTTTCTGAATTAAGAATGTTTTTCTGAATTGAGAGGGTTACAAGTTGTTTTACCAAGAGAAAAAAAATATTGTCATTGAAATACTTGAGTTTGTAAAAGTTTTAGATTGTTACCTGAATGTATCAGTTGCTTATAGGATATCATTGACTATACCTGTAATTGTGGCATTGAAAATGTTATTAATGAATTTGCTTCTCAAAATACTAGAAGAAGACATTTTCAATTATGTTTTGATATTCTTTACCGTGTTGTACGTGTGATTTTGTTTTGTAGGACTTCATTTTAGCTAGAATATTGTTGAAGAGTTATTGCCGAGATTTTTTTGGGACTTTTCTTATGTACAAGGGGCCCATTTTTTAGATCTTCGCCCCGGGCCTCTAAAAAGTCAGGACCGACACTGTTAATATTGTTGGTGCATTTTATGAGTGTGCAACCGATGAACAATTATGTCCTTGCATTGATGTTATGAAAGCAAAATGGTTAGACTATTATAGGGATTTTCCATCTATTTATTTGCTTGCATTGTGTTTTGATCCACATTGTAAAGTAAATAGTTTGAATGATTACTTAAATTGTAATTATGAATGTTTAGGATTAGAAAAATAAATTGATGTTGATAGTTATTGTACTAAAATTAAGTTATTATGTTATGAATTATATGACGAATATCTTATAATTTATAGTCCATCATTAAACATTAGTGTTTCACAAACCGAAACTACATCTCATGCTCCTTCATCCTACACATTAAATGGGTTAGGGTCTCGACTCTTATCCCAAAGAACAAAAAATTAAGAATTGATTCTTCACTAGGGTCAGACTCATATTTCAAGGTAGAAACTTATCTAAACACCTCTTTTGAGTTTACAGATGTTGAAAAATTTGAAATCCATCAATGGTGGAATGAGCCTTTCTTAATTTTGGCTATTATAGCCAAATAGATTGTTGGAATGTCGGTTTCTACCGTGACTGTGGAATAGTATTCTAGTAAACGCTAGACGCTAGTCAGGCGGCAAACCAGCGCCTAGCACCTAGGCAGATTTCTAGGCAGCCAAAATTTTTTTTAATTTTTTTTTTTGTTTTTCCTACCGATAAAATCGATAATAAAACTCATGGTAAGACCAAATTCAATCAAAACCATAACATCTAATCCAAATCTATAAAATTCAAATGAAATCCAATCACAAAATGTCAAGTTCACAATTCACATTTCACATTTCACATTTGACAATACAATATTCCAACAACAAAATCATCAAAATCCACACAAACCAAATGGAATCCAATCACAAATTGTCAATTTCACAATTCACATTTCACAATCCAATATTCCAACATCACCGAATGATATATAGTCCAATATTCCAACAACAAAATCATCAAAATAATAAACATAGTCTAATAATGCAACAACAAAAGCATCAAAATAATAAATATAGTCAAAATCCACAAAACCAAATGAAATCCAATCACAAAGTATTGGACATTCAAAGTTGCAAACACAAATCAAAATAAAATCAAAATATCTAAGATAGAGTTTCTAATGCTTCGTCTTCAACTACATATTCGTCAAATTGAAAGATAACGTCATCATCAGATTCAAAGTCAACATTTTCTCCGACTGCATCATTGTCGGATTGAAAATTATCTTTAAGATCTCTCACTTCACCATCATCTAGCCCCGAATCGGGCTCGACTTCATCATCACCATCATCAACAATCTATCATTGTGCATTACTAACATCATTTGCTAGTAGTATATCTACTTTTTTATAGGTCCCCCTTTTTTCTCTTGTCCATCAATCTAAAATTAAATTGAACGTACACTAGATAGTTCAACCGATTTGTATCTAGTCGATTCATTTTCTTCTTATGTATCTAAATCAAAGTAAAATAAATAGATATTTAAAATTAAAAGTAATTTCATAGTTAAGTAGGTATCAATATTCAATATACTGATAATCTATAAATCTAATATAGTAACTTACCCCCTCAAACGTTTTCCAATTTCTTTGACAACCAGATGAACTAGTCATTAAGGAGAGGATCCTTTTTGCTATTGTTTGCAAGTTTAGTGTGTCAGATCCATAGTTAATCCACCAAGTTACTACATCAAAAATAGTAAAATACATAAGCTTTTAAAAAAATTACTAACTACTGAAAAGCAAAAACTCAAAACAAATGAAACAATTAAAATTTACTTTGTTTACCTGGATTGTAAAACTCATCATTCTTCTCACATCCTTTCAACGCCAATAACCTTCTAAAAGAACCTTCTTTGTTCAAATACTTCCCAAACTCAATATTCACGAAGATGTTTTACTTTTTAAGGTCATCGAGCTATAAAATCTCCACAAAAGTACAAAACCCACTAGAAATTTCATTAGTATAAATAGGGGTGGGCGTTTAATGGATCGGTTCACTTTTAGAGTGAATCGATCAAAAACCGATAATGTTCGGTTTTTGAAAAAGTGAACCGATCAGATCAACTTAACAATTATGAACCGATCAAAAACTGATTAAATTTGACATGTTCGGTTTTTTCGATTTTGGGCTAATTTGACCAAATTCTTGGGTTTTAATTATTACACATATTTTCATATTTTAATCATTTTGGACCTTGGACCAAATTAAATTATGGGTATGAACAAATTGAAAATACCAGTTTAAAATAATATTCATAAAAAAAACTAATAAAAAAATATGATGTGACACACTTTCATAGTTTTATAGTTTCATGGACTATTAAACATTAAAACTAAGGTTATATATATATATGTTGGATCTCGGTTCGGTTTTCCGGTTTGGGATAACGAACCGAAAAAAACCGATCCAATCGATTTTCAAAAAAATGAACCGAACTGAACCGAACCGGTCAACATAAGAAAACCGGAAAAAAACCGATTGGATCGGTTCGGTTCATCAGTTCGGTTTGGTTTATTGGTTTTTTGCCCACCACTAAGTATAAATGCTTGAGGTTGGCCCATTGAAGAAATAATAAGGATTTAATATATAGGCCGCCAAATGTAATGGAGAATCAAGCCGACCTTTGGATTTCTCATCAATAATCTCAAATATTGGCCGATAATTACTCTCAATATTTTTCAACCCCTCTCTAATCTCTTCTTTAGCTTTTTTAGCTCCCCATATAAAAATCTCATAGATGGCTTTCGGTCTCCATCTGTTGGGGTTTTTGCCCTAAAGCTTGTAATATGTAAATATAATTTGAACATAAATAAAAGAAGTAGTATATTCATTCATTTTGTGTCATACTTTATATAACATGTGCACTTAACATCCAAAATTGCCGGATGTAATTTCGAACTGAGCATATGAGTGTCATATATAGATGGATTCAGTTTGAAACGAGCAATTTAAAGAGTCCGTAGATAGCAAATAAAGCTGGGTATTTTATTTGTGGTTAATCTATAGCTGCGGTCCATTTCGTAGTGTACGGTGATCCTATCCTGGATCATTCATATGTAGATATGAGAATGGAGGCACCTTGTATGATGTGATCATATAGGACTGGGCCATGATCTATATGAATCTCTCACTAAGATCCGTTTAACGATGAGATTCATATATATCAACTAATGATGGCTATATGTGGGTGATCTTAATCCTGAGTGTCTTATCGACTCCTTCAGGTTAGATCGTGGTCTTTGATATACCATAGGTGAGGTCGGAGTTGCATTCCCGATCAATATACTCCGTATGTTGGGATCGCGGTTTGGCTTGTGGCTGGGAAGGTTTGTACACAATAGTGGAATCCACTCCTTCTTGTGAGAAGTAGATGGTAGTTCCTTTAAGGGTTGATTCGGGGCTTGAACAATATGAGCGCTCTCCTAATTCCGTAAGGAATGTAGGATTTATTGTTCATTAGAGAATCAATGGTACTTAATGGAAAGATATGATTAGAGGGGTATAACGGACATTATGACCCAGCTCTAATTATGAACTACTTGTGGAGGATTATACCATATGTAATAGCTATATCGATGGACACCGAGAGTTATTTGGTTTGTGTAAAAACGTCTACAGTTGAGAGAGTGCAGCTTCGGGTTTTTAGTGGAATGACACTGAAGTTAATAATCATGAAATATTAATTAAAGAGTTTAATTAATAATTTCTAAGGATTATTGGAGCTCAAAATACTGTGGGTCCATAAGGTCCCCTTGCTAGTCCGATCGATTTAGGTAACAAGGGTCACGATTAATTAATTGGATTGTCCAATTAATTATGTTACGAAAGTGACACGTATTTATTCGGGAGTTAATTGAATAATGGGATTATTTAATTAATGAATAATGGTGATTAAATAAATTAAATAATAAGATTATTTAATTATGTTATTAATCACTAAATGGAGGGTGTTAGTTGATATTTGATTTTGAATAAAATAAGATAATATGATTATTTTATTTTATTAAATTAAATATTTGAATTTGAATTTAAAATGTTTGAATTCAAAAATAAATATTTAATTTAAAAGGATATGAGATATTCTTTTGAAAAGTTTTAAAAATCAAATAAGATTTTGGTTTGTTTTTATTTGATATATATGAGATATATATTTAATTAAAAAAAAAAGAGAAACCGAATGAGAGAACATGACACAACAAATAAAAAGTAATTAGATTATTTTGAAAGAGAGAAGAAAAAAAGTGTTCGTACACAGCAAAAGCAAAAAGCAAACAAATAGAAAAAGTTAGTGTGTGGTGAGACCGCAAGTGCTACACTTCTAGAGTTGGTTTTTTGTGTGTGTTCTTCTCTTCTTCCTCCATACAGGTCCTGAATATCGTGACGCGCCCACACGCTGTTACAAGTTCCGGGAGATAGCGAGGAAGATCACGTGGTTCAAATCAGGAGCAGTTCGTATTAAAGTGAAGGAGCCTCCTACGTAGGTATGAAAATGTTTCATCACTTTATTATTTCATTTGATTATTACTGTACAAATGAGTTAGTTTAATGATTGCATAAAAATTTTAAACCCTTCCGCTGCGCAATCTGTAACCCTAGGATCCAACACCATCAACTAATCAAAGGACCCTCACTAAAGGAGAAAAAACCCTTAAGCAATAATTCACAGCATTCCAAAACACTATACTCAATACAGTGTTGTAGGCCGCTTTCCTTTTAACACTCTTCGACCATTTGCATTTCTCCCAATCGGTACTAGTAAACAATGCCCTCAACTTATCTTTTTTCACCAACAAAGATTGCAATGTTAAGAAATCCGAAGCAAACCTAGTAACTCCCAGCCTCACTATGTCCCTCTTCCTTGTAAATGTCATCATTAATGCCAATGTCGTGTGGTGGGCATAAATGAAGATAGTGAAACTCTTGGTGTCCTCAAGTGTATTTTTGAACTTTGGTAGCTTGCCAATACCTTCAAGCATGAGGTTAATGGTGTGAGTAGCACACGAGCTCCAAAATATAGATGGCATATTCACCTTCAACATCTTCGTCGTGTCCATATTGTTGGAGGCATTGTCGGTCACCATTTGAACAACATTTTCAAGGCTAACTTCTACAATTATACTTAAAACATATTTAAAAATGTTTTCACCTGTATATGCCTCAGCGAAGCTATCTTTAGAGGAAAGGAAAGTGGTATCTTTCTTACAATTCACACATAAATTCATAATGTTTATCATTTTCCTATTCGTCCAAGCGTCTGTCATAATTGAGCACCCATCAACTTTCCATGATTGTTCCTGTTTTTTGCGTGCCTCTTTGGTTGTTTCAAACTTCTCATTCAGTAGTGGTTCCCTCAATTGCCATTGACTTGGAGGTTTGAAACTCGGTCCAAATCAACATATCACCGCTACCATTTGCAAGAAACAATCATTATCAATGGCATTAAAAGGAATGCCCGCTTGATACACCTATTTGCCCACATATCTTTGAATAACATGTGTCCTTTCTTTATGGATTGTATCATTGAGGGACAGTTTCTTCATTGTATTTCGACTCTTCCCAAGAATGATGAATTAGGGTTATTAGGATTAGCAAATTTATCCATAGGGCCAACCCTTGTATTCCTTGGCCCTAACCCTTCAATTTCCTCTAAATCTTCTTCACAACCAATACTCACCGAAGCACTTAACTCATCTTCTTCATTTTTCTTGTTTTTTGCATCCATTATTGCTTGTCTACACCCCAGTTGCATATCAATTGATGCATTAAGACATGGCGCAACATTTCCTTGTATGTCCCCCCACCCCAAGAAAAGACCTTTTCACACAAGATGCATTTCACTTTATTTTGATTATTCTCATCAACCAAAATTCTAAACTCCCATCGAACATCATTGGATTTCCATTTCCTTCCGACGGGAACCTGAAGGTACATTAACATTACAGCGACATTAGAGCGGCACTACTATCGGGCAAGGAAGTCATGTCTAGATAAATTCTGAATTCTGAAATAAAAGTACTAAAACACATCATCAAACTACCAAACTTGAGTAAAAAAACTACAAATTAATGAAATTATAAAGAAAAATAAAAATTCAGAGAATTTTATATATGCATAAGTGCATAACTAGAGATGACAATTCATGTTATCGAATATTTGTATTTATATAAAATCAAAAAAGACCAGATTATTTTTTAGAACAAAATTGATTTTTTTTTTGTAATTCATATAAAAAGGTTATTTTCCTTTGAACAGAGAACAATTGTGAAATTATTTTCTTTGAACTAGTAGTGATTTTCCCGACAAAATTAGTATGTGTCTAGAATTCATTTTCATGTCCCAAATATAGATTCTCGTCATTTTTTTTAAAATAAAATAATAATAAATTCTCACACAAAATTGCTTCAATGAAAAGGTGGTCTTGTTTGGTTTTATATAAATACAAATTCATGTTATCGAATACAAAATTGCTTCAATGAAAAGGAAAAAAAAGAAGAGAAAAAACTCACATCCAGAAACCAAAATCAATCATTTTGTTATATTCTACTTCAAACTTCAAATTATGGGCAACCAAACACAGAACAAGTACTAAAACAAAATGAATTTCAATGAATTCCAATCATAAACACAGAACAAGGTCTCATCGTTTCAACATTTTAAGTCTTTAACAACAGAGCTCACATCACAGATTCACCATGAACCATTTTTAAATGAATCAAAAAAAAAAACTAAGTTCGGTGACAAACCTGTGAGCTGTGACGATGAACATGTTACGACGGGCGACCACACTTAGATCTGGCGACGAGGAGTGACGACTGCCGACAACGCTTGCTTTTGAGTTCCAGTGGTGACGCGAGGTAGTGGTCGGCGACGACGAGAGAGGCTGTTGGTGGGTCTAGGGTTGTGAATCTCTCAATTTGGGAATTTGGGAATTGTTGGAGTCGTGGAGAAAATGAAATTAGACAATTTTTTTTTTGTATTTATACGATGCGTTTTGGACCGATTTTTTAATAAAAAAACCGCCTATTCGGGTCAAACCCGGATTTGACCAGCCTAGCCCAAAAAAAGGGTCCAACTCGGCCGATTTATTAGTGACCAGCCCAGAATGACTAATTTGGCCTGTTTTGGGATGGCCAGGCACCTTCTAGCGCCTATGCGGTTTTTTTCGAACACTGCTGTGGAATAAGAGTTTAGCGCATGTGGAAATATTTTGGATGAAAAACGTTTGGTTATGAGTTCAGAATCAATTCAAGTCCAAGTTTGTGTTGATGATTGGACTAAGACGCAACATAGACAATAAGAAAATCGATCAATAATTAGTGTACGATTTCTTCGACAATGACAAAACCACGGGAACGGAAGGCACTAGCAGCGATTAGTTACGGTTTCGGGTTCTAACTTCCAACACCAAACCATTAATATAAGGTAAGAGAACTACGTGGCATTTGATTCCTCTAAACCGATGATACGTAGACAACTTAATTTTAGTAAAAATTAAGTGCAAGACCAACCTAATTTAGAATTTTTTAGTTTTATTTCAATTTTATTTTAGTTTATCATATATATATATATATATATATATTAAATTTCTGGTTAACTAATAAACTGATTTAATATGTTTTTTAATTTCTCTAATAAGTATTTTTTAAATTTAATATTTTTAATTATTTTTTAAAAAGAGGAATCGGGAACCAGAACCGGTCCTCCCGTTTTCGAACCAGAACCTTGGTCACTTCTATTGCCATACCCACATGCCTCCCCCTTTCGTGGCGAGGGAGGATGAAGATCCAATCTGGAGATTATATTTCCCAGTTTTTTTATTATAAAAAAAGTCACTCTTTTTACCGATTATTAATTTATAATTTTTTTAATTTGATTTCAACCGTCCATCTTAGTCTCCAAGATGTACCGTGGAGATATATATATATATATATACATATAAATTTATGCTTTTATTAAACTTAACGATCAATCCTGATCAAAGTCATCAAACTCTAACAACAGGGGTGATGAGTGTCAATTTTAGATAAAGTTGTTTCTGTATATAAGAGATAAAACCACAGGGTGATATGGGGCAATTTGCTCTTTTTGATATTTAAAATGTTAGGGACCATTTTGATAAATTTCCCAATAGCACGCCAACTCTGTGTCTGTGAAGTTTCAGCACAGAAGCAGCCTCAGATTCAAACACCGCCTTAAAACCCTAACCGCCAAAAATGTCCGAACCCAGAAAACGTGGTCGCAAACCAAAAACCCCCAAAACTGATACCATGGACGACTATCCACACACTAACAACAACTCTGCCACCCAAAACGACGTCGTCGTTTCTGTCCCCACCACCGAACCCAGAACACGCGGTCGTAAACCCAAAACCCCCAAAACCAATACCATGGACTCTTCACACACTAACAACAACTCCGCCACCCAAAACGACATCGTCGTTCCAGTCCCCACCACCGATATTCAAGACCCTTCACCAGCTCATCGCACCCGCGGCCGAGCCAGAAAAATCGGTAAACTCGCTGACAACAACAACAACGACATTTCCCACGTGGCCTCACCTGAGCGGAGCAGACACGGAGACGCTACCGATATAACCATACTGCCACCCAGGTGGGACAGTGTCGCAGCGAAAGCTGTTCCTGCCATGGACGCCGTTGTCAAAGTGTTTTGCGTGCACACGGAGCCCAATTTCTCGCTGGCGTGGCAGAGGAAGAGACAGTACAGTTCCAGTAGCAGTGGGTTTATTGTGGGCGGGAGGAGAGTGTTGACTAATGCACATTCTGTGGAGCATCATACACAAGTCAAGCTTAAAAAGCGCGGCTCCGAGATCAAGTACTTGGCTACCGTTTTGTCTATTGGGACTGAGTGTGATATTGGTAATGTCGAGTTACTTTTGTCGTTTTTGATGCTTTTATGTTGTTAAATATTTTTATGCATTCGTGCAAATGTAGTGGATGCAAACTGCGAATGAATTTTATGTGTGTACTATATGGTTTATGGTTTTATTACTTCATTGAAGATATGGGTTAAGTGAATATGTGTGTACATGGTAAATCAATTAAGTGAAATGATGTATGATTGAATGAGCCAAGCTGCCAAGTTACTATTTGCTTTTTGCTGTTGGTTTTCTTGTCTAATGTTTCATGAATCTTGATCAAGTTTGATTTGTCAATGTAGTCTATATAGAAAATGCCAATTGTACCGACTAATTGTAGTTCTATTTTCCACGTATGAATAGTTCCTGATAACACTTTATATTTTTTCTTTCATTATGTAATGATAATGCTAATATAACTTTAGTAGTCTTATCAATTTTTTGTACAAACAGAGCATACAATTTATTTTATACCAAGGAAGTGGCTTTCATTTATGGATCCCTTAATCCATTGATTTATTATTTTCCTTTCATGGTGATACAGCATTGTTGACTGTTAATGATGATGAATTCTGGGAAGGAGTATCGCCTGTTGAGTTTGGAGGTTTGCCGGCGCTTCAAGATGCTGTTACCGTTGTGGGCTATCCAATTGGGGGTGACACAATCTCTGTGACAAGTGGGGTTGTGTCGCGTATGGAAGTACTATCTTATGTCCATGGCTCAACTGAGCTTTTGGGACTGCAGGTTATAGTCCCATAATTTGGTTATTTGTTATGTTGTGTTACAGTGAATTTGAGACAAGTAGAATTGGATATGTTAACACCTTATTTCTTTGAATACCTCATCCGATTTTAAACAATTCCAATTCCATGACTCAATTTCATGCTGCCAGAGGCAGCTTTCAATAATTTTAGTCATCTTTATTTGATATTCTGTATTGATGTGTTGCACTGATGTCTCTTGTTTGTTAATTATAGATAGATGCAGCTATAAATTCTGGGAATTCTGGTGGACCTGCATTAAATGATAAGGGAGAATGTGTCGGTATTGCCTTTCAATCTTTGAAACATGAAGACGCCGAGAACATAGGTTATGTGATACCCACACCAGTCATTATGCACTTTATTCAAGATTACGAGAAAAATGGGGCATATACAGGTATCTTTATATGTACTGTATCCTTATGTTTAAGTTCCCAATTGTTTCTTTTTATCTTGTCCTCATTCTCTTCTGTTTATTATTTAGTTTTTTTTTTCTTTGGTGTTGAGTCTTTGAGAATCTCCTAATTTTTTTTCTTCAATACCTTTGATCAATGTGTTAGGGTTCCCGATTCTCGGAGTTGAGTGGCAGAAGATGGAAAATCCTGATTTGCGCATGTCAGTGGGGATGAAAGTAGATCAAAAGGGTGTTCGTATTAGAAGAATTGAGCCAACAGCTCCAGAATCTCATGTTCTGAAGCCATCTGATATCATCCTGAGCTTTGATGGTGTTAATATTGCTAATGATGGAACAGGTGAATTTTACTTTCTTTTTCATTGATAATAAAATGTATGTTCTTCTAGTTGTCCCAACTTTTGGTTAATAGGAACAGGTGAATTTTACTTTCTTTTTCATTGATTATAAAATGTATGTTCTTCTAGTTGTCCCAACTTTTGGTTGATAGCTATTTTTAGTCTCACTGTATCTTGCATCTTACCTTGGGCACCATGGTAATAGGAAACAAGTACAGCATTCTTATGGAGTTTGAAGTTTTTTTATATTTAATGATTAAGCTGTAGGGGGTTCTTGTAGATTTCTAGTTCATTTCAAGTTTCTAAAAAAGACTTCTCAGTTGCCTACCATTGTATCGAAATGGATTACTGTTCATTGATTGGTAACTTGAATAATTTGGTTATGCTCCATTTAATATTCATTGGAATTATCGGCATGAAGCTGTCAAAAATTTGATTTCTACATAATTATGTGTCGAAGATGCCATAGAATGCTATGAAATCAGTGTATTCTGAATTTCTGATAAAACTGCTAAAATTGGACAACAGAGATTGTAGTTAGAGTAAATAATTGGTGTAATGTTGTAGGCAAATGTTGCGCAACACAAAATTGTCCCACATGAAGAATGTGGGAGGACGTGTAGGATAGGAAATGAATTGCTACCAATGGTACTGGAAGGGGGTTCACTAGGACTTACTCCTTGACTTGCAATAGAAGAGCTGGTAATATTGATGATAGATTCTTGATAGCACTATTGTGCAGTTTCATTATCATGAATGCATTGCAGAAGAGAGTTCAGTACTGTAGAAATCAATTTAGGGAGCTAGTTGGTGAGTTCCTGAACTCAGTTTGACAGATGTATTTCACTAGACAAAGCTCTGCAGTTGATGCGGAGTGAATTGTAAGTTTGAAAGGTAATAAATGTGAGATTAGCTGTTTTATAAACAAATGTAGGAGAGTCACTCACCTAGGCAGGGGACATATGTGTGCCTTTTGACCCCTGTGGCAATGCGACTTTACTCCACATTCATAAAGTGTTCAGCACTTAAAGCAAGAGCCTGACTGAAGTTCACATGTTTTATTGTTAATTATTCAACGACTTTTGGTTTTAGAAATATGGATCTTTTGAGGGTATATTCTTAATTAGAGTGACATTTGATTCCTAGTGATATGCACATGAATTGGAGCTTGGCTGTTGCAGTATAGACAAAGGTGAGAGAGTTGCTTACCTTGATGACACTCACATGCGCTACCTAAGACCTCTGAGGCAAGGTGATTATTCTCAAGTGATTACAATTTGCACCTACTTGAGCCATTTCCCCGAAGTGTTAGGTGTTCAATGTGAGCG
Organism: Dipteronia sinensis; assembly: GCA_033220585.1. Lineage (NCBI taxonomy): Eukaryota > Viridiplantae > Streptophyta > Magnoliopsida > Sapindales > Sapindaceae > Dipteronia > Dipteronia sinensis. The sequence continues at coordinate 32,985,011 of CM065645.1, forward strand.
TCCAACTGAAATTCACATGTTTTTGCTGTTAATATAGCCAGTTGGCATTAGTTTGAGAAGCCTGAACCCGGCAAGGCATATATTCTCAATTGAAGATCAACGTTTGAGCACTATCTGATGTTTACTCATGGTAGTTCTTTAAGAAATTGTAGTATGCCACTCATAAAGATTTTTGTTTGTTTAAAATATAATTGTGTTTTTATGTGGATTTTTCTAACTTTTCTTATGATCTTGATTTTAGTACCATTTAGGCATGGGGAGCGCATAGGTTTTAGTTACCTTGTTTCTCAAAAGTACACTGGAGATAATGCTGTGGTAAAAGTTCTCCGCAATCCAGAGATTCTTGAATTCAACATAAAACTTGCGACTCATAAGCGGCTCATCCCAGTACACATCAACAGTCGCCCTCCTTCTTATTACATCATTGCTGGATTTGTCTTTACAGCTGTAACCGTTCCCTATCTGCGTTCTGAGGTGTGCATTTAACTATATGACATGATGATCTCTCTCTATATATCTGTGTGTGTGTGTTTTTCTGTGGAAGGCTTTGGCTATAGATGCATGTGTTTTTTCTTTATTTCTTTCTTTCTGCCCCCATCTCTCTTGTTAGTTTCTGATTGGTTTGCTGGAAAACTTTGTTAACCAGTTGATCTTGGTTGTTCATAAGCATGTGGATCTTTGTTACCTTTCTTGTTTGTTTCTTAAAGTTAATTAACTTAAATTGAGCTGTTAATTCGATGATAATGTACAGAAAGTCACTTGTATGGACTGAAACTATATGGTTTGTCCTTATTCTGGTCCTGCACTACCACCATTAAAAATTCTGATCCAATCATCTAGCTCTCATGCGTTCTGAAGTTAAAGTTGATAATTCCAGATGTTTTGAGGTCTGCAGAAACCCTTGATGATTGAACTTGATGCATCTGTTGTAACTGCCGTCTGCCTGGCTATAGTAATGTAGGACAAAGACGCATTGATACCACTAGATATAGGGCAGAAAGCTAAAATAGAGGGAGAAAGATTAGAACAAAAATTAGGGAGTTAGAGATTAAAGGCAGATAAGAGATGGTGATTGGTGAATAGATTAGATAATGTGGAACAGAAATTATAGAATGGAGGGAAGAGAAAAAAGGGGGCTAACTTGAAGAAGAAAACCAAAACTTTTTAAATAACTAACTTAATCTACATCATATAAGAAAATAAAATCTTACCCAAATATGTAATGGTAAGATAAATCTCTTGAATATTTTGTCAGTGTATTCTTCATCTTGTAGCTATTCCCTATATGGATGAATTATGCATTTAAGTAACATGTGAAGCGCGAAAGGTTAAATTCTTAATTTGGTTTCCTTTTAGGCTGACCTATTTTATAGGCTTCACCATTCAATGCGTCAGAACTGGTGTATGGATGTTCCCACTACTTAAACATGTGGGTACTGTTCTAGGGTGCCCCATTCCACTAACTGTAAGAAATGCCAAATGACACAGAAGTGAGTGATGCCACTCCAAGCTCCAGCTCAACTTTGTGTCTACTGTGCTATACTTGTGTGGAATAAAGTGAAGTAAAAATAGTTATAATTTCTTTTTCTGAGGAGTTTGTACCTCGTTAATACTTAATTGCTGTTACAAACATGCCGAGCATAGTGTTCCTTTTCTTTATCTTTTTTCTCATTTAGTAGTGCGGTCTACAAAATGTTTTACATTATCATTGCCAAATATGACTCTTGTTTGCATTCAATTCAGTATGGAAAGGATTACGACTTTGATGCTCCTGTCAAACTGTTAGACAAGCATTTACATGCAATGGCACAATCTGTAGATGAACAAGTTGTTGTCGTTTCTCAGGTTCTCTCTTTCACTTCTGTACTCCTAATCCTTTTCCTTCTTTTCCCCCCATGTTAGTGTAAGGTTTTTTCAATGATTATAAGATGTTTCTCATAGAACATAAAACATCTGAAATTTGTGCCAGGTGCTCGTGGCTGACATCAATATTGGATATGAGGATATTGTCAATACTCAGGTCAGGAATAACGTGATATAACACTATAGGATAATGTAATTTGCTGAAACAAAAAACATTAAAGTGAACATGTTGAGGATCTTCTATGTTTTTTTCTTTAGGTTCTTGCTTTCAATGGTAAGCCCGTGAGAAATCTGAAGAATCTGGCTGAAATGGTGGAGAGCTGTGAGGATGAATTTTTAAAGTTTGATCTAGAGTATCAGCAGGTTCTCCCTCTCTCTCTCTCTCTCTCTCTCAAAAATATTTGTTATTGTACTGATTGTGAACTCCATGACCAGGTAGTGGTCTTACAGACTAAGACTGCCAAGGCGGCAACTTTTGATATCCTGGCGACTCACTGCATACCTTCCGCCATGTCTGGTGATCTCAAGACTTGAGAGTAGATTGACAGGAAAGTAGAAGTTCACTCTTCTTTCAGCTATACCTGTAATTCAGATTTTGTATGTTTCTGCCCTGAACTAGGTATAGTACATAACAATACAGCAGAGCTTTTGCGTTGAAGAGACTATGGAAACAGGCAGTTAGTAGATTTGTTGTAGTTCATATATGCTTATACATGCTGACTAAGTTGTAGCTATGGGGATGAGGACGAGTGACTTAGTAACAGGTGAATTTTCTTGATAGGAGCAAAGGATTTGAAGTTGTAACATAAATCGGGCTGTTTGTTTTTTTCACTATTATAATACTTATTACCTTTTATATATATCTTAAATTAAGGTAAATCGGTTTTTTTTTATGAATGAGTAACTTTTATTAACCAACAACAAAACACTTTGTAAAGAATAGCTAAAGCACATAGCTAAAGCCAAAAACACATACACAAAAAAACGAAACTCCACAAGATTAAACCAATATCCAATCTATACTCCAAGCACTACAAGGAATATCATTTCCTCTAGTTTTTTTAAATCTACCTTTTGCAGCAAACCGGATCCTTGCTTCCCATTTAATACGTTGGATAAGCTTCTTTTCAATGCACGGATTGTTGTTATGACACAAAGCATTACGATTCTTTCAAATATTATATATCGTAGAAGCAAAAACTAACCGACACAAATAAGCCTTTATAGTTTTGCCCCTCCACTCCTCCAACCCAAAAGAAACCATATCTCTCTCGCAAGTAGGCGGATTAAGCACCCTACATAAACTCATAACCGACTGCCAACTTATGCTACTATAACCACAAGCAAAAAATAAATGATCTCTATCCTCAATTACATGTCTACAAAAAATGCATATCACATCCCCTTGAACCTAACTTATATCTTATTTTAAGATATATGTCTTTTTGAAAAAATAAATTTTTTTGACTTTTATCTTATTAAAAAAGTGTTATAGTAGAGTTTTTTTTTAGTAAATTTCCATAAATGTCCTATAACAATTCATATATATACAATTTTATCCGCACATAATAAAACCTTAAAAATCGATTTTTCAAAAATTTTCAATTTTAAAGAAATTCTAACACAATCTAATCAATTTTACATATGTAATAAGTAATCCAAAATGAAAAAAATAAACATATTATAGTATCTTAATTTATAAGACTTATCCACATATCTATAAGATTTTAAAAAAAAAAAAAATTGCCCCTCAGGCTCATTCTCAGATTGTGAATGGATCATATTATATTAGCATCTGGTATGGTTTCATGTGTAATATTAAGCAACTCGCTTGAGCAATGACATGTTAAGGAGATGCGATTCATGGCACAAACTATATCATTAGGTTTTCATTATATACAAATGTGCTGTGCTTTCGAGTCATAGCAGGTATCAAGCACTCCCTATCTATTCACCTTTATCATTCATTTCCATCCACTTTCACTCTACACTAGCTCGTTTTTATGGCTTTGCAACAAAAGGACTTTCTGTGCAGGTGGTGATTCCAGTTGGTAATCTTCAACCATCTCTTCTTTTGCTTTTCCCCACATCAGAGTGTAAAACCCCAGATATATTATTGTTGCTCTAACAACACTGCATATATATTGCAAGAGAAAGAACACCATTTGAAACTCAGCTTTTGTATAAATGCTTGCATTAACCGGAGGAGAATCAGAATGATTGTAGAGATCATTTAGATATTTGTACCTTCCAAGATGGAGTGTGTCACCCAGGAGCATGTATCAAATGATGATGCTGATGATGAATTCTGAGATGACCTGAGAGAAAAGAAAAGAGCAGGAAGAAGAAGAAGAGCAGCAACAGCATAATCATAGACCATGAAAACATGGTAACTCATGCCCCTCAAAGTGGCTGTTTTGAACAGTGTGTTTATGCCCACGGTTGCGCATTCCATTGCCACCATCGCCGTGAATGGCACCACTTCCCTGTTCAAGTAACCTCCTCCTGCCATCTCTCTCTCTCTCTGTTGATGGACTTTGCTTGAATTTTGTAAACAATCCTGTAAGTTTATGTAATTAATTAATAAAAATGATTATGCATCTCCATGTTGTTGGAAAGTGGAAACAACAATCAGTAAATGTGAATTAGAAGCAGAGGAAAATTATGTATATAAATATAACAACAGCAATACACCGTAAACAATAAAAAAAAATTAACAGTGTATTGACAATGAAGACAAACAACAGAAAAAATTAATAAATTGGAAATATAATACTGACTTGAAAATCAATAGTCTTGTAAAAGCAATGTCCTAAAACAGATTTCCACCACTTCTCTGTGCTTGAAGATTTAACAGTGTTTGTATCTTAGAATGAAACTATAGTATTCTTGAATTCAGCACCACATTCAAGAACCTGGCGAACTTTTACTATTTTCCTCTCAATGACAATATGGATGCGGCAGTAGTATGTATGAAAAAAAATATTGAATTTAGAAACTTGATTTCTTGTTTCTATTTATAGATCCAACATGCATTTTTGTAATGACACAAAAACCTCATTAAGGTTTAGACTAGCCCAGGCTTCAAAGAGCTTTAGCTCATCAAGAAACAAGCCCAAGAACACTAAGACCCTAGGCCCGTCTTAACTTCAATAGGTGTATATGCTCTCAATAGGTGTATATGCTAACTCCAATTGGGATATCTATTGTTCAATATATGAGTATGACTTTACTAATAAAGCATTTTAATCCATTTTGTTCTTTCCATGTGGGATGTGCTTTATAGAATTTTTGTATCAAACTTATCCAACAATACCCCACATTTGATTCAAAAATTCAACACCCATATTTATGCTATGACCTTAGACAATTAAATGAATGTACTTGAGATGAACATAAGTGTTATACATTGGGAGAAGTGTCTTTTGAACTTGAACTTACCCTAGTGAAGGCATATCAGATTTACTTACTGACGCAGTGAATATAGATGATCTTGAACTGTTCACCATTGTAGTAAATCAAGACAATATGTCTCACAAACAACACAATTTTAAATACTTTAGTTCATACGTTTTTGTTCATTTTGGTCCTGAACTTATCCCGGTTTTCATGATAGGTTTAGAGAATTTAACATTTTTAATTTTCATAAACGCGACCACATTTACTAACATATAGGTGACACTAATTAATAGTTTTATACTTAACTCCTCTTAATAACAAGATATCAATGTCATTAAATGCAAAATATCCTATACATCTGCATATAACACACCAACCATCATACGAATGAGTTAATTGTGTGTTCCACAATTTAAGTCTTACCAAACCAGTTTGCCTATTGAACCTAGACCATGAGATCTTCAATCAACTAGGTTAGGTTTTCGCCTGGCTTGACTTATTGAGCGGCTTTAAACTCATTCCCTTCGATGCATAATTAATTTGCTCTCTTGGTAGGCCTTTTGTCAAAGGATCTGCAATAGTTTCTTTTGATTTTACATAATCAATGGAGATAACTCCATTATAGAGCAATTGTTTAATTGTATTGTGCCTACGGATGATATCTATTGACTTGCCATTGTATACATTTACTTTTGGCTCTTGCTTGCGTTGCCATATTGTCACACTGTGTACATATTACTGTTACAGGCTTAGGTAATATTACAATGTTCTCAAGAAAATATCTTAGCCATTCTGCTTCTTCAACAACTTTATCCAAGGCAATAAATTCTAATTCCATTATATATCTTGCTATACACGTATGCTTGCAGGACTTCCACAAAATTGTAGCTCCACCTAATGTAAAAACATATCCTCTATTTGATTTAGCTTGTGTTGTCAGAAATCCAATTGGCATCACGATATCCTTCTAAAACAGGTGGATATTTTGTATAATACATGCCATAATTTAAGATGTATTTTAAATACCTTAAAACTCTGATCACTGCATCCCAATGATCACGACCAGGACTACTAGTATACCTATTAAGTCTATTTGCTCAATCAGCGATATCAAATCTAGTAGAATTCATTAAATACATTAGGCTCCCCGATTATTTGGGAATATTCCATTTGACAAATTGCATCTCCCTTATTTTTCTTTAATTTGCAATTTGCATCAAATTGACTCACTGCAGGTTTGCAATCAACTTGATCAAACCTTTTAAATAATTTTTTTGTCACGTAATGAGACTGAGTAAAGATATATCCTTCATTATTTCGTTCGATTTGAATTCCTAAAATGACATTGGCTTAACCTAAGTCTTTCATATCAAAATTAGAATTGAACATCTTTTTGGCTGAATTTATCACATCCTTACTTGTTTCAATGATCAGCATGTCATCAACATACAAACACATAAGTACACAAAAATCTTTCATATTCTTGATATAAACACATTTATTGCATTCATTGATTTTAAAACCATGTGTTAGCATTGTATGATCAAACTTTTTATGCTGTTTTGGTGTTTGTTTAAGTCCATATAAATACTTAACAAGTTTACAAACTTTATTTTCTTGATCTATTACCAAACAACCTTCCGGTTGTTCCATGTATATTTCTTAATCTAACTTTCCATCCATTTGATTTATGTCAATATTATTCAAAGTAGCTACTGCAATTAACCTTCTGATAGATGTTATTCTCGATATTGGAGAATAAGTGTCGAAATAATCCAACCCTTCCTTTTGCCAATACCCTTTAGTAACCAAACGTGCATTGTATTTATCTATGGTAACGTCGGCTTTAAGTTTTTTTTTTTTTAAAATCCATTTATAACCTATTGGTTTATTACCTAGAGGTATCAACCAATTCCCATGTAAGGTTATGTAAAATGGATTCAACTTCACTATTAATAGCTTCCTTACAAAAAGGAGCTTCCGGTGAAAATATGACATCCTTATATGTTTGTGGTTCCGCTTCTATTAAGAAACTAATAAAATTTGGTCCAAAATCTTTTGGAATTTTTATCCTCTTTCCTCTTCTTGGTTCCTGTCATATTCTTGGATATCTGAAGTGGATGATGGTTCATCTTGAGTTTTATCATGTACTCTCTTTTTCGATGATCCAGACCATTTTTCTTTATAAGAAAAAATTCCTTCAAAAAACTCAACATCAATAGATTCAATAATTGTGTTAACATGTATTTCAGACACTTTAGATTTAATAACTAAAAATCTATATACATCATTATTTTTAGCAAACCCTATAAAAGTAAAAACACAATCAATTGTTTTAGGTCCATGTTTAGTCATTTTTGGTAAAGGAATTTGAACCTTTGCTAGACAACCCCATACTTTAAGGGTTTTATAAGTAGGAATATGTCATTTCCATACTTTATATGGTGACATATTTGTCTTCTTAAATGAAATTCAATCAAAATATGATTTGTAGAAGCAAAGCTTCACCCCACATACTATGTTGAAGCCCTAAACTATTCAACATGGAATTTATCATATCCTTAAAGGTTATATTTTTCCTTTCTGCTACACCATAAGGCGCCGTAGTTTAACGCACAATTCCATGTAATGCAAAGAAATTAAAAAAAGAGCAGTAAACTCATATTCATCGCCTCTATCTGGTCTAATTGCCTTTATTTTACTATCTAATTGATTTTCAGCTTCTACCTCACATCTCTTCTTGTTCATTATATATCTTTATATAGAAATATATTGTTGGAAACAGAAATCAGTAAATATGAATTACAAGCATATAAGAAAATTATGTACATGGTTTATGGTTTTATTACTTCATTGAAGATATGGGTTAAGTGAATATGTGTGTACATGGTAAATCAATTAAGTGAAATGATGTATGATTGAATGAGCCAAGCTGCCAAGTTACTATTTGCTTTTTGCTGTTGGTTTTCTTGTCTAATGTTTCATGAATCTTGATCAAGTTTGATTTGTCAATGTAGTCTATATAGAAAATGCCAATTGTACCGACTAATTGTAGTTCTATTTTCAACCTATGAATAGTTTCTGATAACACTTTATATTTTTTCTTTCATTATGTAATGATAATGCTAATATAACTTTAGTAGTCTTATCAATTTTTTGTACAAATAGAGCATACAATTTATTTTATACCAAGGAAGTGGCTTTCATTTATGGATCCCTTAATCCATGGATTTATTATTTTCCTTTCATGGTGATACAGCATTGTTGACTGTTAATGATGATGAATTCTGGGAAGGAGTATCGCCTGTTGAGTTTGGAGGTTTGCCGGCGCTTCAAGATGCTGTTACCGTTGTGGGCTATCCGATTGGGGGTGACACAATCCTGTAAGACTCGTCGTGAGCTCCGTGAGCAGCTTTTTCAATCTATTGTTATAACACTGGACTACTTGACTCGAAGGAACGATGAAGTCATTAGGGAATATGGCTCTCCTAACAGGAATATTACCAATACATGCACAGTTTATCACTACAATCTTTCTAGCACCCAAAAAGTAGAGTCTCTGCCACCCAAAAGAAAATCGATTACATATAATACCACTAGTGTTTTCTAGAATTGAAGAAAATCTTACTATAAGTTGAGATTTGAATGTAGAAATCAACTTATCGAAATATGTATAGGGTGGCTACTAAACCAGTCATTACATCATTTGCGCCAATTGCAATGATATACAATGACTCTCTAAGAAGACTTATTGCTGCTGTTGTACCCATTCTGTTCATGATGTCTTGCTTAGTTTTTCCAAAGTTGGTTATTTGAGCCTCCAAGCCGATATGACCGCCCTACACATATACATAAAATCAGTTTCCATTGTCAATCATTTGATTCATATCAAGTACATTCATTAACAGCCATGAAAAGTTTTCAACAACAAAGGCGAGGTTATAGGAGCAGAAATCTTACAAAGATATTTCCAGTGTCACTGAGAATTCCTGATGCAGCCATTGGACCCATGTAAGGAGGACTGAAACTTCCAAACCCCAACTCCTTTTCTGCTTAGAACAAAATCAGAAAACAAGCTCTCAGCTTCTTCTGAGTCGCTAATTTCAAATGTGAGCTGATATATATATATATATATATATATATAGTTTATAGAAAGCAAAATCATAGAGCAACTTGCCTATGATGTCTGGAATTGTTCTGTTATTTATATATCATCCCGATGCCGCCTTACCAGTCCCAAAATCAATCCCATTGGTTGTGTCGCGCATGGAAGTACTATCTGATGTCCATGGCTCAACTGATCTTTTGGGACTACAGGTTATACCGTTATAGTCCCATAATTTGGTTATTTGTTATGTTGTTCTTAGTTGCATGTTACAGTGAATTTGAGTCGAGTAGAATTGGATATGTTAACACCTTATTTTTTTGAATACCTCATCCGATTTTAACCAATTCCAATTCTATGACTCAATTTCATGCTGCCAGAGGCAGCTTTTAATATTTTTAGTCATCTTTATTTGATATTCTGTATTGATGTGTTGCACCGATGTCTCTTGTTTTTTAATTATAGATAGATGCAGTTATAAATTCTGGGAATTCTGGTGGACCTGAATTAAATGATAAGGGCAAATGTGTCGGTATTGCTTTTCAATCTTTGAAACATGAAGACGGAGAGAACATAGGTTATGTGATACCCACACCGGTCATTATGCACTTTATTCAAGATTACGAGAAAAATGGGGCATATACAGGTATCTTTATATGTACTGTATCCTTATGTTTAAGTTCCCAGTTGTTTCTTTTTATCTTGTCCTCATTCTCTTCTGTTTATTATTTATTTATTTAGATTTTTTTTTCTTTGGTGTTGTGTCTTTGAGAATCTCCTCATTTTTTTTTTCTTAAATACCTTTGATCAACGTGTTAGGGTTCCCGATTCTCGGAGTTGAGTGGCAGAAAATGGAAAATCCTGATTTGCGCATATCAGTGGGGATGAAAGCAGATCAAAAGGGTGTTCGTATTAGAAGAATCGAGCCAACAGCTCCAGAATCTCATGTTCTGAAGCCATCTGACATCATCCTTAGCTTTGATGGTGTTAATATTGCTAATGATGGAACAGGTAGTGAATTTTACTTTCTTTTCCATTGATAATAAAATGTATGTTCTTACTTACAAGTTCTAGTTGTCCCAACTTTTGGTTAATAGCTATTTGTAGTCTCACTGTATCTTGCATCTTACCTTGGGCACCATGGTAATGTTGAAAATTAAACTTGACCACCTCCATTCTAGTAGCCAACAAATTCTGACTTTCAGATGCCACCATCCAGCTGCCACCTCCTGCCAACCCCCAACTACCACCACCAAACAATTGAAGCTTATCTTTGACTTTGTTTCATTGTTTGAATTTATTTTGTTTGTGTTTTTCTCATCTCATTTCCCTATATAAAGGAATGAATATTGTATTGTAAAAGTGTGGAGTGGTGTAAGAAAATATAGAGAGATATAAAAAAAATTTGAAGTTTCTCTTTCTGTTGAGTGCTCGAAATCTCTCTCAGAGGTGCACCACAAGTGACCTCAAGTTTAATGCTTGTGGAAGAGGTTCTGGAAATGCCGAAACCAATGGTAGAGGCAGAGGAGGAAGAGACACTAATAGAGGAGGACGTGGAAAATAGAACTATGTCCCACGAGGAAGAGGACGTGGAAGAAGAGACGGCTACAACAACCGTCCAAACATGGACAAAAGAAATGTTCAATGCTATAACTGCCACAAATATGGCCACTATAGCAACGAGTGCAGAGGCAATCCAAATGAGGTAAATGAAAATTCTAACTTTGCAGAGAAAGAGCAAGTTGAAGGAGAATCGTTGATGTTGATGGCACACAACTCAACATATCAAAACCAAAATGTTTGGTTTCTTGATTCTGGAGCCAGCAACCATATGACTAGCAGAAAAGACTTATTCACAGAACTTGATGAGAAAGTTCGTGGAGAAATCTCATTTGGCGACCTCTCAAAAATCCTTGTCCAAGGAAGAGGAGATGTCATGATCAAGCAGAAGAATGGAGATCATACATTCATCTCCAATGTCTATTATGCTCCAGACATGAGGACAAACATCCTAAGTCTCGGACAACTCCTAGAAAAAGGTTATCATATTAGCCTTCAAAATATGCAACTCACCATTGCAGATGCTCGAGGAAAGCTGGTTACTCGAGTCCAGATGACGAAGAACATAATGTTTCCTCTCACAATTCATCATGATACGCCAAGGTGTTTGACAGCCATCATCAATAACAAAGATTGGTTGTGGCATCTAAGGTATGGATATCTCAACTTTGAAAGTTTAAAACAATTGTGAAGTACGAAGATGGTAAAAGGATTGCCAAATATCCATCACCCAAATGAGATGTGTGAAAGTTGTGTTCTCAGTAAACAACACGGAAATAGCTTCGGAAAGAAGGCAAATTGGAAAGAAACTATGCCACTTGAGCTCGTTCACACATATATGTGTGGTCCATTGATGCCAGTATCAAATGGACAGAATCAATACTTCCTTACCTTCATTGATGACTATAGCAAGAAGACTTGGGTCTATTTCCTAAGAAAGAAGTCTGAAGTATTTGATCACTTCAAAGAGTTCAAAACTCTTGTGGAGAAGCAAAATGGCTATTACATCAAAACATTGAGATCAGATCAAGGTGGAGAATACACTGCAGGTGCTTTCCAAGAATTCCTTAAGCAACAAGGAATCAGACATCAGTTTACACCAGCCTATACTCCCCAATTAAATGGTGTAGCTGAAAGGAAGAATCGAACAATCTTTAACATGGTCAGAAGCATGTTAAAGGATTAAAAACATGGCCAAAAGCTTTTGGGCTGAAGCAGTTTTGTGTGCGGTATATCTACTAAACAGATGTCCTACAAAGAGTCTAGATACAAAGACACTGCAAGAAGCATGGAGCACTCACAAACCAAGTGTGAGTCACCTCAGAGTTTTTGGCTCAATTGCCTACATCAATGTTCCAGAAGCGAGAAGAACCAAGCTTAAAGATAAAGGTGAAAAGTGTATCCTTGTTGGATACGGTGACAGAACAATGGGTTACCGGCTATACAACCCTGTCACCAAGAAAGTGATCTTCAGCAGAGATGTCATTTTTGAAGAAAATGAATCCTGGAATTGGTGATCAGACCAAAGTTTTCAGAAGTGCAGAGTTGATACCTGCAGAAGAGACTAGAGAAGTGGCTACAGAGCTACAAATACCCAGAGATCAGCAGACTCCTCAACGTGGTTTCCCGTCACCACAAAGGTATGATACTCCATTACCAATTGATCGTGACTTTTCAGATATGAGGCCTAGAGAGACACGTAGCCTAGAAGATCTGTATGAAAATACAGAACATGTGGAAGAAGATATTACTATGTATTGTCTGTTGATGACAAGTGATCCAGTTAGCTTTGAAGAGGCTAACCAAAAGGAAAATTGGAGAAGTACAATAGATGAGGAGATTCGATCCATTGAAAAGAACAAGACATGGGAGTTGACTACTCTCCTAAAAGGCCGAAAAACTATCGGCGTGAAATGGGTCTACAAGACCAAAAGAGATGCGAAAGGAGAAGTCCAGAGATACAAGGCAAGACTTGTAGCAAAAGGCTATAAACAAAAGGAAGGAGTTAATTACGGAGAAGTCTTTGCCCCAGTTGCCAGACTAGAAACCATCAGATTGCTGATATCATTGGCAGCCCATAAAAGTTGGAAAATTTACCAACTTGATGTAAAGTCAGCATTCCTGAATGGCTTTCTTGAAGAAGAAATCTATGTGGAACAACCACATGGATATGTGAAGAAAGACAGAGAAGATAAAATGTGCAGACTGACGAAAACTCTATATGGTTTAAAGCAAGCACCCAGCACATGGAACATGAGGATTGATGATTACTTCCAAGAGAGCGGATTTGAGAAATGTCTGTGTGAGCATGCACTATACATGAAAAAAGAGACTGACGGAAGCTTGTTATATGCATGTCTATATGTTGATGACTTGATCTTCACCGGCAACAATCCAACCATGTTTGAAGATTTCAAACGGAGAATGGTGAAAGAATTTGAGATGACTGACATTGGTCTAATGGCTCATTTTCTCGGCATTGAAGTTGTGCAAAACAAAACAAAAATCTTCATCTCTCAGAGTATCTATGCAAAAGAAATTCTGAAAAGATTTGGTATGGAAAATTATAATCCTGTCACAACTCCAGTAGAAACAGGAATAGAGTTAAGAAAGAATGAAAGAGGAGATATTGATCCAACCTATTTCAAGAGCTTGGTTGGAAGCCTGAGATACTTGATGTGTACCAGGCCAGATATACTCTATGGAGTTGGACTAGTCAGTAGATACATGAAGACTCCTGACCAGTCTCACCTGAATGCATCAAAGAGGATACTCCGGTACATAAAAGGTACTGTTGATGATGGTATATTGTATACCAAAAGTGAAGATTGCAGGTTGATTAGCTATTTAGATAGTGATTGGGGAAGAGATCTGGATGAACATAAAAGCACGACAGGTTTTACTTTTTTTATGGGAGATGCAGCGTTCACATGGTCATCCAAAAAGCAAGTCATTATGACATTGTCATCATGTGATGCCGAGTACATTGCTGCCTACTCAGCTGTTTGCCATGGTATCTGAATCAGGAATGTGTTACAGTACTTGGGATTTCCACAAGTAAATCCCACAGAGGTCTACATTGACAATCGGCCAGTGATTATGCTAGCAAAGAATTCAGTATTCCATGAAAGAAGCAAACATATTGTTACAAGGTATCATTTCATCAGAGAGCATGCGAATAATAAAGAGGTGGAACTAGTCTCTTGCAGGACATATGATCAAGCTGCTGATATTTTCACCAAGCCTCTCAAACACGATGTGTTTTCAAGACTAAAGACAATGCTTGGTATGACAAAAAATGGAGAGTCAAGTTTAAGGGGGGATGTTGAAAATTAAACTTGACCACCTCCATTCTAGAAGCCAACAAATTCTGACTTCCAGCTGCCACCATCCAGCTGCCACCTCCTGCCAACCCCTAACTACCACCACTAAATAATTGAAGCTTATCTTTGACTTTGTTTCACTGTTTGAATTTATTTTGTTTGCGTTTTTCTCATCTCATTTCCCTATATAAAGGAATGAAGATTGTATTGTAAAAGTGTGGAGTGCTGTAAGAAAATATAGAGAGATATAAAAAGAGTTTGAAGTTTCTCCTTCTGTTGAGTGCTCGAAATCTCTTTCAGAGGTGCACCACAAGTGACCTCAACCACACCATCCCACCAAAAGGTAATAGGAAACAAAGTACAACATTCTTTTGGAGTTTGAAGTTTTATTTATTTATTTAATGATTAAGCTGTAGGGGGTTCTTATAGATGTCTAGTTCATTTCAAGTTTCTAAGAAAGACTTCTCAGTTGCCTACCATTGTATCGAAATGGATTACTGTTCATTGATTGGTAACTTAAATAATTTGGTTATGCTCCATTTTATATTCATTGGAATTATCGGCACGAAGCTGTCAAAAATTTGATTTCTAAATAATTTTGTGTCGAAGATGCCATAGAATGCTATTAAATCAGTGTATTCTGATAAAACTGCTAAAATTGGACAACAAAGATTGTACTTAGAGTAAATAATTGGTGTAATGTTGTAGGAAATGTTGCGCAACACAAAATTGTCCCACGTGAAGAATGTGGGAGGATTGTGTAGGATAGGAAATGAATTGCTACCGATGGTACTGGAAGGGGGTTCATTAGGACTATCTCCTTGAATTGCAATAGAAGAGCTGGTAATGTTGATGATATATTCATGATAGCACTATTGTGTAGTTTCATTATCATGAATGCATTGTAGAAGAGAGTTCAGTACTGTAGAAATCAATTTAGGGAGCTAGTTGGTGAGTTCCTGAACTCAGTTTGACAGATGTATTTCACTAGACAAAGCTCTGTGGTTGATGCAGAGTGAATTGTAAGTTTGAAAGGTAATAAATGTTAGAGATTAGCTGTTGTATAAACAAATGTAGGAGAGGCACTCACCTAGGCATGGGACATATGTGTGCCTTTTAACCCCTGCGGCAATATGACTTTACTCCACAGTCCTAAAGTATTTAGCACTTAAGGCAAGAGCCTGACTGAAGTTCACATGTTTTATTGTTAATTATTCAACGACTTTTGGTTTTAGAAATCCGGATCTTTTGAGGGTATATTCTTAATTAGAGTGACATTTGATTCCTAGTGATATGCATATGAATTGGAGCTTAGCTGTTGCAGTATAGACAAAGGTGAGAGAGTTGCTTACCTTGATGATACTCACATGCGCTCCCTAAGACCACTGAGGCAAGATGATTATTCTCAAGTTATTACAATTTGCACCTACATGAGCCATTTCCCCGAAGTACATGAGTATTTGTATTTAATTTGGATTTCTTTAAACTAATTATATATGTTAGAACGAATATTTTGATTACTTTTTGGATTGAATAATTTAACAGTGTCAAACTGGAGATTGAAATAGCCATATTCTAAATTCTGAATTCCAATTTTTAGATTGAAAACTAAAAATTTTAAATTGGATATGAAAAAAATTGGAGGAAATGGGGTTTGGGGGCAGGAAAAGGGAAACCTCCTCTCAAAACGCCCCCACCCCCAAACCCCCCAAATGGGTTTTTGGGAAGGTGGTGAGGGAAAGGTTGAGGAATGGTGGTGGGGATAGGGACCTTCCCCCACCCCAATGGCCCCCACGCCCATCTCTCCTATAATTTGTGATACAATTAATTAATGCAAATGATTATGTGTCTACATGTGGGGTTTTTTTTCCCTCATAATAGGGCTTTTGTTACTGGCACGTTGGCAGTTGGCACCCCACTTTTTTAAGGTCTGTAATATTTGGATCCCTCACTAATTTGATTTTTTTTTGGACTTTTCTAACGTATATGATTAGTTGTTAATAAAATTGTTGTGGAAACAAATCACATGGTAACTATTCATTCATTTCAATGCTTATGAGTCATGAGAAGATCAGTAAAGGATCCAAATTCATTTGAATGTCAGGTTCTCTTAAGATTCCCTAGGTTCATGACAATGGTGATTTAGTATCTGGCAACTTAATGTAATCATAACCTTATCTGTCATATCTTATTTATTATTTATTTATTTTTCCAAGTATTACATTATTACATAAGTTCTGATTTTTTTAGATGAGGGGATGACTCAAATCCACAACGTGGTACATATGTGAGGAGTTTTACCATCGAACCAACCTAATCTCGTCATCACCCACACCATATTACAATCATATACAAATTTTAACATAAGAAACATTCCAAGTTTGGTCAAAAAAAATAGTCTTCGGATATATAATATGTGGTGTTAGCTGCTCTTTACATCCACATTTCTGAAATCTTAAAGGGTCTGGAATGACCTCTAAGACATGTTGTTTGTTTTTCAATGCATCTGAAATCTAAAAAATAGTGAAAATGTATCTGAAACAAAAAAGCTAGGTTTGTAGCTGATATCTGAAATCATCTTCGTCTGATTATTTTGAAATTTTATACCTAAAATATCCCAACACAAATCACATAATTTCAATTATACCACCTATGGTATAAAATGTGTGCTATACTGCTATCGATGTGGATACTGCTATCGATAGGCCACAACCCCTCCTACAGACTCAGCTCAACGAGCACTGCACACGTTTCTTGTTACTGCCATTAGAATGTACAACTATAATATTAGATATTTCTCCTCTTCTTCTTCACTAAATTCAGAAATGTGTGTGTGTGTGGTTTTTTTTTTTTTAAGGTTGTAGGTTTCAAATTTGTATTAATAATCCCTTTAAAAAAATTGTATTAATAATACTATTTATGATTTTATTCTAGTGTCTCATCATCTGGAATAAAATTATTTAATTTCTTTATGCACTCATTTTTATTAAATTTATAAAATAGTTTTTAAATAGGAAATATAAAAAATATTTTAGCTGGATGCGGATCTCCACTACTATATCAATCTTGGGTATCATGGCTCCAAGTTTGATAAGAAAGAAAGGGAAATTAGGCAACTCAAAGCCCAGCTAGAACAATTGCAGAAAGATCAAGCCTATTCTAGGCTTCCTTCGTGTAAGTCCAGAATGTCTCATTCCCACTCCATGGGGTTCTTAGCAGTCAAAAATGTCATCCTAATGTTTGACTTCTACCTCCGGACAAAGAACTTTACATGTCGAAATGGACAACTCATCTTTTCCCAAAGTTTTCGAGTTTCGGAATAAGATTCCTCCCAATCCTCAATTACTAAGGCTCAAGGACTGGTTTGCACGTTACGATTTTACTGTTCGACACTTGAAAGAAGATCATGATATAATAGCTGATATGCTATCAAGACCCCCACCAGTTCACCTTATCACCCATACCTACAGGATCCCTCTTGTCCTCATGGCCGGCTCCGCCTCATCTTCAGCTTCGTCTTTCCCTCATGTTCAAGATTATCCTCCAGAACTCGTTTCCTAGGTTCCTCCCGACCAGCAACCTTCACTTTTGCAGATGCAGAATTTTACCCGGTCTTATCTCCCTATCTACTTGCTCCAGCTTAAGCAGCAGGGGCTCAATCATGTTCTCTCTAACCCATCAAGACCTTTTTTGGACCCTTTTGTCATGCCCCCAGTATATTACTTCACTCCTCAAGTTATGTGGTATTTATGGTGTTTATCTATCCTTCATCACCATGCCCTTGTCTTCTCTCTCCAGGCCATATATGCCTTAGTCCATAAACCCACTCCCTCCAGTATCCTATTCCTAACTTTTCTTCAGTGGTTCAACCCTTTATCAGTTTGGAAATCTGAGCTCACCAAACTCATGGGACAATACAATCTTTGGAAGCTTGATCCTGACTCTGCTGCCTCTGTCTCCTGTATCTGGATCCTTCACCGTCCGTACCGTTTTAATCCTCACCAGCAACTCCTTTGGTCCTCCAACATCAGTTATGAATGGCAAACTACTTTTGACTACCTGGGCCTCATATCTCAGGAATCTACAGATTGCTCTTTTAAACTTCTTGCTCGATGTCAACGGCGTCCCTATTAATGAAACCTTCATCCTTCCTGGTGTACCCAGAGATCCCTCCCTGAGTGAGCATCATTTCCAAGACTCCTTCTTACTTGACTCACAGGACCCTATGGCTGTTGACACGTGGCCTTGCATCATTTGTGGAGCCCAAGACTCTGACGATGAAGATCATGCTAATTGTAATCTTCACAGCCCATAACTTATTTGTATGTCGGCCACCTGTTAGGCCTTGTTTGCTTTATAAGTGTCTGCCAGCTGTAAGGCCCTATTTGCTTTTGACTGTCGGCTCTACCTTATCCTGCCTAGTCTGCCGATCACTCCTTCTCCTATATAAGAAAATTGTATCCCTTGTATGAAATCATCAAAAAATAAAATAAAATCCTCTGTTTATCATCATGTCTAACTAAGTTTTATTCTTCATTCTTATATTGTTCTATTAGATGACTTACAGCCTGTAATATCTAAGTATACTCTGTGCTTACCTCTAGTTGAGGATCCTGTATATCAGAAAATTTGATATTGATCCACCGGCTTAAGGTCCTTATCTGTCTCTCGTAAGTCCAGTAGCTTTTGTGTCCCGTTCAGGCTAGGGTTGCCGCTTTAGGGAAAAAATAATTGATGAGGGACTAAGAAATATGGTTTAAGGCTCTCTGCCCCAAGCCATGGTCGGTCATCAGGATGGATACCGATTTGCCAAAAAGCACCTTTGAGATCGAATTTGGAGAAGATGGTAGCACCATGAAGTTGAGAGAACAAAATGGAGGTTCTCGGGACTGGAAATTTATCATCTCTGAGGAGGGGATTCAGAGGCTTGTAGTCGATGACCAATCTTTTCTTTCCACGTGTCAATTCAGATCTTTTTTCAACGTAAAAGGCCTGGCAGGCCCACTGAGACGAAATGGGCTCAATTAAGCCTTGGCTGAGCAGCTCGTCGCATTCAGCAGAGGCTGACTTGAGATCTGAAGGAGACATGCCAGTGTGAGTAGCCTTAGTAGGATTGGCATCTTCATTGAGCTTGAAAGGGAGGTGAACGAAGAAGTCGGGGTTCTTCCACAGAGGAGAAGGATGGTGGAACTCACATGACTATTAGTACAGAACTGGAGGAGTTTTTACTGAATAGTCTGGAAAGGAGGCTGGAGAGTAGACAGAGGGAAGATTTTATGAATAGGAGAGAAGGGTTTGAAGTCTCTTTTGTAACCTACACCAGAAGGAAGAATGCGGAGAGAGTTGCATTGACAGTAAACATCCCAGCCGATGAGGATATCTTTATCGGGTAAAGATGTACCGAGGACTTGGGTCCAGATGGTGTAGGAGGGGAAGAACTTTAGACCAATCTTGGATTTTGAGATGAGATTGGTAGTAAATATTTTGCCATCTGCAGCCTTGAAGTAACAGGTATGTGGTTTCCAACAGGCAAGGAGGAAGAATGTTGGGGTTCATCATTATAGTGTGTGAACCAGTGTCAACATAAGCAATGACATCAATAGGCTTGGAATATTTGTCCAAGAGGATCTGGATGGGGACCTGAGGGCCCAAAGAAGATTCTGTAGAGACCGCTTGGTAGGAGCTGTAGGTTGTGCTAAAATCCTGATCAGCAGAGTCGTCGTCTGAACTCTGATAGAGTCGATATATAAGGAAGACTCCCTCTCCAATATGAATTATTCATCTTCATCATCTTCTGAGATTACTCCTAATAGACTCTCTTTTTCTGTTTCCCTACCCCTCTCTGTTAGACGTACTCAGTCAAACAGAATACAAAACCTTGTTGAATATACGCACATCCCTTCAATACCCCCCTTCGAGATGCCAACCTCCATAACTGCCTCAAAATCCAACTCCAGTTGATGGGTATTAAGATGCTCCCAGATTCTTACATGGCTACTCTTCATCACCAGATCGCCTATCGTCTCCAAGACCATGCCCTGGATCTTCCAATCACAGGCCATTCCGGTGACACCATCTTCATCAAAGCTGAAAGAGAAGATGAGGTCCCCACGATCCTCCAGATTCCTAAACAACTGCCTAGAGACCAACTTCTTGAGATCATGCCACTGTCTTGGATCACCAACTATGAAAAGGCTTTTCAAAATACCATCTTGGTCATCGCCTCAGACACTACTTATACCAAACAACCAGATGACACTAGTTAAGACAACTTATAAACCTCTTCCAACTGTTTCAGCTTCTTCTTTAGAATTGGAATCTATTGCTTCACCCAGTGCTCCTCCAGAATCTCCAATATTCCAGTCCTTGATGATCCTGTCCTCTTACTTTTGAAGTAGATATACCAATCCACAGCTTTGAAGCTGATGGCTCTGCAATCTACACAGATAAGGTCAACAGTCACTTTATCTGGGATGTTGATCCCTCCATGTGTGACCCTAGATTGCTCTTATAGCCGTTCGTCACGACGGCTCCCCCGTTCTTCTTGCAATACCGTCTGCCATCGGGACCCACTCTCTAGATGATCCAGATAGTCCCTGGATAGGTTTACTACCTATCTCTTCACCTCCTCTTCCTATCTATGACAGAGCTTTACAGATTCTCTATAATAAAGGCAATTTGCCTATTCCTGTTGCTCAACCTATACCATGTTTCATGGCCTCCAGCTATGACCAGGATTTTCCTCCTTTGGAACCCACATCTAATCCTGAGAAGACCAGATTCTCCAGACCTTATGTTCAATCTACTGAGGTCTTGCCTGATGGTTCCCTGAAACACCCTTCACACGCTGAATAGGTTCTTAACTTGCAATCCCATAATGCCAAAATCCAGAATCGGGTTCTAAGTTTTATTGATCAGAAGATTGACCGAGTCTCTCATCATGTTTCCCAACATGAGAATCGGCTCCTCAGCATGGACTCCACTTTAGAGATATGTTCTCTGATCTCCAGTCCCTGATTGCTAAGCTGGATGCAGATCTCCACTACTATATCAATCTTGGGTATCATGGCTCCAAGTTTGATAAGAAAGAAAGGGAAATTAGGCAACTCAAAGCCTAGCTAGAACAATTGCAGAAAGATCAAGCCTATTCTAGGCTTCCTCCGTATAAGCCCAGAATGTCTCATTCCCACTTTATGGTGTTTTCATCCTCTCCTCCTCTTTCGCCTGTACAATCTTCAGATTATTCACACTACTTTAAGTCTACCGGAGAACTGTTTCGAAAATATCCTCTTCCAAAAGATACTTCACAGTCTAAGCCTCGTTCCTCTAAGGCTTCGAGTTCCCGTTCCCACAAAGATAAAGGCCCTGCTTCTCCCTCTGCTCATTACAAACCGGTTTTCTACGCGTCCCCCCAGTCTTCCCCTTCCAATACAGTTGCTTCAAACTCTGCTTTCCGTCTCCTCTTCTATGACCCATTCCTCCGCAGGGTCTCCATTCCACCTGTCTACTTCTCCAGAGCTACCAGATCCTACCCAAGCCTTTATGGCTTCAAGAGCAGAACCTTCTGCCAGAACTTATGAATCTCCTCGCGAGAGTTCTACAGGTCCTACTTCTATTGTCGAAGAACCACCTGATGCACCCCCTATCCAGCCAAACCAGGCTCTAAAATCAAGACCTACCAATGGTCCTTAGTTTCAGCTTGATGATTCTTCTCCTGACTCTTGGAGAAAGAAAATCTCTGAAATGAACGCTTGACTCGACCTTCAAATGGCTAAGTTTGAACAAACCCTTTAGGCTATCCTGCGTGAATTTGTTTCTTGTTTTACTGGCTCTCTTCGTGATTGGTACCAAGCTTTGGGTAAATATAGACAACTCTAGTTTGTTAGATCCCAATCCACCTCTCATGCTATGGGGATTCTCTTCAGGGAGTTTCTTGGTGATCCCGACCAGTTTTACAAGCAGGCTCGTCAAGAATTAAATTATAATTTAAAGTTTATTATTAATAGTATAATACATATAAGCATTAATAATGTAAGGGTATGAATATCAAATTACAAGATTTCAGATCTTGTGTTTGGAATAAACAAACAACATAACTTTTTTATTCAGATTTCAGGTAAAAAAAAAAACAAATATCTTATCTAGACTTCAGATTTGTTTAGATTTCAGAGAAAAAAACAAACGCCACCTAAGTCTGACTCAGAGCATCTCCAAAGCTATTATGCATTTTTGAGTTTCTAAATAATGTCATATCAGCATTTCTATTCAGTATGGGCCCACTTTTAAATTTTGTTCAGAAAAATGCATATTCACATCTCCAATGCAATTATCTAAAATCAAATATGTATCTATTTTTTGACCAATCAGTATAAAACAATTATTACATTCTCTCTCCTCTTTTATTTTACAATTAAATGAGCTTTGGTATTATTGGTTGAAATAGTTAGAAATCCTAATCAGCATTTTTAGGAGAGTTTCTGGAATTAAAAACTTTTTTTTGCCACATCATCTCCATATTCAACTTAGATAATTGCATTGGAGAGAGTTTTTCTAACTTCTTTAGTATCTATCATATATGGCACTCGATTTTCTCCAAATGTATAATAGCATTGGAGGTGCTCTCACGTTGAGAAAAATAAACACATCTAATTTACGAAGTCCAAAATAATACACATTTTTGTAAGGACTAGACGACGAGCATAGGTGCAAGTGTGCAACCAAATTATTCATCTATATCAATAATTTATTATTGATATAGATGAATGAGAGGACCAATAATTCATCATTAATTATTATTATTATCAATCTAGTCTCTAAACTTTAAGTGAAACATCAATTTTTTTAACGTTTAGGTCCCGTGATCCTTACTTTAAAAAAATATTAATTTTTTTTTTTGAAATTTTACAATAATTCGAGATTTGAAGGTGCGGGGAATAGACTCAGTGTTTGTTTGGAAGAGCTTGTCTACTAGTTAAAAGAGTTTTTTTTAATTAAAAAAGCTCTTTTCATTTTTTTTTTGTATTGGTTTGGTTGTCACTCAGTAGAACTTTTGGATGATTAAAAAAAACTGTTTTACTTCTATTTAGAGAAATCCAAATTTAAAGGTTTTCTAAGTAGATCTTTTAGAGTTTTTTTAATAACACTAAAATCTCCGATATAACCCTATAATTTAATATTTGCTATAGTATTTTGGTAATTCTATCATTAAAAAAACTATTTTTTAATTGACAACTAAATGACTGATGACTTTCATTTAAAAGCTCTACTTCTAAAAGATCTATAGATAAAAGATCTACTTGTGAAGCTCTTCCAAACATACTCTTAAACCACGATCTCTTGATATAGATGTAAGGGTCATACCATTGAACTAACCTCATTTCATTTAAAAATATATCAAATTGGTCATTTGATAGAGAAGATTAGATGGATAAGGTAATTTGATAATATTAATAGAGTCGTGGGATGCCAATGATACAAGCTAATAAAATTTTGTAATATTTTTATTAACTATTTGGGCTTGAGCTTTTGGGACTATAGTTTTTTATTTGAAAGAAGGCCTATAGTATTTTTAAAAGAGTTAGGGTCAGTTTGGTATTGTTTTTAATAAGTTAAATAGATTATTTTATAATTTTAATATAAAATGATGTTTGGTAAAACTTTCAAAAGTGATTAATTGATAATTTGACAAGTTTGACAGTAATTTTGATAAGTAGGTGAGGGGTTACTTTTGAAAGTGATTATAGCATTTAATGAATCTTTTAAAAAAAATATCATTATTATCCTTATAAAATCAAGGTAAAATCATTTATATACCTTATTTCATCTCAAAATTAAATATTCTAGTTAAATATTGATTTGATTTATAAAATCTTGTAAAAATATTTTGTTGTTCTTATGGAATTTTTTTTACTAATTTAAATATTCCACTTACATATTGATTTAATATATATAATTAATGAAAAAAATGAAATAGAGTCTTAAAATCATGTATATTTTAGTCATTGTAACTAATCTCAGCACTTTTACAATAAAATTACCAAACATATGTATACTGCTTTTAAGCTATACAATAGTTTTTAAAATACAATTAACCAAATATATGCTGATTAACTTTACAACTGATTATTTTTTCAGCACAACTAACGATGATTATTATAAAAGTTATGGAAATACCAAATCGGTCCTTATATATATAATAATTTGCTCCTCACTTTCTTGGTGTCCATCGACACCATAAAGTCAATCGCTTAATTATTAATTTTTTTAAAAAAATATTACAATAATTTAAGATTTAGAGGAAGGGAACATACTCGAACTCATAACCTCTTGATGTAGGTGTGAAAGACAAACTATCAGACCAACCTCATCTTGTCATTCATCATCCACTTCTTCCTAGTCAATATCTTGTTTTCTTAATCAACTGTTCATTTGTTCACGTGTTTCATAATAACGATATTATAGCCAATGTGCACCAAGGATATTTCTCTTTGTGTGTGCATGTGAATAACTTTTATTTAAGGGATATTCCTATTTTAGTCCCTCTAGTTGGATATAATTTGTAATTCAGTCTCTCTAGTTTGATATAATCTGTAATTCAGTCTCTCTAGTTTGAGTATTGTTTTTTTAGTTCATTAGTTCACTGACAATTCTTTTTTTAGTCCCTACCGTCTAATTCCGTTAAAGTTTCTCAAAATTCTGTCAAGTCTATGAGGGTAAGTTCTATCTTAGTCCCTCTAGTTTGATTCAGTCTCTCTAGTTTGAGTATTGTATTTTTAGTCCACTAGTTCACTGAAAATGCGTTTTTTAGTCTCTACCGTCCAATTCCGTTACGGTTTTTCAGAATTCCGTCAAGTCAACGAGGGTAAGACAGTAATTCAACGTCAGAGTTTCTAGAAGCCTGTCGTATGAAAGGACATAATGGTAGTTTTGAAATTAATTAAATAATTAATAATAAATAAAACTAATTAAAATTAAAATTAAAAAATAATTAAAAATAATTAATTATATTTATAATGAATTAAAGTTAAAAATAAAACTAATTAAATTTATAATTAATTAAATTAAATTTTAAAATGGGATACTATCATTTCCCCCCTATAGTTTGACCTATTAGTAGCTTTGCCCCATCTAGTTTCAAAAATGGTTGGTCTTTCCCCAGAAAACCAAAGTATTCGAATATATACCTCTTACCGTTAGGATTTTCGTTAAATAGTGGTTTGACCATTGAACACCAAGGGCACTATTGTAACTCTAATTATTTTCTATTTAATTTTGAATAAATGGGTTTGAAAAAGAAAATTTTAATAAAAAAAAACAAAAGTTTTTAACTTGATATTTATCTCAACCATCCATCTCAAAGAAGGATGATGGAGATTAAAAGACAAATTACTAATAAAAAAGAAAAAGAAAACAAACATCATCTCTCTCTAACAAACATCAACACAGACCTCGAATAAAAACAATTAAAAAGTTATTAAATTAAATCCACTCTCTCACACACCGGTCACCAGTCACCATCGATCTCCACTTTCTCTCTCTTTTTCTCTTACCAGTCAAATTCAATCTTATTATTTCTCTCACCAGTCACCATCCATCGATCTCTCTTTATCTTTTTATTCGATTTCTTCTTTCTTTGGAAATCACTCTCTCTTTCTCTACACTCAATCTAATCTCTCAAATATTCTATCATCTACCCCAGAAATATCTCTTTTTCTCCTCTTCTCTCTCTCTCTCTCTCTCTCACCAATACACCACAAGTATGGGTATGTCGGTGTGTTGGTTCTAGTAGGGTGTGGGTGTAGGTGTAGGCGTTGGTATGGGGTGCCGATAGTGGTGGTTTCAGGTGGAAGTGAACTGGGTGGTGGTCGTTTTGGTGTGTTAGTTCGAACCCAGAACTTGGTTCGATTCCAAATCTGGGTTGGGTCGAACTCAGTTGTTTGTGTGTGTGTGTGTGTGAGAGAGAGAGAGAGAGAGAGAGAGAGAGAGAGAGAGAGAGAGAGAGAGAGTTGGTGTTGGTGATTGATTTTAGGGTTTGTGTTTGTATTATATTTTAGGATTTGAACAGGTGGTTCGATTTTGTTTTTCTGGGTTTGATTTTGTTTTACAAATCGGTGTTGCTTTATGGTGTTGGTAATGATGAAATTTTTTTTTCTGGTGGTGGCGGCGGCCTAGGTTCTAGTGGTGTGGGTTCTGGTGTTGGTGATGAAGATTTTATAGTTAAATGGTGTGTTGAGTGTTGATGTTTTTTTTCTTCTGGGTTTGGAATATGATGATGATGATTTTGTGTTTGATTTTGGTGTTATGATTATTAAGGGTAAAAACGTACTTTTTTCCATTACTTTAACAATCAAACCACTATTTAACAGAAATTCTAACGGTAAGGGGTATATATTAGAATACTTTGGTTTCCAGGGGAAGACCAACCATTTCCAAAACTAGATAGGGCAAAGTTACTAATAGGTCAAACTAGAGGGGAAAATGATAATATCCCTTTAAAAATAAAACTAATTAAATTTATCTCTCCAAACACCTTCTCCCAACCCATTCATCTCTTCACCAACATCATCATCAATCAAACATCCAAACCACCAAATCAACCAAAACCACCCATCTCTAAATCACCCAAACATACAAATCCATCAATCAAGCCACCCTCGCCAAACACCCAACAATCAAAACCACCTAAAACCTCTACACGAAATCAATCACAGTCGACCAGAAGCAACGAGAAGCGACCTAACATCCAACAACGTCTACCAGAAGTGATGACGACGAACAGAAGCATGACGTCCACGGGTTTGATCTGGATTCGGTTGTCTATCTGGGTTCGATTGTATTCCTCTCTCTCTCTCTCTCATCATCCTCCTCGTTTGGTGTGGGTTCAATTGGGCTAACGAGTTTGGTTTCGATCTGGATTTCAGTTGGTGGTAATGGTGGTTTGGGTCGATTTGGGTTCTGGTGTGGTTGTGATTGATGTTGAATGTGGTTGTTGATGATTTGGGTTTCGATCTGGGCAATGGGTTTGGTGAATGTTCTTTGCTGGGTTTGGTGAATGTTGGTGAATGTTCTTTGTGGGTTTAAATGGGTTTGGCTGAATGTGGTTTTTTTTTCGGTAGAGATCTGGATCTCCACCAAAGAACAAAGTTTGAATTAAAAAAAATGTTCTTTGTTCTTGGTGGAGATCCAAATTGGATCTCGGATCTCTACCAAAAAACAAAGTTTAATTTTTTTTTTTCATTTGGTGCATCCAGATTGGATCTCCAATGTCCATCATCTCCACCGTCCATCAGATAGGACGGTGGAGATCCAATATGGATCCACCAAATCCATTTTTAAAACTTAAATTCTTTTATATTTTAAATTTTTGTTATTTTTAAAATTTTTAAATAATTAGTATAAGGTTAAATTGGAGGGCATTAGCATCTTTTAACCGGTATCACCATTACTCAAGGGCAATAGAATCATTTTGCCCATTGTTCATGTCAGAAATTGTTTTTTAACGAAAACAGTTACAGAAGCATTAAAAATGACATTACTGGAAACTAATGAACTAAAATAGAATTATATCAACTAGAGGGACTAAAATAAAAATATCCCTTCATTTATTTAGTGGTTCACAAATTTCGAAATTTCGCATTGGCTATTAAATTCAAGGCACATAGAAGATCAAACCCATTGGTGTGTATAAAGATGTCAATAAACTCGAACCTATGGCGATCCCTCCTCACCCGCCCTATACGAGGTGAGGTTTTACTAAAATAAATGGTTTAGAAAAGGGGTTAGGTCGGGATTTGTTGTCCTCATTCCCGAGCATGTTTATTATTTATTTGATAAAAAAATATCCTATATTCTTTTAATTAATAAAATAATAGTAATATTAAGATATAAAAAATAACATGATTTTTTTTTATCTAATTTAAACCTAAATTTTATTCAAGGTAAAAAAGAATAAGAAATTAAAACATAATTATTAAACAAATTTGGGGTGCGGCAATGCAGGGGCGAGGCTACCTTCCCCGCCCCGGAAATTTCCAATCTTCAATAGTTGATGTTGAGGGCAAATAATTTTGTTGAGATCGGAGTTGGGTTTTGTTGTTCCAGCCTCGAACCCGTCCCAATGACATCCTTAGGTGTGTAAAAGGAAAAACAACGACGGTTACTTAAGAATGTGGCAGCAACAGGTGGTAGGGTTTCGGCCATTGTGAAGGAAACACATAGATACGAGTTGCAAGCAAGCAATTCCTTGCATCCGTCCTTTTTTTTTTCATAAACCTCAAAAAGTTTCTGATATTCTTGGACTGTGGAAGTAATTGGGCTCGTGTTGAGGCTCTTGTTTGTTTTCTCATTTATCAACTATTGGGAAGAGGATGTTAAAGTCTGGTTTTCCATATGTGCTCTCCAGACTCAACTTAGTGAACATGGATGACAACATGCTAATTGGGAGATCATGCAAGTCATGGCAATGGAAAATACTCTACCATTCTAGGCTTTACTTTAAATACATTTATAGTGTGCTTTTGAGTCACATTGTAGCAAGCGTTTGAGCACTCCCTATCCATTTACCTTTACAATAAACCATTCGCATATTCTGTTTTTGCTCTACACTAATTCGTTTTTATAGCATTGCAACAATGGCACTTTACCAACTTCATTGTCTTCAGCTAACTCTTCTTTTGCTTTTCCCCACATCACCGTGTAAAACCCCAGAGATATTATAATCGCTCCAATCACACTGTGTAACAGTGCAAAACCAGTCATATATTATCTATAAGAGAGAAATGCAAGGGTAGAGATCATTTAGAGATTTATATATACATACCTTCCAAGATGGAGTGTGTCACCAAGGAACATGACACCCATGGCGACAGCAATGGCTATCGACAAGGGCTTGAACATTGCTACATACACTGGCCCCTTCATGTGCAATGCCCATGCGTGAACTACATTGTTTATGCATGATCCAAACAGTCCCTGAAAACCAACACACGCCGAAATTTAAGAAATTACAATGCAAATATGGCGCTATTCAACCTGTTAGACTTTCTCTTTTCAGGTTCTATTCATGTTTGTCCTAAAAATATACGTTAAGAAAAATTCTTCCAACTATAATTTTCTTAACCATAGTAGTTCTTACGGAGCAGAGAATGGATGCCAATGCTATATTCGGTCTCACTCTCCAAGCATTTGAATCCCTCTCAGTAATCAATCCTACAATGGCAGTTATAAAGCTTACACATAAATTGTAGAAGAAGACTACAGTTAGTTCTGCCGGATAGTCCTTCATAATTTTTGCCTGTAAGAATATTACAAATTCAGAATTGGACTCTTCAAGTTGCATTAAACGATACAAATTTGTGTATAACTTGAGGATTTGCTTAACAAAAGTAGTATACCTGAACAATGTACCAAAGTGGTAATAGAATATACTCAGCTGTGAGGAAAACCCCGCCAATCACCCAATTATTTGAGTCTGATGAATTCAGAGGTTGATCAAGTGAAATGGATGCAGGTGATGATGAAACTATGAAGATGGGAGGACCCTTGTAGAGAGTTACTACAAATGCACCTCCTATTGATACAATGGTACCCAACACTTTAGCCTGACTGCTTGTTTTTCTTGAAGATACCTTCTCCATCCTAATTTTTATGCCACAACCCAAAAATGTTATTAAAAAACGAACGGAAATGATAAACGTGACTTACTGTCCCCTAAAAAAGAGGACTGATCATACTAATTGATGGTGGAATGTTTATAGTCATTCAACTATTGAAACTAAGCATTTCAAAACGATAAAATATTCATCATTCATCAAGCTAGTTGCAAAGTGTTTTTTACATTTTTTTTAGACAAACTATAAGGGTTAGAACGGGTGGGATATTTACGCTTTTTTTTTTTATGTACAACCCATTAAAAAGTATGAAATATTATAATTTGTAAATACATATCTTACAATTATGCCATTTCTTTTATTTTTTGAATTAATATTAATGTAATAAGTTATAAAATAACCATGATAAGAAATGGAAAAACAAAAGCTTGTGGTCATTCCCTAGGCTTCTGTCCGAGAAACTTTAGGTGAAAGTAGAAAGCGGGGTTTCAGGCATTAGTATGTCATTCTTAGTGAATGCAGTGGATGAGATAGTTTTTTTGGTAGTAGACATGGATACATAGACAAAACAAGGAGAATGTACAACTATGTAAGCCTCTGTTGATAACAAAACAAAGATGAACCTTTTACTGTACAGGATGGAAGACTGAATGTGATGGGGGACTCTGTCTGGTGGGGAAAGTTTTAGCAAATAAACAGATAAATCGAAAGGCATTCCGAATGATTTGTTCCAAAATTTGGTGAGCCACGTATGAAGTAGGAATTTAGGTAATAAGAAGAAATATTAAGATATTAAAACATTATAATATTACAAATATTGTATTAATATGATAAATGAGATATAGTTATTTTTATCATTTTAATAATTTTACTTGGGATAAGTATTGAATTTCTGAAAATATATTGACCTAGGTGCATATATAATTTTAAAAGTGACAGAGGTACGAGTATCGTCACTCAATTAGAACAGGTAGAGCAGGGTCAGCCCACTTCAATCGAAAAGCCTAAATAGACATCCTAACAAATCACATAAGAAAACAAATTAGAAATGGATTTTTTTTTATAATGCAAGAAATGGAAATGTTCATTATGGCTAGAATACAATTACATATTACTTATTTCTTTTCTTTTATTGAAGTATTACACTTACATAAGTATCAAGTAATGTTAGACTATTCAAATTTTTCCCAAAAAACTTCCAAAATCATGTTGGTAAAAAGTTAACATGAATTGGGAAGATTTTTGGGAAAAAATCTAGAAATCCTAACATTACTCTACATAAATTTTTCTAGAGACGGGGGATGACTTGAATCTGCAATCTTATGATGCATGTGTGAGAGGTTTTGTCACCAGACCAACATCATCTCGTCTAGTGTTAAACATTTCAACTTAGATTATTACAAATACAACAATATTAAACATCCCAACTTAGATTTTAAATTGTCTAGTGTTTTTTTAATTGAATAACACATACAACTTGAAATTAAGTTAGGATGTTTAGCATTATAGTTCTGAATATTAATAATTTAATATTCTGAAAATTGCAATAAATCTTTTGTCAAAGACATCAAACAAGTCAATAAAATTATATAGGCCAAATTTATCCAAAAGATTAAAAAAAGAAAAAGTTAAAGAGACCAAAAACACGACTGAAGAAGAAAAAGTGAAGATGTTGACAATCAAAATTCAGAAACGCTCTAAATTGAAGCAATGTCCTTGTAAATACATCTTGTCCTCTAGTAAATATGGAAACAAAGAAAGGGTGTTTATGTAAATTGCAAAAAGAAAAAGACTTGAAAAGGATGGCGAGGATGAAAGTAAAAGCAGGGGTGAGGTTGCTGATAGCTAAATCTAGTGTTGGAGAGCTGTAATTGATGCCGGTATAACCCATCATCTTTGATGAACTCCTGCTCAACAATTATTCACTATATCAATTCAATTATCAACACTAACATTTCTATAAAAAATTAAAAAATTAAAAAAAAAGACCCCATTTCAAAATTCGAGAAAAATGGTTTGAATTGAATGCTATACCCAATTAGCCCAAGGAGACCAATTTTCCTCAGGATTGAAAAGTTGAGAGGAGGAAGAACTCTTGATCTGCCATGTAAATCAAAAGAAAAACAACAAAGTTATAGATTATGTGTATGTTTTGGAAAATCATTCAATTTATGATGAAGAATAGAGAGACTCAGAGAAAGAGAAAGAGTACCTGTGAGAGAAGAAAGGAGCAGGAAGAAGAACAAGTGCAGCAATAGCATAAGCATAGACAACAAAAACATGGTAACTCATGCCCCTCAAAGTGGCTGCTTTGTAGAGTGTGTTTAAACCCACGTTCGTACACTCCATTGCCACCATCGCCGTGAACGGAACCACATCCCTACTAAAATAGCCCCCTCCTGTCATCTCTCTGTCACAGACACACACCGACTACACTCGAACCTAAGGGTGCGTTTGGTACGCGGACGGGACGGGACGGGACAGGACAGGACAGGACTGGACAGGACTGGACAGTTGTTCCATATTGTGTTTGGAATGCCTGGGACAGAACTGTTGACTGTACTGTTATGCGTTTGGTATGACTGGAACAGAACGGGACAGGACGGGACAAGAGGTTTAAATGACCATAGTGCCCTTATTGTTATTGAAAAATATTTTAATTAATAATTTTACAAGATTATTTAAGATGGATGGTTGGGATTAACTTAATAAATTTTCAGATATTTATTATTTTTCAGATTGAATCTCCACCGTCCATCAATCACCACCATGATTGATTAATTATTTCAGATATTAATGATTGATGAACGGTGGAGATCCAATCTGGGATTGGTCTCCACCAACATTCAATTAATCTGGAAACATTTTTTCTTGTTCTTAAATCTGGAAACATTTTAATTAATCTGGAAACATTTTTTCTTATTCTTAAATCTGGAAATTCCATCAAAAAAATCTGGAAAATCATATATCTTCAAATCAAAAAACAAAACAAATCAAAAAACCCAACAATAAAAAAATCAGATTTCATCCAAAATTCTGGAAAAAAAAATTGAAAACAAATCAAAACTTCTGGAAAAAAAATTGAAAACAAATAAAAAAAACCTAACAATCAAAAATCGTATTTCATCAAAAATCTGGAAAAAAATTTGAAAAAAAAAAAAAAATTACACAACAATCATCGTCATCATCTGATTTTCCAGAAATATTCATTATCATCAACCCTATTTTGTTTTTTCCAGAAATCATTCATGATTTTCCAGAAATCATTCATTATCATCAACCCAAAATTAAACTAATTCATTATCAAACCCACATCCATACACTGTCAACCACCACCACCACCACCAATCTCACCACCACCACCAATCTCACCACCACCATCAATCAATCGTGCTGCCAACCACCACCATCAACCACCCCGAAGCCGAGAAAGAAGAAGAAGAAGAGAGATAGATCTGGTCGTCGTCAATCGCGCTTCCGGTCGTCGTCGTCGTCGTCGTCGCGCTTCCGGTCGTCGTCGTCATCGCGCTTCCGGTCGTCGTCGTCGCTTCTGGTCAACACGAGCGTCGTCGTCGTCGCTTCCGATCGTCGTCGTCGTCGTCGCTTCCCGTCGTCGGCGTCGTTGCGGCGGTTTGGAGAGAAGATCATCGATCGGTTTGGTGTTGGTGAGAAGAGAGAAGAGAGAAGAGAGAAGAGAGGAGAGAGAGGAGAGAGGAGAGAGGAGAGAAAAAATAGGATTTTAATTTATATAGATGTAATTTTTTGAAAGTTTCAAGGGCAAAAAAGTATTTTCCAGACTTGTCCCATGGCCATGGACAACTTGGCCGAGGGTGTAGGGTGGGACAGTTTTTTGGGATTTTTGTCCCATCTTGTCCCACCCAGTCCCACCCTAAAATCGCACCAAACGCGGGACAAGAACAAGTTGTCCCACCTTGTTCTGTCCTGTCCCGCGTAACAAACGCACCCTAAAGGGGGAGTGTATTGGTTGACTACACTCGAACCTACGGGGATTGTATTGGTTCAAGATTTTATTAGACAACTTAGGAAAATAAAAGTCTTGTGTATTGGATTGAGATTTTTTAACGAGTTAGATAAATCTAGTGGTACTTGATCAATACTTTTAAGATCTTTTTAAAAAGTTCATATTGTTTAGACTTTTAAGATTTTTTTTAAAAGTTCATATTGTCTTGTGGTATTTGATTTAGACTTTCAATGGATAACAAATTATCTGGTTGTATTGGATTGAGATCAAGATTTTTAGGATTTCATAACAAAATGGATTTTTCAGACTTTTTAGTGATTTGTATAAATAGCTTGAACCCAAAATTGTCTTGTCATCTCTCTCAATACTTTCCAGACTTTTCTTTCTCACTCAAAATCATCTTCAGCTTCTCTCTTGCTTCACTCTTTTTGGTTTCTGGGTTGTTGTCAAAACGAATTCTAAAGACATTTCCTTTTGTTCCAAAATTATCTTTTTATCTTTTTATCTTTTAGCAATCATATTCTAAAGACACTCCATTTTTTCAAAATAAAATTTCCAAAGACACTCCAATTTTATTTTAATATTATCAATTATTATTTTTGAATTTTAATTTTAATTTTAACATATAACAAAAAAAAATTAACAGTTCAAAAAGATATATGCATTATTTAATTTATTTAAGTACATACGACAAAAGTGATAGACTCTTGACGATCAGTTGAAAAATGTGTTGAGCAGAGCATTCATATAATATATATATATATATATATATATATATATATATATATAAACTAATGATATGAAGAAGATACCAAGTTGACAACATCGTGAGCAGCAAGTGCTAAGATATCAGCGATGGAGACAACAACAGGGCACAAGGCTTCTAGTTGTGTTTTAGCATCATCGACACTTCTAAAACTTGGGGAGAAAATTGAATACTACAATCGAATCTTGAAAGTCCGTATTTTTAAAAGTCTAAAAAATCTTAAAATAAAATCTAGATAATCATAATAGTCTATTAAATAAAGTCCAAAGACTCTTTTAGAATCTTAAAAGTCTAGTCCATATAATCCTAATAATCCTAAAAATATAATCCTAACAATCCTAATAATAATAATAGTCTTGTAAATCCATAAAATCATTGCACCCCAAAATTGCCTATTAAAATCTTAATCCAATACAGCCCCATGAATTTCTTCAACCTTTTATGCTGGTGTTGGTCTTGACTCTTGGTGGAAGGTGAGTACACAGACAGATTCAGACTGTGGTAATGAATTTCTTCAACCTTTTATGCTGGTGTTGGTCTTGACTCTTGGTGGAAGGTGAGTACACAGACAGATTCAGACTGTGGTATTGACTATTGGTAAAAGATGAGTAGACAGACTCAGATTGAGATTGTTACGGAAAAATGGTCAATCACATATACTATATCGCAGCAGCGGAACAAATACAAACATTTTCCCTCTTTGTGCAATTAAGTAGGAAATCCAAACCAAGCAACTATGCAATTTATTATTATTATTATTATTATTTTTGAAGAGAAGCAACTATGCGATTAAAACGCAACAAACACCACAACAAGCACCTAAAAAAATAAACAGTAAAACAAGACACCAGATTGACCGTTCACGTTGTTCGGTATAAGCCTACACCCACAGGATGTTAATCTAGCAAAAACTTCTACTGATAAAGCAATGGGTGACACCGGTTCTTCTCCAAATGAGCCTGAGGCTAACAATAAACTCCTCACTAAAATAAGTGGATAAAACAGTAAAATAACATCAAATTGATAAGTTTGGATCTCACCTAATGGAAGCAAAACAAGAGAGGAATCAACGATCAGATCGATGTCAACACCATATATAAATTTCGTAGAGATCGGATGAAGAGCAACGGTCTGATTTGTGGAAACTCGGAGTCACACAAACCCCATTCTTTCTTCTCCACACACACTCTCTCTCTCTTCTTCATCTCAGCTACACATCCTCACACAGTGACAAGAAGTTTTGTCTTTTAACTTGTTTTTCTTTACTTGGTGACCAGGTACGTTGTAATACATGGAATGCTTGGTGGCCACTAGTTTGGGAGAGACCCACACAACAAATCTCTCATTCACTCTCATAGTGAGTGGGGCTCCCTCATACCTGCAATATCTCTACAAACCGTAAGTTTTTCTTTGGGAAGTGCATTTGTCATCATATCCGATCCATTTCCATCGGTAGGGATTTTCTCAATCTCCAACAACTTCATCTACAACACATCTCGAATCCAATGATATCTAATATCAATATGTTTAGATCGAGAATGAAAAGTAGAGTTCTTACTGAGATGGATAACACTCTGATTGTTACAGTAAAGGGCAAGCTTCTCTTGTTTCTGGCCCAATTCTTGTAGGAACTTCTTCATCCATAAGACTTCTTTGCAACTTTCAGTGATAGCAATATACTCGACCTCAGTAGTGGATAATGCAACACACTTTTACAACTTAGATTGCCATGACACCGCTCCCTTGCATAAGCAATCAAGTACCCTGAAGTGGACTCCTGAATCAATATCACCCGCCATGTCTGCATCTTTGTAACCATCTAACACAAGTTCTCCATTGTGCCTAGATTCTAGAGAAACCGACCGACAACACCAACTGCAAGAGCGACTATCCGGCTTTATGCATACCATAACATACATCAAACTTCCAACTATGGATGCATAAGGCACATCCTTCATTTCTTGCTTTTCTTTCTCACTTGGAGGACATTGTTGACAACTAAGCTTGAAATGACCTACAACTGGAGATGCCATAGATTTTGCATTGCTCATGTTGAAACGCTCCAAAACTCTCTCAATGTACCTCTACTGAGAAAACCTAGAGCTTTTTGTTCTTCTTGCCACGAGTAATCTTCATGCAAAGGATTTTCTTAGCTATACCCAAATCTTTTGACACGCTTTAAAACGGTTCTAAAATATATGAGCATGTTTGTTTATCCGAAAGTACACAGATCGTTTGACTATCGTGTAACAGCAAGTACCGTTCGTTCTCATAAGGAGGTATGGTACCTTTAAGCTAGTTCAAGGTCTTAGAATTTATATACAATCTATTTACACTAATTACATGCAAGAAAAGTAAAATCGCGGTTGTGGTTGAAGAGCTTCGAAAACTAAATCAAACTAACAGCAAGATTCGAAAATTGAAAACAACTAAACTAATTCAAACAAGGATTTGAAAATTCTCAATTAAACTAAATCAAGAGCAAAGCAATTTTAAACTACAATTAAACTACACTAAACCAATTACTTCTAAATTAACCTAAATCCAATTAACTACAAACCATGTAAATAAGAGCTCAACTAAACAAATACATCAACTAATTATATAGATTAATAATATAAATACAACAAAATCCCAACAAGTTCTTAGTTACAAACTTTAATAGAAATCAAGGAGAAAATACAGAGAATGAAACAATCTTGAAGATCTTCAAGAATTCCAACTCTATCTTCAACTCCAAGAGATCCAAGTGTATAGCAAATATGGCTTGGTGAGATAATTGTGTGAGAGAGTGTTTGTGTGTTGGATGTGTCGGAGATTTATTCTAAAACTAAAACTAAAATCTTTAGATCTAAAAAAACTCTATATTGGATCTATGAAAAGTGGTGTATTTTTAGAGTGGGAAATTAGGGATTGAAATAGGCATGAAAAGACAAAAATACCCTTGCTGAAAACAGGAAATCTCCTAGCTCGAATCAAAATCTGCGAGTTGGAACTCGCATTTCGAAGTAGCAGACATCTCTGGAGGAGATCTGCAACCTGGTGCTGCCAGCTAGAACTAGCAGGTGAAGCTTGAAGTTGGCTCAACAATGGTGGAAAGGTGGCAGAGAGAAATAGACGCGCATGAGGCCTGAATATTGGTGGCGAAGTGATCGAAGGGAGACGCGCCGTCGATCTGGGCAGAAAACCACCAGAAACCTGGTATGGAAACGGCCTAGAGCAGGCCGGGTTGAAGTCAGGTCTGAACCGGGTCGGATCGACAGAGTGTCGGGTCGGCTGGAGGATGAAAACGATGATGGCGTCATTGTGACGTCATGTTGACACAAGCACACAAGCCAGTTTCATTAATGACATGGCGTCTACGCATGTGTTTGGCTAGACAATTACAATATGTATCCCTGATCTCTTTTGTATTCATATAATATTCAATCTGTTTCGGAATACTACATTTAAACCCTTATATCTCTAAAATTACCACAATGCCCCTGAATTCCCCTATTTACCCGAAACACTTATTTACAACATTAAAAACTCCGGTTTTACCTGAGAAACAAACATAAAACGATAGAAAATGGGAACCTAAAATAGGTATAAAATATTGCTATCAAATACCCCCAAATCTATCATTTGCTCATCCTCGGGCAAAACCGAAAAACAAAATAACAAACTAAACAAACACGACTCAAAAATTACAAAATAACAACAAAAATGAAAAACACGAAAAGGTTTGTGAAAAGCCATATAAAAATGAGATATCAAAAGAGTTGTGCATATAGGAGCAACGCATGTGAGAACCGCTGAGTGGAGGATAACCTAAAGTCATTCAAATGAATACAACATATAAAGTAAATCCCACACTTAAAATGGTCTAGCATCAAAGACAACACACCCAAATGATTTGGATGTAATTCGCCTGGACTCTAATCTCACTGGATTTCACTCGATTTTTCTCTCAGAATCCTAGGCTCACTCTCTATCAAACACATGTGATTTGGAAGTTATGTAATTGGCAATCAAATATATAACGCATGTGAGTATTTTCAAAATAAATCACACTTTAAGTGAATTGATCTCATGAAGGAATTGAATGCCATGAACGTGGTAGAGCATATTAAAAATTCATATTCCCGAAATAGACTTCCTAAAAGATCAATTGGACTCTTCCCTAATATAATTGGCCAAGGGTGATTTATGGTGATGGAATGGTAGGAATTAGACATGGAAAGCTACTAATCAAGCCAAGGTGTTTATACAATAAACTTTACAATACTATGCTCTCAATAATTTACTCATTTTAAAACAAGCGTCTAGGCTACAACTTCAATTTGCACTTGTGCTAATTGGTTACTATAGTTTTGAGTAATATGCATTGAAGTACAAAGGCTTTATGTGTTTTACTTTTAACAATTAATTTTTTAAAGCCTTTCTTTTAGCACAATCATAAAAGATGCCTAAGTGCACGATTTTACAATTTTGAGAGCTTTTACAATTGAATTCTTCTAGTTTGTACACCTTGACAAAATTAATAACTATGGTAAGGCTAAGTGTTTAGGTTAGTGGTTTGTGATGGTGATGGTGATATGGGTAGGTTTATGTGTGTAGGTAAGTGTTTTGGCCGTGTTTGCAATGAAGCATACATAAAGGAAACCAGTCGTGTTTAGGCAATTTGATCGTGAAACACTAACAAGACCCTAATATCATCTCTATAAGTTCGTCTACCATAGGAATACAAATTCAAACATGTTGTCCATAATTTATGAGTATTCTATGGAAAACAATGCAAGTAATGCAATGAGATCACAATGAAAAACATATTCGAAGAGTGTTTAAGAATAGCAACATAATTTACCCTCAGAAATGAACGCTAAGGCACAAAAATCTTACATGTGTAGTCTCCACTATTAATCCTAACATTCGAGCACGGAGTATCGTCTACTTAGACACTAAGAGAAAGGGACTAAACTCACATCATACGGAAAAAAATTCCTTGACTGAAAAGAAGTTAGCCAAGACTCAGCAATTAACACATGCGAAAGACTTCTTAACGGTACAATTCAAAACATCTCATTCAAACAATTTGTTCAAAGATAGCTCAATTGGTAAAAATTTTAAATTTTGACAAAAACACAATATTCACAACACATATATCACATACATCACAAAAACAACACAACAATGTCCACACCCCCAAACCTAAAACTTGACATTGTCCTCAATGTTGAAAAATTTAAGAACATGGACAAAGAGTTCATCGGTTTGAAAATCCGGGCACAAAACATACTAACACTTATATACAAACCTAAACACTAATCACAACATAAACAATTTCCACACCCTTAAGCACAAGTTCTAGCAATCCAAAAGAATATACAAATAATAATACAACCATATAGTCACATTTCTCACAATTTAGAAGTATTAAATCTAGGCACAATCTTTCCCAATTGCCATATAATGTAAATCAATTTAGCTTAGGGTTAGATGATTTTACCTCGTTCGAACACGTATCACTAACCTGGGAAATTGCCTTTGCAAGCTGCGTTGCGACTTCGAATCGATTTCTATGACTTCCTTCTAGCAGAACAATGTCGGTAACTTCTGTGAGTTTTTTTCTGCGATTTTCTTCTTGCCAGTTTGATCTCCCATTTCAATTCTAGTAGGTTCTGCGACTTTCATCTGCGACTTCCTTCTAGCAGAACACTATCGGTAACTTTTGCGAGTTTTTTTCTGTGAGTTTCTTCTCGCCGTTTGATCTCGCATATCAATTCCAGTAGGTTCTGCAACTTTCATCTGTGACTTTCATCTCGCAGAATACTGTCGGTGACTTCTACGAGTTTGTTCTGCGACTTCTTTCTCATAGGTTCTAGTCGCAGATCTTGAAAATGGTTGCATTGAGGCCAAAAATGTCTTGGTCTTTGGATATCTTCCCTTTAACCTGCACATACAAAAATTCACACCAAAAACACTTCAAGCACATGCTTGTATTCAAAAATTAGCAAGTAAATTAAAATAACATATTACCTAATCTAAACAATTATTGGAGTTGCATTTAGAGATGCACATTTGGGGAATGAGGATGGATATAGGCCCCCCCTATCCCCATCCCCACTTCCTAAACCCTTCCCCCATCCCCTCACCCCTATTTCCCCATTTAGGGAAATGGGGATGGGGAATTTTGGGGGAGGTATATCCATCCTCAACCCCAGTTCCTCGTTTTTCCCGTTTTCTCCATTTTCCCCGTTTTCCCATTTTCCCCCATTTCCCCGTTTCCCCGTTTCCCGTTTGATTAAAAATTAAAAATTAAAAAAAAAATATTTCATTACAAATACAAACTAAAATCCATTAGTGTATTACAAATACATAATAAAATCATAAAGTGTTACATAATATATTTATTTATTTATTTATATATGTTTTGGGGGAAATGGGGATGGGGGAGGTCACCCCATCCCCATCCCCATTTCAATATATTTATGGGGGAAATGGGGAAATGGGGATGGGGGACCTCCCCCCATCCAAATCCCCATTTCAATTTGGGGATGAAAATCATCCCCATTCCCCATTTCCCCCCTAAAATAATTTCCCTAAAAAAATTTCTCCAAATGGGGATAGGGACGTGGGGATTTGGGGATCCGGGGGAAAATGTGCATATCTAGTTGCATTACATAATTTGAACATAAATCATAATATATATATATATATATATATATATATATATATGTCTATATGATAATAAAAAATAGCATAATGTGAAAAGTATCATGCATCTTATAATAAAAGATGTCGATT
Source organism: Dipteronia sinensis (assembly GCA_033220585.1). Lineage (NCBI taxonomy): Eukaryota > Viridiplantae > Streptophyta > Magnoliopsida > Sapindales > Sapindaceae > Dipteronia > Dipteronia sinensis. The sequence continues at coordinate 33,026,406 of CM065645.1, forward strand.
TACAAGGTAAGTTGATTGGAATTTATTTACAATAATATATCAGTTTCGTTGGGACCAATGTTCCTATATGCTTATACATGCTGACTCAGTTGTAGCTATGTAGATGAGGTCGAGTGACTTAGTAACAGGTGAATATACAATTGTGCTGTGCTTTCGAGTCAATAGCGTGTATCAAGCACCCCCTACACTAGCTCGTTTTTATGGCTTTGCAACAAAGGGACCTTCTGTGCAGGTGGTGATTCCAGGTGGTAATCTTCAACCATCTCTTCTTTTGCTTTTCCCCACATCAGAGTGTAAAACCCCAGAGATATTATTGTTGCTCCAACAACACTGCATATATATTGCAAGAGAAAGATCAACACCATTTGAAACTCAGCTTTTGTATAAATGCTTGCATTAACCGGAGGAGAATCAGAATGATTATAGAGATCATTTAGAGATTTATACCTTCCAAGATTGAGTGTGTCACCCAGGAACATTACACCCATGGCAACTGCAATGACAATCGACAAGGGTTTGAACATTGCTACGTAAACAGGCCCCTTCACGCGTAATGCCCATGTATGTATTGCATTGTTAATGACTGATCCAAACAGCCCCTACACACAAAAACACCAACAATAAGAGATTACAACTACTACTATGTTGCTCTTCTTCAACTAGCTAAATGTTCTCTTACTGCACAGAGAATGGATGCCAATGCTATATCTGATCTCAGTCTCCAGGCACTTGAATCCCTTTCTGTCATTGACCCTACAATTGCAGCCAAGAAGCACACACATATATTGTAGATGTAGACAACGGTTAATTCTGCCGGGTACTCCTTCATTATTTGTGCCTGTAAAAACATTATGTTAAAAATAATTAATTCTTCAAGTTATATTAGATACAATAAAACACATTTTGAATACAAAATGAAATTTGGATTCAGAAAGTAGTATACCAACACTATGTACCAGAGTGACACCAAAATAGACTGAACTGTGAGTAAGAGTCCACCAGTGACCCAGTTACTTGAGATTGATGATTGCAGAGGTTGATCAAGAGAAATTGATGGTGATGATGAAACTATGATGATGGGTGGGCCCTTGTAGAGAGTTACTACAATTGCACCTCCTATAGATACAATGGTACCCAAGAATTTAGCCTGACTGCTTGCTTTTGTGAAACAAAATTTTTCCATCCTAATTTTGATGCCAACACAGAAAAAAAAATGGTTTTTAAACAAAAACAGAGGTAATATTAACAGTAATAATAATAAAAAGATGAGAAAATAAAACAAGTGAAGGAAAGGAAACCTGAAAAGGATGGCTAGAATGAAGGTAAAAGCTGGTGTGAGGTTGCTGATAGCTGAAGCTAGTATTGGAGAGCTGCAATTTATGCCTTTATAAGCCATAATCTGTGATGTAACCCTGCTCCAATATTTACTAAAATAATGTTATTCTTGACACCAATTACAAATTAAATAACACTCACTTGATGATTTATTAAAAAAACTTGTCATTGTTGAAATGTGTTAGAATTGAAGCCTTTTACCCTGTGAGACCAAGAAGAACAATTTTACATAGAATGGAGAAGGTGAGAGGAGGAACCACTCTTGATCTGCATATAAATAAACATAAAACAATAACAATATCAAATGATGATGACGACGACGATGATGAATTCTGAGATGAATTGAAAGATGACCTGAGAGAGAAGAAAGGAGCAGGAAGGAGAAGAAGAGCAGCAACAGCATAATCATAGAACATAAAAACATGGTAACTCATGCCCCTTAAAGTGGCTGCTTTGAACAGTGTGTGTATTCCCACGGTTGCGCATTCCATTGCCATCATCGCTGTGAATGGCACCACTTCCCTCTTCAAGTAACCTCCTCCTGCCATCTCTCTCTCTCTCTCTGTTGATGGACTTTGCTTGAATTTCGTAAACAATCCTGTTAGTTTATGTAATTAATTAATTAATACACATTTTAGTAAGGACTAAATGACGAGCGTAGGTGCAACCAAACCACCAATAGTTCATCATTGATATAGATGAATGAGAGGACCAATAATTCTTCATTTTTTTATTATTATCAATTTAGTCATTAACTTTAGGTGAAACATCAATTTTTTGAACATTTACGGCCTGTTCGTTTAAGTTTTAAATAGGCGTTTTCGTGTTTTAGAGATAAAAACAAAATGTTAAAAAACGCTTTCGGTGTTATTTTGTATTTAAGATTTTTAAAAACCAAAAAAACTGTACTCTTTTCAAATGAGAACTGCTGTTCTCACTTTACTTCACCATTCCACAAGTCAGTATTTGTGTCCTTTTATTTCTTTTTCGCTTTCTATTCTTCTTCTTCTACTCTTTGTTCATTATTCTCCTTCAGGTCATTCTTTATTCTTCGAGTGCTTCGTTTTCTTCTTTCTTCTACGATAATCTCTATATTTTGATTTTTTTTTTTTTATTAATCTCTGTTAGAAGTTGAAACTGATGTTCAGAGAGAGAAGTGATTGGAGAGTAGAAGCTGAACAAAAGTAGTTGAGTCAGGGACTGACACATCTGCAGATTAGGTGGGCCCATACTCCATTTTAAAATTTTTTTTAAATTGATTTTTTATATATATATAATTTTTTTATTTTCCGTTCGAACCGATAAAAAGATATATCAGTGTTTTATATTCGGACCATTAGATTTAAAAGATGCGTATACAGTCAAGTCAAAGCATTTATATCCGTTGAACATTTAGGAAACTAATATAACTTATATCGGTTCAAATTGGCGATAGAAAAATTATATATATATATATATATATATATATATATATATATATATATCAAAGGGGTAATATCACTAAAGTCCTTATATTTTCATAAATTGTCATATTTTTAAACGTTTTTACCATATTAGTCAATTTAGTCCCATGTTTTTTCAAAATACATCACTTTAGTCCATTTGACCAGACAACTAACAATCAACCATAACAGAATGTGCAATTTTACCTTATTTAATCAAGATAAAATATCAGTTTTACCCTTCAACTTTTTTAGTTTTTACACTTTTACATATAAATTGATTGTCCAAAATGTCATTATAAAATATTATTTACCGAATTTATCCTCAATTATATTTTTTATTACAAAAAAACCACCAATACATTTATGTCAGTTGCTCAATGGTAATTAAATTGTATATAAAATCGGTTGTAAAATATATTCTTTTATACCTCCATTTTCACTTTTCTTTCCTATATCAAGTTCAAAATCTGGCGAGAAATCTTTTTTTTTTTCTTTCTAATTTTCCTTTGTATTCCACTAACATATTTGAAGTGTATAGCTTCATCACGATCTGGGTTGTCATATGCAGTCTTCTTTTCTTTCATTTTCACTATTCTGATTACAAATTAAGTCAAAATAGAAATCAATTTTTTATTGGTATCATTAATTTATATTCTACCATTACATTTGAAGGCCATGGCTTCATCGAGCTCCACCGGTGAAAACGCTTGTTGGATTACAATGAAAAATAAGAATCGCAACTATAACAAGAAGGCATTAATGAGGATCTCTGAGAAAGCAAGAATCCTAGGACTATTGAAAAAAAAACATGTATCGCCACATCGACCAGTAGCCTTAGAATATGGGTTTGCATTGGCAACACCTAAACTAAATAACATGATTCAAAGTATGTGCATGTGTTCCTGTGAATATCTTATAATATATAAGTTAATGAAAATATCTCAAATATTCCACATCATTACAGCATCGATGTCAATCCCCAAAATATTCCTGAAGGCACATGTCCTATGTCATATATATTTTTCAAATTGTAAGCATGTGAATGAGACCACCAAATACTGTAATACAGAAAGCACATTAAATAACCATGAAAAGCATGCAGTTATCCATGCAATATCACAGCAACTCAACCTAATAAGCAAGAAGCCCCTACACAAATTCCTAACTGTCAACTTCCAATGAAATATCCAAAATAATAAAATCCTTTATGACTTGGTAATTAGATAAACTAAGCAAGCAAAATACTTCTAGGTGTCATCAAAGATGGGAGGTGGAACCTATTTGCGAACAAACATCAGAATTACTTCTAGGTGGAGGCATCTGATGTTGGAAAACAGTGCTACTTGGTTGGTTGAGAGGTCGTCCAGAATTGCCACTACCTTGTTTTCTTGTGTGTCCTCTTCCCTACATAATACCATAAAAAAATAGCAATATATAATTAGTGAATGACTATATATAAATATTATATGAAAGTAAAAACAATGCATAAAACTATAAAGTGTGTTGATTCACCTTAGTTTTTTTAGATTGGTTCTTCGACACCGTAGATGGTTGTTGATTAGCCGTGGAACATGTCCTCTTATTGTGCCCATAAGAACCACAAGATTTGCAATGTTTAGTGAATGACTTTGAAGGCACAGGACCTTCATCAGGTTCTCTTCTTCTATTCTTTCTAGGCCTTCCAACAGCGTTACGTCTTTTGGGTGGCTCGGGTGGAGTCCCCTCTGCATCAGGCCACATGGAGGGATCGGGTATTGAATTAATTGATCCTTCATAAGTCAACTTAAATGCCTCCTTTGAATAATACCAATGAATATAATCATGTGTGTATTGCCTGCGATAATCAATGACAGCTGCTGTATGTGCACAAGGAAATCCACTAATTTGCCATTGACCACAATCACATGACATTTCAGAAAGGTTAACAAGACATCTCTTTCCAAATGAATCAACAGTCTCATGATATTCCCCTCTACCATGGTACACAATTAGTTTTCTACCATCATCCACTGCTTTATTCAACCTTTTCCTTGAGTACGTTGAGATGGTATCATTCATTTTCTCTGCTTCATCCCACTTTTCAGAAAATCTCACCATGACCTTTCTCCTTAAACACTCCATCAATGTCAAAATAGGCTTATCTCTGTCATCCTTAATCCAACTTTCTTCTTGGCATGAAAGTTTGCAGAAATATGCCGAAAACAATACCTATTACCTGCAGTGGGCCACTCATTTTTTATGGCTGCCAACACTCCTTTTTGACGATCAGTCATAAAACATATAGCCTTTTGCGTGTTCCATTGTAATGCTTCGCGAAAAAAACTCCAACTATCAGTATTTTCAGACTCAACAACACAGTACGCTAGTGGAAATATCCCATTATCGGCATCCATCGCACATGCGGACAGTAACACACCTCCATATTCACTTGACAAGTGACAACCATCTTAACCAATTAAGGGTCTGCAACCTTTTACAAATCCAGTTTGCATTGCACGAAAACTTACAAAAAACTCTCAAATTTTGGACTATCCTCTACATCAGTATTGACATGAACCTTAGCCATACTACCTGGATTCATCTTAATCAATATGTTCCCATATTTCCTAATTTGAGCATATGAATTTTCATGGTCAGCCCTTAAAGTTTTCAACACTTTTTTCTTAGCCCTATAAACACTCTGTGAACTACACTCCACCCCAAATTTGTCATGCAACTCATTTTTCAAACTCTTAGCAGAAATAGTAGGATTTGAGTTGATAGATTTACCAGCAACAACAGCTATCCAAGGGGATATAGCTTCTTTATTCTTTTTTCCTCTTCTACATTGTATATGCCCCCCAAAAATGCTTCTGATTATAAAAGATCTCCCATCTGGCAAAGAAGAAACATGTATTCTCCAATCACAAGTGTCATTAAAACACTTAGCAGTGTACCGGCATTGATCGTTCTTCAGCCTGTTCAATTCAAATCCTTCTTGAATTGCATACCCCCTTACAACATCCCTGGCCATCTGAGCGTTGCGAAAAACTTGACCCTCACTAAGTGAAATGGACCCATCTAGATTAGGCTTCCATTCATGCTTAACACAATAGTGAACCATTCTAGTTGCACCATTCTCTTCATCAGATGAATGATAGCCACCAATTTCATTAGGATCACAGCGTAGAGACCCACTACCATCCACATCCATTGAATCTTCTGCCTCTACAATGCTATCAAAAAGACTAACATCTGAATCATCATTCGACTCCAAATCAGGATGGTATTCGAAGTCGGGTTCAATATCAAAGTCAACCAACACTACACTTGAACTCTGAGTTGTGTTTGGTTGGGTCTCAGTGTTTGAATTGGGAGTCTGGCCAACAAGATTTGGGTTAGGTGGTTTAAAGGCATATGGTATGACATCAATATTGAATTCAATATTGTCCAAGTTACGCTTGTCATATTCTTGAAGCACTGCCAGCAAATCAGCATCTGTCTCAAGTACATATCGTTGTATTGACCACGGAAAAATAATAGACAACTTTAGAATGTCAGACTCTTTAATAAAGTCTCCTTCAAAAGCCTTTTTAGCGTCATTTATGATGCTAACAACGCTGAACTCGTCTGCTTCCACAATACCAAAATCACAAACTTTGTCATCAATTTTTACGCTAACGGAAAATGGAAGCATTCTGCGAAACCAAATAAAGGAATGTGAGATTTACCCAAAACCAAATTTAAGCACCTAAAGAAAGAAAACGAAAACACGTAAAGAAAAAAACCTAAAATAAATATGGATTCAAGGAATGTGAGATTTACAATATTTTAAGCTTTAAATCTTTAATACAAGCTGTTATATATACTATACAAACATGCAAGTATCTGTCATCAATGATTGGAAAGATCAGTATTTAAAGGGTAGCAACCATGTTTACAAATGCAACTCACAAAACAATCAAATAGCTCGTAGCTCGATTGAAATGGGAATCTTGGGATAACCAAGGCAATGGCTTCTTCTGGTTTCTATTGTGATATTTTTGTTTGTAGCCACCGTTGTGGAAGACTATAAGCCACATGCCTCAACATAAAAACTCAAAAAAAAAAATTATAATCTTACCTCTGATTTGTGCTTGAGTGAAGCTTCTTGGATTAGAGAACACCGTCGAACTGAGTGAAGCTTGTTGGAGTGGAGACTAGAAATAAAATATTTGGAGAAGGAGAAGACCACTCTCAAACAGATTGAGAGACAAAAATTTGGGGATATTTGGGACAACTCTCAAAAAGCTTTCTATTGTCTTTTAAAATTAATTTGTCAGATCCCTCTGGTTTGTCTTTTCAAATTTTCTTTTTTATCTTTTCAAATTTGTTATTATATTTTCTACGACACATGTCAGAAAACTTTTTAATTAATGTGCATATGTCAGAAATTTGAAATTTAATGCATTAAGGACTAAAATACCCTTAGATCTGTTATCTTTGTCTAACGAAAGGACTAAAGTGATGTATTTAAAAAATATAAGGGATTAAAGTGACTAATATGGAAAAGACGTTTAAAAAGATGACAATTCATGAAAAAGTAGGGATTTTAGTGATATTACTCCTATATCAAATGATACATTTTAAAACATAACATAAGTCAACACAAATGGTAGAGTTTTCCCAATTCATCCATGATAGTGAAGGATTCAATTATCACTCTAATAAAACAAATATTTTTTCTATTATCATTTTTATTTTATATTCTTTTCCAATTTCCTTTCTTAAATTTTCGTCTTCTTTTATAACAAAATAATTCATTTTCTTTTTTTCATCATTGTCAAATTCTTAGCTACCATTAATTTGTGGTTTACTTAATTTAATTTTATTATATAGTAAATTATCTATTATTATTTTGAATTTTTCTTATTTCTAATATTTTTAAATTGACATACCTAACATATCCAATCAATAAACTCTAAAATCTCAAATTTTAATTTATTGTATGAAAATATTTCATCTATTATTATGATTCATTTCATTTTATCCTTTATATTTTTCTTTATGTTATTATTTTAATTTATTTAAAATCAATAATTAGAAGAATCAAAATTTCAAAAAACATATCTAGTAATATTTATTAATCAATTATTTTTTATAAATATAAAGTGAATTTATTATAAAAAAAATTATTATAAAAATAATATATTTTTTCAAGAATAAATATTTTAATTTTTTGATTGTTCATGTTTTTTTTTCTTGTTATTATTTCTTAATTTTAATATTTTATTTCTTGTTTTTAGTTTTTTTGAATGTAAGATTATTTAGTTCATCTCGAATAAGTGTTATATTTTTTATATAAAAATCTCATTTTATCATGATTTTAAATTTTTATTATTTTTATTTATTTTTTTTATATAATTATTATTTTGTTCAAGTGCTCTACCCAGTTAAGATTTTTAGATCCATCAGTGAGTTGAGTTAGATATATATTTTTCGAATCTCAGAGAAAATAGTCAAATATTAGCCATTTGGATGTGCTTTGATTAAAGAGTTTATGTACTTTTATGTGTTATGTTTGTTTTATATTAAGCTTTTTGGTTTTTTATATATATATATATATATATATATATATATATATATATATAATAAGCTTTATAGAAATGGCATCCTCTTCATCTGGTAAGGTGTTATTTCTTCAACAGCCACTTGAAATCTGGAGTCTCCATCACAAGATCGAAACCCAACCCTTTAGATGTGTGTAGAGTGGGGTGAAGAAAATGGAGCTGGAATGGTTCTGGGTGTTGGACTGGTGCTTTGAACGGTGAGAGGGATATATTGGTGCTTTAATTTGATCGGTGAGAATAAGAACAATTCTTTAGATGGGTGATGGGTAAGGTTGAAGAAGATGGACCAGATGGACCAGTTGTTGGAACTGACTACTGACTACTGACTACTGAGTGCTTTGATTGGTGAGAGGGATATTTGTATTTTTTTAATCTTTAATTAACTATTTTAATTAATTTAATTTATAGTTTTTAAATCTATTCATTAATAACATTAAACAAAATCATGATATTTTTTTTTATCACGAATGCATGATTAAGGTACATATATAAAAAGTATGGTTATTGTTATCCTAATATACTAGGTGTTATACTTATAATAATTGTTTTTTTAGTTAGAATCATGACATTATATTTTATTATTATTGTTGTTATGATTTTTTTTATATTATTTCTAATAAACTCTAATTTACCAAAAAAAAAAATTATGAAAGATAAATTGAATTAAACCTCATAAAAAGTTTGGTTATATTATTATAGGCAGTTGGAAATGATTTTGAAAATATTCTACCAGACATGTTTTCACTGTTTTCCTATTTTCAATTCTTATTACTAGACGCGTTTTTTTATGTTTTCATTCTCCGAGTATCGTTTTCAACAATTGCTATCAGACGCGTTTTCGAATCCAAAAAATATAAAAATCAATTTTTCGAAAACAAATGAAAATGAGAAAACAAAAACAAAAACGTTACCGAACGGCTCCTTAGGTCCCGTGATCATTACTTTTAAAAAATATATTATTAGTGTTTTTTTTTTTTGAAATATTACAATAATTCAAGATTTGGACGTGGGGAACAGACTTGAATTACAATCTCTTGGTGTATGTGTGAGGGGTATACCACTGAACCAACCTTATTTCGTCTAAAAATACATCAAATTGATCATTTGATAGAGATTATTAGATGGATGAGGTAATTTGATAACATTGATACAGGTGTGGCCTCCTGGGATGCCAATAATACAGGCCAATAAAATTTTGTAATATTTTTATTAACCACTTGGCTTGGGCTTGGGCTTTAGGGCTATAGTATCTTTTTTTATTCGAAAGAAGGCCTATAGTATTTTTAAAAAGAGGTATATATAATCATCTGCTCCTCACTTCTTCGGTGTCCATTAACACCATAAAGTCGATTGCTCAATTATTAATATTTTTTTTAAATATTACAATAATTTATAATTTAGAGGAAATGGACAGACTGGAACTTATAACTTCTTGATGTAGGTGTGATGGGTAAACTATCAGACCAACCTCATCTTGCCATTCGGCTACTTCTTCCTAGTCAATATCTTTTTTTCTTAATCAATTTTTCATTTGTTCATGTGTTTCATCATAACTATATTATAGCCAATGTGCACCAACGATATTTCTCTTTATGTGTGTGCATGTGATTAACTTTTATTTAAGGAATATTCCAATTTTAGTCCCTCTGGTTTGATGTAATCTGGAATTTAATCCCTCTAGTTTGAGTATTGTTTTTTCAGTCCACTAGTTCACTGGCAATTTGTTTTTTAGTCCCTACCTTCTAATTCAATTAGGGTTTTTTTTTATAATTTCGTCAGATCAACGAGATTAAGACAGTAATTCAACGTCAGAGTTTCTAGAAGCCTGTCTGATGAAATGGCATAATGGTAGTTTTGAAATTAATTAAACAGAAAATGAAAAAACTAAATAAAACTAATTAAATTTATAATAAAAAATATATATATATAACTAATTAAAAAAATGAAAAATAATAAATAAAATTTATAATTAAATAAATTTAAAAATAAAACTAATTAAATTTATCTCCCTAAACACCCTCCCCAAACCATTCATCTCTTCACCAACATCATCATCAATCAAACATCCAAACCACCGAATCAACCAAAACCACCCATCTCCAAAGCACCAAAACATCCAAACTCATCAATCAAGCCACCCTTTCCAAACACCTAACAATCAAAACCACTCAAAACCCCTCCACGAAATCAATCCTAGTAGAATATAAGCGACGAGAAGCAACCCAACACCCAACAACGTCCAACAATGTTGACCAGAAACAACGACGACGACGACGACTGGAAGCGCAACGCTAACGGGGTTGTCGATTTAGGTTCGATCTTGTTCCTCTTTCTCTCATCATCCTCCTCGTTTGGTATGAGTTCAATTTGACCGGCGGGTTCCGTTTCGATCTGGGTTTTAGTTGGTGTTAGTGGTGGTTTGGGTCGATTTGGGTTCTGATAGTGGTTGTGATTGATGTTGAATATAGTTGTTGATGATTTGGGTTTCGATCTAGGTGGTGGGTTTGGTGAATGTTCTTTGCTGGGTTTGGTGAATGTTGGTGAATGTTCTTTGCTGGAATGTTAGTGATGTTGGTGGGTTTGGCGAATGTTCTTTGCTGAGTTTGGTGAATGTTGGTGAATGTTAGTGAATATTCTTTTTGGTATAAATGGGTTTGGTTGAATGTGGTTTTTTTTTTTCGGTAGACATCTGGATCTCCACTAAAGAACAGAGTTTGAATTTTATTTTTTATTTTTTATTTTTTATTTGGTGGATCCATATTGGGTCTCCACCTTCTATCTCATCCATCTCATGAGATGGAAGGTGGAGATCTAATCTGGATCTACCAAATTCATTTTTAAAATCTAAATTATTTTTTATTTTAAATTTTTGTTATTTTTAAAAATTTTAAATAATTAGTATAAGGTTAATATTGGAAGGCATCAGAATCTTTTAACTGGTATCACCATTACTCAAGGGAAGTAGGGTCATTTTACCCTCTGCCCATGTCATAAATTGTTTTTTAACGGAAACAGTTACAGAATGACTAAAAATGACAATATTAGAAATTAGTGAACTAAAATAGGAATATCCCTTTATTTAATTAATGGTTCACAAATTTCGAAATTCCTCACTGGCTATTAAATTCAAGGCTCATAGAAGATCAAACCCATTGGTGTATATAAAGATGTCAACAAACTCAAACCTGTGGGGAACTCGCCTCACCCCACCCTATACGAGGTGAGGTTTTACCAATATAAATGGTTTAAAACGGGGCTGAGGTTGGGATTTGTTGTCCCCATCCCAACCATGTCTATTACTTATTTATTAATAATATTAATATTTATTCAATAAAAAATTAAGTTATATTCTTTTAATTAATAAAATAATAGTAATATTAAGATATACGAAATTAACATGATTGTTTTAATTTAATCTAAACCTAAATTTTTTTCAAGTTAAAAATGAATAAGAGAAAGAAAAAAAAAATAATTTCATACAAATTTGGAGTCCGGCGAAGCAAGGGCTAGGCCATCTTCCCCGCCCCGGAAATTTTCGATTCCAAACACAGTCTTCAATAGTCGTGATTGAGACTAAATAATTTTTGTTGGGGTCGGGGTTGAGTTTTGTTGTCCCCATCTCGAACCCACCCTATTGACAAACATAGGTGTGTAAAAGGAAAAACAAATACGGTTTGGGGTTGGGTTTTGTTGTCCCCATCTCGAACCCATCCTATTGACAACCCTAGGTGTGTAAAAGGAAAAACAACTATGGTTACTTAAGATGTTAAGAACGTGGTAGCAAAGGGGGGTATGGTTTCAGCTATTGCGAAGGAAACACATACAATGTTAACTTCTGCGAGTTTTTTTCTGCGATTTTCTTCTCAGCCGTTTGATCTCCCAGATCAATTCTAGTAGGTTCTGTGACTTTCATCTGCGACTTCCTTCTAGCAGAACACTATCGGTAACTTCTGCGAGTTTTTTTCTGTGACTTTCTTCTCGCCGTTTGATCTCGCAGATCAATTCCAGTAGGTTCTACGACTTTCATCTCGCAGAATACTGTCGGTGACTTCTGCGAGTTTGTTCTGCAACTTCCTTCTCGTAGGTTCTGATCACAGATCTTGAAAATGGTTGCATTGAGGCCAAAAATGCCTTGGTCTTTGGATATCTTGCCTTTAACCTGCACATACAAAAATTCACACCAAAAACACTACAAGTACATGTTTGTATTCAAAAATTAGCAAGTAAATTAAAATAACATATTACCTAATCTAAACAATCATTGGAGTTGCATTTAGAGATGCACATTTGGGGAATGGGGATAGATATAGGTCTCCCCATCCCCATCCCCACTTCCCAAACCCTTCCCCCATCCCCATTTCCCCCAAGGGGGAAATGTGGATGGGGAATTTTGGGGGAGGTATATCCATCCCCAACCCCATTTCCCCCCATTTTCCCGTTTCCCCGTTTCCCGTTTGATTAAAAATTAAAAATTAAAAAAAATATTCCATTACAAATACAAACTAAAATCCATTAGTATATTACAAATACATAATAAAATCATAAAGTGTGCATTACAAATACATAATAAAATCATAAAGTGTTACATAATATATTTATTTAGGGAAAGTATCATTTTACCCCCTGACGTTTGCCCTATTGTTAAGACGAGGACAGAGTTTGGCCATATTGGCCGTTTTCCCCCCTAAAATTAAAGAAACGTTAAAAACGCCCCTTCTGTTACATTTTCCATCCAGTCAATGTAATATTTGCCCCTTTGACCGTTAAATGGGAAGGAAATTATAGATTTACCCCTGAAAGCTGCTTTGATAAATTAATGAATTAAAATAAAAATAAAAACAAAAAACAAAAATAAAAAACACAATTAAAAAAAAGATGGATCTCCACCGTCCATCTCAAAGATGAACGGTGGAATTATTATTATTATTAATTTAATTTATATTTTAAAATTTAAATAAATAATATATATATTTAAAAATAGATAAAATTGAATTCATATTTTTCCATAAAAAATAGATAATAATTTATTTTATATTTTTAAAATTAAATAAATTAAATAGATCATCATCAACATTTTCATCATCCAGAACAAAAACATGAACCATCATCCACAATCAACATCATCTTCTTCACCATCATCCACCATCATCGATTCTTCATCATCATCACCAAACTCCAAACACATAACCCAAACCAAACCCAGATGGCAAACCACACCACCGGTACCACCCAGAACACGATCGACCCAAATCGACCGGAAGTCACGAATTGTCCTCTTGCGACGTCGGTCGGAAGCCGCCACCAAGCCGATTGTGCTCGAACTCACCGGCACGAACAATCTCGGCGACAACGATGACCACCCACGCCTTCTCTCTCTCTCTCTCTCTCTCTCTCTCTCTCTCTTCGTTCTCGTTCTCGATCTCTCTCTCACCAGCGCCGATTGGGGTTCGATTGGGTTTGGGTTTGACAGTGGGTTCTTTGTTTGACAATGCTTTGATGATGTTGTTGTTGATGTTTGGGTACTTCTTGTTGTTGATGATTCAGTTAGAGAGAGAGAGAGAGAGAGAGAGAGAGAGAGAGAGAGAGATTCGAATGGGTGGAGGGTTTGATAGTTTGATTTGGGGCAAAAATATTGCCAGCATGTTTTGGGATGAAGAAATTGATGAAGAAATGGGTGGATTTGTTTTGGCTTTCTGGGTTTGGTCAGGTAAAGAAGAAGAAGAATTGATGGGGTGGATTTTTTTTTGGTTTCTGGGTTTGGTCAGGTAAAGAAGAAGAAGAATTGATGAAGAATTTTTTTTTTAGTTTGTTGTTGATGAATTTAGATTGAAGATATTTGGGAATGATATCTGGGTTTGGTGATGATGGTGAAGAAGATGATGATGATTGTTGGGGATTATTATTAAATATAAAAATAAAAACAAAAAGAGATCTCCACCGTCTATCTCAAAGATGGACGGTGGAGATCAATCTTGTTTTAATTGTTTTTTATTTTAATTGTAAATTGAATTTCAGATGGTCAATGACGTTAGTGCCCTTCCCATTTAACAGTCAATGGTCAAAATGGATGGAAAAGGTAACAGAAGGGGCGTTTTTAACGTTTCTTTAATTTTAGGGGGGGAAACGGCCAATATGGCCAAACTCTGTCCTCATCTTAACAATAGGGCAAACGTCAGGGGGTAAAATGATACTTTCCCATTTATTTATTTATTTATATATGTTTTAGGGGAAATGGGGAAATAGGGATGGGGGAGGTCACACCATCCCCATCCCCATCCCCATTTCAATATATTTATGGGGGAAATGGGGAAATGGGGATGGGGGGACCTCCCCCCATCCCCATCCCCATTTCAATTTGGGAATGAAAATCATCCCCATCCCCATCCCCACCCCATTCTCCCCCCATCCCCATTTCCCCATTTCAATTTGGGAATGAAAATCATCCCCATCCCCATCCCCACCCCATTCCCCATTTCCCCTCAAATTTTTTTTTCCAAATCGGAATAGAGACGTGGGGATTTGAGGATCCGGGAAAAAATGTGCATCTCTAGTTGCATTACATAATTTGAACATAAATCATAATATATATATATATATATATATATATATATATATATATATATATGTCTATATGATAATAAAAAATAGCATAATGTGAAAAGTATCATGCATCTTATAATAAAAGATGTCGATTTACAAGGTAAGTTGATTGGAATTTATTTACAATAATATATCAGTTTCGTTGGGACCAATGTTCCTATATGCTTATACATGCTGACTCAGTTGTAGCTATGTAGATGAGGTCGAGTGACTTAGTAACAGGTGAATATACAATTGTGCTGTGCTTTCGAGTCAATAGCTCGTTTTGCGAAAGGTTTTAATAACATATTTTACTTGTTGTCATAGATCAGATTTCTTGTAGTGCAAGTGAATTTTCTTGATAGGAGCAAAGGATTTGAAGTTGTATAACATAAAAATCTCAGGCTCATTCTCTGATTGTGAATGGATCATATTATATTAGCATCTGGTATGGTTTGATGTGTAATATTAAGCAACTCGCTTGAGCCATGACATGTTAAAGGAGATGCAACTCATGGCACAAACTATATCATTAGGTTTTCTTTATATAGTATATACAATAGCGTGTATCAAGCACCCCCTATCTATTCACCTTTATCAGTCATTTGCGTCTACTTTTGCTCTACACTAGCTCGTTTTTATGGCTTTGCAACAAAGGGACCTTCTGTGCGGGTGGTGATTCCAGGTGATAATCTTCAACCATCTCTTCTTTTGCTTTTCCCCACATCAGAGTGTAAAACCCCAGAGATATTATTGTTGCTCCAACAACACTGCATATATATTGCAAGAGAAAGATCAACACCATTTGAAACTCAGCTTTTGTATAAATGCTTGCATTAACCGGAGGAGAATCAGAATGATTATAGAGATCATTTAGAGATTTGTACCTTCCAAGATTGAGTGTGTCACCCAGGAACATTACACCCATGGCAACTGCAATGACAATCGACAAGGGTTTGAACATTGCTACGTAAACAGGCCCCTTCACGCGTAATGCCCATGTATGTATTGCATTGTTAACGACTGATCCAAACAGCCCCTACACACAAAAACACCAACAATAAGAGATTACAACTACTACTATGTTGCTCTTCTTCAACTAGCTAAATGTTCTCTTACTGCACAGAGAATGGATGCCAATGCTATATCTGGTCTCAGTCTCCAGGCACTTGAATCCCTTTCTGTAATTGACCCTACAATTGCAGCCAAGAAGCACACACATATATTGTAGATGAAGACAATGGTTAATTCTGCCGGGTACTCCTTCATTATTTGTGCCTGTAAAAACATTATGTTAAAAATAATTAATTCTTCAAGTTATATTAGATACAATACAACACATTTTGAATACAAAATGAAATTTTGATTCAGAAAGTAGTATACCAACACTATGTACCAGAGTGACACCAAAATAGACTGAACTGTGAGTAAGAGTCCACCAGTGACCCAGTTACTTGAGATTGATGATTGCAGAGGTTGATCAAGAGAAATTGATGGTGATGATGAAACTATGATGATGGGTGGGCCCTTGTAGAGAGTTACTACAATTGCACCTCCTATTGATACAATGGTACCCAAGAATTTAGCCTGACTGCTTGCTTTTGTGAAACAAAATTTTTCCATCCTAATTTTGATGCCAACACAGAAAAAAAATGGTTTTTAAACAAAAACAGAGGTAATATTAACAGTAATAATAATAAAAAGATGAGAAAATAAAACAAGTGAAGGAAAGGAAACCTGAAAAGGATGGCTAGAATGAAGGTAAAAGCTGGTGTGAGGTTGCTGATAGCTGAAGCTAGTGTTGGAGAGCTGCAATTTATGCCTTTATAAGCCACAATCTGTGATGTACCCCTGCTCCAATATTTACTAAAATAATGTTATTCTTGACACCAATTACAAATTAAATAACACTCACTTGATGATTTATTAAAAAAACTTGTCATTGTTGAAATGTGTTAGAATTGAAGCCTTTTACCTACCAAGAAGAACAATTTTACGTAGAATGGAGAAGGTGAGAGGAGGAACCACTCTTGATCTGCATATAAATAAACATAAAACAATAACAATATCAAATGATGATGACGATGATGATGATGAATTCTGAGATGAATTGAAAGATGACCTGAGAGAGAAGAAAGGAGCAGGAAGAAGAAGAAGAGCAGCAACAGCATAATCATAGAACATAAAAACATGGTAACTCATGCCCCTCAAAGTGGCTGCTTTGAACAGTGTGTGTATTCCCACGGTTGCGCATTCCATTGCCATCATCGCTGTGAATGGCACCACTTCCCTCTTCAAGTAACCTCCTCGTGCCATCTCTCTCTCTCTCTCTCTGTTGATGGACTTTGCTTGAATTTCGTAAACAATCCTGTTAGTTTATGTAATTAATTAATTAATACACATTTTAGTAAGGACTAAGGGTGCGTTTGTTACGCGGGACAGGACAGAACAAGGTAGGACAACTTGTCCTTGTCCCGCGTTTGGTGCGATTTTAGGGTGGGACTGGGTGGGACAAGATGGGACAAAAATCCCAAAAAACTGTCCCACCCTACACCCTCGGCCAAGTTGTCCATGGCCATGGGACAAGTCTGGAAAAGACTTCTTTGCCCTTGAAACTTTCAAAAAATTACATATATATAAATTAAAATCCTATTTTTTCTCTCCTCTCTCCTCTCTCCTCTTTCTCCTCTCTTCTCTCTTCTCTCTTCTCTCTTCTCACCAACACCAAACCGATCGATGATTTCTCTCCAAACCGCCGCAACGACGCCGACGACGGGAAGCGACGACGACGACGACGATCGGAAGCGACGACGAAGACGACGATCGGAAGCGACGACGACGACGCTCGCGTTGACCAGAAGCGACGACGACTACCGGAAGCGACGACGACGACCGGAAGCGCGATGACGACGACGACCGGAAGCGCGACGACGACGACGACGACGACGACGACCGGAAGCGCGATTGACGACGACCAGATCTATCTCTCTTCTTCTTCTTCTTTCTCGGCTTCGGGGTGGTTGATGGTGGTGGTGAGATTGATTGATGGTGGTGGTTGGCAGCACGATTGATTGATGGTGGTGGTGAGATTGGTGGTGGTGGTGAGATTGGTGGTGGTGGTGGTGGTTGACAATGTATGGATGTGGGTTTGATAATGAATTAGTTTAATTTTGGGTTGATGATAATGAATGATTTCTGGAAAATCATGAATGATTTCTGGAAAAAACAAAATAGGGTTGATGATAATGAATATTTCTGGAAAATCAGATGATGACGATGATTGTTGTGTAATTTTTATTTTTTTTTCAAATTTTTTTCCAGAAGTTTTGATTTGTTTTCAATTTTTTTTTCCAGAATTTTGGATGAAATCTGATTTTTTTATTGTTGGGTTTTTTGATTTGTTTTGTTTTTTGATTTGAAGATATCTGATTTTCCAGAAGCGACGACGACTACCGGAAGCGACGACGACTACCGGAAGCGACGACGACGACCGGAAGCGCGATGACGACGACGACCGGAAGCGCGACGACGACGACGACGACGACGACGACCGGAAGCGCGATTGACGACGACCAGATCTATCTCTCTTCTTCTTCTTCTTTCTCGGCTTCGGGGTGGTTGATGGTGGTGGTGAGATTGATTGATGGTGGTGGTTGGCAGCACGATTGATTGATGGTGGTGGTGAGATTGGTGGTGGTGGTGAGATTGGTGGTGGTGGTGGTGGTTGACAATGTATGGATGTGGGTTTGATAATGAATTAGTTTAATTTTGGGTTGATGATAATGAATGATTTCTGGAAAATCATGAATGATTTCTGGAAAAAACAAAATAGGGTTGATGATAATGAATATTTCTGGAAAATCAGATGATGACGATGATTGTTGTGTAATTTTTATTTTTTTTTCAAATTTTTTTCCAGAAGTTTTGATTTGTTTTCAATTTTTTTTTCCAGAATTTTGGATGAAATCTGATTTTTTTATTGTTGGGTTTTTTGATTTGTTTTGTTTTTTGATTTGAAGATATCTGATTTTCCAGATTTTTTGATGGAATTTCCAGATTTAAGAATAAGAAAAAATGTTTCCAGATTAATTAAAATGTTTCCAGATTTAAGAACAAGAAAAAATGTTTCCAAATTAATTGAATGTTGGTGGAGACCAATCCCAGATTGGATCTACACCGTTCATCAATCATTAATATCTGAAATAATTAATCAATCATGGTGGTGATTGATGGACGGTGGAGATTCAATCTGGAAAATAATAAATATCTGAAAATTTATTAAGTTAATCCCAACTATCCATCTTAAATAATCTTGTAAAATTATTAATTAAAATATTTTTCAATAACAATAAGGGCACTATGGTCATTTAAACCTCTTGTCCCGTCCTGTCCCGTTCTGTTCCAGTCATACCAAACGCATAACAGTACAGTCAACAGTTCTGTCCCAGGCATTCCAAACACAATATGGAACAACTGTCCAGTCCTGTCCAGTCCTGTCCTGTCCTGTCCTGTCCTGTCCCGTCCGCGTACCAAACGCACCCTAAATGACGAGCGTAGGTGCAACCAAACCACCAATAGTTCATCATTGATATAGATGAATGAGAGGACCAATAATTCTTCATTTTTTTACTATTATCAATTTAGTCATTAACTTTAGGTGAAACATCAATTTTTTGAACATTTACGGCCTGTTCGTTTAAGTTTTAAATAGGCGTTTTCGTGTTTTAGAGATAAAAAAAATGTTAAAAAACGCTTTCGGTGTTATTTTGTTATTTAAGATTTTTAAAAACCAAAAAAACTGTTCTCTTTTCAAATGAGAACTGCTGTTCTCACTATACTTCACCTTTCACTCCATTCCACAAGTCAGTATTTGTGTCCGTCTTCTTTTATTTCTTTTTTGCTTTCTATTCTTCTTCTTCTACTCTTTTTTTCATTATTCTTCTTCAGATCATTCTTTATTCTTCGAGTGCTTCGTTTTCTTCTTTCTTCAGAATGTGTGTAATCTACGATAATCTCTATATTTTGATTTTTGTTTTATTAATCTCTGTTAGAAGTTGAAACTGATGTTCAGAGAGAGAAGTGATTGGAGAGTAGAAGCTGAAGAAAAGTAGTTGAGTCAGGGACTGACACATCTGCAGACTAGGTGGGCCCCGTACTCCATTCCAAATTTTTTTAAGAAAATTGATTTTATATATATTATACAGTTTTTTGTTGTTTCTTTTATTCGGACGGCTGATTTTAAAAGATGCTTCGATAAATACATTTATATTCGATGACTTACATTTGAAAAACTAATATATCTTATGTCAGTTCGAACTGACAATAGAAAAATTATATATATATATATATATATATGAAAAAACATAACATAAGTCAACAAAGATAGTAGAGTTTCTCGGATTCATCCATGACAGTGAAGGATTCAATTATCACTCTAATAAAACAAATATTTTTTCTATTATCATTTTTATTTTATATTCTTTTCTGATTCCTTTTTTAAATTTCCGTCTTCTTTTGTAACAAAATAATTTACTCTCTTTTTTTCATCATTGTCAAATTCTTAGCTACCATTAATTTGTGATTTACTTAATTTAATTTTATTATATAGTAAATTATCTACTATTATTTTGAATTTTTCTTATTTCTAATATTTTTAAATTGACATGCCTAACATATCCAATCAAGAAACTCTAAAATCTCAAATTTTAATTTATTGTATGAAAATATTTCATCTATTATTATGATTCATTTCGTTTTATCCTTTATATTTTTCTTTATGTTATTATTTTAATTTATTTAAAATCAATAATTAGAAGAATCAAAATTTCAAAAAACATATCTAGTAATATTTATTAATCAATTATTTTTTATAAATTTAAAGTGAATTCATTATAAATAAATAAAAAATTATTATAAAAATATATATTTTTTCAAAAATAAATATTATAATTTGTCATTGTTCATGTTTTTTTTCTTGTTATTATTTCTTAATTTTAATATTTTGTTTCTTGTTTTTAGTTTTTTTGAATGTAAAATTATTTAGTTCATCTCAAATAAGTGTTATATATTTATTTACTATAATTTTTTTTTATATAAAAAAATTCATTTTATTATAATTTTAAATTTTTATTATTTTTATTATTTTTTTATATAATTATTATTTTGTTCAAGTACCCTACCTAGTTAAGATTTCTAAGTCCATCAGTGAATTGAGTTAGATAGGTATTTTTCGAATCTCAAAATATAGTCAAATATTAGCTATTTGGATATGCTTTGATTAAAGAGTTTATGTACTTTTATGTGTTATGTTTGTTTTATATTAAGCTTTTTGGTTTATATATATATATATATGTTATAAATTAAGTAAAGAAAAACTGAAATAGATGAAGAATAAATGAAGAACAGAAGTGAGTGAGAGAAGAGAGAGAGACGAGATACATGAGAGTGAGAGAAAACTGATATATTGATATCATGTGATCTTTTTCATACAATGCACACATATATATATAGACAAAGAAAGGCAAATGGGGAGGCGGTGAATGATGAAGATATTTGTGTAATATACACAAGAGGAGGGAAGATATTTGTGTAATATTTTGTGTATTGTATACAAGTGGTAAAAACCACTATATTCACAACACTCCCCCTTGGATTTATACCACTTGTATTAATATTCTAAGAAAAACCCAATGAGACAAAATCTTAAAAAAAATGTATACAATGATCTCTCTGGATTTTGTGGTGCTGGACGTTCTCAAAACTATCTCGTTAAAAACCTTGTCAGGAAAACCCAGTGGGATAAAACCTGATCAAAGGGAAAAAGAGTATAGCGTACATATATCCAGAATTTATTGTTTTCTTCAAAACATTTCTCACATTTATACTTTGCTAGGGAAAACCCAGTGGGATAAAAACCTGGGCAAATATATTCATTAATCTATCGGATCAAAGTAATATTTATAGTGATTTTCTGGATCAAAGTAATATATATATATATATATATATATATGATTAGCAAGATCAAAGTAATATTTACAATGATCTTCTTGATCAAGTCAATATATATACGATGATCAACTGGATAAATGTAATATTTATGATGATCTTTATAGATCAAAAGATTTTGGGTGTGCTTAGAGAATTGCCTCATTAAAACCTATATCAGGAAAACCCAGTGGGATAAAAACCTGATTGAAAGGAAAAAGAGTACAATGCACATATTTCCAAATAATGAATATACTTCATCTGATATGCTCCCCCCTGGTGGGATGCTCCCCTTGATGGGACGCTCCCCCTGATAAAAGTTCTTTTGAAGCAATCTTCTAGATTGCTGAACTGAAGCATACTGATGTTTATTTCATAAAATGAAATAACATCATAAATGATTGGAGGGAGTATCAGTAAAGATTTGCTTTATGGAGTAATATCCATATGGAATCTTTTTAGAATCTTTTCAACATATTCTGTTTGATGGACAAGCATTCCATTTAATCTATGCTCGACCTTCAGGTCGAGACAATATATTCTTTCTCATTTCTCTATGAGGACACATGAGTATATCATATGATTATTATATCCTTATCTTTATCAGATATTAACTGAGACGGTTATACCACATCTGTTCATATTGTTTTAATCCATATAAGGATTTTTGTATCTTCATCAAATACATATTACGAGATCTCGATTTATATGCTTCTAGCATTTTGAATCCTTCATGATTTATAAATATCTGCACTGAGTGAATCATATAGATAAATGATTACTACGTCTAGAAGACGTATTTCAAGCCTTTTAAAGGCAGCCAAATTTGTCAACAACGTAATCGTATTCATCAGTAGTGAATACCAAGTTTCTATAAGAAACATCATATTACGAGTCGTGCCTCATATCTCACGATCTCGTTTTTCTCTTTACGTTTCCGTATAAAGATCCATTAGTATCCAACTAGTTTGACATCTCCAGGTGTCCGGAGTACTACTGATCTAAACACTTTTTTTTGGCTTATGAAGTCAATTCTTCTTAAATTGCTTATTTCATCTAGGCCAATCATGCCTTTTATCTACAATCATTTGATATTATGAATATCATAATTATCATTGTATAATCTCAGTAGCGCTACTGTGTATAAAAATACATCATCAATGATTGTTTCCTTATGATTCCACATTTCTCTTATATGACTTATAGAAATTCCCTCAATTTCTATACTTTTGTATCTCTGTTGAGATTTCTTCCATTTCAATGGATTTAGTCATTTCATAAACTCCGTATGATTTAGAGATTTCTTCCATTTCAATGGATTTAGTTATTTCATAAACTCCGTATGATCTATATAATTTCTCTCAATTTCTATACTCTTGTATCTCTGTTGACATATCAGACTCTTATAGAGTTGATTTAGAGAAAGTGGATTTATTCATAACTCGAGTTTTGTTTACTCTTGGGATCCCAATAACAATACCTTTTCAAAAGGATTATAAGTTTATGATATGCATCAGATTATTTATTTGTTGCATTTTTCTCTGATCGTTCTTCAAGAACAATCACCCGGCCGGGGTTTATGAGATAGCAACTGATAAAATCTTGTTACCCATTAATATACCAGGTAACAAATTAATAATCATCTGATGAATAATCATCTGATGATCAATCATCTTTCGTAATTGGGAGATACGAAGATTGAACTGAGACACACATATATATAGAGAACCGAACTGGTGTCTCTATTTTGTATATAAGTAATTTTTTTTATTTACTTTTCTCTTCTGGAGAAACTTTCCCAATTGGGAAATAATCAATATAATAATATGCAGATTGTGCATATAAATATAAATTATCAGAAGTTCAAATGATCTAATAGAAGATTACTCAAAATCAATATTAATCTCAGATTGATATAAAAGTCTTATCTTAGATCATGTCAGATATGCAATAAGGGGATATGCAATACAATCAAATATCTTAAAAGTGAGTAAGTCCCTATATGGAATTTAGTAATTGTACCGAAATAATGAGGTTCTCGGAAATACCTGGAGACGTTTGATAAGTGATTCCCTAATCCATTTTGATCATGACTATATCTGAAAATTGGATGTTGAACATCAATCCCAGCTGCTTTATGGTATTGAGATGTTTGATAATGAACAAACATATGATCATCCCGTAGATGCATCAATTAGAATCATATAATAATGAAAAAGATCATTTAGTGGAGAATATGTCCACATATTTCTCCTTGAATTCTTTGTAAGAATGATGAGAATTCAAAACCAATTTTAGGATAACAGGTTTCTCCTGTGAACATGCAGTACATAAGTACTCATTGGATAAAGAATCTTCTGGTTCTTTAATAGATATCCATAAGTATTTTCAATGATTATACTCATCATTGTAGATCCTTGGTGACCAATACGTTCACGCCAAACACGTAAACATTTTTTGGATCTGGGAATTTTTGATTCATAATACATAACTGAATAAACATCTACACTCTTTATAATAGTGTTTTATAATTCAGATGATAAATCACACATCCTTTCTATAATAAGTTTCCTGCATGAATCATGAGGAGTAATGCATATATATTAAACATCCTCATTACTCATAGTTCCAATATGATATCCATTCCTCCGTATATCTTTAAAACTAATCATATTCCCTTATATTCTGCTTGAATGATATAAAGCATCATTGATACACAATTTAATACCATCTGGTAATAATATCGTGACTCTTTTAAAGCCTTTGATCAGATCTGCTGGATCTGATCTGGTATTAACTTTATATATTTTTAAACTTAGCATATTCTTTTATGTTCTGCTTGAATAATCTCAAGTATCACTGATACATGATTTAGTAATGTTTGATAACAATATCATGGCTCTTCCAGAGCTTTCTATCATATCCGTTGGACCTGATACAATATTAATATTTGCTCATATCAAAATCCAATTCATAAAATATATCGGACTCCGCAGAATTGTATGAGTCGTTGCACTCTAGACAAGACATATATTTTCCTTCTGGGAATTTTATGGACATTATGTGTAAATGCCATTTTATATCTCATCTGAAAAGATAATAATCTTTTCAATAGGTTTATTCTACAAACCTTTTCTCTTGTCATTCACAAACATCCACTCCTGGGTATGTTTTGATATCTCATGAATATAAATATATCCAAATTTACTCTCTTAATACTGCTCCTTCAGGAGTAAATATAAAATAGATAAATTATCCTTTACAATCTCATTATAAGTGATATTAGGTTCTTAAATCCTTTTAGGATACTCACAACATCCTACTGGATGTGTAAATATTTTTTTTTCAATTGAATGATACGTTAGGATCTTAAATCCCTTTTATAATACTCACAACATCCTACTAGATGTGTAGGTCATTCTTTCAAATAAATGATATGTAAATATATCACTTGATATATATGAGATAACTTCATATAACTTCATATTATGAACTGTGTTTGAAACCCGAGGTTCCAAATAATGAAGTATGACATTCATTTATATAACACTGGATCCAGAACTCCATGTTTTCATCGGTTTTCAAAACCGAACCAACTTAAACATTATAATTCCATGAACTTTAAGTTCTGGTTAGTCGGCCTAGCAGATCTCATATATTGTGTATAAATAATATGAATATTTTAACAACTTATTTGGAGACACAGCATAAGCCAGTCCTGAGACACGACATAAGCCAGTCCCGAGACATGGCATAAACCAGTCTCATATATTGCATAAAAATAAATACTGAATATTTAAACAATTTATTTGGAGACACGGCATAAGCCAGTCCTAAAACACGGCATAAGCCAGTCCCGAGACACGGCATAAGCCAGTCCCGAGACACGGCATAAGCCAGTCCCGAGACACGGCATAAGCCAGTCTCATATATTGCATAAAAATAACAGTTTCAGGGTCATAAGATCACCTTAGACACAGCATAAGCCAGTCCAGAGACACAACATAAGCAAGTCTCATATATTACATAAAAATAAATGTCAGAGTCAGAGTTAGAGTCAGAGTTATAGTTATAGTTATAGTTATAGTCAGTATATATAGTTATATATATATATATATATAGGTTCCGTTGACGGCATAGTCATCTTGTACGTTGGGATTTTAAATCATTTTTATGATATTCAGAGCATCCTGCTGGATGTGTATAAAATGGATAAAATATTATTCCCATTTCATTATACATTAGGATCTTAGATTATTTTTATGATGCTTACAAAATCCGACTGGATATGTATATTTCTCTGAATATTGCATCAACCATGTATATAATACTGGATCCAGATCTTCAAGTTCTGGATATTCCATCGTGCCCGAAAACAGAGTTAATAAAGTTTAAATAAATCAAAATAATACTTACAAGCGGAATTAGCTGAAACGGATGGCACGGTTGCGTCCGGAACGGTCGAAATAGCCAGAAACAAGTCCAATTCGGCTGAATACGGGCGAAAATTGCACCTAAACAGACGAAAAAGATTTCTGGCTGATGTGGCGCACCTGGTGCTGATGTGGTGCGCCCAGTGCTGATGTGCCGCGCCTGACACTGACATAGCAGGTGACTGGCACAGACGTGGCATGCATAACGCTGACATGGCGCGCATACCGCTGACAGTGGCGCGACGTGGCACGCCTGATCCTGACGTGGCAGGTTGACATGGCATGACGTGGCGCTGACGTGGCGGTTGACATGGCATGATGTGGCGGATGCTACAGTGTCGTCTTCAACCTTCGAAAATCTGCAGAAAAATTCTAGGGAAAATTTTAGGACGTTGACCGGACTTTGACTGGAGCTAGAGGCTTCGTTAGAGCTCCGTTTGAGACGCGGTTAGCGGCGTCGGAATCGTATTTCGAGAGGAACACAACGGTATCCTCCGAAAAATGATTCGAGAACTTTTAATTTTCTGGGTTCAATTAAATTTCAAAATCAAAACTAAAACAAACACTCAAAAACTCTTTGGAAGTCCTAATCAATATTCGTGCTGATAACGTGTTATAAATTAAGTAAAGAAAAACTGAAATAGATGAAGAATAAATGAAGAACAGAAGTGAGTGAGAGAAGAGAGAGAGACGAGATACATAAGAGTGAGAGAAAACTGATATATTGATATCATGTGATCTTTTTCATACAATGCACACATATATATAGACAAAGAAAGGCAAGTGGGGAGGCGGTGGATGATGAAGATATTTGTGTAATATACACAAGAGGAGGGAAGATATTTGTGTAATATTTTGTGTATTGTATACAAGTGGTAAAAACCACTATATTCACAACAATATATATATATATATATATATATATATTAAGCTTTTATAGAAATGGCATCCTCTTCATCTGGTAAGGTGTTATTTCTTCAACAGCCACTTGAAATCTGGAGTCTCCATCACAAGATCGAAACCCAACCCTTTAGATGTGTGTAGAGTGGGGTGAATAAAATGGAGCTGGAATGGTTCTGTTGGGGATTTGAACAGATGATCGCGGAAGCGTCATGCCTAATATTCGTCCATAACTAATAGCAATTAACGTTAATAGCAGAAAAATAAGATGAGAGAAAATAAACCAATCACAACACAAGATATACGTGGAAAACCCAAATCGGGTAAAAAACCATGGGCCGTCAGGACGACAGAGAAAGTTCCACTATATGATAAATTGTTACAACCATATACTCCAAGATTCTCTCTCATACCTTAACCCCAAACCATTCTCACAACGCTCACAAGATCCTCACCAAGAACCCCCCAATATCCCCTAGGTCTCCCCTGAATATCACCCACGGATCTCTTACTTGATCCACTGATATTCCCTTGGATCCTTCCCCGGATATTCCCTTGGGTCTCTCTCACTCGGATCTCACCACTCTCTGATGTTACATGGTGTTTCTTGACTCCACACAAAATAACCTAATTATAAGGTCTATTTATACTAGCAAAAGGGAGTTTAAGAGAAAAGGAAATCCTACTCCTAAACATACAAGAATTACTTGTTCCACATAAATACTATTTCCTATTTATGACAAGTCTTCTTGTAAAGAGTATTCTTTTTTCTTCAAGCACAAGAACTTCCCAAAAGAATTACTTTCCTTTTCCGCTGAAGATTTCCTTTTCCATGCATGCTTATGATTGACTACGATTCGGGTCACGGTTGCGCACCCGCTTCCTAATCCGTTACAAGTCACCTGAAATGTACCGCATTTCCTTTCGAAATCTGATTCTTCAGTTCTTCTTTGGTCTTCAAATCTCCCTCAAATACCATCTCCAACTTCCAAACGTTATCCCACGTCTCTAGGAAGTTTCACATCAGTTGAGTCTCGTTTGGTTAATATCGGGTTCACTTGAGAATACGAGCCAAAACCTAACAATTCTCCCCATTGGCTTGAATTCTCAAGACCTTTGTCCACAACCACGACTCTCATCACCGAGAATCAACATACCCCACCACAAGGTATAACCACTTAGGAACGAACCATCCTAAGATTTTTTTTTTTCGTGTTCGTTGTTCCGGCACCATGTCGAAATAACCTGCTGAATTGTGGTGCAACTCCTCACGTCAGATTACCAGGGAGTTCGTCAGCCATCGACATCTTTGTCCACCATACACCTTGCATCACTTTCTGACCAATGCCTTGTGCACAATTATGGACCACGAGCAACAACATATCATCTTCCATGGCCAGTGGGGAAAACTGCCAAAAGGATAAACATGTCCTTACATCATCCAACCCAGTGAAAGACCTTTTGTCCTTGCATCACATACTTGGTGAAAGACTTGCTACTAGAACCGGGAGTGCTTTTCCGGATAAGCCCCACACCACCACCAGAGACTTCGAGTGTTCAAATTTTTTTTTAATAATACTCATACAAGAGTTTTTTTTTATCGCCTTATGTAACCCATATTGGATCTCCATGACTTATACCTACCACCACAAGCCAAAATTCTCCTTTATCTCTATTTTTCTTTTCATCAAACCCTACTAAGTTCGAAACCGCTTTCAAAACGTATCTCCATTGCTAAGCCCATATTAGGAAACCATCATCATCATCCCAATACCACCAAGTCCTCCATATGATCTCCCGTAAAGACTTGACACCGCCATCGCCGAACCATATGGCTCTGATACCAATTGTTAGGGATTTGAACAGATGATCGCGGAAGCGTCATGCCTAATATTCGCCCATAACTCATAGCAATTAACGTTAATAGCAGAAAAATAAGATGAGAGAAAATAAACCAATCACAACACAAGATATACGTGGAAAACCCAAATCGGGTAAAAAACCACGGGCCGTCAGGACGACAGAGAAAGTTTCACTATATGATAAATTGTTACAACCATATACTCCAGGATTCTCTCTCACACCTTAACCCTAAACCATTCTCACAACGCTCACAAGATCCTCACCAAGAACCCCCCAATATCCCCTAGGTCTCCCCTGAATATCACCCACGGATCTTTTACTTGATCCATTGATATTCCCTTGGGTCTCTTTTACTCGGATCTCACCACTCTCTGATGTTACATGGTGTTTATTGACTCCACACAAAATAACCTAATTACAAGGTCTATTTATACTAGCAATAGGGAGTTTAAGAGAAGGAAATCATACTCCTAAATATACAAGAATTACTTGTTCCACATAAATACTATTTCCTATTTATGACAAGTCTTCTTGTAAAGAGTATTCCTTTTCCTTCAAGCACAAGAACTTCCCAAAAGAATTACTTTCCTTTTCCGCTGAAGATTTCCTTTTCCACGCATGCTTATGATTGACTACGATACAGGTCACGGTTGCTCACCCGCTTCCTAAACCGTTACAAGTCACCTGAAATGCACAGCGTTTCCTTCTAGAATCCGATTCTTCAATTCTTCTTCGGTCTTCAAATCTCCCTCAAATACCATCTCCAACTTCCAAACATTATCTCACGTCTCCAGGAAGTTTCACATCAGTTGAGTCTCGTTTGGTTAATATCGGGTTCACTTGAGAATACGAGCCAAAACCTAACAGGTTCTGGGTGTTGGGCTGGTGCTTTGAACGGTGAGAGGGATATATTGGTGCTTTAATTTGATCGGTGAGAATAAGAACAATTCTTTAGATGGGTGATGGGTAAGGTTGAAGAAGATGGACCAGATGGACCAGTTGTTGGTACTGACTACTGACTACTGACTACTGACTACTGAGTGCTTTGATTGGTGATAGGGATATTTGTATTTTTTTAATCTTTAATTAACTATTTTAATTAATTTAATTTGATAGTTTTTAAATCTATTCATTAATAACATTAAACAAAATCATGATATTTTTTTATCACGAATGCATGATTAAGGTACATATATAAAAAGTATGGTTATTGTTATCGTAATATACTAGGTGTTATACTTATAACAATTGTTTTTTTAGTCAAAATCAAGACATTATATTTTATTATTATTGTTGTTATGATTTTTTTTATATTATTTCTAATAAACTCTAATTTACCAAAAAAGAATTATGAAAGATAATTGAATTAAACCTCATAAAAAGTTTGGTTATATTATTATAGGCAGTTGAAAATGATTTTGAAAATATTTTACTAGACATGTTTTCACTGTTTTCCTATTTTCAAGTATTATTACCAGACGCGTTTTTTATGTTTTCATTATCCGAGTATCGTTTTCAACAATTGCTATCAGACGCGTTTTCGAATCCAAAAAAATATAAAAATCAATTTTTCGAAAACAAACGAAAACGAGAAAACAAAAACAAAAACGTTACCGAACGGCTCCTTAGGTCCCGTGATCATTACTTTTAAAAAATATATTATTCATGTTTTTTTTTTGAAATATTACAATAATTCAAGATTTGGATGTGGTGAACAGACTTAAATCACAATCTCTTGGTGTATGTGTGAGGGGCATACCACTGAACCAACCTCATTTCGTCTAAAAATACATCAAATTGATCATTTGATAGAGATTATTAGATGGATGAGGTAATTTGATAACACTGATAGAGTCGTGACCTCGTGGGATGCCAATAATACAGGCCAATAAAATTTTGTAATATTTTTATTAACCACTTGGCTTGGGCTTGGGCTTTAGGGTTATAGTATCTTTTTTTATTCGAAAGAAGGCCTATAGTATTTTTAAAAATAGGTATATATAATCATCTGCTCCTCACTTCTTCGGTGTCCATTAACACCATAAAGTCGATTGCTTAATTATTAATATTTTTTTAAAATATTACAATAATTTAGAATTTAGAGGAAATGGACAGACTCAAACTTATAACTTCTTGATATAGGTGTGAACGGTAAACTATCAGACCAACCTCATCTTGTCATTTAGCTACTTCTTCCTAGTCAATATCTTTTTTTCTTAATCAATTTTTCATTTGTTCATGTGTTTCATCATAACTATATTATAGCCAATGTGCACCAACGATATTTCTCTTTATGTGTGTGCATGTGATTAACTTTTATTTAAGGAATATTCCAATTTTAGTCAGTCTGGTTTGATGTAATCTGGAATTTAATCCTCTAGTTTGAGTATTGTTTTTTCAGTCCACTAGTTCACTGGCAATTTGTTTTTTAGTCCCTACCCTCTAATTACGTTAGGGTTTTTTTTTTATAATTTCGTCAGATCAACGAGATTAAGACGGTAATTCAACGTCAGAGTTTCTAGAAGCCTGTCTGATGAAATGGCATAATGGTAGTTTTGAAATTAATAAAATAGATAATGAAAAAAATAAATAAAACTAATTAAATTTATAATTAAAAATATATATATAACTAATTAAAAAAATGAAAAAAAAATAAATAAAATTTATAATTAAATAAATTTAAAAATAAAACTAATTAAATTTATCTCCCTAAACACCTTCCCCAAACCATTCATCTCTTCACCAACATCATCATCAATCAAACATCCAAACCACCGAATCAACCAAAACCACCCATCTCCAAAGCACCAAAACATCCAAATCATCAATCAAGCCACCCTTTCCAAACACCTAACAATCAAAACCACTCAAAACCCCTCCACGAAATCAATCCTAGTAGAATAGAAGCGACGAGAAGCAACCCAACATCCAACAACGTCCAACAATGTTTACCAGAAGCAACGACGATGACGACTGGAAGTGCGAAGCTAACGGGGTTGTCGATCTAGGTTCGATCTTGTTCCTCTTTCTCTCATCATCCTCCTCGTTTGGTATAGGGTTCAATTTGACCGGCGGGTTTGGTTTCGATCTGGGTTTTAGTTGGTGTTAGTGGTGGTTTAGGTCGATTTAGGGTTCTGATAGTTGTTGTGATTGATGTTGAATATAGTTGTTGATGATTTGGTTTTCGATCTGGGTGGTGGGTTTGGTGAATGTTCTTTGTTGGGTTTGGTGAATGTTGGTGAATGTTCTTTGCTGGAATGTTGGTGATGTTGGTGGGTTTGGTGAATGTTCTTTGCTGAGTTTGGTGAATGTTAGTGAATATTCTTTTTGGTTTAAATGGATTTGGCTGAATGTGGTTTTTTTTTTTCGGTGGACATCTGAATCTCCACTAAAGAACAGAGTTTGAATTTTATTTTTCATTTTTTATTTTTTATTTGGTGGATCCATATTGGGTCTCCACCTTCTATCTCATCCATCTCATGAGATGGAAGATGGAGATCTAATTTGGATCCACCAAATTCATTTTTAAAATCTAAATTCTTTTTTATTTTAAATTTTTGTTATTTTTAAAATTTTTAAATAATTAGTATAAGGTTAAAATTGGAAGGCATCAGAATCTTTTAACTGGTATCACCATTACTCAAGGGAAATAGGGTCATTTTGCCCTCTGCCCATGTCATAAATTGTTTTTTAATGGAAACAGTTACAGAATGACTAAAAATGACAATATTAGAAATTAGTGAACTAAAATAGGAATATCCCTTTATTTAATTAATGGTTCACAAATTTCGAAATTCCTCATTGGCTATTAAATTCAAGGCTCATAGAAGATCAAACCCATTGATGTGTATAAAGATGTCAACAAACTCAAACATGTGGGGAACTCGCCTCACACCACCCTATATGAGGTGAGGTTTTACTAATATAAATGGTTTAAAACGGGGTTGGGTTGGGATTTGTTGTCCCCATCCCAACCATGTTTATTACTTATTTATTAATAATATTAATATTTATTCAATAAAAAATTAAGTTATATTCTTTTAATTAATAAAATAATAGTAATATTAAGATATACGAAATTAACATGATTTTTTTAATCTAATTTAAACCTAAATTTTTTTCAAGTTAAAAATGAATAAGAGAAAAAAAAAACATAATTTCATACAACTTTGGAGTCCGGCGAGGCAAGGGCGAGGCCACCTTCCCCGCCCCGGAAATTACTCGATTCCAAACACAGTCTTCAATAGTCGTGATTGAGAGTAAATAATTTTTGTTGGGGTCGGGGTTGGGTTTTGTTGCCCCCATCTCGAACCCACCCTATTGACAACCATAGGTGTGTAAAAGGAAAAACAACTACGGTTTGGGATGGGGTTTTGTTGTCCCCATCTCGAACCCACCCTATTGACAACCCTATGTGTGTAAAAGGAAAAACAACTATGGTTACTTAAGATGTTAAGAACGTGGTAGCAAAGGGGGGCATGGTTTCAGCTATTGCGAAGGAAACACATAGATACGAGTGGCAAACAAGCAATTCCTTACAGTTGTCCTGGTTTTTTTTTGGGCAAATTACACTAACTTACCCCGATTATATACATAATTGCACTAAAACCCATGAAAATATCAAAATAACACAACATACCCTCTAATCCGTTGACTAACACTAACTTACTCCGATTATATGCATAATTGCACTAAAACCCGTGAAAATAGCAAAACAACACAAGTATACCTCTGATCCGTTAACTAACGTTGACCACCGTTAATTAGTCACAAATGAGAAGATTTGTCGCTTTTGCGCTTATAGAAATAATACTTAATTATATAAAATTAGTGAATTAATTTAAAATAAAAATATTAGAAAATATAATATATATAAAAAAGGTATTGTTGTGGATGTTTATGAGGAT
The DNA here is from genome assembly GCA_033220585.1 of Dipteronia sinensis. Taxonomy (NCBI): domain Eukaryota; kingdom Viridiplantae; phylum Streptophyta; class Magnoliopsida; order Sapindales; family Sapindaceae; genus Dipteronia; species Dipteronia sinensis. The sequence goes on from CM065645.1 coordinate 33,060,440, forward strand.
GATGATGTTAATTATTATTATTATTTATTTATTTTTGATGATGATGATAATTTTTTAAATTCATATTTATTTTCCTTTTAATTAGTTATTTAGTTTTAAATTTTAATTAATATAAAATTCTTGAAGCAGACGTGGCGAGTCAAGAATTTTATATTAATTAAAATTTAAAACTAAACAACTAATTAAAAGGAAAATAAATATTAATTTAAAAAATTATCTTCATCATCAAAAATAAATAAATAATAATAATAATTAACATCATCATCCTCCCAAACATCCACAACAATACATTTTTTATATATTATATTTTCTAACATTTTTATTTTTAATTAATTTACTGATTTTATATAATTAAGCATTATTTCTATAAGGGCAAAAGCGACAATTCTTCTTATTTGTAACTAACGGTAGTCAACGTTAATCAACGGATCAGATGGTATGTTTGTATAATTTTGATATTTTTAAGGGTTTTAGTGTAATTATACATATAATCGGAGAAAGTTAGTGTTAGTCAACGGATCAAAATGTATATTTGTGTTATTTTGATATTTTCACAGGTTTTAATGCAATTATATATATAATCGGAGTAAGTTAGTACAATTTATCTTTTTTTTTTCATAAACCTCATAAAGTTTCTAATATTCTTGGACTGTGGAAGTAATTGTGGCTTGTGTTGAGGCTCCTGTTTGTTTTCTCATTTATCAATTATTGGGTGAAGATGTTAAAGTCTGGTTTTCCATTTTCCATATGTGCTCTCCAGACTCCACTTAGTGAACATGGATGATAACATGCTAATTGGGAGATCATGCAAGTTATGGCAATGGAAAATACTCAACCTTTCTAGGCTTTACTTTATATACATTTATGGTGTGCTTTTGAGTCACACATTGTAGCAAGCGTGTGAGCACTCCCTATCCATTTACCTTTACAATTAACCATTCGTATATTCTGCTTTTGCTCTACACTAATTCGTTTTTATAGCCTTGCAACAATGGCACTTTACCAACTTCATAGTCTTCAGTTATCTCTTCTTTTGCTTTTCCCCACATCACCGTGTAAAACCCCAGAGAAATTATAGTCGCTCCAATCACACTGCGTAACATTGCAACACCAGTCACCATTCATCTATTATCTATAAGAGAGAAATGCAGTGGGTAGAGATCATTTAGAGATTTATCTATATATACATACCTTCCAAGATGGAGTGTGTCGCCAAGGAACATGACGCCCAAGGCGACTGCAATGGCTATCGACAAGGGCTTGAACATTGCTACATACACTGGCCCCTTCATGTGCAATGCGCATGTGTGAACTACATTGTTTATGCATGATCCAAACAGTCCCTGAAAACCAACACACACAGAAATTTACGAAATTACAATGCATATATGGCGCTATTCACCTTATTAGACTTTCTCTTTTTAGGTTCTGTTTATGTTTGTCCTAAAAATATACGTTAAGAAAAATTCTTCCAACTATAATTTTCTTAACCATAGTAGTTGTGTGTAAGATTCTTACGGAGCAGAGAATGGATGCCAATGCTATATTCGGTCTCACTCTCCAAGCATTCGAATCCCTCTCTGTAATCAACCCTACAATGGCAGCTATAAAGCTTACACATAAATTGTAGAAGAAGACTACAGTTAATTCTGCCGGGTACTCCTTCATAATTTGTGTCTGTAAAAATATTACAAATTTAGAATTCGACTCAAGTTCCATTAAACGATACAAATTTGGGTATAACTTGTGAATTTGCTTAACAAAAGTAGTATATATACCTGAACAATGTACCAAAGTGGTACTAGAATATACTCAGCTGTGAGGAAAATCCCGCCAATCACCCAATTATTCGAGCCTGATGAATTCAGAGGTCGATCAAGTGAAATGGATGGTGATGATGAAGCTATGAAGATGGGAGGGCCCTGGTAGAGAGTTACTACAAATGCACCTCCTATTGATACAATGGTACCCAACACTTTAGCCTGACTGCTTGTTTTTCTTGAAGATACCTTCTCCATCCTAAATTTTATGCCACAACCCAAAAATGTTATTAAAAAAGGTATGAAAATAATAAACAGATTTACGGTCCCCCAAAGAAAAGGAATGATGGTGGAACACTGGAATATTTATAGTCATTCAACTATTGAAACTAAGGGGTCGTTTGTTTTTTTCACTTAAAACTTAATAGGTCTGAATTAAATTTATTAAGTTATTTTGTTTTTTTTAAGCGGTCAAACAACTTAAAAATACCAAACAAAAAACTTAAAATAAAAAGTAACAAATTCTGACTTTTAACTTAATTCCAAATCATTGAATTGCATTTAATATATTTTCTTCCAAGACTATCCTCCTAAAAAAATATTTCTAATTTTATATTATATAATTTATTTCTTTTAACCTATAACATATGATGAGTGTTTTTTTTTAAACAAAATATTAATCACATCGTCACTATCAACATCATTAATGACCTTTTTTTTTTTGTAAAATCAAAACCATTTATAATCATTATTTATCATATATATATTTTAAAATTATTCATCATGTCTTGGTCATGAATAATATCTTATCATTATTATATAAAAATAATTTAGGATTTGTCAAATTATTTTTATTTAGTTGTTTGTATCATTTAACATGAAAATACATAACAATTAATAGTAACAAGGGTATAAATGTCAAATTATTTATTTTAAACCATTTTATCTTTAAAAAATAAATAAGTTGACACTTTATTCAGAGGTGATAAAAATAAAATTAAAAAAACAACCATGTTATTGACTCTCAAATTTCAGTCACTATTCGGTCTTCAGTAAAGTTCATGACTATTCAATCTTGAAGCAAAAAATCAAACGACCTCTAAGCATTTCAAAAAGATAAAATAGTCATCAAGCTATTTGCAAAGTGTTTTTGACATGTCGGAAACACATCCATGATTTTTTATACACTCTGACTGTATTGGCTTTCTCATAGTCATTCAAGATTGAATAATAACTCAAAAAAAAACAAAAAAAAGTTGTGCTTTCTTCTATAAAATTGTGTCCAAAATTCCAAATGGTTCTTGAAAACTGTATCGAGTCAATTGATAAAAGCTAATTTTGAATAGTACATCAAAATTCTCTAGAGCTCGGCTGAAAGATGAGCTGTAGTAAAAACAACTTCAAGTCCAATTAGAACAGGTTGGGCAGGCGCAGCCCACTTTAATCGAAAAGCCTAAATAGACATCCCAACAAACCACAAAAGAAGACAAAAATTTTCCTTTTGTTTCAAACACAACAATATATTAAACATCCCAACTTAGATTATAAATTGTCTAGTGTTATTTTTAATTGAAATAACACATACAAGTTGAAATTAAGTTAGGATATTTAGCATTATTGTTCTGAATATAAATATTCTGAAAATTACCATAAATCTTTTTGTCAAAGATATCAAACAAGTCAATAAAATTTATTTAGGACAAATTTACCCAAAAAAAAGGAAAAAAAAGAAGGAAGTTAAAAGAGACCAAAAACACAAGACTGAAAAAGAAAAAGTGAAGATGTTCACAATCAGAATTCAGAAATGCTCTAAAATGAAGCAATGTTCTGTTGTAAATATCTTGTCCTCTAGTAAATATGGAAACAAAGAAAGGGTATTTATGTAAATTGCAAAAAGAAAAAAAACCTGAAAAGGATAGCAAGGATGAAAGTAAAAGCAGGGGTGAGGTTGCTGATAGCTGAAGCTAGTGTTGGAGAGCTGTAATTGATGCCTGTGTAACCCATTATCTGTGATGAACTCCTGCTCAACAATTATTCACTATGTCAATTCAATTATCAACACTAACATTTCTAAATTTTTTTAAAAAAAAAAACCCCACTTCTAAATTTGTTAAAAATGGTTAGAATTGAATGCTATACCCAATCAGCCCAAGAAGACCAATTTTGCTCATGATTGAAAAGTTTAGAGGAGGAAGAACTCTTGATCTGCCATGTAAATCAAAAGAAAAACAACAAAGTTATAGATTATGTGTATGTATTGGAAAATCATTCAATTTATGATGAAGAATAGAGAGACTCATAGAAAGAGAAAGAGTACCTGTGAGAGAAGAAAGGAGCAGGAAGAAGAACAAGAGCAGCAATAGCATAAGCATAGACAACAAAAACATGGTAACTCATGCCCCTCAAAGTGGCTGCTTTGTAGAGTGTGTTTAAACCCACGTTTGTGCACTCCATTGCCACCATCGCCGTGAACGGCACCACATCCCTTCCCAAAATAGCCACCTCCTGTCATCTCTCTCTCACACACACCCACTAGTCACTACACTCGAACCTAGATTTCTTCAACCTTTTAGCTTTATGTTGGTGCCTGCTGGTGGTCTTGACTCTCGGTGGAAGGTGAGTAGACAGACTCACAGACAATAGTGAGCGCTGAGGACTCGAGCTCTGTTTTATAATCTCTAATTTCTTATTGTTCGGAATTTGGATCTATGTTCCCATCTTTTTTATGATGTAATAGATCTACGGATATGTGTATTCGATTATTAGAATATTATATCAAATAATTTCAGATCAAAAGAAGATCCGATCAATAGATTATCAAAATCTTATGACTCCGGTACAAAATGACAAAACATGATTAGAACAGTAATTTGTGAAAAATTATATATATATATATAAAAAAAAAAACCCAACTTCCCAATGAACCAACTCAACTTTGTCAAACTTGGTTGAGGTTGATCCAGAATTTTTTGTCTTTCATATTTTTGAATCTATCACTAATTTCTTTGTGATTGATTAATGCAATAATAATTGGTTCATTTGGTGTATTTTTTTTATTATAAAAGGAATGAGATAAGACCGGATATTTGATTTGATGGTTGTAATTGTTGTGTTGGGTAATTATTGGAGTTGCATTACATAATTAGCACGTAAGTCGTAATGTCTATATGATAATAAAAAGTAGCATAGTGTGAAAAGTATCTTGCATCTTATAATATAAGATGTCATTATGTCAATTTTTACAAGGTAAGTTGATTGGAATTTGTTTACAATAATTTATCAATTTCGTTGGGACCAATGCTCCATACAAATAAAATAAGATACACCACCAAATCTATATTATTATAATAACAATAATAATAATACACCACCAAATCCAATACCACTTTGAAAAAAAAAAACAATTTATTATTGCTTTATGTCCCCAACACCCTATGAATATAATGGTACATATTTAAAGGCAATAGCATCAGGATTGATGAAGCAACATAAACGAATATAACAAATATAACAGGATTCAAATCTCAAGTGTTTCAAGTTATGTTTAATTAATTAAATTAAAAATTAGTATTTAAATTTGTATCTAATCAATCAAATTAGATCATATATTTAAATTTTTTTTAAATAAATATAAATAATTGAATACACGTGATTTAATTTGATTGGTTAGATATATATTGGGACAATATTTTTTAATAAGTAATTTGAATCCATACGGTATTAGATAAAACGATGAAGATTCGCACGTAAAATTTTCTCAGATGGGGACACAATCCACAACCAGTCAATGAGGGTAGAACCAATGAGCCATGACGTTTTATGGAAGAAAAAAAAGGAAGATTTCTATTTTTCAATTTAAAGGCAAGTGGAAGGAACGTGGCCAATACGCTTCATCGATCGATTCTTATACTTTAAGGTAACGTGTCCTCCACACGCTTTCCCAATATAAAGGGCATCCCATTACCGAATTAAACCGGTAAAGGTTGCATCTTATATTCTTATTAAATCCTCTTGATTGGGTAATCCTTCCAATTCCAGTCAACATCACCACCATCACAATCTCGACATGACCCGGGTTCAACCGAACCGTATCCATGATAAAAAAAAAAATGGTTATTATCAGTTGAGTCCCTATCTTTTTTTGAATGATCAATTTTTTAAACGATCAATTTTTTAAACGAGTTTATTTTTTTATCAAAAGTTTTCCTGACTTTTGAAAAGTATATCAAATAGGTTCATTTGATTTTTTTTAACGGTCAAACGTGACAGAATATATAAATGGATCATTTTACCCTTAACTTTAATTAAAGAGATTAAAAATACAATTTTATCCTTTAATATTTTAAAATAAAATATTAAAAATTTGTATTTATATAATTTATAAAAAAAATATTTAAAGAATAAATAAAAAATCACAAATACAATTCAATCCAGATTCAATCAACCCAACATCAATTTGTATCTCTTATTCATTGAATCATCACAAAACTAAAATAAGAAAAAAAAAATCAAAATTGCAAAAAGAACATAGATTTCTCTCCCACAATCTCAGTCTGAGCAACCTCTGCTTTCTCTCTACCACCCTCACATATTTCCACAAACACCTAGAAACCCAAAAACCCAGAAACCATTAGAATTCATAACACCCATCCTTATCCCCATCTAGAACACCTACATAGGAACCACCACAACACCAATCTTCGCAACAATATCACAAACAAAGTACCTAGGATTCTCTGCTTTGCTCGAAATCCATCAAGATCTACAAACCCAAACCCGAAATCGCACCATACCCTAACTCACCACCATCGAAACCAAACCCACCAAACTCTCCATCTCCCAACACCAAAACCAAACCCAGAAAACCCACCACAACTCCCAAACCTATCAAGCAAAACATTCACAAAGCAGATGGTGATCGTATTCTTCATCACTCCCATTCCGTCCATCAATCCAAACACAAAATACAAAAACAAAAAACCAGGAAAATGCGTTTTTCCGGCAAACTCATGCAGCCCTCCTTTCTGAGCCGATCCACCCAATATCTTGCCTGATTTTCCTTGATCCAGCCGGATCTTCATCTGAACTGTAGCGTTGACTGCTGTCGCACGTCCGGAAGACCTTGTCAGCGTCGCCCAACCTGGCCGTGGTCACTTTCCTACAGTCGGCAACCTTCCTAGGTCGTTTTTCGACAGCCAAGCCTCTCATTTCTCCTTTCCGACAGCCAAACCTCTCCTTTCTCCTTTCTCCTTTCTCCTTTCTCCTTTACGGCAGCCAAGCCTCTCCGTTCCAAATCAGATGGTGATGTGATGAAGAAGGCTTGAGAAAGAGAAGAGGATCAGCGGTGGGTTCAGCGGTGGATCATGTGTGGTGTTGATTTGGTGAATCTGATGATGTTTGTTGTAGGGATTTAATTTGTAGGGATTTGAGATAAAGATCAAATTAGTTTTTTTTATTTTATTTTTTTTATTCTTTAAAAATATTTTTTTTATATAAATTATATAAATACAAATTTTTTAATATTTTATTTAAAAATGTTGGTGACACATGTCAGATTTTGATTGGATTACATCAAAGTTGAATTGTAAAATTTTAAAATGTTAAAGGGTAAAATTGAATTTTTAAACTCTTTAATTAAAGTTAAGGGCAAAATGGTCAATTTATATATTCTGTCACGTTTGACCGTTAAAAAAAAGTCAAATGGACCTATTTGATATAATTTTCAAAAGTCAGGGAAACTTTTGATAAAAAAAGCAAACTCATTTAAAAAATTGATCATTCAAAAAAGATAGGGATCCAACTGATAATAACCCTAAAAAAAACCCAAATATCTAAAATAGTAAAACCAGAGCAGAATCAGTGGTTTTACTTATTTTTTTTTTTAACAATTAAAAATATTTTTTGGGACCATTGGTCACCGACGGTTACATATATAACTTAATTGTAGTAAAAATGAAGTGTTAGACCAATTTATATTTTTTAGTTTTATTTCAATTTGTTTTTTCGGTTTTTTATATATTTATTTTATTTCATAAATTTATTTTATTTTAATTCGGGTTACCCAATAAAATGTATTTACATATCTAATAATTTTTTTTGTTAGTATTTAATATTTAAGTTAAAAAAAAAAATCAAACGGTTGGAACCTATAGAACCAGAACCTCTTCTAGACTGTTTCGGTTCCGATTCCAATCCCTTCTGGAACCAGAACCGAACCGCGATCATCACTACCACCACCGTCCATTACACTTCACCAAAGCAAACACTACTTCACCTGGAGCGATTTGCTCCTCCACCAGCAGCAGATCACTCCTCCAAGAGTATGCACCATTTTTTGATTACTAGTTATTGGATTCAAACCCAATGATCTATACAAATCAAAAACTTAAACATTAAAATTATAAGATCTTTTCTTAAATGTGTTCTTTTACTTTTGCAAACCATTTTTTGGTAGTGGTTCATTAGTCATGGTCATCCTGCTAGAAAAAGTCTTGTATGGTTACTTGGTCATTATAACCTATTGAATTCTAGTCAATGAGTAAAAAAAATTCAAATATTATCAAAATTAAAATGAAAAGATTAAAGAAAATTGTGTTATTTCTGGTAACTATACAACAAGTCAACAACAATGCAAAAAAAAAAAACCCCTTGAATTGTTTTATACATGTTAAAAATATAATGGAGTAATGGAATTAAAATATATTAACATATAAAATTGACATGGACCTCCCTTATCGTTCAATCATTTCATTAGACATGATGCCGGTTCAGTTAACATATAAAATTGACATGGACCTCCCTTATCGTTCAGTCATTTCATTAGACATGACGCCAGTTCGGTTCGAACCGGGGAACCGAACCGGAACCGAAAAATCCGGTTCCGGTTTCGGAACCGGACCGGAACCGGTACCGGGTGGTTCCGATTCCGGTTCCGGTTCTAAATTTAGAGGAACCGTCCGGTTCGAACCGGCGGTTCGGTTCCGGTTCGAACCGGACGGTTCCAACATATATATATATATTTTATTTTTTTTATTTTTTTTATATAAAACCTACCTCTCCTTCTCCTTCATCTCTCTCTCTCTCTCTCCCTCTCTCTCAAGCCACCACCAGTCCACCATCTTCGATCATCTTTTTCTTTCGGCGGTCGGCCATCATCGATCACTTTTTTCTTTCGGCGGTCGGCCATCATCGACCGTCTTCTTTCTTCTTCTTTCTTCTTCGCTATCCTCAGCTTCTTCTTCTTTCTTCTTTCTACTTCTTTCTTTTTTTTTTCTTCTTCTTGCTGCTTGGATCGAACAAGAGAGTCAGAGAGATAGGATTGGGGTGGATTGTGTGTGTTTGAGTTTTGGTGGGCTGTGTGAGTTTTGATCGGTTGATTGGTTGTGTATTGATGTGTGTGTGTGTGTGTGAGAGAGAAACTGAGAATACGTGAGATATACTCTGATGAAAACTGATGTGTTTTGTTGTGTGTGTGAGTCTGTGAGATCTGTTGTGTGTGTGAGTCTGTGAGATTGATTATGATGAAAATTGATAAATGTAGTTAGAGATTGGAAATAGAAGGTTGGCCGGTTGGGTCACTTGGGTGGATTCCATGGTGTAGTCGAGTAGGGAGTGATCAACTGATCACTGATTCACTGATCAGTTTGAGTTATTTTTTTTTATAAATAAATTAAAAAAAAAAACCGGTTCCGAACCGTCAGAACCGGTGGAACCGGACCGGAACCGGAACCGGAACCTCCCTTAGGGAGGTTCCAGTTCCGGTTCTAGTTTCCCCATAACCGGAACCGTCGGTTTCGAACCGGAACCGAACCGGAACCGGCGTCATGTCTGCATTTCATCCTAGTTTTAATAATTTATTAAGAAAAAAAATAGATCTCTATTGTCTATCTTAGATAATTGGATGGTGGATATCCAATTAAAAAAGATAAGAAAAAATATTTATAAAAATTGTTATACATTTTAGATCTCCATCATCCATCTCAAAGATAGTAAGGGCACGTTCGGTAACGTTTTTGTTTTCTATTCTTTGTTTTCTTATTTTTGTTTGATTTCAAAAAATTGATTTTTATATTTTTCGAGTTTGAAAACGCGTCTGATAGTAATTATCGAAAACAATATTCTAAGAATGTAAACATAACAAAAGCGTCTGGTAGGATACTCTAAAATGAGTAAACAGTGATCACATCGAATTTTCTATATATATATATATATTTAGAATAATTGAATTTATTGAAAAACTGAAAAGAAAAAAAAAACTTTTTTTATTGGATTGGATGGTGGAGACATAATAGATTTTTTTAAGGGAAAAATGAAAAAAAAAAGGTGGAGATCCAATCACCAGATTAGATCTCTACTGTCCATCAAGATAGATGGATGGTGGAGATCCAATCTGGAGATTGGAAGTCCTTTGAGCTTCGATGATCTTTGATCTCTTCTTCTTTCTCTTACTTTGTTCTTGTTGTTGAAATTATTATTGTAATAAATGAATGAATAATAAAAAACAAGTTGATGATGAGAGAGAGAGTGCCTTGATGATACTTCTTTCAACCCCTTCCATCCACCTAACTCAACTCAACTCAGTCTGCACACAACACAACAACCCCAGAAAAGTCTTCTCTTCTCTTCTATTCATCATCATTTTTTTCCTCAAACCAATGATTTCTTATCACTTGTAAGAAAAGAGAGATCGAGAATTGATCCGTGAACATGAAGGATCGATAAAGAGAAAAAAAAATCTAAAAATAATTGATATGATTATCAATATTAAGGAGAAGAAGAAACAAGAAACAAAGATGGAGATCAGAATAATAGTACATGAATTTGGTCTAGTCTTTTCGTTTAATTTCTTTTCTTTTTTTATGAAAGAGCCTCTCTCTCACCAAATTGCAAACAGCCACAATCAATATCTCAACCGTAGATCATATTGTCAAGTATAACAATAATTTATGTTTTAAAAAATTAATAAATAAGTGGTGGTGGACGGTGGGCCCATAAAAAACGAGAATAAAAATTAGAGAACACATAATTGTTGTTTTTGATATGCACCAGTTTTTATGCTTTAAACCAAAAAACAGTTTTCAATATTTTTGTTCTCTTTTTTCGTGAAAAAGTGTACCGAACAGATTTTTTGTATTTTTTAATCTCATAAAACAAAAAAACAACACTCAAAAACGATACCGAACACCCTCTAAATATCCATTATAAAAACAAACGGATTTTTTTTTTAATAAAAAAACATTGAGTTGGAAATCCATCTAGAAGATCTAATGGATCTCCGGCTACCGCGGGGACGGTTTGAGCCTTGCCGTGAACAGGGGAGGCAAGCCACCTCCGTTTTCATCAAATTTAACAAACAATTAAAGGCAGTTTAACCCACACATTTTAACTGAACTTACAGAAAGATATTGCACCCCAGATTGACTTGGAAGAATTTCTCACTTCACCAACACTATTAACCTCTCGCAAGCCCAACCCTGCTTGCTTGGTTTAAGTTTTCAGGCATTCATGTATGCTTACGACTATATTCTTTGTAACAATAGCATAGAGAAAACAGAAAATTGCTCTCAACTTCAATAAAAAAAAATAATACAATTCTTTTTGGTGCATTCAAAAGGTTGCTTTTACAGTTTTACTGCACAGTTGGGAAATCTATGTTTATGAGATTCCTATAAATATATAGTGCTACTCTAATTTGATAAAACATCTTGCCAAAAATATTTAACATAATCAGGATTTATTTATTTTTTTAAAGAAAAAAAAACCTAACTATATTCTGTGATTTGGTTAAGACATCTTTAATTTTCTCTAAACATGCTTACAAAACTTTCATCTCCTCTTCTATCACGTGTTTTTCGAGAACGAAAGCTTTTGGTCGGATGATTCCAAGCTATTATTCTTGTCAGCAGTCGTGTTTTCTTTGGCTTGTCCCCAAAGTACAGCATAAAATCCAAAAGCAATTACAGTAGCTCCGATCAAACTGCAAAAACATTATAACATTATTATGATTATGTTCACTTACTTTATCGAAAGATAATAAGAGTGGTGGAAAAAAAAGGAGGAAGAAGAATAAAACTCTTCGTATAGGATCTGGATATTAATAGCACAGCCTTGATGTGTGTGTCATTGAGTGTGAATACAAACCGATATAAGTTTTTATCAGCTTACATGGAATACAAAACTCAAGAATGATTAAGAAAGTCATATACCTGCCAAGATGAGGGGTTTCACCAAGGAGCATAACTGCCATGACCACCGCAATAACAGTTCCAAAGGGCTTAAACAGAGCTACAAAAACAGGTCCTTTCTTGTGCAGGCACCAAGCAATAACGCTAGTTCTGTAGATAGTCCCCACTATTGCCTAAAGTGAAGCCAAATCAGTGTGTCAACAAGTGCGACGTGGAAATCTGACAAACTTCTAACCAAATTTTACAAAGCCTAAACATCAAAAACAATCCATGGAAGGGGGTGGAAAGGTGAGGGGTACTAAAAACTGTAATTGAGGTAAAAGCTGAGATAGAATGTAAAATACCGCATAGACCGACAGCAATCAGTTCAGTGCCAGAGTGCACTTTCCAAGCACTTGGATCTCTTTCTGCCACGAGAGAAACAACTGCACATTGAATAGTCCCAAAGAAGCAGGTAAAAAAGACTAGGGTCATTTTGTCAGGGTACTCCTTTAAAACTGCTGCCTGGAATTAAAAAATAGATAAGTTTCTCCGCATGAAGACCATCCATAAGTTTCCAAAGATTTTGAGCATCTTATATCCAGAACAATATCTATAAGCAACTCGTGAATTTATTATTCCATAAAAGATTTAAACTAGATCATTTTTACTTGAAGATGTTTTAAGAACGTTCAAATGTCAAATGAAAACAGTCTAAATTGCGCCCATTTCCAATGCTACATGCAGAAATCCTACAAATTCACTACTTATAGTTGCCTCTTTTAAAGTATAAATTGCTTTATTATTTGCATTATGTAAAGTCTTTCAAAGAAACATGATATTACTTGAAAAATCTTCCATGTTGCAGATGACAGACAAGTTACTGTAAGTAAAAGGCCTCCAAGAGCCCAGTTTGAGTATTGTGAGACAGGAAGGTGAAGATATGAATTAGAAGGAGATGAGAATCCTAAGAGAGGTGGGCCCTTGTACAGAGTCACTATAAATGCCCCAGATATTGATACAATGGTACCAAGGATTTTAGCCTGGCTGCTTCTGCTTTTCAAAGCTAAGTTTTCCATCCTGAATAAAACATTCAATAGTGTTATATATAAAACACAAATATTCAGTTTAAACATACTGTAATGGAGGAACAACCAAGTCTAATTATATTTGAGAAAGAAAATGAAACCAACCTAAATTATTCAAGTATAAGATAAGAAGAAAGATATTATTTCTACTGATTTTTGAACATCTTAATTCTGTTACACTTTGGAATCACTGCCAGTGTTATAATATACTTTGAACAATAGAATATTTGCCAATATTACGATTTTTTCTTTCAGGGAGGAGCAAACCATTAGTGAATCAGCCTTTATACCTCTTATACGATTATATTATCTAAACATTGAGAAATGGTAACACAAAACTAATCAACTCCCTACTTAATCAGCTTCTATAGCTTTTAAACTGACCTTACCAATCAATGTGATGTTCGAATTAAGATATGTCATTACAGGGATGGTTTACATGCCACAATTAAGTCAATTGACTGTATGAAGATTCAACTATTTAATCCGGATCATAAGAATGGAAATCAAATAGTGTGCTGATATGCATTGTTAACTTTGTAGCAACCTATAACATCAAATGATATAATCACTACCACAAAGCAACTACGTCGAGTATAACCATATTCCTACCCGAAAATAACAGCAAGCAGAAATGTCATGCCTGGAATCAGATTGCCCATAGTCGAAGAAAGAGTCGGGGAGCTGTATTTGATGCCTGTAAATGCGAAAAGCTGCACAAAACATATCCTGCAAAACAAAATATTTTCCCATCCATGATCATCCTTATTCTAAAACGATCAATCAATTAGTCTAAAAAAAATAACTGAACGAAACGCATTCGACTGTTTGACTACAATGTGTTACCCAATTAGGCCAAGAAGGAAGAATTTACAGAGGAGCGAGAATGTCAGTGGAGCGCCCTTGCCTCTGCATAATAAAACAACAAAGAAAATGAGTTAAATTTGATAATAAGAGAAGAAAATGAAACAGACAGAGGAATGAATGAATGAATGAGAAGAGACCTGTAGCAGCGATAGATGAAGTAATGAGAAAGAAGAAAGGTGCCGAGAGCGTTGTAGTAAACAACATAAACAAAATTGCTCATCCCACCACTCATGGCTGCTTTAGCCAGTGTTATCATACCCACCTCCCCTACCTCCACCACCGCCATTGCTGCAAACGGCAATGAATCCATCGAAAACCCTAGACTCATCATTATTATTGTGGATATGATATCAAAAAATATCAGAACAGAGCTTCTGGGATCGGTTTGGCTCGACCCATCAAAGAAAAATCGGCCATTTTTTAGCGTGTTTTCTGGGTCTGGTCAAATGGGGGGGCATTAAAATACATGAAGAAAAGGGAAGGAGCATTCAAGGACTGAATCTATAATCTAATAAGAGTCAAGACTCAAGAGTGCGCGGCGCAATGGGCGGTGATGATGGAAGGCGATGGCAGTTAGTTATGTGGGAATTGGATTTGGATTTGGAAGTTCCGCCAAGGCGAGACGGCGTGGGCGTGTTGACGAGAATACGAGGGTTAGAAGTTAGAAGACACAGAAGAGAAGAGAAGAGAAGAGAAGAGAAGAGAAAAGTATCCAATTACAAGAGTGAACGGGTTGTTGTTTTTTTTCCAGTTGAAGACTCTTTCAAGTTGAGACAGATTAGATCTGTCCCAACATTTTGTGATTATACACCACCGGCACCCACTCATTAATTTTCTCGTCTATAAGTCTACTGTGCTTAGGGTTGGTTTGGGTTTGACTATAATATAAATGGGTTTAATTTTTTTACAATCCAAACCAAACTATTTATGAGATAAAACCAAACCAACCCATGCCCACCTTTTACCCTATATAGAATCTTCAACGTAAAAGTGGTTTGTAAAAAAAAAAATGTCACATAGGATAAATAGATATTATATAAATAATTGTGTCTCTAATGCAACCCGTGTATATCCAACCTCAAACTGACATGGCAAAACAAATAATAGACATTGTCAATATGACCGTCTACTTTCAGACGGTCTGTTGCACAACCATTTTTTAGGTTGACTCGGCAAACATTTAAAATTGACATTAATTTTTCATCTATTTTTGGTAAGGAAATAAAATAAAAAAGAAAATAGTAAATAAAATTAGACACGTCATTAAAACAAAATATGTTTTAAACGAAAGTATTGGAGACCAAATTTTAAGTTGATTGTCTATCAAGTCCATATTTATACCATATAGGAAGCAAGTCTCTTGACATTGTTGCTATGTCAACAATTATTCATATACAAACCATTTTTGTATTGGAGATGCTCTAGTAAACCGAAATAGAGATGTGATCTCTTTGACTATATTTAGGGAGGCTTGATCGGAATTTGTTCCAACAACTTCCTTATCTCGCTCCCTAAATATTTTTCCGGCCAAAGGCTCCCTAAATGTAAGGAGTGAAGCCTCTCTCCCTAATTTTTTTCTTCACTCCCCAAATAACATTAATGGTTAAGATGAGTCACATCCTTCATTTTCAATAGTCCATATTTATTCAACAAATTTTTTTTTATTTAACCCAAATTCTTTTTTATTTTAACAAAAATTATGTTTTATTTATTAAACATTTATTACACTTCTTTGTGTAATCACAAAAATTATGTTGCAACTGCATTCTCTTCTTTGTTTAATCAAAAAAAATTGTAAAACTAAAATGCTAGCAACAGTTTAAATTTATTGTAAATAATAACATTTTAAATTTATATAAAAATAAAAATTTTCTTTTTTAATTAGAAATTAGAAAATAATAATAATAATGAACCATTTGTAGGAAGGCTTGTTGGAGTAGGCTTCTTATATGTAAAAAGTACAACCGGCTCCCTAAATATAAGAAAATTTAAGGAGCTTTGTTGGGGATTCTCTTAGTGCTTACTCTTTTTAAATAATTTTATTTATTTCCATTTAAATTACATGCAATATAATTTGTCACCCACAAGTCACAAGACTCAAAATGTATGAACATAGTATGAAGAACTTACTATTGAGTCATCTTCATCAAATTAACTTTACACTCGAAACAACTTTACCATTAAAATCCATGGAACGTGTTCCAAACTATAAAAAGTCTAAACTACCCCTATTTCTTAATTAAATCAATTTAAAAAAAAAAAAAAGAATTTCAGTGATCTTATGCTGTATTTTTCCAAGAGAGAGTATTGGATAGATATGCTCAATTTGCTGAAACAAACCTCATAAATGAGAGTTTTTCTTTGTTAATCTTATTTCTAACATGAGATTACAAACTTGTTTATATTTCTTCATTGGTTTGCAAGAGAAGGTTTCTTTGACAGGCTGATTCCAGGCTGCTACAATCTTCTTCACTCTCCAAAACCATCTTCTTCTCCTTCATTTGTCCCCACATCACAGTGTAAAATCCAAGTGCAATGACAATGCCTCCTACCACACTGCAATAAACCACCTTTAATTATGAGTCCACTCCATTTGCTATAAATTATCTCAAGGGAAGAGAATCAGTATATATAATATATACCTGCCAAGATAAAGAGTGTAACCAAGGAAAATGACTGTCAGGACAACCGCAACGACCATCCCCAACGGCTTAAACATGGCTACGTATACAGGACCCTTCTTGCGCAAGCACCAAGTATGAATACTAATCCGAAACAAACTCCCGAATATGGCCTAAATTTGATTCCAAATTAATAACTATAGTTACCAGTACCGAAAAACCGAATGATAAAAAGGGTCAAGAAGCCATTTGCCAATGATGAAATTGGACATTATAAACAAGAGATGCTCTGTGTGAACAGACAGAAAATAACTAAAGAGAATTTAAAAATAATTCCATATGGACTTTAGAGTTGTTCTCACCTGGCAAACAATGGCTATTATTTCAACATTAGTCTTCAATTTCCATGCATTTGGATTCCTTTCCACTATGACAGAGAAAATCCCAGCTTGAATTGTTAAGAAGAATGTAAAGAAGAAGACAATGGTCATTTCTTCTGGGTACTCCATAACAGTGGCTGCCTATAAATCCATACCACTAAAACATCAATAATCATATTGCTCCGGAAGCATACAATTTATTCACAAAATTATTATAAATGAGTGAGATTACATGATTTTAGAGCAAATAATAATTTCATTTTCATGCCTTCAGAGGCTGAATGTCTACCTGAACAACGTTCCATGTTGCAGATTCAATAAAAACAAGAACAAGGAGCAGACCTCCAATGATCCAATCTGATTCCTGGGAAAGAAGCAGCTGATGAGGAGAATCAGAAGTTGATGAAATCATCCAGAGCGGTGGACCTTTATATAGCGTAACTATAAATGCTCCTGTTACTGCTACAATAGCACCCAAGGACTTGGCTTGACTGCTTGAACTTCTTAAATCTAGCTTCTCCATCCTAACATTTGAAGCATCATTTCAGGCAACATCATTTTCGACTCTATTTTTTGGCACACAAATAGTAATCTGGCATGTTCCAGTTCATTGTTAAAAGTAAAACTAATGCCCAATTTAGCAACTCTACCTGAACATGACAGCAAGCAAGAAAGTGAAAATAGGAATAAGATTTGCCATAGCTGATGAAAGAGTAGGTGAACTGAATTTAATGGCAGTAAAGTATAGCATTTGGCCAGAGCTCCTGCACCATCAAAATTTAAAATAGTTATAACAATTTGTTGCCTTAAAAAGCTTATGCTGAACTGAATGCAACCCACACTGCCACACAGCAAAATACCACAATATGAACTCATATGTTTAGAGAGTTTTAAATTACCCAATGAAGGCAAGGAAGAAAAATCTCATCAGAAGTGGGAAAGTGAGAGAAGCACGCTTGTTCCTGCAAAAAATTTCAAGGATTAGACATCAGCACTGGAATATCCACTAGAGTTCAAACAAAGTATTGCAAATGGGTAAATGTAACTAGTTGCATATACCTGCGGAAGAGGAAGTAAGGAAGAAGGATGAGGGTAGCAAGAGCATTATAGTAAACGACTGAAACAATATTGCTCATTCCTTGTGTCATGGCTGCTTTGCTTAACACTGAAAGACTCACATCTGTGCATTCCACTGTTACCATCGCTGCAAAGCTTACTGTATTCTTTAAATATGATCCCATTTCCATCTCTTGATCACCAGCAATTCTTGGTCAAACCACTTCTTCCTTTTCAGCAATGTCACAAAATGAGGGTGAGAGAGACCAGACATAAATATATATTTTGTCCAGACTGAGGGCCCCAAAATCAATTGATTGCCCTATAAGATATATTAAGAGCTTATTTAATGAAACTAATTGAAAATTTATTAAACAAACAATTATAAACAAGTATCAACAGCCCCACAAAGTATAGTCAGGATGTCACCACTCACCAACCTGTCAAGTTGTCACTAAAAAAAGGGACACTCAAACAGAGGTTTGCTGGTCAACTTGTAATATTATATACGAAAAAGGTCACGTCAAAACGAATCCAAATTGCAAATTTTCCATTAGACACGTGGCACTAACAACCAACAGGTACTATTTCTTCCGTTTTTTTTTTTTCAATGTTTTATCGATTCACCTTCTATTGCAAATATACTTCTCTTAAAACTGTTTGTAATATACATATAACTGAATTATAAATATCATTCTGAAAGTTTAAAAAGTACACCAGAATCTGGATGACAATGAGAAGAAATTAAACCATTTACACCATCTCCAGAAATATCACAAGCATTGTATACAGTTAACTCTTCCTCCGTTTTTTCTTTAAAAAAGGCATAGCAGTCAGGGCACCGGCGGAGACATTAGCAGAATCACTCTTAACATTCTCCTGCGTAGACACATCTGCATTTGAATTATTATCAGTTGTAGCATTTTGATGACCCAGATTCACCTTAGAACCACTTCTGTCTGTCCTCCCTTCATTTTCGAGTCCATTAAAAGCTCTTCTGGGACTAGAAAAAGAATCACCTGAACCGATATTGGGGCCAACTTTTTCCACAAACTCAAAGAAAGGGGAAGAGATAGCATCATCTTCATTGTTAGCTGAGTTCTGAACAGCACCTTGGTTCTCACCTATCTCACTTTCATCTGCACAAAATCCGCCTCCCATTTTCAAATAATCTTTAGATACTTCTGCCTCAGAGAAAGGATCCTCATTCTGCCTCATAGTTGACTGATCAGTTTCACCCTCATCAACGCAAAATCCACCACCCCTTTCAAGATGGTCACCAGAAAAGACCTCAAGTGGAGGATCACCTGATTTATGCTGTTTCCTTCTGTCAAGACCAGCAGAATCATCTCCCAACATGCCTCCAACCCCAAATAAATCTGGTTTGACTGCCTCTTCAGCAATGTAATCTTTATCACTCGTCGTCTTGCCCTCATCATCAATTTCTGGGTCATTCATACTGTAATTCATAGGCTTCCGGGAACGTGTTGACTGGAAGATACAAAAAGAAGAATAAGGAAGAAACCTGATACAGTTATAAATAAATTTGAATCAAACAAATACGTATTTCTGGTGTCCATTAAGTATAATGGTAGAGGATTTCATTCAATCGGGAAAAGGCACAACAATAAACTATGTGCATAGAATGTCGACACCACCATAGGAAAGCTCATCCACTGAACGAAAAATAATTCAAACCAATTTCTTGGCCATATAAAGATCATCTAATAGCTAGCAAAATGGATAGCTTATAAATTAATCGTATCAAAAATTGTGTGCAATTTAACAATTATCATACTCTATTAGGAAGAAGACAGACAGTTTAAAAACAAGCATGAGTAAAATATTTTGCATTCAACCTACTTGACATCTTAGTCATTAGACCCAAGGTAGAAGATTGGTGGACCAGTTTCTAGGTAAATGTTTTTTAGTGAACATGAAACTTTAAAAATAATTTAGGATGGCACATTTCCAGCTTGACTATAGAGATAATAAGGACTTCCAATTCACCAGCAAAGCAAGAAAGTTTTGGAGCTCCACTATACCAATCAGAATCCTTCCCTCTATACCCCCCTATATATCTAATAAACCATACCCCCTCCACTCAAACTGGTAAAGTACTATCTCGCGTTGGTATGAAAAGATAGGACGCAAGCAAGCCATCAACAACAGAGAGAACTAGATTATATTCGGAGTTGAACTCAACACAAGCAAAACTAATAAAATATAATCGATTGTTCCATTGCCTGTGTTCTTTATATTATTTGAAGTGTCATACTTCCTCATATTATAAGTGGAGCAATGAGAGAGTTATACTTACCCTGCGCACTTCTTGTGGCCGCTTCAACTTCTCAGCATAAACTTCATGCTCACCGTTACCACCTATAGCATCACAAGATCTGGTTTCAGAGAGTTCAGCAACCAGTTTTCCTCTTCCCTTTCCTCTCCCCCTTCCTCTTCCAACTCTACAGTCTCTACCTCTTCCTCCCCCATGCAATACTTCACAGGTACTTTGCCTGCCATCAGCCTGCATAGATGGCTCTGGACTCTCCCTTTCATATGAAACAAACTCCTCAGGGACCCTTCTTTTCCTAGACTGCTTGGGAGCTGATTTTACGATATTTTTGTATTGACATCCAGCATCACTTTCCTTTGTTTCCTTCAAAGCTTTCTCTGATTTGTTACTTCCACCTTCAGGATGGCTAGCTCTTCTCTTCTTTCTACTCTTACGAAGTTCTTGCACAGCATCATTCATCAACTTTGACGACTGGTCGCCAGTAATTCCTTTAACAGCTTTCTTAATTCTCTGACTGCGGATTTTTGCAAATCTTTCATTGAAAGTGTAAAATGCTTCCAGACGCAGTTGAGTCTGCATCAAACAAGCAACAACAAAAGGTTCTCAGCATCCATTTTTACCACAACACATATATCATGAAAACATAACCAATAAAGGAGACAACCTACAAAAATGTTGCTCAGAAAATAAGCACCATATCATTCTTGATTCTTAGTCACGATGCAGGAGGAAAAATGCACAAGTATGTAAATGTAAGCGTGTACAAGTGTTTGTGTGTGCATGTGATGTTTGTCAAACAGAGAAAGGTGGGGGTGGGGTGCTGGAGGCACAAGTCTCTAACCTCACGTTTCTCATACTCCTTCAAAACAGGTAGGAGCAACTCATCCGACTTCTCACTACCCCATGCAAACTTGTCCCAACAAAATCTGCAAAGAACCCGCACAAATCAGAAATCGGGCATTTTCTTTTAATTAGTAATTAATAAAAGATGCAGATAACAATATGTCCGGGTGAAATCATCAGATCAAGATAGTGTCAGCATAAACCATAATGAAGGTATATGTTGAGAAGTGAATGTCCATTCAGCCACCAAGAGTTGGGACCAATCATTCATATTTGTATATATTAGATCACATTCAGGCATGGAAAAATACCAGAAAGTTGATACCCATCATATTTTGAATCAAACCCCAGTGTACAGTCCCCGTGATATGACAAGACGAAACTTAATAAGGCAATAGGATAGCTCCCATATTTGATATTTCATAAGTAGTGTAATTATATCAGTACAAAATTAATCAATTACAACAAATATCACAAGTCCATTTACCGCATGCCAGCTGTTCATAACGTCTTCCAAATTAAAATTTGCAGTATAGATCCAGTAGGAAAAGAATCATCATTAACTAGTTTAGAAAGGTATGAACTTGACCGAGGACCACCCAACCTTGAACGAGTTATTCCCCATCTTTTATGCAATGAAAGATAAGGATATTATCTTAAAATACTATAATACTAAAAAATAGACTTTCACACATTAAAAGCTATATCTTAACAAATAACTTACTTCCGAAGAACGAAACGGTCCGGCTTTCCCCATGAGAAAGGTTCAGTTGACTTGTCCACTTGTGGACAAATATATGCTGAAATAACTGCTTCACTTGGAAAAGTGAAAGGTATATGCCAATTCTTGCTCACATTCCTCTGTAAGTTAATGCATTAAAGAGTGATGAGAGAAGTGTAAGAATCTATTTCCAAGATGATATATATTAAAACATAAAAATAAAAACTATAGTTACATGCTTATTCATAAAAATCTTTTTAATGTTTTGGCTGTGATCTGCAGACTGCTCGTTCTCATCAGCTTGGAAAATGTTTTGTTCAAATTCAGATACTCCTTCCCCATCGCCTTTTGCATGATTCATGTCGTTATCACAGCCTTTTAACCCTCTTTTTCTGGCATTTGATCCTGTTTGTACATCCAACTTTCCCAAAATAGTTGGATCAGGTGATTCAATCCACTCCCGGAATTTATGAAGGCCATCATCCTCAGGAAATGCATTAACAACCTCAATAGCATTGACAATGCCAATTCCACTGCATTACAATACAACCTATTAAAATCCAAATAAATGCTAAACAAATTCAGCACACTATCTAGTAAGCATATAAGCATCCGCTGTATATACAACTCATACTAGAATAACATCTCCAGTGAGTAGTCCACAAAATGGATTCATACAGGAAAAGAAGAATAAAAGATATTTTGACTGCAGCATCAATAGCATGAGTATCAAATAAGAAAATTAAAATTGCCTTTAATTACCTAATTCCTTCAGTGTAATCACTCCCAAGAAGAAGTGCCATTCGAATTAGTTTTTCCCTTGTTAGACCAAGCTCCTTTTCAATGTCCTGACCATAAATGTGAGAGCATAAATGTAAGCAACTCATGGCATATAGAGATCTTGCCACGGTTTATGACTGGAACAGAGATTAATCAGTGAAAATGATAAGACATAAATGACCAAATACAAACCAAACTAATACATGTCATAAAAGGCTGAAAAATAAAATGCAATAGGCAAAAACACAACAAAACAAAGATCAAGAAAAAAATGGAAAATCAATTCCAAATGCCAAAGAAGAGGAAGAGCAGATGTGCAACCCTAATATGGGGCAATTATACAAGTTTAACACCAAACAGGATGAAAAAAAAATGAACCATCCAATATTTCAATGATGGACCGGAATTATTAAAAGAATCTGAAATATAAAACAAGTATTTCTTGTGTCAATTTCTAAATAAGCATCAGAAACAAACAAAAAGGAAATCAGAAATGTCAAAAGGAAGAATTATTCTGTGGCTTGGCCAAGTCACGACCTGCATGAAGTACGTCTCTACATATTTGCGGTCATCAAATATATTCTTGTAAACACTTCGAGCCCCAAACAAGAATACATCAGAATCATCAGTCACAACTCCATCAACAAGGTTTGCAAGTTCCATATTAGCACATTGAGCTTCTGCTTCCATTGGTGCAATAATATAGGGTAAGCCAAACATTTGCAGCAGCTCCTTTGGAAGAAAAGAAAAGAATTTATAACATCAATTAGTCAAAAGATCAATGATACAGACCATAATCATATCAGCATCAATGTTTTTATCCCCCAAGCCAACAGAAAGTGTAAATTCATATTAATATTTTATAAAACAAGAAAAGGCACCGACTTCATATACAATCTTCTTGATTGAAAGATTTATTAGTGGATAAAAAGTGCAGTGAGGTCAACCTTCCTAAATCATCAACACCAGACTTTGATATAAATCCAATACACATAACATAGACCTTCTTTGAAAATATTACAGATATTAGAAGAAAAGAAAGGTGTACACACCCTTTTTTTATTTTTCAAGAAAATATTTATTCAAAGAAATAGCATACACTGCATAGTATTATTTGTCAAAGAGTTCAGGAGTGCAAGGAACAAAGTGACATTCAGGACAAAAGAAACAAGACATAAGAATAAAACTTTTGTACACACCTGACATTCCGCAAACATCTCACTGCTAACAGATTCAGCATTACGTTCCAGCTTCCTCTGCTCATCTCCTAGATTACTGCATTCCTGATCTAACACTAACATTTCCTCCTCCAAACTAGCCTCCGTCAATTCCCGCATACTTTCAATTTCTTTTATAGCAGATTTCTCTATATTCAGCTCCCTTGTATTTAAGTTGCTGCAATAAGCTCTTTCTGCAGCCAATTGTTTCTCTATATCAATATCATACATCGATTCATTCATAGATGCATCCACCATTAGAATGGAAGGGTCACTTATCCCCGCTGCATGACACAATTGTTCAGCTTCAAAATCATTTTTCTTATCATCTACTATAATGGAGGGTTCAGCTTCAGGGTCTTTTTTCTTATCATCAACCAGAATAGTCAATTCAGCTTCAGAATCAGTTTTCTTATGGTCGGCCAGAATGGGATCAGAAACATCACCAAATACTTCAACGGTACTATGAGAACTACCCTCAGAACACTTTGTAGCATAGCTAGATAGCCCATCATCCTCATTAGAAGCATCCAGGCATTTCCCTTTAACATAGTGATTCTCATTCAGCTCCATAGTGACAGATTCTGCACATGCTGCATCACCATATAGATACATCTTTTCAGTTGAATCTTGCCTTGGTTGTTTGGAATGGGAACCAAGGTATATTTCACATGATTTATTTGTCAGTATCCTCTTGTTATCAGGATTATGTACTACAGATATCTTCAACTGGCTATCTAAAGAATCATTAACTTGGAAGTTACTTACCCCACACAAAGTATCCAGTTTATCTGCTTCACCAACAATTTCACAAAATGATTCATTTTGTCGAGTGACATTCTCCCCCCAAAAATTTGGCCCACCCATATTATTTTCTTCATCGATGAATCTATTATCACCATAAGCATTCTGTCCAAAATCTTTATATTTCTTATCCTCCGATAAAACATGATTTGATTTCTCACTGCATGAATGCAGGAGACTTATTCTTATAGCCTCCTGCAAATTAGCCTCTTCTTCCAAATAACCTCTAGAAATTGTTTTTCCAGTTTCGGCCTGACACGAAGATGAACTTTTAGGAGCTACACTAGGCCCTTCCTCCCACTCCACTTCACTCTCATCACTGATGTTACCCTCCTTAACATTAAGAGGGGGCGCAACTTCTGCATTAACATGGCCAGAAAAACTACTATCTTTTCCTTCAATAAATCCTTCCTCCCAATCACTATCAGAAAATGAATCAGAAGACAGTTTCTTTAATGGAGTATTATCAGCAGAAAAGTTTATTACAGGATTACTTGCTGCTAAACAAGCAAATATATCATTATCATCATCATCATCAACAGACTTGTTCTCACCATTGTCTTCAAAAGATATCTCTATGGAATTTTCACTTTTGAACATGGACTGCTTGTTTCGCTCATTTAAGCTTATAGATTCACTGCCACTATCATGTGAAGTTTCTACAAACTTGCCATTCTTAGAAAAACTTGTTGGGGTGACATTTTTAATTAAATTAAGCATAGAATCATCATCTCTTGTCTTCTTTATGTTTGTTCTCTCGTTCTCAACCTCTTTCATCATATCCAAGTTCCTTTGTAAATCACGAGTCATACGCATCCCCATAGCTCTCACTCTACTGACACGAAGACGCCCTCTCTCATCTAGATAAGTTTCAACATCACTGTCAAGATCTCTTCTCGGTTCATCTGGGGCTAATCCTGTTAAAGCATTGGACTTACTAATCGGTGCAACATTGGTCATGGAATCTAAAGAAGGCTGCTTTGATGGTGTCTGCTGTTGCTTATCCCCATTTCTCTCCACTCTGGCAGATGCAAGTACTCTGAGATATATGATAGAAATGAAGGTCATCAGTCCATTCAAATAAATAATTATCAAGTAAAAGGGAAAACAAAAGCAGAAAACCTTTTTATTGAGAAAAAAAAAATCAAAAAAGGCATTTGAGTCGGATTAAAAGTAGTACGGGCTTGCATCATCAATGTTAAAAAAAAAATTCCGATTAAGCGTTACTCACTGTTTGTCTCCGGTAAATGATGATGAAAAGATAAATTCTCTGTTGGCTTCAGAGGCTATTCTTGAAGTCTGTACACCACCTACCCCCCTCCCAGCAGCAGTTTTCTGCACTTCATCTATCTCCCGCCGGAAAGCAACAGTTTTAAGATAGGCCTTTATCTGTAGCTCCGAAAATTTCTCAGGGGCCTAGATTTGCATGACATAAAAAATGAGATGGCATTCATACGACTGAAGAGAAGTATATTAGGCACTCACTTAATATCAACTGACTTCATTTTATTGTTTCATTATTAATGATATAGTTTACACTTCTAATATTCAACTGCACAAAATTTATTCAAGCGTATCAGTTGCCATCCATTACTTACAAAAATTCAGATATTTTATTAGGAAGTAATAATAATAATAACTCAAATGAAACTAATTATGCCACGGGACTGTAAATGTAAAGACAAATCCAAAACCATCTTGCTTTGCTTCTTGACAAGATTTTTCCTTTCACTAATCATCATCACACATACATTCTAGATAAATATATTATGCTTCTCCATTCATACATCAAAGTAAATTCTTAGATGTATTCGTATTCTCTTAGTTTCATTTTGTAAAAGAAACCCTCATCCATTCTCAACTTACTATCCACATTGCTAAAAAACAAATTCCATTTCTTCTCCAAAGAAATATGCCATGAACTCCTTCCAAAATATTTAGTCAAATAAATATTAGCATGTATGATTAATTCAATTAAATTCTATGTTCCTTAAAAGAAGCCTGACAAGTGATCACTGGCCAGAGATGTATTCCAAATTCATTTTTTTATACCAATTCACCAGACTGATAACTTAAGGTACT
This sequence comes from Dipteronia sinensis, assembly GCA_033220585.1. NCBI lineage: Eukaryota > Viridiplantae > Streptophyta > Magnoliopsida > Sapindales > Sapindaceae > Dipteronia > Dipteronia sinensis. Next base: position 33,087,118 of record CM065645.1, read on the forward strand.
GCTTTAATTTGAGCAGGAAAAGCTGAAAACAGCTAGGCAGCCATTCTACTGGACTTTTACCTTCTCAATCCTATAGTCAAGCAGCCCTACAATATTTTCCTTAAGTGTAGAATTCCAAGTTATTTTCCACACATGTAAGAACTATGCACGCCTCACTGCCCTTTTTGTCTGTCAGAGAGAGCATGTTATAGCATGAACCCATGTCAATGCTGAAGTCTAGAGCACTTGTAATTACATGTATTATCAAGTTATCAAATTTCAAAATCAATTATTAAGAATGAATATTATCAGATAACTCTATGATTGGTGCTTATAGGTAGCAGATCACAGCAGCAGAAATCAAAAGTGATTTGCAATTTTTGACATATAATATTAACGAAATTAAAAACAGACCTTCTTGACTTCTTGATATTTTTGTCTGTTTTCTGCCATCAAGCGCTCTCTCATCTGCCAAAGATGACATTTGTAACTAATATTCAGAAAAAAAAAAAATTACATTGTAGAACGTGAGAGCCAGAAAACCTGAAGAAAACCTATAGCTTACCTGAACAAGAAGATCAAGTTGCATTGATGGAGGCAGAGAAGCTAAAACAGCAGGATCGACACTCCCATCCATTGCTGGCTGCGAAGTACAACAAAAATGACCTTTTTTTCACCATAGATCAAATATTCTCTTGAGCACTGACTAGGACATATGCCTATGATCTGACATCCCCAAGAGGAGAAGCCATTGTTTCAGACAAGAGAATCAAGAAATCCACAATGATATAGTTTAGACTAACTGAATTACATTTTAAGAAGCATACGAAACATATATAAGTTTTCAATGACTTGAGGTTTGGGGGACAAAATAGAATCACTTTAAACATTCCCAAACATCTATAGGAGTTCAGAAGCCAGTGTGTCAGTTAACACCAATGGCATCTAAAAACACCACCACTTCTAAAAGTATAGTTAGCATAAACTTGCGCTAGGGTTTGGGGGGATATGGTTTATATGTCGTTTGTATGTAATGTCACTAAAATAATAAGAAATATACACTTACCAGTATCATCTCTTCATCTTCATCAGTATCCTCTTCCTCAAATGGAATCGAAGCAGCAGATGTAGATGCATTGTTAATTGAACTTCCATATTCCTCAGCCGCAATAGATGCTGCCAACCTAATTAACTCATCAAAATTATAGGAAAAAGAATTTGAAACTAGATTGATTAAATATCCTTATAGTTTTCTACTGTCTATGCAGCTTACATCTCATCTAGCTTTATGTGATCATGATTCTTTGGTACCACATGATTACTCTCTTCATCACCGCTCATGATATTGGCTTGATCTGGGTCATTTGACAAAATCTTCTTCCCTTTAGCATTATTCTTCTGCTTCACAGTCAAAAAGATTTGTTTGCCTCAATAATATCATCATTAGAAGAAAAATGTGGAGAATGGAAAAAACTTAAAGACTGGTTCTCATTGAAGGTCATATATATATAGACACTCGCCTGAGCAAGAAGCTCATACTGTATTGAAGGAGGCAAAGTATCAAAAACAGCTGGATCAACATTTCCATCCATTGTTGGCTGCAAAAACAACATGCAATTATCATTACATCTTCAGAGATAGGTCATATAGATAGGAGCTACTAAATCACAACCTAGAGAGTCCTATCAAAAATTGTACAACCCAGAAAAGGAGAGAATCTTGATTTCTTAAATATGAAGTTGAGTAAAAAAAAGGAAATAATTAAAACCAAGTAAAATCACACTCATTATTCAAGGTTTAAGTTTAACTATGGCAAGAAAAGCCTCCACATAAGTCAATGACTCAAATTTCATGGGTGAATGATCCAATGAACTTTTGTAAGTCTATAATCAAACTTCCTAGAATTTAAATATTTAAACCACATGCTAATATCAAATCAGTCCTACAATAACGCTAGTAACTATAAGAACCAGTAAAAATTATGGCAAACGAAATCATAGACGTATAGATAGTGTGGGCTTACTATTATCATCTCTTCATCTTCATCACCATCTACCACCTCAGAGGAAATTGCAGCCACTTTCGATGCTTTTTTACTTAAACTTTTATCCTCCTCTGTCGCAATAGACGCTGCCAACCTATGTTGAATCATAAAAAATATAAATCAGTACAGTTGAAAATATCATCACAACTACAACAGTGTATGCCGCTTACATTTCCTCTCGATTTTCCCTGTTGCCACTAGTTGATTCAACAGAATTTCTTTCTGCATTGCTCACAACGCCAATTTGCTCTGGCATAGTCATCTTACCCTTAGAATCATTCTTCTGCTGCTTTCTTTGGTTCTCAAGATCCTTTGCCAGCTCTTTCAGTCTCATTGTCTTGAGCTATTAGCAGGAATCAAACAAAAAGAACATTACTCAAGCTCAAACTGAACCATAAATAATTCCGAAACCAATTTTCACAGTGAATCACTCGATGCAACAAATGCAGTTACCCACGTCCATCAATTTGAGTTTTTCATTTTACAAAATCCAACATAACAATAAATTCAATTCAGCTTCCTTCCTCAAACAGAGAGTTTTTACACAAACAACCTTTTACACCCGATTACTATATCAAGTAACTCAAACATAATGCCAAACACAATCTAAAGACTAAAGAGAAACTTTAAAACTTTCGCACGTTACAAGAAGTGATGATTATGAAAAAGTTACACTGACCCCTTTAATCTATCAAACTTGCACGTATCCGTAAGCAGTCTGATGGCGATTAATATTTTACTCATACGGGGGACTTACAGGGAAAAGTAAATATACTTGTAGTAAAATAGAAGAATTCTTGTGTGACTCAGTCGAATAGTACTCATTTAAGTTTCAGAAACTTGCAATTAAAAAAAATGCCAGATATTAAAGAAGTAAAATCGGTTACTTGGTTAATGAGCAATTTCTCAGCGGTTTTTCGGATCTTAGTCTGGGCATTCTCACGCTGCCTCCGGCGAGCAATAACAGTGCGCCGCTTGAGCGCCGGGGTAGCACCATCGAAGACAAATACAGGCTTTGTCTTTAAATACAACAACTTACAAATTCGGCGAAAAAACCCTAACAAGTGCGCATTCGTCACCATATCTCCCTTCTCGTCTCTCATAGCCTTCATAAATTGGATCATCCATATACTCGCATCTACAAGAGGAATATTCAAATATTTAGTTATAATAATAATAATAATAAATGTGTGAACAAAACAATAATTAGGGTTGGAGTACCGATGGCGAGTTTTTTCCCGGCGAGGGTTTCGACGGAGACGCGGCGACCAACGGGGGCGAGTAGGTCCCAGAGACCATGAACACCCATTTTAGTTTAGTTTGCTAAAGAAGAATATCTCCTGGAATGTCAATTGTCTTCTTTTATACTCTAATGCTTGCCGCCAAAGACCCCTCACTTTTTTTTAATTAAAAAAAAACTATAATAAACGTTTTGACCAATCTTTTTTTAAGTTTTTTTTATGTTTAAAATTTGGGTCATGTCACTTGAACAATAAAAGATAAGTCGAGAGAAACTCGGTCTCCAAATATACGAAACAAAATATATAAAAAGATGCTCGAATGAAAAACAAAACTTAAAATAACAAAAAAAAAAACCATTCTAAATGTACTCCTAAACATTTGTAACATGTAAAACATTTAAATTAAGACGTGTAAAATGAAATTTATGATCATGTATGTGTTTTCCTAAGTTCGTTTACAGTAAGATGTCATACCACCATTACCTTGATATCCAATTCATAATCATCCAATTCATAAGAAGATGGTTTTTCTTTTGTTAAAAAAGTTCAACACTAAAGAAGTAAGGTAAGAATGACTATTAAGGGTTTGATCTCGAAAAAAGTCGAAAACATGTTTTAATGAAATTACTTACCTTTCAATCTCTTAATGAGTTGATGATATGTTAATGCATTGATAGAGTCCAATATAGAAATGTAACATCAATTTGAGTTGTCAATTAATATATAGAAATAAACGATACTAGATTGTCCAAAATATTTATCTAAATTCATATTCCAATAATGTGGTATACGAATTTGTAACTAATATATCACTCTTAGATTTTCTTCTGATCTACATGGTAGTGACAACTAACATACCAATCTTTTGATATAAATTTGAGAAAATGTTTTGGTGAAACTAGTATTACTTTATAGAAATTGTGTTCTACACAGAAATTGAATTTGTATTTATGATTTGCTTTAGAATTTGTAATTGTATTCAGATAGAACTTTCCAAAAAAAATGAAAGTTTCACCATTTCCATCTCAAAGGATAAGATAATTAAACCTTAAACAAACTTATTTTTATTTAATTATTGTAATAAAGATTAAAAAAAATCAAACAAGTCTATTTTTTTTTTGAAATAAACAAGCGAATTTTTATATAAAAAAATACATTAAAAAGGTTTTTTTTTTCTTTTCAAAAATGACAAGAAAAAAGAAAAGTTTATTTATTTTTTTCTAAATTAAAGTTATGGAAAATTAAAATAAATTAAAATTAATTAACAAGTTACAAGTGTTGATTTTAGAATTTCGTGGAGAGGAGGCAAATCCGCGTAGTTCTCATACTCTAGACAGTTAGAAAACTAGTAAGACACGCCACGTGCGTGACAAGAGCCGCACGTGCACCTGAACTTGCTCCGATTTATGTTGTCATGTTTTTCTTGTCTGGTCCCCCATCTTTGTTTGCCGTGTTTCGCCTTACAACATTATATAACCCAAACCCCCAGATCAAACGCTTTAAAACCACCCAACACATTCACTCTCCAATCTCGGTTAGTTTCTTCTTCTTCTTCTTCTTTTTCCTTACTGCTTTGATATGCTTACTGTTTAATCTTATTGTATTTTGTGGCATTTTGAATTTTTAAATGAAAAATCTGTCAACTTTTAGGTTATGCAAATATGAGACTTTCTGCTTCACACAATGCTACCTTCTAATTAATTGGGGTTCATATTCTTTGATTGGATGATTGTTGTTGTTTCTATTGTTTAATTGTTATTCTAGTGTTGTTAAGACAATATATGGATTTTGCAACTAGTCAGAATTATAAGAGAATCAATTACTATACTGCTATTAATTTTTAAGGTAAATTATCTTTGATAAATCCAAAGTTGTACAGCATTTCTATTCCCAGTCATTCGTGAATGAAAATGAAAATTTGTTTTATTGTTCAAAATTATAGGCACTCTGCAATTGCTAAACATAGATGTCAAAAGACTCAAAAGTATCATGTATTTTAGCAGTTTTTCTGGTCTGTCAATTATTTGTATGCAAGCGTTTTCTTCTGTGTTAGATATTTTGAAACTAAAGAACAGTATAACAATGGGAAAAGAACTCCAATACTATTGCCTAGGTAGAGCTAATGAAATCCGAAGAGTGATGTGAAATTGAATTTCGACAAAAGTCTTGTTTATGTGCATACTACTATTACTTTTAGTCTCTGATTGCAATATTGAAGCCAGTTACTTTTCATGACAGGCTCTAAATTCACTTTTGATTAAATAAAGGATGTCTTCCCCGAGCAAAAGAAGAGAGATGGATGTCATGAAGTTGTAAGTGTAACCCAGGCTATTCTTTCTCCATTATTATATGTTCTTTGTTTTTTGGAGTTCATTTCCAATAATTCCATCTGATTTCTTACTTGCTATATCATATTGAAGTAACAATTGTTGATCATGATCTTAACAATGGAATTTCTACTGTCTTGTGCTCATGTTTATAGAATGATGAGTGACTATTCTGTGGAGCCAATCAATGATGGGATTAGCGAACTCAAGGTGGAATTCCATGGTCCAAAAGACAGTAAATTTCCCTGCCCTCGTTATGCTACTGCTCTTTGCTGTTAACATCTTGGCATCGTTCTGATTGGTGGCTTCTTTTGCACAAACCTACTAATATAAACTTGTATGGCAATGAGGCATAGAGTCAGAGAACATGGCTTGTTTTTCTTTTGCTTCAGTCGTGTTAACACCAAGACCACCATGATAACTTAGTTCTTTGTTTGATGACAATTATTTTCTTATAAGGTTTTCTGTTTCTGTCACTATTTACTGATTCCTTTCTAACGGTTGTAGGCCTTTATGAAGGAGGTGTCTGGAAAGTTCGAGTGGAGCTGCCTGATGCTTACCCTTACAAGTCTCCTTCCATTGGGTTTATTAACAAAATATTCCACCCCAATGTTGATGAGCTGTAAGTTCTCTAACATTGTAACCTATGATTAGCACTATATATCACAATCATATAACTTATTGGACTTTGTCCAATCTGAAAATTGTGCTGTTGTTGACAGTCCTTTTGGCAATTTTATGTAAGGAGAAGACAAATGTATATATTCTTCCCTTTTATGTAATAAAGCTCTGCTGTTTTGCTCATAAAATATTGAAAATTGTGCTTTTTTTTTTTCAATTTTTTTTTCCGAAACTATTTGTATTGCCATAGGTCATCAAATGCTGACTTGTTTCTTTCATGTGATTTGAAGGTCTGGTTCTGTATGCTTGGATGTAATCAACCAAACATGGAGCCCAATGTTTGGTAACTTATAAACTTTTGTTTTGAATGGAAATTTGACTTACAATTTTTGTAATCTGCACATTCCAACATACATGAACACACATCAATCACACTGCTTGTGTTTACAAAAGAAATCTTATTCTGCCTTTTCCACCCTAGTAGAACATACTGTTAATGCAAAGTCTCACACTATCCTGATATATATTTGCTTTGTTTACACAAGCAGGAAACTCAGGTTGAGCCTCCTTGATTAGTTTTTTGTGTCAATTCAACATAGTTGTAAGGTCCCTTTCATCCATGTGTACTTACCTTGTTTTAGCAAAAGTGGTAGAAACATGATTCTCTTTTTTAGGATAGCCAAAAATCTTCCTACTATTCTTTGTTCACTGGCCTTTAAGCTGGGGACTACTGCTGGGAAACTTTCATTCTTACCCCAAACTTATTTAGCAAGAGTGAAATTTCGTGTTAATTAGAACTCTGTTCACTCCAAGAGAATCTTGAATTAGGAGCTTGTCGATGGTGAAGGCACGTAATTATGGATCTTTCATCTGGTGGCTGCATAATGTTTTAATAAGATGATAGAATCCTATGCTTATATATTACGTAATGGGAATTAAAGAATGTAGAGTTGCATTCAGTTTTTAGAGGGTTCTGGTCATCTACTTCTAAATCTTTTGACTAGAGTTAAGGTGACTATTAACATGGGGTGCTTTTTTCTTAATAATATATAGTACTATCTTAGGCTTTCCATTGTATATTTTACTTGGCATTTCACTTCCAGTTCAGTCTTCAAGTATCTTACTATTGACTTCTCTGGGCTGCAGATCTTTTGAATATATTTGAGGTTTTCCTGCCACAGCTCTTACTCTATCCTAATCCTTCAGATCCATTAAATGGTGACGCAGCATCATTGATGATGAAGGATCAGAAGCAGTACGAACAAAGAGTGAAAGGTGAGATCTTTTTATCTTTTGTTATTCTGATATTTAGTTGTGACAAAGAGTCGAATGAACAGTGACCCTCTTTGAAATAATGCCCCATGATTTGTTTAGCTGGCTACTCCCTTAGCAAATCTTGACTTGAATTTCTAGGCATTTGTTGTACTTATAAGCCATATATCTTCATGATAGAAAATAATCTGGAATATATCCATTGAACTCTAAATAATCTTACTAGATATGTGTTATTACACTATTTTGTCACTTGATTATGACAACAGAATATTGTGAAAGATATGCAAAGAAAGAGAATATCACCAGCTCAACCTTAGAAGATAGTGATGAGGATATCAGCAACGACGATATCAGTGATGGACAAAGCACGTCAAGTGATGACAACATTGTTGGAGATGCAGATCCATGAGGAGCGGTTTTCCCGTCAGCTATAATCAAAACAACTACTTATTATGATTACTTGTTCGATTGCTTGTAAAATGATAAAGGTTAGTTAGACTAGATACATGATAGCATTCATTTGTACTGAATATGTTTTATATGTAGGCACATTAACTGTAATGACAAATGGAAATGAATAGAATTGGACCCCTTTACTAATTGCTTTCCTCTTTTTGCATAATTTGATTAGAACTAAACGTTACATTCCTCATAAATTAAACGGCAATGTTCTTCATAAAACATTCAAATAATCTAAGGCAAGGATTTTGCTCAAAAAAATTCTGATTAGACCTGCAAATGCTTGTGAATTACTTGTAAAAGTCTGAATTGGGACTAAACAGTAAACACATTAAAAGGTGTTAGTAACAGACAGTAAATAGTATTTAAGCCGTTTAACATATAGCCTCACATGCAAGATCAAATGGCTTGGCAAGTGTCCAAGTTCAAACACATATTCAAACTCTAAACAATTCAAATTCGTTGAACCCATGACTAAGGTTCTTAAACTTAAGCCGATGAGAAAGAGTCTAACAATAGTAATTAAACCCATTAACACAAGGAACAACAGCTTTTACAAATTGATAATGCACCAATTAGAAGTTCCTTGAGATCCTTTTGCTTGAAAAGATGCAGAAATGGACACAAGGATGAGAATCATTACGCAACTGTAAGAAGAAACATGTCGACTTCTGCCAAAGTTGTCGCATGCTTTGTATTCTACGAACTTAAACCAACTGTGAAGTCACTTCAATGTGCTTACCTGTTCTGGAAGAGCAAAACAGCTTCAAAGATGTTTTTGTTTATTGGTTGAACAATTATCTACATTTTGAATCTTTGATAATGACATTAGAAGACAATATCAACCTTTTGTAGCTGCCGGCTCATGCCTTGTTAAGAAGAATACAATTTCTCATCGTAGATTCAGCCAATTAGCTGGTTGGCGTTCTTTCTGATTCCTGCAGTCAAATGAAACATAGAGATCTCCTCCAAGTTCCATAATATTATAACCATAGATTCTGCTGCAGACTCATATTTACTAGTCCAAGTTTATTTTTAACAAAGCTGTACTGCAGACCTTTTTGCATCAAAACACAGATTGCCCAAAATGAATCGAATCCCCATTTTGATCATCTTCTTTTCATTCCTTTTCATTCTCCACACTGTAAATTCATTGGAAGCAGAAGCTAAGAGCTCCCTGGTCACCTTTCTTGGAAAACTTTCTAACAACAACGGCCAACTTGATCCGATTTGGAATTCAACTTCTGATCCATGTCTGGACCTGTGGAGGGGTGTAACCTGTGTTACTCAAACTGTGAAAAGTATAAATCTTACCATGTTCGATCTTTCTGGTTCATTTGATGCCACTTCTCTTTGCAATGACCAATCTCTTGCTTCATCTCTCTCTACTCTTGTTCTTAATGGCAACCGTATTGGTGGAGATATCTCTGATGATATTGCAAAATGCAGACACTTAACTCACTTGCAAGTCAGTGGGAACCAGATTTCTGGAATCATTTCAGGCTCACTTTCCATGTTAAATAATCTGAAAAGACTAGATATTTCTTATAATAAGTTCTCAGGTAACTTGCCTGACTTGTCCAGGATTTCAGGTCTTACTTTGTTCCTTGCACAATATAATAAGCTCACAGGAAACATACCTGCTTTTGATTTCTCTAATCTAGAGCAGTTCAATGTCTCCTACAACGATTTCAGCGGTCCTGCTCCTGACACGAAAGGCAGATTTCCTGACTGCTACTTGGGGAATCTCAAACTATGTGGAGATCAGTTGGCAAATAAATGTCCACCCTCAAACTCAAACTCGGAGAATAAGAAATCGAAGAAGTTTTCAAAAACTCGTATTCTTATGTACTCTGGATATGCTGTGTTAGCTATTGTGTTGATAATCTTCATCATTTACAAGCTACTTAAAAGGAAGAAGACAGAACAGAAGGCTGCAGATGTGAACAAGGTAGCATCAATTGATGATAATATCGACAAGCCTATAGTGGCATCAACCGATCAGTACAGAACAGGCGAGACCAGATCAGAAGTTTCCTTTGTTTCAGGTGATCAAAGTGCTATGGTTTCAACTTCACTAGTGGTTCTTACAAGTCCTGAAACGAATGGACTGAGATATGAGGACTTGCTCAGGGCTCCTGCAGAGTTGCTAGGAAGAGGAATGCATAGTAGCGTCTACAAGATCATGCTTGAAAACGGTATGGTCCTGGTTGTCAAAAGGGTTAAAAATTGGTCAATTTCTAGCAGTGAATTTAAGCACAGGATGCAGAGATTAGATCAAGTGAGGCATCCAAATGTGTTGTCAGCCCTTGCCTTTTATTCTTCTCAACAAGAGAAGCTATTGGTCTATGAATACCAACAAAATGGAAGTCTCCTTAGGCTTCTGCATGGTATGTTAAACTTAGATTGATTTCTTTTCTTTTCTTTTTTTGCTAAGAATTCTCTTTAGTTTTAAAAGCATATAGGATTCTGGGGTGCTATATGTACATGTATATTTCAGGGGCCGAAATGGGGCAAGCATTTGACTGGAGCAGCAGACTAGGAATTGCAGCTAGTATTGCTGAGGCATTAGCATTCATGCATGAGGAGCTTAGTGATGATGGAATTGCTCATGGTAACTTGAAATCCTCAAACATCTTCCTCAACAAAAACATGGAGCCATGCATAAGTGAGTATGGACTTAATATGATGAAGAATAATCAAGGCTCCTCCTCTTCGATTGTCAATAAAGGTTCTAAAGGCACTACTGGGGTCAGTTCATCAAGTGCCTTCAAAGCTGACATTTATGGGTTTGGTGTGATTCTTCTGGAGCTACTCACTGGAAGGCTGGTGCAGAATGATGGGGTGGAGGAGTTGACCAGTTGGGTTCACTCAGTGGTCCGAGAAGAATGGACTGCAGAAGTGTTTGACAAGTCTCTAATATCAGAAGGTGCAAGTGAAGCCAGGATGGTGAACCTGCTCCAGGTTGCCATAAAATGTGTTAATTCTTCTCCAGAGACTAGGCCAACCATAAAGCAAGTTGCTGTCATGATCAACACTTTAAAGGAGGAAGAAGAAACATCTTTAATTTCTCAAGCATGATACTTGTACTCATTTTCAGGTGCTACATCTCGGATTTCTACACCATTGACATGGAATTCTGTGTATAAACAGAGAAATGCTGGAAAAAAAAAAGTTAGGAATCCAGGATCTTGCACCTGAGAATTATTAATGATACACATATGAAAATTGCTTTGATGGATTCCAAATCTATGTTTTAAAGCACCTGGTTTAGAATTAAATTAAGCAGAGTTCCTTAAGAAACATATTTGTAATTTTCACTCGATAATTACTCCTTTCTCCAATTCTTTTTTCCAACTGTGTTGGATTATTTATCAGGAATAATGTTAGACATTTCAACTTATTTTCTAACTTATAAGGTGTCAATTTAATTCTTAGAGCATAAAGTTAAATAAATCATCATTAATGTTTATCCATTTATTAATTGACAACTTACAAGTTGGGATACAAGGACAGGAGCCAAGGAGTAAAACCAGTCAAGTGCCTTACAAAGGAAGGTCATGTAATGGCAAAGACTAAAGGTTATACCTCATCAATAAGAGTCTAAAGTACTATTGGAAAAAAAAAATCCAAATATGTATTTTCTTTGTATCAATTTCAAGTTTTCAACCCCTTACTTGGTCCCAACCAATTGAATATCTGAGCTTACATAACCTGCAATAGACTCTCTCTGTATTTATAACCGGCCTCCACAATTTTCAGTAGCTTTTTACCTAACAAGTGCAATTTGGAAACCAAAGAACTACCCAATTCCTGACTAATTCAGGATTTCAGGTTGCAACCTACTTTATAGGACCAACTTAAATTTTAAACACTAAAATAAATTAACAAACATAACATCAAATGTCTTCCTCCCCATTCAAATCAACACTGGAACAACGTAAGATTATAAATTTTAATTTTTGTTTTCTTCCCCTCTACTTTTTTTTTTTAGCTGGTATACCAAGTCTAACAAAATTCATTGGAAGAAATGTATATGTAACAGATCTATTCTCCAATGCATTCTTGAACTGAAAATACTGCAAAAATAAAAAATAAAAAAATGCAATAATAAACCTGCAAAGAATAATTTGAAAAAGAAAACAAATTCCTAAAAAATTAAAAGTTCAATTCCAATTTACTTACTTGAAGAATTAATTGAGCTACTCTTTTATTCACCAAATTATCAACCTCATCAACTCTAAAGTTAACTCTTTTTATGTCAAAGGTATCTTGATCGATCTCAGAGTAATAGGGAGACTTCACCCATTTGCGGTGGGAATTTACGAAACATATTATAAAACTGTCCATTGGCTTTCTTTTACTTCTTTGCCTCATTTTGAAAGGTGAAGGCAACTACACTTGAAAGTAACTCAACATAACAATAGGCTCTTTTGGACCGTGAAAACAAAATCAAAAGAATTAAAATTAAAAATAATATATTTGTAGTTAATAATGAATAATTAAAAGAAAAAACACAACTATTAGAAAGGGTTGGTTCGGAATCACCGAAACATCAAATTCTATTTTCTATGACCAGCAAAATAAAAAGCTGCTCATATGAAGCTACATCTAGCTGCTCATATAAAGCAACAACATTCGGATCGTAAAGTGGTGTAAGTCCAAAACTTTTCTCGTCTCTTATTTCAAGTTCGTAGGGTACATGATTTTGTACGTATGATGAGTTTTTACATGGATCTAGTAGGTGTTTTATACACTTATGAAAATAGACAACTCATTACACCCCTCTCAATGCATCTCGTGAAACTATCTATCTCGCCATCCGCGACAAATGGCTACTCAGGAAGCCTGGTCCGATGAAGACACCAGGTGATTTGCGGAATCGCTACAAGTACTACAACTTCCACGAGGATGTGAGACATAACACCTCGGAATACTATAGCCTACGCAACCAAATTGAGGCGCTGGTAAAAGGAGGTTAGCCTAGTAGAATTTCTACAATAGGTGCGAGACAACATCCAGACTGAGAAGGAGGTACAAGCAGATATCAGAGTAGTAGAGGAGAAGAGGAAAGCAAAAGGAAAGGATCTGATAGAGCAGATCCACATAGTCCATACCATCAGCAGAGGTCCCACCCTGGCAGGAATCTCCAACAAGTCAAGAAAGAACCACGCCAGGAAGGTGCATAGGCTAGATGTGGGCCAGGATGTCCTCAAGGTCGCCAGGGAATCACCGAGGTCTCCTCATTCAGCACAAATTATTTTCACTGAGGATGACGTGTACAACACGATTCAGCCTCATGATGACCCTATGGTTGTCACCGTGCAGATAGCCAATTGCATGGTCCACCATGTCCTCATTGATACTGGTAGCAACGTTGACATCCTTTTCAAAGGCGCACTGGAACAGTTCAACCTGAAAAATCATTGCTACAACAGCTGCACCACCCCGCTCTATGGGTTCACTGGGGACTCACTGATACCCACAGAATCTATGACACTTTTTTCTGGAAAGAAAAAGATGTTTATATAATGGAAAAAAGTCTTGGATGAAATCCACTTGTAGGGTGACGTGGAAAGGCTTCTGCGAGTTGAATGCGACTTAGACCACACAGTCCCATGTCGCAGCTAGGTCGGTTAAATATCGGTCACCCCATTCTGCTGGTTGTAACTCGCACATTTTCATTTGTGTTTTCTCTACGACTTGGACGTCGTAGTCTATGCTCACAGTGTCTTCTGGTACTGCTCTGTGTGATGCTTCTACGAGGATGAACTCGAAATCTCAAGTTGTAGTCTTTTCTAGAACTGAACTGCTAAATGACTCTGCGATGTGCAACTCGCAGTCGTGTGTCGCAATCTTTTCTGGAACTGAACTGCTAGATGGAACTCGTAGTAGGTTGTCGCAAGAAAATATCTGGTTTGGCTGCTACCTAGCTTGTTACATTTGGGTGATCTGATACTACTGATTAATTGAAAAATTGGTAACTAATCGATTAAAACTTATTCACCCCTCTTATAGGCTAGTTTAGACACACGTTTGTGTACTTTTAATTAGTACCAGAGCGGGTTCCTAGACATACTTAGATGATCTTTGCTCTTGTCTTGTGTTTCTAGCATTGTGTGCCTCTTTTTGTTGCATTCATTTGCATACATATACCCAAACACCATTAGTGGTTTTGAGATAAGTAGAGAGGGAGTTTCTAGCTTAAGACCTCCATTGCTCCATAGTGATAATTACTCCTCATGGAAGGGAAGATGGAGTCATATCTTTCGGCAATTGATGACAAGGTCTTGATGATAATTGAAGATGGGTATACTCCACCCACCAAGACTCTTGAAGATGAAAGCATTGTTTCCAAGCGAAAGTCGGAATGAAGTGCTCAAGATTTCGAAGCCTCCAAGTGGAACAACAAGGCGATGCACACCATTTTTTGTGCCATGGATGACAACCAATACAAGCTCATCCAAATTACTAAGAATGCCCATGAAGCATGAAAGATTCTTGAGACGACACATGAGGGGACGAACACAATCAAAGACTTTAAGTTTCAAATGTTGCAAGCCAAGTTCGAGCCTATCCAGATGGAAGAAGATGAGTGCTTCAATGACTTCCAAATCAAGTTGATGGATATTGTTAACCAAAGCCATCAACTTGGGGAACCTTACACCGATATGAGGATCAAGCAAAAGATAATGAGATCTCTTCACAAAAGGTTTGAATCAAAGGTTACCGTTATAGAGGAGAATAAATAGTATAAGAAAATGAAGCCAAGTGAGGTTATTGGGAAGTTGTTTGCCTATAAGGCGATGACGCTAACTTCTCAACCAAAAAGGCAAAAGATTGCCTTGAGGACTAACAAGGATGAGAAAAGATATAGTAACTCTGATGAGGAGATAGCCCTCACCGTGAGGCGATTCAAGCAATTCTTGAAGCTTGAGAAGAAAGGTCCCAACTCAAGAGGAAATGACTTCAAGAAGAATACCAGATTCAAGACCGGTGAAGATAGTTATGACAAGCATTCAAGAAAGGATGTTCAGTGCTACGAATGTGGTGGAATCTGGTACATATCACCGGATTGTGGTAACTTGAAGGATAAGAAGAAAGGAAAGGCAATGGTAGCCACATGGAGTGACAATGATGGCAATGAAGATAATGATGACTCCTTGAGTGATGAAGAAGATGTGGCCAAATTTGTAGCATTTTCTACCTCTCACAAACGGGACAACAAAGTGAAAGTTGTTGAAGAAAGTCCCTCAAGCTTGAATGATTGTGAGAAAAACTACTTAGCCTTTTCGGTCTCTTACCATAAAGATATTCAAGCCTTCACCAAAATTCTTGAAAGACCCAAGAATGGTGACTTGAAGGGTAGAGACCCAAGAGGAGATAGATTGAGAGAAGCTATTATTGAAGATATAAGCAACAAAAGCACAAGTGGAAGAAGCTTCGATCAAGAGAGTACATTCTCCGAAAACTCTAATGGTAGTGTAATAAACTATCAAGAGTTTATTGGTTATCTCTAAAAATGCTTGAAGAAGAAGAAAAAAGAGATAGTTAGGTTGATGGAAGATAATCTCCAACTAAGAACTAAAGTTACTAACTTTGATGAAAAAGTGACATTTATCAAAGTAAATGAAGTTAGGTTGGAAAAAGAGACTTGAAGAGGCAAGAAACACCCTTACAAAGTTAATTTCGGGTTCAAAGAAGCTTAACCAAATGTTGGGGCATAGAAAGAACCCAAATGACAAGAGGGGTATTGGATACATTAATGACAAGCAAACCCCCTCCTCGGACAAAACAGTGTTTGTTAAGGGAAAGGGCATCGAGGAAGCTTCGCCTCCACAATATCATCTAAGGAAGCTTGAACTTAGAGGATCATCCAAGAATGGCCAAGTGAAGATGCCAACAAGGATTGAAGCTTAATCTCAACATTCAAGAGCTCCACACTCAAGCATTCCTCAACCAAGGTTTAACCAACCAAGGAAGCAAGCTAACCCGGTTCAACCAAGGAAGCAACCCAACCTGGTTCAATAACAAAGAATGAGAGAATCGGTTCAACACCAAATGCGACATCAAATGCATAACAAGTCTCCAATGACCTCACAATGATATTGTATGACTTTTCATTTTATACCAACTTGTCATTTTTATAGTGTTGATGGGCATATTAGGCCAAATTGCTTTAGGTACATTAATAAGTGTAGGGTTTAAAGCATGATGGAAAGAAATAGGCTTAGAAGAGCCAACATGCATATGCTTAGGAAATCTAGAGTCAATAATCCTAGGAATTCAATTAAAATGTCAACTATGACCACTAGGAATGAAAATATGTCACCTAGGTGGATTAGAAAAGATGAACCCACTCGCTACTGTGCCAACATGTCTCCCATGGATTCAACTAGGTCTAACTGGACTTTGTAGGTCTATAGGAAGTCATACCTCTTATTGACTTGGTTGGTATTAACCACGTGTGGGGAGCTCAATTAAAGAGAGCGAACAAGCATTGTTGAAATAAGCTAAAATTTGATCTACTCAATGCTTCTTCATTAATTGCTTGAGAATCTTGGTTGCATATATATGCTTATATGGTATTTTTTTTATTCAATAAGTGTGTAACCTTACTTTGTTTGTAATTCATGTCACATTTATGTTCAAACATGCATTTTTGGACAAGAAGAATTGATTGGGAAGTACTTTTAAATGACCTATAATTTATCTCCATTACATGTGAACTTGATTATGATATGCTTAAAATGATATACACGAAATGTTTTTTTTTATTGCTTATATGCAAATGTGTGTGCAAGCAAGTGAGAAGACTAAGTCCAATAAGGATCTCGTATCCATTTAATCAATAAGGATTTTATATCCAAATTGGTCGTCTTTCTCTTCTTAATAGCTTGAACAAGACAATAACTAATAAGAATTCTTTTTCCATGTCCTGTTTGGCCCTTAAGGATTGGTATAGTTGTTTGTGTGTGTTAAAGTCTTTAAAACTACATCTTGTTTGCTAATGAAAAAAAGGTACAAATTGGTTTGAATTCTTTGGAAACCTTTTTGATATTTACTTTGCCAAATACAATTGCTTGAACCCTGATGTTATAAGTCTTGCATGCAAAGTAACAACTTCACACATTTCTTTTTAAAATAAAACTCTTTGAATCTCTCTCAATTACTTGAGTTGCATAAAGTTATTTATATGATTATGCAATCATCTTTCGTGCGAATATCTCTCTTTGCTAAAACAACCCGATAGTAGGAGCTCCTTTGCCTATCTCATGACATATGAGGAGAAGTTTTGAGACATATAGGGGGAGCATTGTTTATGCTTCGGGGGAGAAATCTTGAGAGAGAGTAACCTTTTAACAGGAGCATTGCACGTGCATTTATTTGTATTGCTTTATTGAATGCAAATGCATTTTATGTTTGATCACCTCACATGCACTTGTTCTTGGAAAGCGTTTTCTTGCTATTGTGTATAGATATAGGTATGATGATCTACGAAGAGATTGAAGACCTTGAAGACTTAGTATCTTAGGTTTCTCTTTGTGTAACTTAGAATATACATTTGTTGACCAATAGCTTATTTTTGTTTTGTGAGGATTATTTTTGTGAGTGGTTGTTTTGTCATGAAATAGCCAAATGGGTAGATTGTAAGGGCCTCTATTTATGATTGACTTATTTCATGACAAACCACATTGGGATTATTTGTAATGGGTATGTTAGGTCTCCAATTGTGATTCTTTATCAACAAGCTTCCAAGATCCCAAAGAGCTTCAATAGAGATAGTTCACTTACTCTTAACCTCTTGAAAAGATTTAGTTGCACACACTCGGTAGCTTGTATATGATAATTAATCTTGCGTTCAATTTCTTTTGCTTAACATGTCTTGCATGATAATTAGGCTTCCTTTTATGTGCATTTCTCTCACTTCGCACTTGCACAACTTCCATATATGTTTAGATGTTTTTGTTGTATTGTAAAGGGATTTTTTCCCTTGACCGCGGCATAGACCGCTTGGTTTGCACTTGCACATACCGCAACACTTAGAGCTGTTCTGTCCAGTGTAGTCTCTGTTGTGTACCACAGCTTATGACGTGGCAGGTGCATGTTGCCTTTGCAGCAGATCCTACCAGTGAAAGTTTCCAGAGGGACCTTGACCGAATAGATAGACTAGTAAAAAGCGGACCTTTAAGTGAGGTAAAGGTTGGCACCTTACCTGTCCGCGAATCCTGTTTAGAAGGTAAGATGACTAAGAGACCTTTTACTGGAAAAGGGCTTAGGGCTTTAGAGCCACTAGAACTCATACATACAGACGTTTGTGGACCGATGGATGTTAGAGCTAGGGGCGGCTATGAGTATTATGTCACCTTTATAGATGACTACTCAAGATACGGATATGTCTATCTGATACAACGAAAGTCGGAAACATTTGAAAAGTTCAAAGAATTTCGAGTTGAAGTTGAGAATCAATTAGGTATGACTATCAAGTAACTACGATCAGATCGTGGAGGTGAGTACCTTGACCAAGAGTTTGAAGACTTCATGGTCGAGCATGGGATAGTTTCCCAACTCACAGCTCCCGGTAAACCTCAGCAAAATGGTGTAGCGGAGAGGAGAAATAGAACCCTGCTAGAAATGGTGAGATCTATGATTAGTTTCTCATAATTACCAAATTCCTTCTGGGGATATGCGTTACAAACAGCGGTATACATTTTGAATGTAGTGCCATCCAAATATGTTCATAAGACTCCCCTAGAGTTGTGGAATGATCATAAAGCTAGTTTGCGACATTTTCGAGTATGATGGTGTCCAGCATACGTGCTGAAGAACAGAAGTAGAAAGCTAGACTCCAAGTCTGTGTTCTGCCTGTTTGTAGGATATTCCAAGGAAACCAAATGTGGACACTTCTATAGTCCCAAAGATAATAAGGTATTTGTATCGATAAATGCAACGTTTCTTGAGGACAATTATATTAGTGACCATAAACCTCGTTCTAAGATTGTACTGAATGAGTTGGAACATGGTGAGGTTAGTGCTTCATCAACAAGAGTTATTGATCCACAAACATTTGAGAGTCAGATGGTTCATGATCAAGATACACTTTCACCTAGACGTAATGGGAAGGTTGTAAGACAACCTGAACGCTATTTAGGTATAGGTGAAGGACAAAGTGTTGTCTCTGCTGATAGTGTGGATGATTCATTGACATTTAAGAATGCAATGGAAGATCCTAATAAAGAGGAATAGCTTAAAGCCATGAATCTCGAGATGAAGTCTATGCACTCCAACTCAGTCTGGGATCTTGTAGACTTACCGGATGGGGTAAAACCCTATAGGATGTAAGTGGATCTACAAGAGAAAGAGAGGAGTAGACGGGAAGGTAGAGACCTTCAAAGCAAAGCTAGTGGCTAAGGGTTATACCCAGCAGACCTTCTCACCAGTAGTCATGTTTAAGTCTATTCAAATTCTCTTATCCATTGCTGCCTATTTCTATCATGAAATTTGGCAAATGGACTTCAAGACTGCATTCTTGAATGGAAATCTTGACAATAACATATATATGATGCAACTAGAGAGATTCGTGTCTCCGGATCAAGAGCAAAAGGCTTACAAGTTGCAAAGGTCCATCTATGGACTTAAGCAAGCATCTAGATCTTAGAACATCAGGTTTGATGATGTGATCAAAACCTATGGTTTTAAGCAGAACGTCGATGAGCCTTGTGTCTACAAGCGCATCATTGACAAAAGGGTAATTTTCTTAGTTTTATACATGAACGACATCCTACTCATTGGGAATGATGTGAGAGTGTTATATGATGTAAAGAGTTGGGTGGCTAGCCAATTCCAAATGAAAGATTTGGGAGAGGAGAGTTACATTCTAGGGATCCAACTTATAAGGGATCGTAAGAACAAACTCATAGCATTGTCTCAGGCATCGTATATCGACAAGATTCTTGTGCGGTTTTTCATGCAATACTCCAAGAAAGGTAATTTATCTTCTAGGCATGGAGTTCACTTGTCTAAGGTATAGTGTTCTAAGACACCTCAAGAAGTTGAGGATATAAGACGTGTACCATATGCATCGGCAGTAGGTAGTCTCATGTATGCTATGTTATGCACGAGACCGGACATCTACTATGTAATGGGAGTAGTCAGCAGGTACCAGTCCAACCCAGGATTGGATCATTGGCTTGCTGTCAAGACAATTCTCAAGTATCTTCGGAGAACTAGAAACTATATACTAGTGTATTCCGGTGTATTCCGGACAAGATTTGATCCATTAGGACACAGATTCTGATTTTCAGTCAGACATGGATTTTTAGAAAATCCATATCTAGATCGGCTTTTACCCTGGGTGGTGGAGCCATTGTGTCTAGAAGTATCAAGCAATCTTGCATTAGTGACTCCACCATGAAAGCCAAATATGTAGTCGTTTGTGAAGCTGCTAAAGAGGCTGTTTGCCTCCGTAAGTTCTTGAGTGATCTGGAAGTTGTTCCAGATTTGGATAAGCCCATCATACTTTATTGTGATAATAGTGGTGCTGTGGTTAATTCCAAAGAACCAAGAAGCCACAAGAGGGGGAAACATATAGAGAGAAAGTATCATCTCATTAGAGAGATAGTGCAGAGAGGAGATGTGATCGTCACCAAGATAGTCTCACAAGACAATCATGCTGATCCATTTACGAAGACCTTACCGGCTGAAGTGTTTTCGGGTCACCTAGATGGTCTAGGGTTACGAAACATGCCTCACATGCTTTAGTGCAAGTGGGAGATTGTTAGGGTTTATGCCCTAAAGATGTAATTAGTAAATGGATTTATGAAATAAATAAAAAAGAAAAGTTTAATTCATTTTTGTTGTGTTGTTTATTTTACAACTTGTGCATATATTAACATCCTAGATTGCCGGATGTAATCTCAAACTGTGTATATGAGTGTCATATACAGATGGATACAGTAAGAGACGTGCAATCTAAAGAGTCCATAGATAGCAAATAAAGCTGGGTACTTTATTTGTGGTTAATCTATAGCTGCGGTCCATTTCGTAATATACGGTGATTCTATTCTGAATCATTCATATGAGATATAGGAATGGAGGCACCTTGTATGATGTGATCATATAGGATTGAGCCATGATCTATATGAATCTCTCACCAAGATCTGTTTACTGATGAGATTCATATATATCAACTAATGATGGCTATATGTGGGTGATCTTAATCTTGAGTGTCTTATCGACTCCTTCAGGTTAGATCGTGGTCTTTGATATACCATGAGTGAGGTCGGATGTAATTCTTGATCAATATGCTCCGTATGTTGGGATTGCGGTTTGGCTTGTGGTTGAGAAGGTTTGTACACAATAATGGAATCCACTCCTTCTTGTGAGAAGTAGATGGCAGTTCCCTTAAGGGTTGATTCAGGGCTTGGACAATATGAGCGCTCTCATAATTCCGTGAGGAAATATGATTTATTGTCCATTAGAGAATCAACGATACTTAAAGGATATATGTAATTAGAGGGGTATAACGGACATTATGACACAGCTCTAATTATGAACTACTGTGGAGGATCACACCATGTATAAGAACTATATCGATAGACACCGAGTTGTCTCGGTTTGTGTAAAAGAGTCTACAGTTGAGAGAGTGTAGCTTCGGGTTTTTAGTGGAATAACACCGGAGTTAATAATCAATGAATATTAATTAAAGAGTTTAATTAATGATTCCGATGATTATTAGAGCTCAAAATACTGTGGGCCTATTAGGTCCCTTGCTAGCCATATCAATTTAGGTAACAAGGGTCACAGTTAATTAATTGGACAGTCTAATTAATTGTGTTACGAAAGTGACACGTATTTATTCTGGAATTAATTGAATAATGAGATTATTTAATTAATGGATAATGATGATTAATTATATTAAATAATAAGATTATTTAATTATGTTGTTAATCACTAAATGGAGGGTCATAGTTGATATTTGATTTTAAATAGAATAAGATAATATGATTATTTTATTTTATTAAATTAAATATTTGAAATTGAATTTAAAATGTTTAAATTCAAAATAAATATTTAATTATCTTTTAAAATAAAAGATATGAGATATTATTTTAAAAGATATTTAAAAGATAAGGGGTCATTTGTTTTTTTCCACTTAAAACTTAATGAGTTTGAATTATAATTATTAAGTTGTTTTGTTTGTTTTTATAAGTGGTCAAACAACTTAAAAATGCCAAAAAACAACTTAAAATAAAAAGTAAAAATTCCGATTTTTCACTTAATTGCATTAAATGCAATCCAAAATCTTTTCTTCCGATACTATCCCCTATATATAACATATTTCCAATTTCATCATAATTATATATGGTACAAAAATCTTTATTTTAATATATTGTTTATTTTAAATAGTTTTAAAAATAAAAAAGAACCATAATCACTTCCCATATTGGTGTTTAATATTAATATTTTATTATTATATTATGGTGATGTATTTATATATTATTTTTTAGAGTATTTTGTAGTGAGTTTTCCTGCTGCTTCTTTTACTTTTTGAAAAAAAAATTTCTTTTTTTAATAAAAATGAAGTTTATTTGTAATTGAAGAAAAAGATCATGATCATATGTGTTCATATATAATTATTATTTTTGGATTGTTTTTATTCCATATTATATGTATAATTGTTTAACGTGGGTATAAATATAAAATTACTTAGTTTCAGATAATTTTACTTTAAAAAAAACAAACATATTGATAATACATTCAAATGTGAGGAAAAAAACAAACAAACATGTCATTCAAGTTCAGATTTCAATCCATATTCAGTATTCAAAAAAATTCAGGACTATTCAGTCTTCAGACAAAAAAACAAACGACCCCTAATAATTTTAAAATCTAAAAAAATATTAATTAAGAAATTTTTAGTTATAATAATATATATATGATATATATATTTTGAAAACAAACAACAAAGTAGACTGCATCATTGTTGTGCGTGAAAAAAAAAACGAGAGAGAGAAAAGGCAATTTTGCTCTGTGCATGATAGAAAGAAAAAAATATATATATATTGTTTAAAGAACTAGAATTATTCTAAGTTTTTTTTTCTCTTGGAAGAAATAGTTTCTTCTTCTTTTCTCTACATCCTCCTAAGTTTCTGAGTATGTGATACGCCCACTCGCAATGATCAGTTCTGGAAATAGCTAGGAATATCGGTGGTATAGATCTGGAGCATATCGTAAAGTGAAGGAGCCTCCAAACGTTTGTCAGGTTCTAAATATTTTTTTAATATATTGATTACAATTTCTTGTGTTTACATATTGTATGTATTAGTTCCGAAAAAATAATTATGATCTCAAGTTTACTGGTTTCAGATTAATTATGATATGTATCAATTTTTAAAACATATTTCCGCTTTGTTACCAGTGAACGGGGTTCCAACAAAAATTGAAAAATAAATGTGGAGAGATTGCTCACGCAATAGGAGGTGATGTTTTGTAATAAGAGTTGGTGTCTTCTGTAATTTATTCGTGATCTTATATAATTAAATTATGTGAATGTTATGTCATGAAAATTTTAATGAAAAATAAACTTAATCTATGATTATGGAAATTGATAGTTATGTATTTTTTTTGTCAATGCTAACAAATCAAATATCTACAATCCTTTTTATAATTCAATTAAAAAAGATTGAATGGTCCGTAAAAAATGATTAAATTCAAATTATTATATTATTATAAACAGTTGTTAACTATTTAATATATATATATAAATTTTAAATTATAAATTTAAGTGGATGAAAATAAATATTACAACCTTATGAAGATATTTTAAAGAGATGGGAGGGTCAAATTACATATGTAAAAGTTCTTCAGTTTTTCTACTAGACGTGTTTTTACTGTTTTCATTTTCAGAATTCAGCTTTTAGTGAAGCTACCAGACGCGTTTTTACTGTTTTTCATTTTCAGAATACAGTTTCCAGTATATGGTACAAGATACGTTTTCAGAATTCGAAAATGAAACCAAAAACACTATTTTCATTTTCATTTTCATTTTTTTTTTCAAAAAACAACCACTGAAAACGTTTACAGGACAAACCCTTATTGTTTTCCACACTTTAAATTGTCCATTGATTGCTTGTTACATTTGGGTGATTTGATAATATTGATTAATCCAAAAATTGGTAACTAATCGATTAAAATCTATTCACACCCCCCCCCCCCCCCTCTTTAGACACACGTTTGTGTATTTTTAGACCCGATCATGTTTATTTAAGAGATTGGGTAAAGATAACATGACTAGGTTTACTAGATCGATTGTAGAGATAACCTGATCGGGTTCAACTACCCGACCGGATCAAAGAGTCTGATCAGGTGAGATAATTGAACAAGCAAATGATATGATGGTCGTGGCTGAGTAATCGATCAGGTTAATGAGACCTAGTCGGGTTAGATAGACGGTCGGCTAGCGATACGTGAAAGTTGTTAAGTCCTTCAAATACAAAGAGAAAGAATCCAATCCAGGAAATGAAGCAAGAGATACATTCCAACAAGGAAACAAACTTCCTTAAAGATATTAGATCCCGAATTCAATGGAAAATCTAATATCTTTAATGTGCATAAGATGCAAAATAGGTGAAGAAGATAAGGACGATTCCAATAAGTTAGTGTCCTATTAAACCTCATCAACTTCCCTTACTTGTACTTTAAAAAGTATGGTTCTGTGCATGTATAAATAGACCATCAAGCACCATTACATGGTTGTTCGTCAAAAACACTTAATAGCAAGAGAGCCTCCGTGTTTTGCATGCTCAATTTTTTGTTTTAGTTTTCAATTCTTATCATTAATTCACGATAATTTGTTGGACGCGCGGTTCATTTCATATAATCCAAAAATCACCATCAACATTACACGATGTATAATTGGTCAATGACATTAAGTATATTATTTAATTACTTCGAAATAATATTTATATTTGAAGTTCAATTATAATTTTATAGTTGTATAAATTATATCTATGGTAATATGAATTGCGATAAATCAAGGAAGGGATTTATGGTTACATAATTTATATTTAAGGAAGCCAAAATTAATATTGTCCTTTAAGGTGCCCTTATAAGTTTGATATTAAATAATTATTAAATAAATTTGGGTCAGGTTATATCAACTCAAATTTCAGATTAATTTTTTGACTTGAACCTCTCAACCATTGGATTAAGAGTATATGAGCAAATAGGTAGTTGAGATATTGCAGTCAAAAAATTGAGTTAGAAATTTGAGTTGATATAACCTGACCCAATAAATTATTTACAAGTGTTTGTCTTATAGTTGAAGGAGTAATAAGCAAATAGTGGATTGTAGTTTTGGAAACCCAATTGGACAATGTAAGTACTTGCTTACGGTGTTAAATAGATAATGTTGAAAACAATTAGGAAACCCCTAATTGTTTGTTTTTATTTTATTTGTTTGAGAACTATATAGTTTGTTTTTATTTTGTCAGAGAGACATATTTAATGTATTTCTGAAAAGTAGTAGATCACGAGTGCTATGAAAGCAAATACATTTAAAAAATAAATATTTTGTCAAAAATTATGGACTAAAATATAAATCTCCCTTAAAAGAAAAATCTGTTTCATAATTTTCCTTATAAAAATTTAACCTCAATTAGAGGTTGAGTCTTGAGATTGCTCGTGAAAATCTAAACGGCTGAAAACAGATTCTGCAAACTGCAATCACATCATAACTCCATCCTGGCCCACTTCATGGACGGTGCAGATGCGTCCACGTGCACGATCCACTTTGATAAACGCACTAACCGCCTACTGCGTACCGTGGAAGAGACCGCGAGTAATAATAATAACTATAAATTCTGTTAAAAGCTTTTGTTTTGGTTTTGCTTTGAAAGTTGAAACTTGGAAGACCACCGTCTTCTTCTTCAATCTTCACACAAAACAGAACTGCAACAATTCTCATGTCAAGTCAGTCCTACTCTACGTATCCGATTAAATTCGCTTCCTTCAATCAGGACAACAGGTACGCTTCGTATTTATACGTATCATTGACTCATACAGTGTACATACGGATTCAACCGACCATCACTTTCTTCTTGTATTCGTTTCGATTTTTCGATATAGTCAATATAGGTTTTCTCATGTGCAAAATTCGTTTAATTGCTAGGGTAAAATCTTATACTTTATATTTTCCCGCGAAACAAACAAACGGATTTTGTGTGTGCTAAACTTTCTTTTTTCAATGAATATTTGTAGTGGCTTTGCGATAAGTACGAAAGATGGTTTCAAGATATTTGATTCGAGTACAGGCAGGCTCTGTTACGAACGAGGCAAGTGTTTATCAAATCGATTTTGGTTTTAATTATTAATTTTGATTTTCCAATTTTTATGGATTTATTGGAATATATTTGAAATAATTGTTTAAAGTATATTTTAAATTAGTATCTTTTTTTTTTTTTGTGTTGCTAGCTGTTGGAGCTTTCAATATTGTCGAAATGCTGTATAGCTCCAGTCTTTTGGCCATTGTTGGAGCTGGTGAACAGGTGCTTAATAAGAATTATTAGCTTTTTTTAGACTTTTTTGTGTTTTTTGTGTTGTGTTGGTTTGCAGTTGTGATGGTGGTTATTGAATTGCAACAGCCGTCTTTATCTCCACGCCGTCTCTGTTTGTTTAATACTACAACTGGAAATGCTCTACGCGAATTGAATTTTTTAACTTCAATCCTTGCTGTTCGTTTAAATAAGAAAAGGTGAGAGAAATATATTGTGGGAAAGTACGCTACAAATGCTTGATTGTTGTTATGTTTGTGTTTTAAGGTTTGCTGTTTGTTGATTTAAGCAAAATTGTGTTGGGTTGTGCCCGGAAAAATATTGTGTAGGAAATGTGTGTAACACTTACTTAAAACAAACCAGATTTTCCATGTCTGGAACGAACAATTTTTCTTCTCGAATGAAGTCAACAAACACAATTTTCCTTGGAGTAGTAATTAAACTTTGAAATGAATAAAAAAAAGAGTAGACTGAAGTTCAAATAGGCTTGTTGTCTGGTTGCTCCTTGAGTTATTGCTCGGAAATTTGGTGGTATGGTGGCAACATTGTCGTCATTAATTAAAATGCAAACCACCCTGTGTAATCATGGAAGAGTATGTCATGCCTTGTCCTGGGAACCTAATACCTTTTTTTTTATGGTACAAGCTCCCAGATTAACGTTTAATTTTGATTAGGGAAGAAGGGGATGGGGTGAAGTCACCGCATTTACATGGGTCATGCGATGTTAGGTTGTGTTGGGATGGAATGAGAAACATGAAGTTGGGGACTTCTAGAACAAGTTTTAGGAAAGCAGAAGGAAATTCTTGATGTTATATCCATTCCGTGATCTTTGGCATTGTAGAATATATTTTAAAACTGTTATTGCTATTAATTTAACTTTGTCCAATCACATGAATCAGAGAAGCTTTATTTATTTATTTTTTTCATGTATGTTGTTGTTGTTGCTGTTGATTTGCTGTTTTCATTTGTGGCAGGCTTGTTGTTGTTTTGCGAGAGAAAACATATATATATGATGCAAATACTCTTGCAATTTTGGACACTATTGATAATGTGCCAAATTTGAAAGGTGAAGTCCAAAGATTCTTCTTTTGCACTTTTATAGTATAAACAACTTGATCGAATTTGAAATTTGTCATGAAATTTTATTGTTTATATTTCATTTTAGTGAATTAATCATATAATTTCCTGTTACCTATAGGCTAATTTAAAATTAATGGCTGTTTTGATTCAGATGTGAGACTCTTTCACCTTTCATTTTCTTAAATTGACAAAATCAGAGGGCCATTGCATATTTGCGTGTCTGTCATGCTAATCTGCTGCATGAATCCTTCTCTTTTAGGGACGAAAACAATAAATCATGGAAAAGTCGTAGAATTCCTTGGTTGATGTGAAAATATCAGTAGGCAACATATATTATAATATGCTTTCAGTAGAAAAATTTTGTGTTTTTATTTTTACATTTTTTGTAAGTATACTGTTTTCAGCTCATTTGGATGTTTTGTTTTGGTGAATAGCTTTTTCACCTTCTTTGTGGATATCTTTTCTCTGATAATAGAATATTTTTCTGGTAAAAAGAAAAGTTAGAACAATTTTGATCAACTACTGGACACCACTAGGTGGTTGCACATAGTACTGGAAGTAAGCTTTTGGGAATCTGCTGAAGTAACACAATATTATATAATTATATTCCTAAGCTTTTGTCAATGTATTTCTTTTACCTCAGGACTTTGTGCATTTTCCCCTAGATTGGATGCTTGCTACTTGGCTCTACCTGCGAGTACAACGAAAGGAACTGTTTTGGTGTACAATGTCATGGAGCTTCTTTCACATTGTGAGGTTGTGGCGTAAAGTCTTCTTATTGTAGTGGAATGCAACTTCACCTGTTGTTATTCTACTTGATAAAAAGTAACCTTCTTTTTTTTTTTTTTTGCAATAATTTCTTCAATTACGAAGCAGAAAGCTGTCAAGTTTTCTAGCCTATGGGTAACAAAGATGAGAATCTAGCATATTTGGTCTTCAATTGAATACATTGATGACAGTGCTAAAGTTTCGTCTGTTACATCAACGCAACTTGTTACCCAGTAGAATAAGGATTGTGCTTATTAAGAATTCCATTTCTTTGATATTGTTAATCTATTTATGTATCTTTTATCTACCATTGTTGCTACATATTTTTCTTGTCACATTTTATGATGAAAACAATTACAGGAAAAAATTTCAGTGTTCATTATTACATTCAATATGCTCACTAGGCTTATTGCACGAGAAAATCTACTATGTAAAATATATTTTTTTCCAGCAATACAGACCTTAATGAATAACATAATATAAAAAATTTCATGTATCATTGTTCAGAATTTTCTTTATCTTATCCTGACCCTTTTAGCAATCTGCTTAGCATGTGCTTCTTTGGCGGCTTAGGGATCATTAAAGTACAAGTTGGAGGTTTTGAACATTACTTTCTCTCTCTAAATATATTAGCTTGTTAATGTAGGGAATAACAATCACTTGCCCTTATCAGTTGCTATAGTATTTGCACTTGTCCAACAGTCATCATCCTGCATGTTTTTTTCTTAATTATGTTTTGGTATTTTTATTATTAAGTTGTGTACTTTTTATATCCTTTGGTTCTATGCATTTATATCCTTGTTTACTTAAATTACAGATTGATGCTCATCGTGCACCATTAGCTGCAATTGTCCTTTCTTCCAATGGGATGTACATTGCGACAGCATCTGAGCAGGGAACCATAATTAGAGTTTTTCTTGTCTCAGAAGCAACCAAGGTAAAGATTACAAACCCATGCATTTAATGGAATCTTCATATCTGGTTATCTATAATTTTTACGTGAGGGAGTAGTCAATGATGCCCACATAATAGAATTAAGAGGAAATTTACTCAATGTTTTATATAATATTGTTTACACTTCTGAAGGCCTGAGAGGGAAATGTAATTGGAAGAGAGAGCCAAGCTAAAACTTGGGATACATGCTAAATTATTTGGGATGGCTCTTTGCTGAGTACATGCTATATAGTGTGTGTGTGTGTGTGTGTGGAGAGGGAAATGTAATTGGAAGAGAGAGCCAAGCTAAAACTTGGGATACATGCTAAATTATTTGGGATGGCTCTTTGCTGAGTACATGCTATATAGTGTGTGTGTGTGTGTGTGTGTGGAGAGGGAAATGTAATTGGAAGAGAGAGCCAAGCTAAAACTTGGGATACATGCTAAATTATTTGGGATGGCTCTTTGCTGAGTACATGCTATATAGTGTGTGTGTGTGTGTGTGTGGAGAGGGAAATGTAATTGGAAGAGAGAGCCAAGCTAAAACTTGGGATACATGCTAAATTATTTGGGATGGCTCTTTGCTGAGTACATGCTATATAGTGTGTGTGGGGCCATGCAAACAATCACAAAATTCTTTTTGTAGGGCCATGCAATCATTTGATATCAATTATGGGGAACGCCCACTTTCCTTATATTTTCTTATATTTCTTGAGTCATGAGAAACTATATTGCTAGAAGCAGATTAGTCCTTTGATATCTGATCAGTTTTTATTTTTCATTTCATGTATAATTATTCTTGTGCTAGCAGTCATATAGTTTTCGAAGGGGGACATACCCATCAACAATATATTCTTTGTCATTTGGACCATCAACGCAACTTCAAGATATTCTTGTAGCCACAAGTTCATCAGGTTCTGTTCATGTGTTTTCTCTGGGGTTTGCCATAAATCATAGGTGAGAATTAATAACAAAGAGTTTCCTAGTTTTGGATCGAGAATATATTGCTAAGAATCACAATAGTAACCTTAATATGTTGGCACATATATATTATGTAATATCTTTGTACATGCTAGACTTCTTTCCCATTTATTGGCATGCACTGTCTTACCTAGTGTTATAGAAATGTTTTTTTTATGCAGTGTGCTCTCTTATTATAACACATCATTTCCTCTTCTCTAGGTGACATATTTTGTATGATTTGACATCTGTTTTCTTGATTTTATTTCCCCCTTTTCCTGAAGTGAAAGGCAATACTTTTAGCTTATTAATTTCTACACAATTTCTGCCACTATGTATTATTGTTGTTGCTTTCTCTGTAGATACAAGTGGATTCAGGTGGCTCCAAAATTTGTCAGGAACATCTCTTGAATCTCTAAATTTGTTACAACCTGTCTGGATATTTGTTAGAATCCTCTAGAAATTAGTTAGCAATAGCTTCTTAAATTTGTTAAAAACGTCCTTGCAGGAGTGGTTGTTGATGAAAAAATAAATCAGTTGATGCTATTTGCGTACAGGTCATACCGTAAGGAAGGTCAATGAAACTTTATTATTTAATTTCGGGAAAAATGCATGAAATTGACCAAAGATGTTCAATTATAAAGTCATCCCCTGAACCTCACTAACCCTATTACACATCTCCCTCAAGTGGTTCACTGTCGTTTAAATTTTCTTTTTGAAATTATTGGGCTTTTCATCTTTTATTTTCACTCAAAGGGATGCTTTTGTCCCCGTTTGACTTCCTAACTTTAGTGATGTCTTGTGTGGAAGTCATGCTGGCCTGAACTCGTAGCTGGCTCTGTTAGGAAGGGCATAAGAGTCGATTTTGTCATTTGGTAGGCAATCAACTATTGGAAGGGAAGTCTGAGATTGTAAGTGAACTGGAATGGAGGTTGGGTGTTTTGCAGAGGTGGGAAGCTCTATGTAATTGTTGGAAACTCAGGAAGGCAAAGTATTATATAAACGGATAATTATGCTGTTTTAGAAAGTGTAGGCTGCACATTTTTTTGATTAATTACATGCCCCTAGGAACTCTTCTCTTTTACCTTTTATTGTTGCTTTATGCTTATTGTAAACCATATGAAGCAGTGGAGGGTCATCTGATTCTCTCTTTCGCTACTATTATATACTAGCAGAAGCAGAAGATCAAGTAGTATTCTTGGATCGATGTTACCTGAATCTGTAAATGATGTACTAGATCCAGCTCATCATCATGTGCTTCACAATGCTTTTCCACCAGGAGTTAAAAGGTGATGCATTTTAATTATCGGCCATTTAATGATGGTTTACAACAGCATTACAGCAAGCATTTGTAGCACCTCTATCTTATGTCCACTGTTATGTTTCTTTTTAAGTTATTTGTTTGAGGAAAACAATTTTTGTTATAAATTGAAATTTTTCTGGGTAATTTTTTTATTCTCGTTTAAATTTATTGGTATATAGAATAATCCGATACACTTCCAAATCTTCCCTCTGGATACAATATTGTTCCTTTTCCAATGTGTAGAATATGAAATTCATTGTATGACCCTTTTGACTTCCGAATTCCATCATTTTATTTCTGTTTGAAGCCCTCATGTAAAATGTAGTGACCTCGTAATTTTATAAAACGGAGGATATATATTGGAACTTAAAATATCTAAACAAGTGTTATAAACAATGCAAGATTTAATGGGAATTTGTTTTATTCAGATATCTCTAAGTTAGACATATGAGACTTTGAATCTATTTACTTTTATCTATGGCCCCTTAGATATGTGATGTTTGAAGTAGACATTTTTAATAGTAAGCATATTTTATGTTGAATTCTTAGTTGAAACTATTTTCTTGAGAACACTAATTTATGAAATTAGTTGTTTGAATGCAGTTATGCTGTGGTTCGCAAGGTAGACAGGGTCCCTGACACATCCTCAGCTGAGTTTCTAGCTATTAGGTAACTTGAGCCAAGGCTTCACAATTGTAGTCTCATGTTATGTGCCTTCTTATTTTTCCTTTCCTTATTTTGTTTTCAGCTTCTAGATAGCTCATGTCTACTTAGATGAGTAATTTCATATAAATCAAAAGAGTTTTAGATTTTATTATTCAAAACTTGACAAATTCATATAGGTTAAGGTAATACTACTAGGAGTCCTTCTGCATGCTAGAAAATTTACGGTTGGTGGAAAACATATGAACATATATCCATTGTGGAGTTTGAAGATTTAAAATACTAACTGGTTCGCTATATCTAGTCATTGCATACTATAGACCATCCATGGAGGAAACTGCCTCTCTCTCTCTCACACAAACTTTAATCCAAGCATTTTGCTACCCTCAGCCATACCATTTTGTTGGGCATTTTTATGATTTTAGTTTAGAAAACTCAGATTTTGATAAGAGTTTCAGTAATGGTTTTCTTAAAATAGAAAGAACACATATGCTGATACTTTTATGTGCTCCACTCAATTTCCAGCACTAGAAAACGTAACTTATATGTGTTTTTCTTAACCAATAAGAGTGATATATAGACACAACAAATCTACACATATACTTGACAAACAAAATAGTATTTGACTTAATGTGCTGTCCTCTGTTTTAGTTAATTTACTTTATAGCTATAAAATGTTTTGTTTTTGTCATATATTTGGTGTTGATCAATGCAAATTTGTTATATCTATGTGGAAGTCTCTTATTTGTTGAGAAAAAAAAAACATAAAAGCTAAGTTATATTGTGCTCGAAATTGAGTGAAAAACTTATAAAAGTAGCAGCTCCTATTTTCCTCTATGATTCTCTCTCTTTTAAAAAACCTTGCTGAAATTTTATTAAGATCTGATATTTCCGCATTTTAATCATAGAAACACTAAACACATTTAGTGTGAGTTTTTTGATTTTCAAACTCGCTAAACTTATGTATCTCCATAGCATCACTTGTTTAGAGAGGTTAAATTCGTTACTTCTAATATTGGTGCAACTAAATTTGACAAGTATTCAACTCCCAATCAACTTATTTAGATTCTCTATCGTCAATGAATACATTCTGTACATGTTCTTCATATGGATGTCCGCTTGTTTACATGTATTATTATCTTGATTTATTAAGTAACTTTCTAGTTTGAATATTCCAGGGCCTCTATATCAATAATAACCTACAATGGATACTTCCAAGAATATGCCTTTAGCGTCACCCAGTCTGAATCATTGTGGAGCTTGGAGCGTGAATTCAATCTTTTGACAGTGATTACCGACAATAACAAAAGCTCATAACGGTAGTACGTTTTCTCTTCGCCAATGCTTGTTTGATTTTAAATAATCTCAAATGCCGAAAATGTTTACAAACAAGTGATGAGTCGAGACAGATCATAGATGGTGAAGATTTGAAGAAGAAGATGGTTTCCTGGTAGTTAAATACATATCTAAACTCTTTGTACATAATTCCTTAAATGTTACATAATTAAACATTTCAATACGATGTGTATCGTGTATATTATTTGGGCTGTTCTATTATGAATTCATATATTTCTTCCAATCTGTTGGTGAGAAATAATTTTTCCTTTAACCATGTATGAATTAACCCTTCCCTTGTAATTGGTACTTTTGTATAGTCTCCTCATGCTCTTTAGCTCTTACAATATTCTTTTAATTCTCTTCAACCCTCCCATTTGATCCCCTCCAACTACTTTGAAATCTTAAACCTATCATTTACGATCTCAAAAAGCTTTTCAAAAGCTAACGGCAACTTAATTACTAGAACAATATACATGAGCTTTGTGTGATGAGATCTCTTCCATTTAAGACGATAGTTATAATATATGATCACCAACATATCCAGCAATTCTGATCATGGCAGTTGCATTATTACCAACACTCATCCATTATCTCATCATCTTCTTAATCTTCACAATCAGCTTCATCACTTCCATGATCATGTCTGCATCAATACCCATGAGACAGCCTAAACGTTTGATCATCGAACTCATTCATCGCGACTCCATCCGTTCTCCATATTACAATCAGAATGACAACGTTTCAGACCGTGCCATGAAGAGTTCGATTTCTCGGTACACCTACTTGCAGGCAAAGATTAAATCATCTTCCTGGAATGAAAATTATGAAGCTGACATTCTTCCCAGCATTAACGCTTCTTATTCTTCATGAATTTCTCCATTGGCCGGCCACCAATCCCACAATTCACAGTCATGGACACTGGCAGTAGCCTGTTATGGGTTCAATGCCTCCCCTGCAACAAATGTTACCAACAATTCGGTCCAATGTTTGATCCTTCAAAATCATCTACTTATTCTGACTTGTCATGTAACTCTCAGTATTGTACGTATACCCCAGGTGGCACATGTAACTTGTTGAGGAAATGCTCATACAACCTAACTTACATTGATGGTGTTTCATCATCAGGAATCCTTGCAAGAGAAACACTCACTTTCCAGACATTAGATGAAGGCAGAATCAGTATACCCGGTACGATTTTCGGGTGCGGTCGCAGCAATGGAAAGTTCCATGATAGCCAACTTACTGGTGTTTTTGGACTTGGTTTTGGGAAATTATCGTTGGTCTCTCAACTTGCTTCTACCTTCTCCTACTGCATTGGCAACTTACACGACCCGAATTACATTCACAACAAGCTTGTTTTAGGGGATGG
Source organism: Dipteronia sinensis (assembly GCA_033220585.1). Lineage (NCBI taxonomy): Eukaryota > Viridiplantae > Streptophyta > Magnoliopsida > Sapindales > Sapindaceae > Dipteronia > Dipteronia sinensis. The sequence continues at coordinate 33,122,032 of CM065645.1, forward strand.
AGCAAGAATCGAAGGCGATTCGACACCGTTAGAAGTCATCAATGGTCATTACTACATCACTCTAGAAGGCATAAGTGTAGGAGAAAGAAAGCTTGACATAGACCCCAATTTATTCAAAAGAAAAACACATAATAGAAAACATGGAGGAGTTGTCATTGACACAGGCTCACCAGCTACTTGGCTTGTAAAACCCAGTTTTGAAGCGCTTCGAGACCAAGTACAAGCGCTTCTAGATGTGTGGTTGACAAGGTCGTTCTGGTTTAATTCATGGAATTTGTGTTATGAGGGGGTGATAAGCAGAGATGTAGTAGGGTTTCCTGCAGTGACTTTTCATTTTGCAGATGGGGCTGATTTGGTTTTGGATAGAGAGAGCTTGTTTCTTCAAGCATGGCCAAATGTGTTTTGCATGGCTGTGTTTCCAAGCTTTGCTGTTGATGATGATATTGACACCAATTTGTCTGTTGTTGGAATGATGGCTCAGCAGAATTATAATGTGGCTTTTGATGTTTCCGGGAAGAAAGTTACTTTCCAGAGGATTGATTGTCAACTTCTAGATGATTAGGATGTTTGAGGGTGTAAATTTATGAAAACACAGGTGAAAATCTTGCTAATATCTTTACAAATAGGATATTCAGCTATATTTGTATGGGTACCTAAAAATATGGAATATATTGGAAATGTCATGGTCCTACTATTCGATTAAATGTGTTTGGTGGGCTAAAGAAGATAGGTCAAACAGGCTTAATAGTGCAAGAAAACTTGAATAAGTTTGGTGATGGGTCGGAGCGGGTCAATGATGGGGAACCAGATTCCAAATTAAAACTTAGGGATTTTTTTGGTGTTGATTTGGGTGCTTTCAAGAAAGTAGTCAATCATAGGAAACGACGAACGAGAAAGGCTGATAGGACTAGTGGGGTTTCGGCCGTGCATGTCGATCTTGAGAAGCACTCTGATGGCGCTGGAGTTGCTGCGTCAACCTTGCTAGGGAAACGTGTGGGTGATTTTGCTAGGGACAGTTTGGACCGTGGTGTTGACAGTGGGTCTGTGGAGGAGAAGAAAAGTAAGAAGACGGTTGATGGGGTGGAAGCAACCACTTAGATATCGGCGACCCGGTCTCAACCGGCCGATCGGACATAATGAGGACCTTAATATGGAATGCTCGGGGGCCTCAGAGTCCTCAGACGGTTCGTTTCCTGCAAATTTTGACACAGGAGATGGACCAAGTTCTATTGTTCTTGATAAAAACAAAGTCAGATACTAGGGCTATGTAGATTTTACTAATTAAGTTGGGTTTTATAGAAAAGTTAGTGGTGAATTCAGTAGGAATAGGAGGGGGTTTGTGCTTATTCTGGTCAGACAAAGTGATTGTCGATCTGCTCTCATATTCCAGGTTTCATATTGATGTCAAAGTAGTATCTCGTGTTTTGAAGGCTTGGCATCTAACCAGTTTTTATGGGAATCCGAGTGAGCTGACATGACTCTATGTTGGAGACTTCTATGAGGTGCTTACTAATGATGAGAAGAAATGAGGTTAGTGAAAATACACAAAGTGTGTCTAATACAACCTAGAGGGGGGTGAATAAGTTTTAATTGATTTATTACCAACTTTTCAACTTAATCAATTTATAATAATCCTACTCCATATTAACAATCAATCAATCCAACATAAATATGCGGAAAACAATAAATACACAAGGATTGATTTACGTGAGAAACCCTCCAACTGGGTAAAACTCACGGGCTATCCTTCTAGCCACATACGGTCCTCAAATCCACTATTTGAATGAAAGTTTATAACCTAGGTTGACCTCAAGTCACACCTACTTGGTCACTAACCCTTTCAATCTACCCAACGGGCCTTTAATAGTGATTATTGACCACAAGCTTGTGCACTAACTCACTTAGTCACAAAGCTTAACAATCAATGAAGAGGTTAAACAACCTGTGTGAATATGTAAAAGATATTCAAACATGCAATTAATGCTAGGCAACAATAAATGCTTCTCTAAGGATTTAAAGATATCAATAAATGCAAATCCTAGATATCAATATCTAAATGCAAATGCATGAAGATTTAGCTAGAAGGGTAAAATCGTCCTAAATGCTAGCTATTAATGAACAAGGCTCTCAACCAACAACCAACAACTCAATCATGTTATAAGTGCCAATAAACATAAAGATATGCAATAAAATCACATAAAAGAGCTACCCCTAGGCAAACAAGAACATAAATAAATACAAAGAGATTTAGGGCATGTTCAAGTTACCTAGTCAATGAAAGCAAGAAGAATCCATGATGAGATGATGCTTGAAGATGTTAGATGCACATGGATTTGTGTTTGGTTGAGTAAAGATGAGTTCTTAGGAGTTTCTCTCTCTAATGGAAGCTTAGCCTATCAAAAATGGCTTCTTGAACTCATGAAAAACGAGCAAGGAAGAAGATAGAGCATATATATAGAAACCCTAGACAAAACTGCGTCGTTTTGGGTTTGAGAAACAAAATCCCGTCAATACCGCTTGCTGGACCGCGTCTCAGGCAAGTGTCCAGACCGCGGTACACACAACAGTGCACCATCTGGACAACAACGCGGTGCAGGGCGCTGTGCATGCAGGTGCACAGGCCGCGTTATGGGCAACAGAGGCTTACTGGACAACACCGCGACTTGGGTCGCTTTACGTGCAAGTGTATAGGAAGCGGTACATGAAGCATGACTCTGCTGAGATATACCGCTCTGTATGCCGCGGTGCAAGCATGTCTTGCCAAGCGGTCTAGGCCGCGCTAAGAGAAGAAAATCTCTTTTATGGGTAAACTCGACACACTAAGAGATGTGCAAAATGTGCAAGTGTGGAGTATGAAAAGAGGCATACAATACATCATTCAATTACATGAAGATAGGAACATAATGCATGCAAGTGAGTGTGTGCAACTAGATCTCTTCAAAGAAGGTTAAACTAGTGAGATACCTTTGAAGTGCTCTTTGAGAGAGATGATGTCCTTGAAGCTTGGCCTAAATTACCCTTACAAAGAATAATCCCCAATGTGGTTTGTCAACGAAATAAGCCAATCAAAATATGAGGAACTTACAGTTAGCAAAGGTCTAGGAGGTTGATGGAGGATTTCAGAAATGCTTTGGACCCGTGTGAGCTCGAAGATATGGGATTCTGGGGTTCACCTTTCACGTGGACTAATAGGCAGAGTGGTGAGGAGTTGGTCCAATAACGGCTTGATCGTGGAGTGTGTTGTTTCAATTGGAGGCAGTTATTTTCTAATTCTATTGTGCGCCATTTGGATTTTTGGAGGTTCGATAACCATCCAATCTTGGTGGAACTTTTGGCTGATAATGATCAAACTCAGGAAAATATAGGTCGGCGGTACAAATGGTTTCACTTTGAGTCGTGTTGGGCTGACCGAGATGATTGTCGTAGATTGGTTGACCGAAATCAGGTGATTTCAGGAGGTCATGGAGTTATGGGCAGATGGCAAGAATGATTAAAAAATGTACTAAAGTGTTTTCAGGATGGAACTCTAATAACCGTATATCATTGAGGACAAAAATTCAGGAGCAACAAAGGGATTTGCGCAGAGTTACTAGTCAGGAACAGCTGGGGGATTGGAAGGTAATACAACAACTTGAGTAGAATTTAGATAAGTTACTAAAAGAAGAGGAAAGTTATTGGTGACAGAGGTCGATAGTATTTTGGCTAAAAAGGGGCAATCAGAATACCAAGTTTTTTCACTGGAAAGAGTTGACTAGAAGGGTACGGAATGTTATGCAAGGCCTCTTTAATGATTGAGGGGAGTGGTGTGTGGTACATCAAAGTTTGGAAGGGGTAATTTTAGAGTATTTCTCAAAGTTGTTCCAGGCAGAGAAACCTTCTACTGTTGATGTTGCTTCTGTGCTGGATTGTTTGGAGCAGCAACTTTCGCACCAGTTGAGAGTATTTTTTTGGAGTCTCCTTTCACAGTTGAGGAGGTAAGAAAAGTAATTTTTGATATAGCGCCAACCAAAGCTCTAGGACCTAATGGTCTACCAGCCCTTTTTTATCGAAAATTCTGGGATAAGGTTAGGCTAAGTGTGACTGAAGCTTGTTTACGATGCTTGAACAATGGTGATTCCCTTGCTCGTATGAATGAAACTCTGATTTGCCTAATTCCAAAGTCTCAGGAAGCCGAGCGTATCACTGACTACAGACTAATCAATTTGTGTAATATGCTGTACAAAATAGTTTCTAAGAAAATGGCCAATCGGCTGCGGGTGGTTCTTAGAGAGGTCATTTCTGAAACTTAAAGTGCGTTTATCCCGAGTAAGCTCATCTCAGACAACATGATAATTGGGTTTGAGTGCATACATGCTTTACGTACACGGAAATGTGAGCAAAGGTCTAGGGCAGTTAAGTTAGAAATGTCGAAGGCCTACGATAGGGTTGAATGGGACTTTCTAGCCAAGGTTGTGTTGAAGTTAGGTTTCCCATCTAAATAGGTTTGTCTTGTTATGGGTTGTATATCCACCGTGGGATTCTCCTTTCTAGTTAATGGCAGTATGTGTAGGGATCTAGTACCTTTAAGGGGTCTCAGACAAGGGGACCCTTGTCTCCTTATTTGTATCTTTTGGTGGCAGAGGGATTGTCGAGTATGATACAATCTTCTGTGCTTAGGGGAGAGTACTCGAGTTTTCGGTGTATCCAGTCAGGGCCGATCATTTCCCACCTCTTCTTCGCTGATGACAGCATCTTGTTCTCAAATGTAGCTACTAATGACTGTGTGGAAATTCGACGGATTTTGGATGTGTATTCTTGGGCATCAGGCCCACGTGTGAATTTAGATAAATCAGGTATGTGTGTTAGCCGTTCAATTATTCAAGAGGAGGGGGATTGGACGGATGTTGTTTTGGGTGTTCATCGAGTTTGATACAATGAAAGGTATCTTGGCTTACCTAGCTTTGCAGGTAAAAATAAGTGGAGTTTTTTTAACGATATTAAGGATAGAATCTAGAACAAGATCAAAGACTGGAGATGCAAGTTGCTCTCTATTGGTGGTAAAGAGGTGCTCATCAAGGTTGTCCTTCAGTCTATCCCTGTGTACTCCATGGGACTGTTGGGGTTTTTGCCCTAAAGCTTGTAATATGTAAATGTAATTTGAACATAAATAAAAGAAGTAGTATATTCATTCATTTTATGTCATACTTTATATAACATGTGCACTTAACATCCAAAATTGTCAGATGTAATTTCGAACTGAGTATATGAGTGTCATATATAGATGGATTCAGTTTGAAACGAGCAATCTAAAGAGTTCGTAGATAGCAAATAAAGTTGGGTACTTTATTTGTGGTTAATCTACAGCTGCGGTCCATTTCGTAGTGTACGGTGATCCTATCCTGGATCATTCATATGTGAATATGAGAATGGAGGCACCTTGTATGATGTGATCATATAGGACTGGGCCATGATCTATATGAATCTCTCACTAAGATCCGTTTAACGATGAGATTCATATATATCAACTAATGATGGCTATATGTGGGTGATCTTAATCCTGGGTGTCTTATCGACTCCTTCAGGTTAGATCGTGGTCTTTGATATACCATGGGTAGACTAAAGGTGGTGTATTAAGCATACATGTGTTAATTGTTTTCTCATAACAATCATGTTAAAGGTTAATTTGTATGCTGACCAAGGTTTTGACAAAAGTCTTGAAAGAGTTTTTAAAAATAGAGTGTCAAAAATAATTGTTTTCTCATAACAATCATGTTAAAGGTTAATTTGTATGCTGACCAAGGTTTTGACAAAAGTCTTGAAAGAGTTTTTAAAAATAGAGTGTCAACTTATTCACCCCCCCCCCCCCCCCCCCCCCCCCCCCCCCCCCCCCCCCCCCCCCCTTTAGGTTGTTTAGTTCATAACCTTATAGGAATTTCAATTGGTATCAGAGCGGGTCACTTAAGGTAATTAGTGTGATTCGGGATTTACAAGGTTATTTACTAATTACGGATAACAACCTTGAGTCTTATATTGATTGTGTTGATTGTCCAAGTCTTGTTGATTAAACAAAAAAAAAGGCATGGGATATTCTTCAAGCTATCCGTGAATGTGGCAATTTATTTTCTTCTTGATATTTGTCTACTAACAATCAGTGACAAAAGCGAAAATGAAGAGGAACTAGATTCCTTGGAAGATAATGTTTATGTAGGTAACTACCTATGTAACACGACTTCGCATCAAGAAGAAATTAAAGAAGAAGATGAGGATTTCCCGAGGGACAATCAAGCTAGACATGATCACTTGTCTTTGCAACTCAATGATGAGAATTGCAAATCAAAGACCAATAACTTCAACTTGATGGCAATAGTTCATACTCTTGAGAAGAAAAGAGATGAAGCTTTGAAGGAAGTTGAAGTGAAGAGTGAAATGATTAAATGTCAAGAAAAGAAGATGGTTGAAGACGCTCATGTGTTAGAAAATTTAATTAATTATTTTGCTAATTATTTGTTTTTCTTGAAGGAAACAATCAAAGGCAATGAAGAAGAATTGGAAATCATGAAGACTAATGAGCTTGGTATACTTCATAGAGATGCAAGTGACTTAGGCTTTGTAGATGAGCAAGTGGAGTCTCCTACAACTAAAATCAAGTCACTAAGGAACAAGAAGATTTCAAAAGCCAATTCTTCCAAGGTCAAGAGCAAAATCAAGAAGAGAAAGGATCCTTCAACGTTGGTACACTCTCACCTAAATAACATCTTCAAATTTATCCCGGTTTACCATTTTTGCAATGTTGTAGGGCATATTAAAACTAGATGCCATGAGTATATTAGACAATGCAAACTAGCGAATGAGATGCATGCTAGTGAGATGAGAAAATCTTTTTTAAATGTTTCTAAACATGTTAATTGCTTTGATGTTTTATATAATGTGCATATTGTCAATTATCATGTAAAGAAACATACTAGGAAATCTTGGATTAAAATGTATGATGTGAAAAAGGTTCCTAGTCATTCTTGTAAAGATGTTTCTAATGATAACACTTTGAGTGTTGTATATGATAGTAATAGTCATGTGAAGAAGAATATCAAGAAGATTTGGGTGAAAAAGATTGTTTCACAAGATCATATGCATAGTCTTGATGATATCTTTGTTGATAGCAATAATGATGTGTTTAACATGAGTAAAATCTTTATAGAGAAGATTGTTGATGATTTATTTTTTAGATATAATATTGCCATGAGAAATGATCATGATGGTTTATGTGTTTGTGCACCCAAGACCAAATGGGTCAAAGGTGAGTGCTCTTATCATTAGTGTAAGTTGCACATGTGTGTTAGCTTCAAGATTAGTGTCAAGTTATTGAGAGATTTAGCTAGCTAGCTTTGTTTCTATGTAACTTGACATGAACTTAGCTACCTCACATATTTGCTATGATAGTCGAAATCTATTGATTGACTTTATGAGAAGTTCATTTTTAGAATCTATATAGTGTTAATTGTTTGCTAAGACTTTTAGAGAAAGTCATTTTTATATGTGTTTGAGTTGAAATGTTAAGTTTATATTCTCTTGGGATGACACACCAACAACTTGTTGTCATGAGGATAGACAAGCCAAGGTAGCTCATAAAAGGGCGAAGACTTTGAATTTGATGAAAAATGCTTGCTAAGGTATTTCTATATCATATTGCTTGCATTCTTGGTTTTTCATCTCTCAACTCATTATTTGCACTACGTCATGAAGCATGTCATTTTAGAAAACTAAGTATAGTGTTCATATGGTTCTCATTGACATTTGCTTTCTAAAGATCTTTTGGTGATGCTGTTCACAAAGGTCTTGAACATGATGTGTGAATTGTTTGTTTGAATGATGAGTGGCATGTTTTGAAAAATATGAGCTTCATATTCTTTGAAAACTACTCTCTTGAGAAGTAATGATCTTAAGTAAATTTCTTTACATTGCTTTTAGATCATGTGCTTGTAAGCCATAAATCTTGGTTTCAAAATTGCACTTTGCTTCTCTTGTGTGTTTTGTTGAAGTAAGTTGAGTATGAATATATGTAAGTTGTGGATACACCTTGAAGTCCTATGACTAGTACATTTAAGATGACATATGGTTAGTATCCATTTTGCTTCGGCAACTATATGGAACTCAACGAGCACCTTCATGAAAAGGGCTAAACATTTTAGTTGTACAGACTCCTAATGTAGGAAATGGCTACACCATTATGATGAGTGAAAGTCGTCATGAAGCGTATATGTTCATGTTAGAAAAATCAAAGAAGTGTTGAAAAAGAAAGAATCAATAAAAATAATCTTTGATTCAAGCCTAAATTAAAAAAAAAAAAGCTTAAAGGAGTATAGTTTAAAATCATGAATGCTCGAGTTGAAAAATAGAAATGGGATGACGAGCCACATGCACACACACGCTCATATAATGAAATCTATTCTCTTTAAAGCAAAAATTCCTAATGATAATCATTTTGATCTTTTATGGAAAAGCTTAAGATGAATACGTGTTGATATGGTTTGCATGTTGATTATCAAATTACTCCTTTACATATGTCTAAAGCAAAATTCACACACACACTTTTGCTTATACAGTATTTTGATATTCTAGCAATTTAAGAAGAATTATGAGAGAGATTGAAAATCTTGATGTATCTCTCATAGTTTGTGGAGTTTATTTTGTTGAATTTCCTTTAAAATTGCTTGAATGTGTGATTGTGTAGATATCATTATGAACAATATCATATCTTGTGTAAGGAAAAAAAACACGCGGCAGAAGCGGAAAATTAGATTGGTATATTTCAAAAAATTTCTTTTTAAAGGAAAGAACCTTAACCCTTGATTAATTAACATATAGTTAAAAGTATAATGCCTTTTTCATGTGACGATTGATATTGCGTCGATTTGAATCCGTAAGATCTTCCAATCCAATCAAGAACGTGAATCACCAAGGAGTGTGAGCTCCCTTTCTTTGAATTGTATACCTGATGATGAAAAAACAAACATTTTTATTTTGTTAGTCACAATAATCCTCCTAGAGAAAACAAAGAACGTTTTGTCACTTTTGAATTCTCAATCTTTTAATCAAAAACTCGTGTGAACCCTAATTCAATGTTGTGCACAAAGCCTTTTGATATAAAAGCTACTAGTGCACTATCAATAACAAAAACGCTCTCTCTCTCTTTTTCTCTTGGCCGAATTCTCTATGAGTTAGAGAGTTGTTTTTTTATTTATTAAAGCAAAATAAAAAATTCTTCTTCTTGAACCACAACCCTATGGCCGAATTCTCTACCATATATATATGGTGTGTCCGAATTCCCCTATTATATGGAGGATTTATATTTCACCAAAACTCTTATCAAGTTAGTAGGTTAAAACCTATTCCAACTCATAAGTGTAATATCCAATAATTGAATATTAATTAAACTGTGAGTTAATCAAAACTTCATGATTTGACCACTTGTCAATTAGAGTTTTGATAGATATCAAATACTTCCTAATTTGACTAAATAAATAAAACCTTTTTATTTATCTACTTATCAAATAAGGTATTTGATACTTATCATACTACTAACAATAGTATGACACAAAGAGTTCTACTCCTAGTTAGAAAAAGATTTTGACTTCAATTGGTATCAGAAATTGGTTGTATCCTTGATTAATTGATGTATATATACTTGGATCTATTTCTTTCTTTTTTTTGTAAATATGCATGTTTGAGAAAGAGATGGCACTCTAGGTATTTACATATATAATTACATTGGAATGTGTGGATATATATATATGTTTTTTATAATATGATTTGTTATTGCTCAATTTTGGTCCTAGAATTTCAATGCAATTTTGTTTGAAGTTGTAACAAAAAAGGTGATCTATCATCGCCCTAATTTCCTTCTTGATAGTTGCTAAGTTTTTATTTTATTTTATTGATGTAATAATAATAATAAAAAAAACTGTTGTAATATGTTCAAGTTTCGAAGAATCGAAGAATTGAAGAATTGGAAGAAGTGGAGAAACTCAGAGCAGGATTAGGGTTTTTGTTTTTCAAACAAATGTAATTTACTTGTTTTCTAGGATGGACCAAAATGGTGGCTATTTATTTTTCATAAATATTGCAATGTTTATCATTGTTTGATAACATGTCATATAGAATAGGAGTGCCACTCATATATCTCTTTGGTATAAACATGCATTGAATGGTTTAGATATCTAATTGGCATCTAGATAACTTGGTAAACTATTCTATGGAATTCAATCACACTCCTTAAACAATTGAGTGGGAGAAGGTGTTTTTAACATCTATGGCCTCCAGGATTAGTTGAGCTTTATGTTTCGTGTGATAACCCCCAAGGGGTATCCATGAATGGAATTTAACAAGATACTTTCTTACAATGATAGACTAGACAATTAACTCAAGCGATATCTACTCTCAAATGAGGGATTTTCGTGAAGGAATATTTTGAAGGTCGATAACTTGGTAACACACTCAATGTGGTTTTATTGATATCCTCCCAAGAGTTCTTGTCAATATAAATCTCAAGGCTAAATTGAAAACAATGGGTGTTATGTTAACACTTAGGTGGGACCTTGTCCAACTAGTAAATGGTGCGAACTCCAAAATGAGGCGTGACATTTATGGACGTTGTATCACCGTTGAATTTTACGATTGAATTATTTTATTTAATTCAAGATAAATATTCGAAAGTGCTTTATCATGATTATTTACTTATATAATTTTTGTTTTATTCAGAAATCATTACCTCATCCCTAATCAACGTCCCAAAAGATAATACTTTAACTGGTGATAATTATGTCACATGGAAAAGGAAAATTGGGCTGTTGTTGCAATCTGAAAAGCATAAGTTTGTTTTGTCTACCCCTAAACCATCTGCTCCTATTAATGAATCTACTGAGGCTCATAGAGACGAGTATAAACAGTGGGAGACCTTATATGAGATGGCCAAATGTTACATTATGGCCACCATCTCCGACATGTTGCAACAGCAACATGAAAGAATGAGTACTACTGTTGATATAATGATGTCTTTAAAGGAGATGTTTGCTATGAGGTCCATGACGACTAAGAGAAAGGTAGTGACTACTTCATGAATCTTAGGATGAAACCTGGACATGCTGTGAAAGATCACATGATGAAAAGTTATAGTACATCTCAACATTGCTGAACTCAATGGTGCTGAGACAGTTGGTGAGACAAAAATTGACATAATAGTCAACTCACTGTCAGATTCCTTTGATCAGTTCAAGTTGGACTACACCTTGAACAATAAGGAATACAACTTGTAGGACCTGATGCAAGATGTTCACAGCGCTGAGAAGATCCTTGTGAAAGGCAAGGGTCAAGAGATTCATACAGTTGGTAAAATTGATAATGTTAAGACCCATAAGAAGGTCAAGAAACAACAGAAGAAAAAGCAACTTGGGCCTATCAAGAAGGAAACCAAGAAAGTAACCAAGATCAAAGGAAAGTGTTTCCTTTGTGGTGAAAAGGGACATTGGAAAAGAAATTGCCCAAAGTTTTAGAAAAAAAAAAGGAAGAAGGTAATATTAATTATCCTGAAACATATTTTCTGGCAGATTCTACGGATTCTTGGATCATAGACTCTGGAGCCACTAATCATGTTTGTTATTCCTTACAAGGGTCCAGAAAAGGAAAAGGCTGAATGATAATGAATTCAAATTGCGTTTAGGCAACGGAGCGTTGGTGTCTGCCTATGTAGTGGGAGATATTAGAATTAATTTAGATTCTAGTAGGCATTTAGATTTGATAGACGTTTATTAAGTATCTCAATTCGAGGGAATTTAATTTCAGTTTCTTGTTTAAATAAATTTGGATATTCAGTTACTTTTAATAAAAGTTTTATTATTAGTAGGAATGACAAATTTGTTTGCAAATGTACATTGGAAAACGGTTTATTCTATTTGCATAGAAATATCTCTCACTTGTTAGACACGGAATCAACAGAACTTAATCATACAAGAATAAAATTATCAAAAGATGAAACTTACCTATGGCATTTGCGCCTAGGTCATATTAACCTTGATAGGATTAAGAGATTGGTTAATGATGGAGTTTTAAGTGACTTAAAGGCTGATGATCTACCAACTTGTGAATCTTGTTTAGAAGGTAAGATGACCAAAAGATCGTTCATGACCAAAGGCACAAGAGCCACTGAATGTTTAGGATTATTACACACTAATGTGTGCGGTCCTATGACCATTCAAGCTAAAGGTGGATATGAGTACTTCATCACTTTCACGGATGATTACTTAAGATTTGGCTATGTGTATCTCATGAGACATAAGTCGGATGCTTTTGACACGTTCAAAGCATTTAAAGCTGAAGTAGAAAATCAGCTTGAGAAACACATAAAAATCTTGAGATCTGATCATGGTGGAGAATATCTATCTGGTGAGTTTCAGCAATATCTTATTGATAATGGGATAATTTCTCAGTTTTCTACGACAGGAACACCTCAACAAAATAGGGTGGCAGAAAGGAGAAATATGACTCTTTTAGATATGGTTAGGTCTATGTTGAGTTATTCAACACTTCTTATTTCTTTTGGGGATATGCTTTACAAACTGCTATGTACATTCTAAACGATGTACCATCCAAGTCGGTTCCTCAAACACCGTATGAGTTATGGAATGGGCAAAAGCCTAGTTTACAACACTTAAGGATATTTGGATGTCCTACACACGTGTTAAAAGGAAAGACAGAAAAGATGGAGTCTCGTTCAGAAACATGCATATTTGTGGGGTATCCAAAAGGAACTAAAGGATATTGTTTCTATAGTCCTTCAGATCTTAAAGTATTTGTTTCGACAAATGCCAAATTTCTAGAAAATGACTATATGAATGATTTTGTGTCTAAAAGTATAATTGTCTTGAATGAGCTTTCAGGAGATACAATTTCACAACCTATCCTAATTGTAAGTTTCGCACCATCACATGATCAACAACCTACCATTCATCATCGTAGTGGGAGGATCAGTAGACAACCGGAGAGATACATCAGTCTAGGAGAATCAATGGAGAATCTCTCGGACAACGATGATCCCTACACGTATAAGGAAGCTATAGAGGATATTAATTGTCGCAATTGGCAAAAGGTAATGCAATCTAAAATTGAGTCTATGTTCACAAACAAAGTCTGGTCTCTTGTAGACTTGCCTAAAAGGATAAAACTTATTAGGTTCAAGTGGGTATACAAGAGGAAAAGAGGTATTGATGGAAATGTGGAAAGTTTTAAAGCTAGATTTGTAGCTAAAGGTTACACACAGAAGGAAAGTATCGATTACGAGGAAACCTTATCTCATGTGGCCATGCTTAAATTCATTAGGATACTCTTATCAATTGCAGTAGCTCTAGACCTAGAGATTTGGCAAATGGTCGTCAATACGGCTTTCCTTAATGGAAGTTTTGACAAAAGCATCTATATGATACAACCAGAAGGATTCATTGAAAAAGGCCAAGAGGAAAGGGTATGCAAGTTGCAAAGATCCATATATGGACTAAAGTACGCATCCAGATCCTGGAACATAAGGTTCGATCAAGCTATGAAAGGTTTTGGATCTATTCAAAACCTTGGCGAACCCTGTGTATACAAAAGGATTAAAGGCAACAAGTTGGTTTTCCTAGTTCTTTACGTTGATGATATACTACTCATCGGAAACGATGTAAGTGTATTGACATCAGTAAAAGAATGGTTAGCAAAACAATTTGATATGAAGGACTTAAGAGAAGCAAGTTATATTCTTGGTATCCAAGTAATAATGGATAGAAAGAATATAACGATTGCATTATCCCAAGCTTCATACATAGATAAAATATTGTCTAGGTTCACCATGCAAGTTTCCAAGAAAGGTATGTTACCTTTCAGACACAGAATCAAACTTTCTAAGGAACAAGTTTCTAAGAATGAGCATGAAGAGCAATTCATGAGTAGGGTTCCATATGCCTCGGCAGTTGGAAGTCTCATGTATGCAATGCTCTGTACTAGACCAGATATTTATTTTGTTGTTAGCATAGTTAGCAGGTTTCAATTAAAACATGGTCCTAATCACTTGACAGCAGTCAAGCATATTTTTAAGTATCTCAGGAGAATGAGAGATCATATGCTAGTGTACTCTGGAGGGGATTTTATTCCCGTTGGGTATTCAAATTTTGGTTTCCAGTCATATTTTGACTCCAAGAGATCCACATCAGGATTTGTGTTTACTCTTAGAGGAAGCGCAGTCATATGGATGAGTATCAAGCAATCTTGTATTGTTGATTCTTGATTGACTTGGAAGTGGTTTCTAATGCAAATAAGCAGATCACTATCTACTGTGACAACAGTGGAACAGTGGCTTATTTAAGAGAACGAAGAAGTCATAAGAGAAGGAAACACATTGAAAGGAAGTATTACCTTCTGAGGGAAATTGTGCATAGGGGTGACGTGACGATTACCAGGATCGCCTCAGCAGACAATCTAGCTGATCTCTTTACAAAGGTTCTACCACAGAAGAGTTTTGATGGACACCTAGAGAACATGGAAATGAGAGATATGACACACTTGTTATAGCGCAAGTGGGAGATTGTTAGGATTATGCTCAATAGCGCAAGTGGGTTAGTGACCGAGCATGGTGTGACTGGAGGTCAACCTAGGTTGTAAACATCATTACAATAGTGGATTTGAGGATCGGTGTGGCTAGAATAATAGCTCGTGGCTTTTCCCTTGTTGAAGGGTTTCCACGTAAAAATCTAGTGTCTTTTTATTTCCGCATTTATACTTGATTTTATATGTTTGTTTATGGGGTGAATTCTATAATATTTACTAATCAAGAAAATTTGGTAGTTAACTTGATTAAAACATATCCCCCCCCAGGTTGTTAGACACACGCTTGGGTGGTATTTTCAGTACATAAGAGCCAGAACAGACCTCCAAACACCACCGCCTTACCAGGCTTAGCGGGAGCGGTACCAAGTTAGAAGAACCTCTCTCCTAGAGCAATGCCTCCACCAAGAGAAGTAGCTCAGATAGCTAGAGGCCGACTTTGATTTTAGATCTTACATGAAAACTATATTTGACATGAAAACTATTGTTGAGCGTAATTTATTGAAGAACTTTGTCCTGGAAGCTGCTAAGGTTGACGAAACCTTTAGCAAAAGGCAAAAATATTGTTATTGTAAAAGGACTTTCCTTAGACACGGTTCTGCGAAAGGGGCTGATATGTATCTGATCTTGGATTCCTACGAGTTGATCATTAAGTGTACGGAAAGCTTCGGGGTCTGCAAAGGTATTTCGCTCGATTTTCTAGCCTTAAGGGGCAGACCTAACGTCATGATCCTAGAGGTGTCTGGTTCTCTGTGTTTCCTTTTCTTGAACGTTCCCTTCACATTCCTCTCTACTCCGTGTCACACCTATTATTATTTGAGGCACTTGATTATTCATGTGCACTCCATGATTGTGCTCAACAAACTAAGTTGCCGGCTAACGTCGCCTCATCCTCTCTCTCGAAGGATTTCTTGCAATTCATGTGTTTGCATGTGAATTAACTTCTTCTAAGTCTCCCTGGTGGCCGCCGCCATCCACAACATTGACAACCATAGTCACGTTCTGGGTCAAGGTGTCCAATTTATTCGCAAGGCCAGGGATGACTGGGTCTTTATAAGGAAAAAAAATGTTGTGTATGTTGCGGGGAATATGCTAGCGGTGGTCCTAGAGGATAATAAGGTGGCGATGGCGGTGGCCCTAGGGATAATATTGTGGAAAACTCTGGTACCCGGGATAATACAACGGTGGCATGTACTGCATCTGATACGGATAATAACTAAAGTTAGGTGGCTGAGCAGCTTGATCTGACACCGGTGTGGGATAAGACGATACATGTCAAGGGGCAGTTTGAGGTACCAGATTCAGAATAGGACCTGAAGGTTGATGCTAAGCCTCTGGAACCTGATTATGCTTTTGTTTTCCGGATGGCTGCAGTTTTAGCTCAATGTTGAGATATCAATCTACTGTCTGTCGATTCATTCTTATTACGAAAGCGGTGGTTTCTCCCCATTCTTCTAGTGCCAAATGTTGGGGTCGAAAATGAGTCTTCGGAGGTACGTGTTAAATAAGGCCTTTGGTGGCCTAGTTCTATGGTTAAATATCTCTTACGAGTGTAGGAACAAATCGAGTCTCCATTACTGAATGGTTAGCTTTTTGTCTGTTAAGTAAAATGAAAAAAAAAAAAAGGTTACCTATAGATTAAGGTGAAATGGGGTTTATATAGTGTCTAGCATGACATTGGGAGTGTCTTGTCTCCACCTTATTGGTTGAGCTTGACATGTGTCATTATCGAGGCGACAAGTGTCGCTCTGCATGCAACTCCACTGATGTAGAATCGGTGGATCATGGTCCCGTATATCAGGGTGTAAGATTCTGAAACTAGATCTGAAGTAGAGTGTCGGAGGCGGTACTTTTCGATAGTTTAATTACATATCTATAGTCCACAAATATGCCCAACAAAATCAAAAACCATATTTATATTTTTCTTCTTTTCTTTAAAACATAAACGTAAAATGTTAATAATGTAAATCCATAACCTCAATTCAACCTTCTTGACCAGCTTCTACACCTCCTTCTCTTTCTTCTCGACCTTCTTTTTCTTCTTCTCAACGTTCTCTTTCTTTTTCTCCTTTCTCTTCTCAACCTTCTCCACTTTCTCTTTCTTTTTCTCCACCTCCTCCCTCTTTTTCTTCTCCACCATGATAGTGAAAGAATAATTAAAAAAAATAAAAAATAGATTAATAACTTGAAGAAAAAAACCAACCAACCCATGAGCATTTTTGTAGTGACTCTGTAACACAGTGTTGGAAGAAACTTAATCCCTACAAATGGTACTCAAATATGTGTGCGATTTATGGAATCTCCTGTGGTAAATGACCAATTTTTATGGTGTTTGGAATTTGTAAAGGACTTCTGAGATGGATTTTGTACAACAAATGAAGCAAGAGAAGGACTCATTTGTGTTTCGCGGATTTGGTCCCTTATGTTGAGCCGTCATCATTACCAATTGCTATATCAACTGCTATGTCAACGTCTCCGCTTGTTGCCGAAGTTGTACAATCTCATTACGTAGACTTCATCCAATGACTCTTTTAGACAGTGAAATCAAAATCAAAAGAATTAAAATCAATAATAATATATTTATAGTAAATTAACATTATTAACATTCTAATAATTAAAAACAAAACACCACTATTAGAAAGGGGTGGTTCAGAATCACATAATACAATTGCATCAATTCTGTTTTTTATTACCAGCAAAATAAAACCTACCATATTCTTCACATATTCATTAAAAAAAACAATCATTATTTATGAGCATTCATATAGACATGGATATCTAGGATTTGCACTCCTAGATAAGCATTTAATGTTGTCTACCATTATTTGCATTTTGAATATTCATATATTCACTTAGGGTGTTAATCTGTTCTTTGAGAGTTAAGTCTTGTGACTACAAGGTGGTAGTGCACAAGCAAGTGAAGTCTTGCAACTAAGGTGTGGTTGGCAAGCAAAGTGATCAAGGATTCACTGTAAAGACCCGTTGGGTAGTAGTGGTGGGTTAATGACGGAGAATAGTGTGACTAGAGGTCAACCTAGGTTGTAAACATCATTACAATAGTGGATTTGAGAATCGTGTGTGGCTAGAAGGATAGCCTGTGGTTTTTCCCTTGTTGAAGGGTTTCCATGTAAAAATCAAGTGTTATTTATATTTCTGCACTTTACACTTGATTTTGTATGTTTGTTTATGAGATGAATTTTTAATATTGACTAATCAAGAAAAGTTGGTAATTAACTTGATTAAAACCTATTCACCCCCCCCCCCCCCCTATAGGCTATTAGACACACACTTTAGTTGTATTCTCAATTGATATCAAAGTGGGTTCCTAGACATACTTAGGTGATCCTTGCTCTTGTTTGTGTGTCTTGCATTTGTGTGCATTTTGATCATTGCATTCATTTTCATTCATATCATTCCTTAAACACTATGAGTGGCAATGAGATGACTGGGTCATTATACGGAAAAAACTGTTGTGTATGTTGCGGGGAATATGCTGGCGGTGGATAATAAGGTGGCGGTGGCGGTGGCCCTAGAGATAATACTGTGGAAACATTTGGTACCCGGGATAATACAATGGTGGCATGTACTGCATCTGATACGGATAATAACTAAAGTTAGGTGGCTGAGCAGCTTGATCTGACACCGGTGCGGGATAAGGCGATACATGTCGAGGGGCACTTTAGGGTACCAGATTCGGAATAGGACCTGAAGGTTGATGCTAAGCCTCTGGAACCTGATCATGCTTTTGTTTTCCGGATGGCTGCAGTTTTAGCTCAATGTTGAGATATCGATCTACTGTCTGTCGATTCATTCTTATTGCGAAAGCGGTGGTTTATCCCCATTCTTCTAGTGCCAAATGTTGGGGTCAAAAATGAGTCTTCGGAGGTACGTGTTAAATAAGGCCTTTGGTGGCCTAGTTCTGTGGTTAAATATCTCTTACGAGTGTAGGAACAAATCGAGTCTCGATTACCGAATGGTTAGCTATTTGTCTGTTAAGTAAAATGAAAAAAAAAAAAAAAGGTTACCTATAGATTAAGGTGAAATGGGGTTTATATAGTGTCTAGCATGACACTGGGAGTGTCTTGTCTCCACCTTATTGATTGAGCTTGACAGGTGTCATTATCGAGGCGACAAGTGTCGCTCTGCATACAACTCCACTGATGTAGAATCAATTGATCATGGTCTCGTATATTAGGGTGTAAGATTTTGAAACTAGATCTGAAGTAGAGTGTCGGAGGCGGTACTTTTCGATAGTTTAATTACATATCTATAGTCCACAAATACGCCCAACAAAATCAAAAACCATATTTATATTTTTCTTCTTTTCTTTAAAACATAAAAGTAAAATGTTAATAATGTAAATCCATAACATAAATTCGACCTTCTTGACCAGCTTCTACACCTCCTTCTCTTTCTTCTCGACCTTCTTTTTCTTCTTCTCAACGTTCTCTTTCTTTTTCTCCTTTCTCTTCTCAACCTTCTCCACTTTCTCTTTCTTTTTCTCCACCTCCTCCCTCTTTTTCTTCTCCACCATGATAGTGAAAGAATAATTAAAAAAAATAAAAAATAGATTAAATAACTTGAAGAAAAAAAACAACCGACCCATGAGCATTTTTGTAGTGACTCTGTAACACAGTGTTGGAGGAAACTTAATTCCTACAAATGGTACTCAAATATGTGTGCGATTTATGGAATCTCCTGTGGTAAATGACCAATTTTTATGGTGTTTGGAATTTGTAAAGGACTTCTGAGATGGATTTTGTACAACAAATGAAGCAAGAGAAGGACGGGGTGGTTCAGAATCACCGAATACAATTGCATCAATTCTGTTTTTTATTACCAGCAAAATAAAACCTACCATATTCTTCACATATTCATTAAAAAAAAAAAACCAATCATTATTGGTGAACCCCTACCTAT
Source organism: Dipteronia sinensis (assembly GCA_033220585.1). NCBI lineage: Eukaryota > Viridiplantae > Streptophyta > Magnoliopsida > Sapindales > Sapindaceae > Dipteronia > Dipteronia sinensis. The sequence goes on from CM065645.1 coordinate 33,141,556, forward strand.
AGCTGCTCATATAAAGCAACAACATTCTGATCCCGAAGTGGTGTAAGTATAAAACTTTTCTTGTCTCATATTTCAAGTTCGTAGGGTACATGATTTTTGTACGTAAGATGGGTTTTACATGGATCTAGTAGGTGGTAGGTGTTTCATACACTTACAAGAATGAAGCAATCACCATGAAACAGACCGGCCTTGATTTTATGTCTTACATAAAAACTATATCTGACATGAAAACTATTGTTGGCCATGATTTATTAAAGAAATTTGTCCTGAAAGCTTACCACGCCGGGGTTGACAAAACCTTTAACAAAAGGCAAAAATATTGTTGTCATGATGACTGGTTCGACCAAGACCTCAGGAAATCTTGGTGCAACAATCAAACGACAAAAATAATCTCGTTTTCTTTTCTCCAAGGTCTATACCCAAAAACTTTAAACCCATATAAGAGTCGTAAAGTGTTTTACGGTATAAATTATGATACCTTGATTTTTTGAATTACTCTATTGCAGAGATAGGTGCTTTGTGTAACAGGTGATGCGGTGTAAACTTTATCACCTGCAATAGCAACAAATTGAATGGAATTCCAGAATGGTTTGATTTGAATGGGTTTTTTGGTGCTGTGGATTTTGATTTCAGATTTTCAGGATGGTTTGATTTGAATGGAATTACATGATGGTTTTGTTTTCTGTTTTTGGTCCAAATTTGTTGTTGCTTTGGAAAATATCTTGGATGTTTTTCGTTTAAATTTCTGCTCTTGGATCTGTAAGCAACACTCATTTACTGAAATCTTGAGTAAGCAACTCAATTAACAAGGAAGCTTATGAGCAACAGTATGATGATAAGAGACGCTACAAAAGGGCTCAAGCCAACTCGGTGTGCAATGGCAGTAATCAGTAGTACTGGTGTTACTACTTTTAATAATAAGGCACTGCTCCATCACACCTCTTAGCAATTCATGATGTGCCGATGAATAATATCATTCGCATCCAATGCTGTTAAGTTAAATCAGTCACAGCTTGTATTCTAGTGCTGGTGGCTTGAAATTTTTTGGTCTGTACAATTTAAGAGAGTGAAAATATTAGTTGAATGTATGGCAGCATGGTAGGTTTTTTTTTTTAATGATTTTTCCATAAGGGAACCGGTCAATTTATCAAATCTAACTGAAAAATTTTGGATCTAATTTGTTCCGATAATATTAGACTATCCAATCAGTTTGATACTATTCTTGGAGCAGTATAAATTTAAAATCACAATGATTTATCAAAAAGATTGTATCCGGTTATTATGAGTTATTGGATAATTATTTGAGATGAATTATTTACATATCTTTTATTCAAATTAAAAAATTACAATATAAAAATAACAGAAAAATTATACAATTTTTTATATTTTTCAGTTAACCTACCAGACGCGTTTTTTTCCGTTTTCATTTCAAAATACAGCTTTCATTATATGCTACCAGACACGTTTTTAGATTTCGAAACTGAAACCAAAAACACTGTTTTCATTTTTCATTTTTCATTTTGAAAAACGTTTACAAAACATAGCCTAAATGACTTTTAACGTGGGATGAGTTTTTACATGGATCTTTCCATAAACTTACGAGAATATGAAGGCCTTAACACAAAAGAGGTTGGCATTGATTTTATGTCTTACATGAAAACTATATCTGACATTAAAAATTTGTCTTGGAAGCCTATCACGCTGAGGTCGACTCAGCCTTTAGAAAAAAGGAAAAAAATATTGTTGTCATGCTGACCAGTTCAGGTGTAACAATCCAGCGGCCAAAATAATCCTGTTTTCTTTTCTTTATATCCTATACCCAAAAACTTTATACCCATATAAGAATCATAAAGTGTTGTAGGGTATAAATTATATCTTGGATATTTTGAAGCTCTCTCTATTACATAGATAGTTGGTTTTTGTAACAGCTGCGGCATTATAATTTTATCAACTGCTATAGCAACAAATTTTCAATGGAATATGAATGAACAAAGCATCAAAAAGAAGCCAAACATCAAAACTTAATGAAAGAGAGAAACAAAATTAAAACAAGAAAAACATTTACTAACTCTTGTACCTTAATTGAGTGTTGTTGTTTGATCTTTAGCATTACTCTTATTCATCTCATCACCTATACCAAAATAATATATATTGTTAAAGTAAAAATTCTGACACTAATTCAAAAGAGAATTTACGCCAAAGTAAATGGGTAGCTCTAGAAAAGATCCCTAGAGCAGGAATCATGAGAGCAGTTCTAAGGAGACTGATTCACAGGGAAAGGACCCGCATGAAGTTACCCTTCCCAGGAAATGAGACCAATAAAGGATATGGTACACGAGCTGAGAAGGATAAAATAAGTCATGATTGGTATTGATCGTACATGTGAAAAGGAAAAATTACAATCCGACATGATCCAAGATTTGAACCGATTCCATTGGATCGAAGAAATTACAATCCGATATGATCTAGTCTTGAAGCGGAATCCAATCCGATTCAATCCAATTACAAATAGATCTGATCCAATCCGATCAAATTGCAAAATACGTAAATCCAATCGGATTCATATAAAAGCAATTCTTAATAGATAAGAGTTAAAACATTCCTAAAATTAACAAAATCAATAATTAATATAAAAGCTATACATGATTGTATATTTTAAAGTTCAAAATGTCTAACAAATTATAAACTTTTAAACACAAGTTCGAGACAAAAACATAAATATGAAATAAAAATATAATCATTTATCAGAACAAAATACAGTAACGCCCAAAATTTGCTCAATGTTTATTTGTATAAGACAAAATAAATGGCCCAATATAAATTAAGTCCTATATTTTGGCAGATCATATGGATTTTAATATGAAAATCCAAGATTTGATCTAATCTAATAGATTTCAGAAGTTAGAGCATCTCCAATGCAAGTATGGCTTGTGAAAAAAAAAAAGATGTCACATAGAATAAATAGACAGTCTATTAAAAAATGTATCTTCAATGTATCTGTGCATATTTAATCTCATGTTGATATGGCAAAGAAAATAATAGACATTGTCAATATGACCGTCTACTTTTAACAATTTTTCTATAGTAGGCACACAATATAGACATATTTATAGCATACTAATACACATCATCATATTTTTGCCATGTGTATTATTATGATTGAAGTTATGTTGCTTACATGACAAAAATATGGTGATGTGTATTAATATGCTATAAATATACTTATATTATGTGCCTATGAGAGAAAAATTACTACTTTCATATAGCATGTTGTATAACTATTTTTTCGGTCGACTCAACAAGTATTTAAAATTGACATTAATTTTTCATCTATTTTTGGTAAGGAAATAAAATAAAAAAGAAAAAAAGGAAAAAAAAAATTGGACACATCATTAAAAATAAATGTGTTTTAAACAGACGCATCGGATACCAAATTTTGAGTTGATTGTCTATCAAGTCTATTTTTATGCCACATAGAAAGCATGTCTCTTGATATTGTTGTTATGTCAACGATTTTTGATATGCGAGCCACGTATGCATTGGAGATGCTTTTAGAATCCAGTCCAATCAAATCCAATGTATTATATTGGATTGAATCATGCACACCCTAATTTAAGAGTGACAATATTTGTATGGGGTATTATCACTAAAGTCCCTATTTTTTTATGAATTGTCACATTTTTAAACATCTTTGCTATATTAGTCACTTTAGTCCCTTATTTTTTCAAAATACATCACTTAAGTCCATTTGACTAAAAATTAGGGGTCAACTATAATATAATATATAAAAATACAATTTTACCCTTTATTGTTATTTTTAAAAATTTTCCTTTTAGTCCCTCTAATTTCAATAATAGCTGGTCAATCCCTGAAAAAATAAAATGTTTTTATCAAGAATTGAACCTTCAACCTTGTGATTAAAAGCCACAACCTCTAACCAATTGAGCTACTCTAGTTTGTTGTAGAGAATTTGTTGATTTAAAAATATATATATATATATATTTATATAATTTGTTTAAACTAATTTAAATCTGTTTATATAATTTAAAATAAACTTATATATAATAATAATAATAATAATAATATATAAAAACATATTTATGAAAATGAAAAAGAAAATAACAAAATAAAAGTAAAAAAAGGAAAAAAAAAGGAATTTTTATTTATTTTTCTTCTCATTTGTTCCCTTTTCAATTTACGGGTCTTTGATTTTCTGGGTTTTTTTTTATCAAATTGAAATAATATATTTTTTGAAAAGAAAAAAAATCCAAAAAAATAGAAAAAAAAAATTACAGGCTTTGATTTTTTAGATTTTTTGGATTTCCTTTTATTTTGTTATTTTCTTTTTCATTTTCATAAATATGTTTTTATATATTATTATTATTATTATTAAATATAAATTTATTTTAAATTATATAAACAGATTATATATATACATTTAAATCAACAAATCCTCAACAATAAACTAGAGTAGCTCAATTGGTTAGAGGTAGTTACTTTTAATCGCTAGGTTGAAGGTTCAATCCTTGATAAAAACATTTTATTTTTTCAGGGATTGACCGGTTATTATTGAAACTAGAGGGACTAAAAAGAAATTTTTTAAAAATAACTATAAAGGGTAAAAACTGTAGTTTTATATATTATATTATAGTTGACCCTTAGTTTTTGGTCAAATGGACTAAAGTGATGTATTTTGAAAAAACAAGGGACTAAAATGACTAATATGACAAAGACATTTAAAAAGGTGACAATTCATGAAAAAATAGGGACTTTAATGATAATACCCTATTTGTACCCCCTAAAACTGTATTTACATCTTAAATTTATAGATTTTCAAAATTCCAAAATCATCTATATTTTAATCAAAAGATATTATAATTGTTTTTAACTTTTTCTCTTTTTCTGTTTTTTGATTTTTACTAATTATTCTAAATTTAAAAAGTAAAATACTGTACTTTAAAAAAAAATTACTGTATAATAAACAGCAGGGATCCCATGAACAAATGCCTGGATTTGAAAACCATCAATACGTTAAAGGAGGAGACGTTCATGGGGCTCCTCCCATATTTTTATTAATTTTTTAATATTTTTTATTCATTCTTTAATATTTTATTTTTCAAAATTAAAAGTAATGATATATTTGATAATGTGTTCGGTACATTTAGAAGATATAATCTTTGGAAAAAAAGAAATACCCGTATGGATTTCAGGAGTGCCAATAGAATGAATGCTCCGGTGGAAGCTATCTCAACTCACCGGATGACAAAAGAACATATTTGCTAATGAGGGCCTTTGAAAATGAGAACCAGTTATATGATTTGGGCCTTTGAAAATTGTGTCCCCATGATTAATCCAGCCTTTTTCGGTGGCCGACACTTTGTAGTTTGTAGTAATAAGAGTCTCATCCTATCTATGTATGTACATCAGAATATGACTCCAAAATTAGGGTTGACAAGAGAAATTGGAGCGAATTGTAAGTTAGGGAACAAACAGTTTCTTCAAAACTTCCCTCAATCATTTTCAAGTTGAACCATATTGAATCTTAATGTGCTTTTTTCTTTTGTTTGATTAATTGCTTTCATATTCTGGTAAGTTAGCCGAACTTAGACTATAACGAAATTTAATGATCTTTAATATAATTTCCTTGACCTTGGTTCCCAAGTGGCCAAGTCCCAACCTAAACAACATTGGCTCCTAATCTAAACAAATCTTAAACGTTACTTTTATTAAATGGATCCGATTAATGTATATTTTTAGGACATATGTTAATATGATCATATTTATCCTAACATTAGATATTATTATATTAATTAAGAAGTATATATATTGTTTTAATATCTGAATGTCTCTACAATTTTGTTTTTATCTGTTCTTTAAAGTTATATATTATTTCTATACAGAACCCTTTATGACATGTATTAACACAATCTCTATCAAATAGGCATCAAGTCACCAAATGCTATTGAAGTATATAATTGATTATTGATGTATAAAAAGTGTTGCTTTTATAGGTGGTACCAAGAGTTAATGCTTGAAAAGAATATGTATATGGCATTTTATATATGCATGCACCACCATTAATGGTCATGGCAAGCTAATAATAATAACCAGCCAACAAAGTCATGGATTTTTGTGGGCATTTTTGGTGGTGTGAACTGTGAAGATAAGAGAGTGCAGGCTACTGCTGCTAGTCAACCAAGAAATTGAAATTCTTTGTTTCTTTAACTTTACGATATATATATATATACATTGAAGTCAACTAATCAATTCCACAACTTCATTCAATGCGTAATTCAGAAGCATATGTATCATAATCCAACTTGGAAATCTATTCAAGTGGACATTAGTGATAGTGATTAATAATCTGTATTCACATAATTGCATTTTTCAATATCTTCTTCCATGATTTTCTTATCATGGGTATGAAACAGTTATGCAATCAATCCATTGCCATTTGCTACAACTTGTTAGTTGTTTGTTGGATCTCAATTAATTATCTTTAGATTTTCCTTACCTTTTGACTTTAATTTCATTCGATATTTCAAATTTTTATGTTTACATACAAATATACAATCCAAACTTTGTTAATATGATCATTTCTACTTATTTACATATCAAAAAGTAAGGAGAGTATGATTTCAAAAACTTAGTTGGGAAATTAAAATGGTATCAATTATGAGAAACAAGTAATTAAGCAACATGTGAACATGGTTATGGTTGTTAGCTTATTCTTATCATAACTTTTAAGAGACAAAAGTTTTCAACCTTTCTCTTTCATTCACTAAATTACTCACACTTAAATGAAATACAGAAGCCAACCAATTTGGTTGGTTTTCAATATTCAACCTTGCTAAGCTACCCCTAAATTATGAATTTAAAGCTAAATATTAGCTTCAAATTAAACATAGATTTTTGCTTGTATTAACCTTTCTCTCTTTACCTAACGCAATTTTCTCTTCCTTCTTAATAATAATTAATCATTACTTAATATTCAACTTTTAATTTGATTGCATTTAGACTTAACCCATCTATACAAGTAATAGCTTTAACCACGACACTCAAGATTGTGACACATCATCTTTCTTTCTAAACATTGCTAGCAAGTAGCAACTGTTTTTAATCTAAGTTTTTCATACCTAATTAGTGCTTTACACACATGCACATACACATATATATTATTAGACACAAGATCCAATACATTTTTTTTATACATGTAGAATCCCAATTTACAATGGTGTAACGATTGAAATTGAAATTCAATATGAAAAAACGTACAGAATACTCAAGTATGAACATTGCTTGTTAACACAAATTGAAACCTTGCTGGATTATAATTATCTTAGAGTATTTTATAGATATTTTTTGTGCCGCCTGGCTTGATCAGATTGAGTACATAATCATATCCCCTATGGTGACCATGTAAACGTGCATATTGATGAAACGATAGGCAGTACATTATTAATATAATTGTCATTTCAATAGTGAAAGACCCCCAATCACTTTTACTATTGCAAACTAGCTCTCCATTAAAACTTACATAAGCCATGTTTGCACCTTACACTAGTTTAGCAAAGCATATAAAATATAAGCACACATCAAAGCATCAAAAAAAAACTACACATCAAATGCTTCCAACTTTCACTTTAATATAAACTATTCCCAGAATAAAATGTCAATGTAAGTATGCAACCATTCAAAATTAATTACTTTAGCTGGTAAAGGATTTTTTTTCTTTATATATAAGATGTTTTAGTCTTTTGGATTCAAATCCTGTTTTGAATTATAATTTATTATAATAAAAAATAAAATAAAATAATTTACATTCATGGATTTGGGAGATTTGCAAAGCCCTATGAGGTTTGACTTTTATTTTTCAAAAACAATTCTCAAATTTCAAATTTAGGTAAAAAACAAAACTCCGTTATTGTATAAAAAAAAACACTTTATAGTTTCAAACTTTAGTTAAAAATCTCGTCATAGTGTAAATGTGTATCAAAAATCCTATATATAGAAGACTAGAATGTTATTTTTGAAAGTTGACAGCATTGTTGGTTATAGGTGTGTTAGGATCAGACGAGATTGAGCTCTATAAATACGGTCTGGAATGCAACACATACTCTATAAGACTCCACACTTTATGATTAAGGGTCAGTTTGATATTACTTTTGAAAAGTTAAAATCGGATTATTTTATAATTTTGACATAAAATGAACTTTCAAAACTGATTAATAATTTGTCAAGTTTTGACAATGATTTTGAGAAGTAAGTGGGGGTTACTTTTTTAAAATGATTATGGAATAATTTATTTCCTCATTTAGTACATCTTTTAAAATATCATTATTATTCTTATGAAATCAAATTAAAATCATATATATATATATATTATTTCATCTCAAAATTAAATATTTTATTTAAATATTGATTTGATTTATAAAATATTTTAAAAATAATTTATTGTTCTTATGGAATTATTTTTCCAATTTAAATATTATAGTTAAATATTGATTTAATATATATAATTAATGAAAAAAAATGAAATATGGTCATAAACTCATATATATTTTAGTTATTATAACTAATCTTAACACTTTTGCAATAAAATTACCAAACATATGTATACTGTTTTTGAACTATACGGTAGTTTTAAAAATACAATTAACTAAATATCTGCTGATTAACTTTACAGATAATTATTCCTTCAGCATAGTTAACCATAATTATTATAAAAAATTATAACAATACCAAACTGACCGTTAATTACAGTATCATGATTTTGAACACGATGATAGACTTTCGTTCCGAAATCCCTGAACATAAAAGCAAGAGACCCTTCAAAATCCCAAGGAGTTTTGGAAATCACCAATTCACCATATGGATTTAACCTCATAAATTTCATCACATAATAAAAATTTCCTTATCCTGCGGCAGAATACAGTGAAAGTAAAGAGCAGAGCCCAAAGGCCCACCTAAAAGCCCACAAGTGTCAAAACCTGTTTGTCGCTTATGGTTGACCAACTGAGCAGCACGCGCTTTGAGAGCACGTGGGACCATTTACAAGCTGTTGTGTTTTTTTTTGGCATCCTTTAATCTCCTACTTTGGACACTGGTACCACTGCATCTCTTCCGGTCTCTTTTTTTTTTTTTTTTTTTTTTAAGGGAGAAAACTCAACCTTCGTCATCTCTGTGCTGTTCACGTCACTACAAAGAAAAAGACTGTAGATATCTGTTAGGGTTTTTTTCTTTGTTTTTTTTTTTTTTTTTTTTTTTGGCTTTTGGGCCTCAAGAGCATCATTTCAAGAAGCTCCCTTATTTTTTATTTTTTTTACAATTATTATTAGAAAAACAAAATACAATTGTGGTGGACTCTCTCAAGAAGAATCGAGTTAGGTGAGTAACAATCTTGTTGTCTGTGTTTGTATGTCAGCTTCTGCTATCTTATTATTGCTCAATCAATGACCTGGATTGGAGGGTTTTTATTTCAAATCATGCAAATGAGTTTAAAAAAATGATACTTGTAACACCGAACAACCACCTGCTACAGTCTTTTAGTACAACTAGCTAGTTTCAAATCCGATGAGGAACAAAATAATTATTTGTCACTTGGGTTCTTATCGCTAGTTGTGTTTGGTTCTGTGCTTGTTTTTGTTATCTGGGGTTACAAAGAGCATGGTTTTTGAGTGCTCGTATTACATGATCTGTGGAATGATGGAGAGCAGAGACAATAGGTGGTTCTTGGATCATACCCACTTGAAGATGTCTTGGATTCATCGGCAAATGAATCAAAAAGATGGTTTTCTGACATACCCACCTCCACTTCCTCCTCCATCTACATCTACATCTCCATATACTTCAACTACTTTCCACAAAGAATCATCATCTGGTACAAAAATAAGTCCTGCTGTTCTTTTTATAATAGTGATTTTGGCAGTACTGTTTTTCATATCTGGTCTTCTTCACCTGCTTGTTAGATTCCTTATAAAGCACCCATCTTCATCAGCTTCTAATCAATCTAATAGTAGATACCCAGAAATCTCTACCTCTGATGCTCTTCAGAGACAGCTACAGCAGCTTTTCCATCTCCATGACTCTGGTCTGGATCAAGCTTTTATAGATGCACTACCTGTTTTCCAGTACAAAGAGATAGTGGGTCTAAAAGAGCCATTTGATTGTGCTGTTTGTTTGTGTGAATTTACTGAGAAGGATAAGCTTAGATTACTGCCTATGTGCAGCCATGCTTTCCATATCAATTGTATAGACACTTGGCTACTGTCAAACTCAACATGTCCTCTTTGTAGAGGAAGCCTTTTCAATCCAGGGTTTTCTATTGACAATCCAATGTTTGATTTTGATGATATGAGAGAAGAAGATGGGGGTCTTGGTTACGGAGACAATCGACTCCCTGCTGCTCAAAAATCCATTGAAATTGAAGAAATTGTTGTTGACAAGGGTGTTTTGCCTGTGAGACTTGGTAAATTTAGGAGACTAAATGATGGGGCAGGGGAGGCTGGAGGAGAGACTAGTAGTAGTACTTTAGATGCAAGAAGATGTTATTCAATGGGTTCATATCAATATGTGCTTGATAATTCTTCAGACCTGAGAGTTGCATTGTGCAATGACCGGCATGACAGTGATTCAAAGCTTGCAAGAGGGATGGAAAACAATGGCAACTCTTCAGTTAATGGGGATGTGGAGGGTAAGAAGATTAATAGTGTTGCTAAAGGTGAGAGCTTTTCTATATCGAAGATCTGGCTTTGGTCTAAGAAGGGAAAATTTTCAAGTTCATCAGATGCACAAATGGGTATGCCTGAATCTCTTAAAATGGATTTGCCATGGATGGGGAGAACACAAGAAGACTAAAAGGTATAATTTTCTTTGCTTGTCTCTGGCTTAGTTAGTCCATTGACCAAAACTGTCATGCCCTCTCTCTTGTGAAATTTTTTAGGGTGCTAATTCAAAAATTGAGATGGTTGGTTGTGCTATATGAATTCTTAGATACATCTCTTGGTTGATTCAGGCATGTTCCTGTAATAGGTTTGACAAAATAGGATTTATGTAGGTGACCCCAAGTAGTTGACAGATGAGGTTATGTTGTTGCTGTTATTCATGTTGCAGAAATGATTTCATGATGTATTTGTCCTATAAAAGAAGATTTTTGTAATTTCTTTTTGTGTTCTTTTGCTCATATAGCAATATATTGTCAAATTTCTTGCATGTATTGGACTGGAATTTCAACACCAGTCTTTTGGTCAATATTGATTTTCTACCACCAGGCTGCTGTATTCTGTAGCTTATAAAATGATCCCCACCCTACCATAGCAAAATATACATATAAAGTAAAAACCTTCACCATTTCACCCTGAAATATTCTTATGTTTTATGTGTTTATATGGGCATGATCTAAGGGAGGAAGCAACTGCTTTTTCTTTTTCTTTTTCTTTTTCTTTTTTTTCTTGCCTTTTGAGGCATTATTGGGTGTATTTTGGCTAGCTTTTTTTCATTTTGTATACACAAAGTAAACACTTTTGGGGCCGTAAGGGGATCAAAATCTTTTGTGTGTTGTGATGTTTAGGGGTGGGTAGTTGAGTAGTGATGGTGGGATCCATCATCCATGAAAGGTTGTTTGTGACAAAAAATTTCAAAATTGTGTAATGACTGATGAGATGAGACCTTTAATTTAAATCTTGGCTGTAGTAGGGCAATGATATGTGGGTCACATTTGTTGCTCTTCCCATGTGGCTTTGTTGAAAGTTGAAACTAAACCCTTCCTATTTAATCATCTTTAATTATTTAAAAAAATTTAGAGTTTTTTTATTGGTTAATCTATAATGGAATTTGCAGCAAAAAGAAGTTAGTTTAATTGTTAATTATAGAAGTATTTTTACATCAGTACATCATTTGGTAGTATAATTATAAATTGTTTCTATTACTAAATATTTTTTTCCAAAATGTCTGTTTTATTATTATTTTATTTACAATTGTATATTAACAGAAAAATATTGCTATGAACTAGTATGAAGTGATGGTTTTAGTAAGATTTTGTGAAAAATTGTTTTTAACCAGATGCATTATTTTGATTTTTTTTAATATATGAGTTTAATTGTTACTAATCAAGTGAGAAAAATTGTTTTCTCCCCATAGCCACAAAAAAAAAATCACTTGCAACCTTCTAGCTTCGGATTTGGATCTTCTGCTGAGCTGATTTTTTTCCTGACCTTTTTAAAGCATGTGATTGGTTGTTGATAAAGTGGTTGTGAAAACACATCATATCTTAACCACTCATTCATTACAATGTTTATGTGTTATAAGATCAGATGAGGTCAGGAAAAAAATCAGATCAGTAGAGGATCCAAATTCTCTAGCTTCAACCTTTTTTCCCACTCTCTTCTCTTGCGTTTGTACCACTCTTCTATCACACTTGGTTATCAAATTTCTTATTCTTTCTCTACAAGTCAAACACAAACATAATTAGATTTAGGCACAAAATGTTATCCAAAAGTAGGTCTGTAGTGTGGCATTGCTCGCTCAAGTGGTAGGGATTTTCAAATCATGACGAAAATATCAACAAATCTCACCATTTGTATTCAATGTGTAAAACTTTACTTTAATTGCATCATTTTCTTTATATCGTCATTCATTTGATGGTTTTTTTTTTTTGGCATGTTACAGTAGTTGAAGACTCATGGAAAAAAAATCAAAATACCCGAAATACTCATTAAGGCCTCCTTCGTTTTGTTATATTGTATTAGAAAATTAAAATGTATTGAAATAATACAATACAAATATTGTATTTTATTATTTCAGTACATTTTAATTGTCTAATATATAGGGTCGTCTTTGATTGGGGCAAAAATATATGTTTTATTAACATTGGGCCCGGTTTTAAAAAAATAACTAATTTTTGAGCCTCTCAAAACTAAAATCTAAAAACAACTTTCTATATTTTTTTATGGGCCTAGGACGTGTGCACCTCTTGCACCAGTTCAGGGACGTGCTAATATAGTAAGTACCGTATTAGCTAATACATTATATTTTATGGTATTATATTGCATTGTGTTAGAAAAAAACACTTTTCTGTTTTTCTTTTTTTTTTTCAATAAATATGAAATATATGTTATGTTGTTAGTATATTTTTTTTATAATTTTAAAATTATATAGGAAATATTTTTTTATATAAAAATATTATTTATTTAAAATTTTTGTTTCAATTAAAATTAATTATTAACTACTTAAAAAATATATTATATTTTCATAATATAATAAAATACAATAAAGTCATATAGGAATAACTTAATACAATATAATACATTGCATCATTAAATACGGGTTTGTATTAATGATAATACAGTCCAATACAATACGATATAGTTCAATAAAGTTCAATAAAGTTCAATACAATCCTATATGGTGTGCCAAACGAGCTCTAAATGTTGCCGTTTTGAAACGATCGGTGGTAAAAGCCACCCTTTAATGTGAAGGGGTTATGGACTCATGCCTGCCATTTAAGTTTATTTAAATTTTGCCTGACTTTTTTTTTTCACTTTTCCATTACAATTTTATCAATTTTTTAAATTGGTCCCCTTCACCGTCCAAATTTGATGAGTTTGGGGTTGACCCTATTTGCGATTCTTCTTCATCTTTGGGGCATTTTCGCTGGTTCTGACTTGTTAAGAAATGATATCAACAATAAAATAATTTAAAATTGATTTAAAATGTTTATAACTCAGTTATCTTTAGACTATCTCCTATGCAATATATCAATACTAATATCAAATTTGGTACAAAAAATAACAAAATGTTATATTTGGTATATCATTTTAACATTGTACTTTAATATAAAATTATATTTGATATATTTTTTATTTTTATTTTTTTAAAATTATAAAAGTCTAACAAATACAAACAATGTTTTCAATAAAAATACATTGAATATTTGTTTTTGCCTTTTTATTCATTAACTTGTAATTTAAGAGTTCATATGTTGATATAGTGTTGAGATAGAGATGATTTGGCAATGATCAAGTATTATAATATGTTGTTTAATAGTATTTTAAGAAAGATATGGGCCGGATGGGATATTAGCAAGTGGGCTGTCAGCTGTGCATTTTTGCAATTGCAATCACAAAGGGGGAAGCAGAGGCGGGAGTTATGGCATCCCACGCGCCTAAGTGCATCCCACGCGCCTAAGTTTGCGGGAGAGGTGTACTACTGTACTATAGAGTGTAGAGACTAGAGACAAAACCCCCCCTCAAACAACAAAAACATGGAGCCCACTTGTATGTTGAAAGATTCTCTAATGTAATTGCCATGAGACTACGAGTTTTTTAACTGAATAGCAGATTGACTCCTGTCTCTTCTCTTAGGCTTGGATGCGAGCATCCTCTACGGCCATAGGTAGTTCCGGCCCCAACCGCTTCGGGTTCTCCAACAATGGTCTATGGAACGGGCTATGCACCGTTAAGGTTCGGAACGGGCTATGAGAGAAAAGAAAATCGATTCTTCTTAGCAGTTGAACAAGAGCAAGAAAACGATTCTACCTAATCCACTGCTGACCACGGTTCGGGCAGTGCTCTCACTTACGGAAAATGAGGGGGGCCGCAGACTAACCACTTTGGCAGTTCACGGCGGAAAGAACCATTCTCAAATCTGGGGAGACTGAGAGAGCAAATCGAGGACGATCAAATGATGCGAAGGAGAAATTATGGCCCCTACCCCTGCCTTTGATGCTTTCTCTCGATCAAGAAGGTAAAAAGCTGGCTCAGTTGCTTACTCCCCTGCCTTTGGTCTAGCCGGCTCAAACCCCCGCAATAGAACTCCTATTCGTAGATCACTCCTTCAGCTACACTTCAGTCTGACTCTGATTCCTATGTCTTCCCCTGAGCTTGAGCCTTCCCTTGAGACTGAACCTGCTGGAGAACCGGACTCAAAGCTCTCCCGGACGCGTATTGCCGAAAAGATGGAAAGGTTTTGCTTCAGTTGTGCTACTCTAGACCTACGGAAGACAGGTGCTGCATGCAAAGGCAATCACAAAGGAGGAAGCAGAGGCAGGAGTTATGGCATCCCACGCGCCTAAGTTTGCGTGAGAGGTGTACTACTGTACTATAGAGTGTAGAGACTAGAGACAAAATCCCCCCTCAAACAACAAAAACATGGAGCCCACTTGTATGTTGAAAGATTCTCTAATGTAATTGCCATGAGACTACGAGTACATCTCCGATGTAAAAGTGATTAGCTTACCAATAATCGAGATTTGTTTCCTATGTGATATAAATATAGAATTGATAAATAATCAATTCAAAATTTGTGTCAAATACTTCTGTTTAAAACGCATTTTTAATGAAATGTCCAAATTTTTTTCCTGTTTATTTTTTATTTTTTTTATTTCCTTATCAAAAAAATTAGATGAAAAATTAATATCAATTTTAAATACTTGTTGAGTTAATCGAAAAATAGTTATGCAACAGATTGTCTGAAAATAGATTGTCAAATGTCTAATATTTTGTTTGTCACATCAGCTTGAGGTTGATTATGCACAACTGCATTGTAGATACATTTATTAACAGAGTGTCTATTTATCTTATGTGACATCTTTTTTTTTTCACAAATCACTCTTTCATTGAAGATGCTCTCAGTCTTCGCTCACAGTTTCGAGAGATTGTTCGGTGAGCTGGACATATTTATATATTAGACAAATGGAGACTCATTTCACTCATTTCAACCGGTTTCCAATTCACCCGGTTTCCAATTCACGGGGAATAAGCATCAAATTTTGATCTCCATATTTGGAGATCCAAACCTTCTATTACTATTTTACTAATCACTTTTTTTATAATATCATTTCACATGTATATTCATTCTTTATAAATCTAATTACTATAAAAATTATACCGTTAAAAATATTTTTTGAGATCTTTCAACCGGATATAATATTGACTACACTTTAATTATTTTTAAATTTTTTATTTATTTCACCATTTACTAATCAATAAACTAATAGGTATTTTAATTTAAAAAATATGTTAAAATCATCAAATTTTATATGTAATTAACATATATTATAATAATTAACTCTAAATAATTTAGTAAAATAAAACAATAATATTAACATCTTCAAATAGAATATTACAACAACAAAAATAAAAATAAAAAAGTATATTGATGATTTAAATGTAAATGTTAAAAAATATATATTAAAATAATTACATGTAAAAATAGTTATGTGTGATTAACTATAAAAAAGATTAGAAAACTTTAGATGGAATAAAAGTGAGTAAATTATTATATAAAATAATTAAGAGAATACAATTTTATTAAAGAAAGTTTGAAATATTATTTATAAAGTAAAATAATAAATTTCATTATTTGGAGATTATAAAATGGAATAGTAAATTTATGAAGATGTAATCATATTCCATTTTTAGATTCCGAAATGGAGAAAATTTTGGAGACCAGTTGAAGATGGCCTTATATCCATGGTCATATTAAAAAAAAATTGATATCAATCTGTTCTAGGCTGAGATTTGGCGAGATTAACTGTGTTACAAGTATAATTCAGAATACAATTCTCAGAAGAGCAGTTTCTCTATATTTAATGATTTAAAGTTGACTCGAATTCTAATAAAAAATAAAAATGTATATACATACCAACACCTGACGTATGTAGATGGTCGATCTACGGTTGATGTGGATTGGGTCGGATTCAAGCTAGGCCCAATCAACTTGGTCTAACCGATCGAATCGGACGAGTCGACTTTAGCTGATACCTGCAAAAAATATGGAAAATAACATGAAAAGAGAAGAAATAGAAGAAAAAAAGTGGGGTTGGTTATTGGCCTTAGGTGCACTTGGGCTAAGCATAAAGATAAAGAGATTATTGCAAAGAAATCAAGTTCTAGTATTCCAGTGACCAGAGGTTAAATGAGCAGAGTTTTGGCACACTAATGCTTGAGTGAACGTGAGAGAGTCCATAATCCTCCTCCAGTGGGGAAAGGGTCCTATTTAAAACCGTCATGATTAGTTTGAACGTTTGAATTGGTTAAAGAGTATCCCTGAAATCCCGATCGGATTTCAAGGAATCACACAATCTTTTACCAATTCAAACCAACATGTTGTTATAAGTTTCAGTAGTGCAGTTGAAGTAAATGATTGACCAAGTCAAATGGTAAATCTAATAAAACTATTCAGATCGATCTGGATTAGTTGGGCCTAGCCCAGACCTAACTCAAGATTGTCAATGTACTTTAGACGTTGGACCGAGACTATTTTTGACTACCATAACATATATGTCTCATGTCATATGGATGTGATATAAGAAACAAGCATTTGTATTGCAGTTTGTAGCGTCAAAATAAGAGTATCAATTTTCACCCGTATGCAATCTGTGTTGCCCACTCCATTTGTTGAGGTGGTAACATGCTAAAATCTATCACTGTCTCCACCAGGGGCGGACCCACATAGAGACCAGGTGGGGCCCGTGCCCCACCTCAAATTTTCAAAAAAGAAATCATTTTATGTTTATATATATATATATATATAATAACACATCATGACGTATGTTGTTACACATCACTGTTGGTTTATTGTTTTCATTTCTTTAGTTTTAGTCATTGGTTCAATTCTCAGCTTAAGCAAAACAAATACCTTTTATTATCTATTTATTTTCCACTCGTTTCCAATTCCTTTATACAACAAAATAATCCATTTTCTTTTTCTCCTCATTGTTAAATTCTTAACTACCCTTA
The DNA here is from genome assembly GCA_033220585.1 of Dipteronia sinensis. Classification (NCBI taxonomy): domain Eukaryota; kingdom Viridiplantae; phylum Streptophyta; class Magnoliopsida; order Sapindales; family Sapindaceae; genus Dipteronia; species Dipteronia sinensis. The sequence continues at coordinate 33,159,294 of CM065645.1, forward strand.
ATTTGTGGTTTACTTAATTCAGTTTTATTATATAGTAAATTATCTTATCTATTATTATTTTGAAATTTTCTTATTTCTAATATTTTTAGTTTGACATACCTAACACATTCAATTAATAAACCCTAAAATCTCAAATTTAAATATATTATATTAAAATAGTCCATCTATTATTATAATTCATTTTATTTTATTCTTTATATTTTTCTTTATTTTATTATTCTAATTTATTTAGAATCAATAATTAGAAAAATAAAAAAATTCAAAAACATTTCTAGTAGTGTTTATTAATCAATTATTTTTGTATAAATTTAAAGTGAATTCACTATAAATACAAAACAAATTTTTTTATTATAAAACTATATTTTAATTTTTTTACGAATAAATACTATAATTTTTCATTTCTCATGTTGTTTTTCTTGTTATTGTTTATTTTTTTAATATTTTATTTCTTATTTTTAGTTCTTTTAAATATAAGATTATTTAATTCATTTCGAGTAAGTATTCTATTTTTTTTTTTATTAAAAATTCATTATATCATCATTTTTTATATAAAAAACACATTTTATTATGATTTTAAATTTTCATTAATTTTTTTAAAATAATTGTTTTTTGTTCAAGTGCCCCACCTCCTTAAAATTTCTGGGTCCGCCACTGGTCTCCACCAATTTCTTTTCTTTTCTTTTTCTAATTATGAAATCCCATGGTGTTTGATAATGCTTTATTATCACTTTCAATTAGTTACCCGATATTTCTTTCAACTTTCTAAATGGTGTTCAATTCACCAACTTTATTTTTATTTTTTTGACAAAACATTCATTCAAAGGGACTTAAAATCACTCAAAATTTAAAAATATATGATTCCAAGAGTATCTCCAATGTAATGTTAAATTATTATGTCAATGCTATAATTTAGCACAAAATAAAAAATGCATACTCTAATACAGTGTCAAATTTGACATATGTTATACTTTGTGCTAAACATACTTGTCAAATTTGGCATAACAATAAATGCAACCGTATTTATTGACTTCTTAAATTTTAAATAATAAGAATTTAACAAATTTAGTAGGAAAAATTGAAATCAAAATAATTCTATATTTATTAGAACAAAAATAATAATAATAATAATGTATTAATGTATACATAAAACAAGGGGCAATTATCAATTTAGTCCTAATATTTTAAGTAAATATGTAGTTTTTAATTGTTGTTCTTATATTTTTCACAAATACGTCAATTTAATTTAATTTTAATTTATCTGTTAGTTAAATTTAAGTTTTTGGCATGTTCCCTTGTTGAAATACAAAAATACCTTTTAAACCGTTAAGTATGACTGAGGCTATGTTTGTGATTGCTTATGCTTGAGAAAATAATCACTTATTTCTTAAGTTTTAAGCAAATGAGTGTTTGATAAACTTCCCAAAAGCAACTTATTTTACAATTTACTTCTCCATTAATCAGCTTTTGAGAAACTGGGTGAGGATTGCTTTTGGAAGCAAAAACTAGTTTATTGCTATACAATGTCAATAATACCCTCACTATTTAAATAGAAAGACAATAATACCCTCACATTAAGTAATTGTATTTTTCAAACAACTTTAACGATTTAAAAAAAAAAACTTTAATCCAGAAATATTAAAATTTAAAATAAAAGAGAATATTATTTTTAATGAAAATAATTTTTTTTTCAAAAAAAAAAAATTTGAAGCCACCATTGTCGTCGGTGATAGTGGCCACCATCGTCGCCGATGAAAGGATATGAGGTTAACTTGACTTCACCGGCGACATCAACACCGCAAGAGGAAGCGATCGTCGGTTGACTTCACGAAAAGCCTTTAGTTGTTGATGTTTTGCTTGGTTAAGGATTTGGATGTGGTCATGGCGGTGGTTCCAGCTTGACGCATGGGTTTGGCTTCAAGTTCGTGTTCCTATTCTTCACGGACCTTTTGGATTAGATGCAGCGGAGGTAGTGGAGGTTGTGGTTGTCGATGATGGTTGTGGATTTCAAACTATGAGAATCAACGAGTTGGACTCAGTTTTTAAACGAGTTGACTCAGTTGTTGAATTTCTAATGTGAAAAGGCTGAGTTGACTCGGGTTTTTAAGTGAGTTAACTGGGTCATAATTTTTTTGTTTGTTTAAATTTCTTATTTTTTTATTTTTTTATGTTTTATATTTATATAGTTAAAGATGTCTATTTTAGTAATTTTATTTAATACATTTTCCATATTTTTAAAGATTAAGCATTTTTAAAATTTAGTTTACCAAACACTTACCGACTTTTTTCTAAAGTTGATTATTTCATAAATTAAGCTATAAATAGATTTTTTTTCTAAAGCAAAGAAATCTCAATCATAGCTTAACAAGAGACTAAAATTTAAATGACTGTATCTACAAAAACTTAAGATACCATAGACACCTAAAAATTGAAAGGCAGTTTATAAAAACTCAGATTACGGTTATGTTCATAAGGAATAAATTGATAATCGCACTTAAACAAATATTTGGTTCAATTTTCAAGGTAATCTGAACCTACACAAACGGGCACAAAAATAATAATCAACATTCCTGTTAGTAATCACTGTTTAATAGCATTTCATTCCTGTTACAAAATCATTTTCTTCAGGTTCATGTAAAATCTTTCTCAGACACAATGTCGCATTAGTATTATTATTTAATATTTATGCAACAAATGAATTTAACGTGACAGATTTTATAAACAAATAAAAATTTAATATCATGTTAATGTGTCCGGCGCATGTTAGCACGAGGAGGCGCACCTTAACGAAAGAACGAAAGAACGAACGAACGAACAATGTCACGTGAATGGAGGCGCGTCGAGGCCGAGATCCATGGAGGACTTGGCAGAGGAAGGCAGCGACGCGTACCTGGACGAGAAATCCCTGGCGGGCAAATCCTCGTCAATGAAATGACTGTTCTTCCCCGATCCTTCGTCGAAATTCAAGGCGTAACTCAGAGGATCGTACTGGAATTTCGAACGCTTGACCCCACCACCGCCACCGCCACCGCCACCAACGCCGCAACAACCACCCGCGAAACAGTACCGGTTCTTCCGGAACGTACGGATAAACGTCTTCCATTTGGGACCAGCCACCAATTCGGACCATTCACGAACCTTCATCCATCCCCGGAACCACCGGGACTCGGTGGAGTTGGATTCGACGGTGCCGATTCGCCGCCACCAGCTTGATCCAACGCGGTTGGAACCTATACAGGGGATCCAGAAACAACAACCTCGTTTGAAGAACTCCATTTCTTGGAGGTCGTCGCTCCGGTCTGTGCAGATTTCATCGTTTTGCGAGGCCATTATGGGTAATGTTTTGGGCGGTGGCGGTGGGAGGTGAAAATGGTGGGTGGGATTTTGATTAAAATAAATAAGAACTTCAAATATTGATTTACAACTTGGAGATGTTTTAATGCGGGGACTTATATGTCCGGCCAAATGTCATTAAGAAGAAAATCTTGCATGAAATTGGCACGTGACAATCTCATTGAACGATCTACCGATCTCACCACGAAGTAGTCCCGTACAAGATTTTTTTATCATCTTGTTTATTTAGGTGAGAGATCCATGCCATCTGTTACAAGTTTTAATACTTTATATATTAATTTTTCAATTTTAACAAATGACAGCTAAAATGATACATGACTTCCCGTCCACATTAATGATGAATTTGCATATGTTATAGAGTTTTCTAAGGATGATACGAGAGTAGATAGATATTCGAGCTACGTATATACTGTTTGATCTCGGTCGATCTTATAAATATATATATATATAAATACTTTTTCAATCATGACGGTTCTGATTTTATAATTTCAGAACGTTCAATCAGAGCCATATATTCACAGTGGGCCTATATCCTCACATTAATAAATACCCACACCCAATATGAATATATGAGTGTAATTGGACATCCTTAATTTATAATTTCAGACATCCTTACCAAAGAACTGCTATATATATAATTACAAATAACCAGACATGTAATGTTTCATTGCAAAAAAAAAAAAAGACGAAATAAGATTGTTCTAGTGATATACCTTCATATCTATATCATGAGTTTGTAGGTTCGAATCCTCCTCATTTTTAAATCCCAAATTTACGTAATATTTGAAAAATAATGAAAAAAACAGAGAGAAGGTTTTACTGACAGTCACTTGACGTGTATCTTATGACTTATGCCCATAAGCCAGCTTTATTAAATTCGTGGTAAGAATTTTCCTAAAATAAACATATATAACAAAAAAATTGAGGTAAAAATTTAAATAAAATTGGGCCCCAAGATAGCTCAGACACTGCTTTGGGCCAATGTTGGCATAATCCCATTACGTAAACATAAATCATAGCATTATGAATCTTAATTGTTTTAGGTGTTACAAGAAAAAGTGGGAAGACGAAAAATTTGATTCATGAATGTGGATATCCACCTACTTTCAAATAATGATTTCATAACATTAATAATGAAACCATGGAAGGACATGCACTTTGATGCACAAATTAAGCTCCTCAGGCCACGGCTGGCTAATTTTTCTTTAAATTCCTGAATGATTCAAGTCTTCATCTTTGAAATCTGATTGAGAACAAACATATGTACAAGAAATACAGAGTCTGGTCAAAAATTAATGCTGACTAGATTCTCTAGATATCTGTTCTAGAAACAAATACATTACATACCCTTTTGCAGTTTTGTTGAATACAAACTTTGAATAACATTCCATCTAAAAGCTACAAGAGAAAAACAGTAGTAAAGTCCTCCATCATCATCCACACTTGTTGTACAATTCCAACTTCATATTGGTATCTTCATATGATGATATGTAGTAACAGACTATCAATAGGCATGGGAATAACTCATGTAATTCAAGCGCGGCCGGATGTTTTGGTGACTATAAACAGAATCCCCATAGTCAACAGCCTTTATCACCACAGCTTCACGTCGTCCATCCTGCTCTTGCACTGCCCCGAATACAATCTCATTGGTCTCGCAGCTCTTCTCGTAGTAAGTGTTTGGATTCGGTGAAAAATGTTGATGATGGTTCTGTTGTTGATGTTGCTGCAGGTTCTGTATCTGCTTTTGCTGGTGGTGGTGATAGTCATCATCCCATCCATTATTATAGTAAGCTCGGCTTTGCTTGGCGGCATAGTGTTTTTTATCCAAGTCCTTGGTCATATACGGATAAGTATTTCTTGGTGTAGGAGTTCTCGTTTCTAATGAAGGTGGCTCATCTTCATCTGGAATCACAAAGCTCTCTTGCATAGGCCATGCATTCGAAGGTTGATTCCGTTGCTGGTATTGCTGCTGTTGCAACTGATAGTGTTGAGCAGGCTTTCTCCTGAACACTGTAAATAATCCCACACAGATTTCAGCCACCGATGAGCCTGTGTTGAACACAAGTCTTCCAATTGAACCGAAAAGGCCTTCTTCTGGTTTTTGAATATCATCTTCAGATGGAATTAAGGGTGGCCTCGCGGATTTATAAGGCCTTTGATATGGTGCCACGGGTGGACCTCTCTTTATTGAAGTTCTAGAATCCTATCAAAAACAAAACATCAGATTTGTAACTTGCATGGAACATAACATCATGCAGCAAATCAAAGGAAAGATAATTCTAAATCTAGTCGGAGAATAAGAATTATTACCCTGGCATTACTTACATCTTGCCTAGAAAACATTGCTCGAACCCTACGCTGTAGCAGTGCCAGCATGTAACCAAAGAATCCAGCAACAACTAGCATAAATATTCCTAAATGGTAACTACTGTCATATTGATCGGAGGAACAGTCATCGTAATTGAGTTGGATCTCTCGAATTGCCTGGTTGCCTCTATCTATAACCAAAAGAGAGCAGCTACTTCCTACATAAACCACATCAAACTCATTGGAAAATTTTGCATCTTCACTAGGACCATCGACATGCCCTCCTAATCGACTCCATTTTCCTCCAGCAATAGTTGTAACCCCTGTGTAGAGAGAAATTTAGTTTATTGGAATCACTATAGATATGGTGAAAGATTGAACTCAAAGCAATAAACTGGCTGCGCTGATATGACGAGAGGATTATGGTACAAAATTTGACCCTTCACACTTTAGCAGTAACAAAAAATGAGAATGCATCAAATATAAAAGAATTTACCTGTATCACTGATCTTCCTGATAGCCATATTTATCGTATCTGCAACATATATATTTCCCCTGTCATCCACTGTAATCCCTTTCGGGTGGTTCATTCTTGCTTCTCTTGGTCTCCCATCTACATGCCCATAGTACCCTTCAGCTGACCCAGCAACGAGCTTGGGCCTGCTATCTGCAAGTTATCATTCATTTTAGAGGTTGACAAATTCTACCAAATAAATCTACAGAACACCAATGAAAGGTGAAGAAACAACTCAACTAAATTAAACAATTGGCCGGTGAATAGAGATTAGGTTGTGTACCAAGAAAGTAAGACATTTTAACCGTAAAACTTAGAGTGTCTTGTTTGCAAGATAAACTGGGGTGGGACGGGCACAGTGGGTATCCAATCACTTATAATTCCTATGCCACGTGACATGATATTAGTGAAGGAAGCGCACTACGCCCATCTCACCCAAGTTTCTTCCTTGTTAGCAAACCCAAATGAAAGGAATGCAAGGTCATGGAATCTAGCTTTTTGTTCAAGAAGACAGCAATTAAAAACTCACTTATCTGCCTCTTTTACTATTGTTCAAAGGATCTATAACTAGAAAAAGCAAAAGTGTAAGTGCATAACTATGACCAAATTAACTAAGGAATCAAGCTTTGGAAGAAGCTCAAATGTATTTATGCATAATTGCATACATTAAGTTGTAAACACTTGGGCCTCTTTAAGTACACAAAACACTAAGAATATGTCAAAGAAAGGTAAAAGCATAAAAGCAGTAATATGCGTAAACAAGAAGTCAAAGTAATCGGTCTCAAAATAAAGAGGTAGTGTGTGAAAATCTCCAGAATTGGGTAGGCAGAAACAGGAACAGAACTAAAAGGTATATTGTATTGTACTTGCAAAAGTGAAGACTTCAGCTTAACAAAAGAGCATATAAATTTCATCAATAATTTATTTTAATTGGGTTTGGAATCTTTTTTGAAAAGAACATATATGTTGTCCCTACTACAAAGTTAAGTACAAAAATCATTAACCAAACCAAAATGAAGGAAAATTCAACAGAATAATGAATGACAAACATAGAAGTAAAAACAAAAGCAACTTACACATGGACAATGGAGTTGAGATCTTGTAAATGTTACTGTTTTCACTATCAAGAACAAGAAGATCTCCATTTGGTGATATCTCCACTGAGTATGGTTCGATCCCAACTTTGCTTCCATCAAATACTGTCTCCACTGTATATCCACTCTCAAATTTCACCATCGAACCGGTAGAAACAGCTGAAAATTAAACATCCATCAACAGAGACAACAATGCAAAGATCAAACTCTGGCCTCATTGCCTCAACATATATAGAGAACCACAACAGAGTAAACCAGAAGAAAAATAAATAAATAAAACATAAAGGAACCTGTTTTAGTAGGAGATTTAAGAGACCAAAGCCATTTCACAAGAGCAGAGACCACATTGGAGACAACCCCACTTACAATTTCTGCAAATATGTCAAGCCATTAAGCAAATTTAAGTGAGAAACAAAGATGAGAGATTTGAAACAAAAGAAAAGTTTTTGAAAGTAGTACTCACTTGCAGGTGGAGTTGAAGCTGAAACTGAAGAGAACCCACAAATGAAAACCACCAAAATGAGAACAAAAACAAACCAATTCCTCACCATTGTTTTCTTGGGTTTTCTTTGTAGAGCATGACAGAGAACAAAAATGTGAAGGTTTTAAGGCAGCTTATTATGTTGCATTTCTTATACCCAGTTAAAAGAGGAGACCCCACAACTGACTTGCTTTATTTCTTCTTTTAAACATGTTAGCTAATCAGTACAACACAAAAAAATAAAAAAGAGTGAAAGAGACAATGAGAGGTAGTGGTTTATGGTTATGGAACGCTTAATAGTAGAAACAGAATGGGAGATCTGTTCAAAAAAAAAAAAAACAAAGTAAAAGCTCAAGAGATAATGTGTCTTCAGTCTTCAGTCTTCAGCCATCAGAGTCCGAACAGTGGAATCATATGTTTGTCTTAAGTTACTTTCAAGTTTACATTTATCAATTAATATTAGGAATTTGCTTGTGCTTCATGCTAAAGTATGATATCATATCACCACCTAATGTATTTTGTGATTTTACTAAATAATATTTAAACATAATTTTTAGTACATATGTAATATGTGTTTTTCAATATATATATATATATATATATATATGAAAATTTTCCCCTCAGTAAGCGTAACGATAAATATTTATCAATACGTTGCATATGGACCATTAGATTCAATTGCTTTTGACCCAGTCTGTATGCATTTGTCAGTGCTTATCAAAAATATATGACCCACATGTAATGCATCAATATATTTTATATCAGTACGCACCGATAAGAAAATGATTATATATATATACAATTTTTCTATTGTTAGTTCGAACTGATATAAGATATATCAGTTACCTTGTATGTAGGTCATTGGATTTAAATGCTTTGAATTTGTTGCATACACTTATCAAACAATCTTTTAAATCTAATAACCCATATACAAAAAACTGATATAGTTCGAACTGACAATAGAAAGATTATATATATATATATATATATATATATATATTGAGATATGTTTTTAAATATAAAATAAAATAAAAGATATCATAGATCTAACATCATAAACCAAGATGTCAACTTCACTTCTTTATGATGTAATAATCACATATGCCGCAACATAACTTCACTGCATAGGGGTATAGGACTTGTTTGGTGGTTTGTATCGGACAAGTAGTATTACGTTAAAATAAAAAATAGGATGTTTGTGGTTGTCGGTTCTATTTGTATTGTATTAAATAATACATCTTAACTGATTTAATATAGTTAACTCTTTAAACTTTATTGTACATGATAGAGCCAAATCTTTTGTATGCTTTACAATTACTATGAAGTATCTTTATCATGCTAATGTGGCATGAGAAATTAAAGTTGAGAATGTTTAAATCTTTAGGAAAGAAAAAAGGATTTTAATCACTTGTTTTATGAAATTTACCGGTAACCTTCAAAATATATAATCACGTCCTTTATTCTTTTATTAATTTTTTATCTTCAAAATGCCTAGTCTTATTCACATTAATGTTTTCGTTAATCCAACTTTACACTTCAAGTTTCTCCCTGTTCATAGATATATATTTATTGAGGTATGTGAAAAAAAGAAATATAAAAAGAAAATATATTATTAATTAACGATGTAGTTCTATAGTCAATGACATATTAGTAATATCACTAATCCATGTGTAATCTGTTATATAGTAAGGAATTTGGATCTTTTACTGATTTATATTTAAAAATAATAAAAATAAAATAAATCTAACCATCGATTATATATATTAATAAATCCATTTAAGTTAGTAAAAAAATAATGTCCATGGAGAATCCAAAATTCCAAATTGAAATATGATGGGTAGGTAGTCTTTGCGTGGCATATTGGATGTTATCGACAGGAGTCAGGAGTAATGCTAAGATTCTTTAATATGATAGGTTCTTGGTTATTGTGCCTCATAAAGTTAAAGTTTGTCACATTCAATTTTTCTGATTATATAAGGTCAATTACCAATTGGGTCCTGGACTTTTTTTAAAATTTTAAGTTGTTTATGACTTTTACAAAAGTGACCAAATTGATCCTTACATTTTTCTCAAGTGTCAAATTAGTCCCTCTAACTAAATTCTATCCGTCAACTTTAACTGTGTATGGGTAAAATTATATTTTATTCCTAAACAATATAATATTAACACATGCATCATTTTTTTAACACATGTATATTTTTATTTATTTTATTTATGTGTTTTGATTTTTAAATAATTTTGAAAACATCACTTGTATAATATTAATAAAAAAATAATATTATATAAAAGTAATAAAAGACTAAACTGAGAATGAACGGTAACTTTGTTTAAAAAAATAAAAGTATAATTGATATTGTCTTATTAAAATATTTTTAGAATTTTTTAGAGAATTTTAATAAAAAAAAATGATACAAATGGTGTTTCATTAATAATATTTTTAGATTTTATTGTAATTATAATGGAGAATTTAATGCACAGAGACAAAATAACTTTTCTATAATATGACAAATAAAGGGATTTACGTACTTTAACTAAAATTATTAAAGTCAACTGTTATATTTAACACCGTTAAGTCATTAGATGGACCGATTTGGTCACTTCTAAAAAGAGGGACTAATTTAACATTTGAAAACAATATAAGGACCAATTTGATCACTTTTATAAAAGTCGCAAACAATTTGGAATTTTAAAAAAAATTCCAGAACCTAATTGGTAATTGCCCTTAATATAATTAAATTAATATCCCTGGTTTTACTGTTTTTCCTATAAATATAAATATATATATATATAATTTTTCTATTGTTAGTTCGTCCTGATATAAAATATATTATATATCAGGACGAAGAATGTGAACCATTAAATTTACATACTTTGACTCAAAGTGTATGCACTTGTCATAATTTCTCCATAATCTGTAGTCCACATTCTTCGTCCTGATATATTTTATATTAGGACAAACTAATAATAGAAAAATTGAATATATATATATATATATCCAGTCTTTCTATTGTCAGTTCGTCCTGATATAAAATATAGCAAAACAAAGAATGTTGACCATTAGATTTACATACTTTGACTCAAAGTGTATATACTTATCAAAACTTCTACATAATCTGTGATCTGCATTCTTCGTCTTGATATATTTTATATCAGGACGAACCGATAGTAGAAACAATGATATATATATATATATATGTGTGTTTTTTCTATTATATCTTATATATGTACACGTAACACATCTCAGCAGTTCTCAAAATTTATAAACAAAATTCTATTTTAAGTTTCTAACATGTCCAAAACTTTCATGTAAATTAATAAATTATCAATATCTTCCTAAATTTTGTTCATTTTTTGTTAGAAATCTTCCTATATATTGAGAAACAATATTTAATTAATGACAAAACCACAATGACCAATAGCCACTCACTAACATCAATGTCAAAACTTGTTTTTATTTGTAAAGGCTTAAGACAAGAAATATTATATATTATTAGCCACAAAAAAAAAAAACAATGATTGATCCAAAGAGATCATAGCGTTATTAGTTAGATCTTTTACATTGCAACAGTTCACAGCCACTTAACAGACATTGTCCTCTTTCAATTTTATGTAATTAGAGTGATTATGTGTTGGTACAACTTCTTCTTAACATGTGCACTGAGACTGAGAAAACAAAAGCATTTGTTATCTTATCTGAGAGTAAAACCTGGGAAACCAACAGCATTTACATGCCTAAAAGCTTAAACTATTTTTTATGGATGAGATATTATGATACATATACAAATGTAATTGACGAAAAAACAGATCAGATCGAATACATGACTATAATATATACTCAAAATTAAACAAGGTAGATCATTCCCACCTCTAGAGTCGATGCATGAGGAATGCTCATCGCGTAATTTGGTCCCCTGGAGTTTCTTCTCAAGAAGTCATACCCCAAATTGATCACAAGTCTCTTCATCAGACTTGATCCTCTCTTTGCTTTAACATAGCAGTGTCCAAGTATAAAAGACATCCCTGCCTCCCTCGCATCCATCAGTTCCTGCAACTCCTGTTGTGCATCCCGATCAATCTGTGGACTCTCTGGCACAACGAACCTCACTCTCTTCTTCACTTTCTCCGGGTACTTTACCTCTTTCACCTCTGAAGAGCCTACAATTTCTGATGATTCTTCATCTTCGCACAACCTTATGCCATCTAAATTTGAAGAAGTCGTCCCAACAACTGTCATTTTTTCATCATTTTCCATATCTACTGTCCCTACATTGCATTCTGGTTTCTCTGACCGAATAAATTCTGCAATACTACAAACAAGATCCTGTTCAAACTCCAAGCCATCTCTGTGAACATCACGATATCCATATCGTGCTATGCATCTATACAGTCGGTACTCCTTTGGACCAACTCTTCCCACTAGGAACCTTTCCTCGGGTCTCACATGTGGCACGGGGACTGATTTGACACAGAGAAAGACTACAACCTGGTGGAAAGCTGGAAGGTTGGTCACAAAGTGAGAGAAAATAGCTGGTATTCCAGAAACTAGCTCGGTATGTATGAGGCCAATCCCTCGGACCCTAACAATTCCCAGATTGGGACCTAAACTGAGAAGCCAGTTGATGGAAACCTTATTTTGAACATCAAACTCATATTTCTTGACTGTACCATAGTGCCACACATACATAACAATTAGAAAGATCAATGATAGAGCAACGGGGACCCAAGCCCCTTCACGGAACTTGATGAGGGATGCCGAAAAGTAGAGTGCTTCAATCGAGCCAAAGAAGAATATAAAACAAATGGCCAAGAAGACACTTTTATGCCAGCATAAGACAATAACTAAAGACATTAGGCAGGTTGTTACCAGCATTACAGTTATAACTGCTAAACCTGTTAGGAAAAAAAAAGAAGAAAAAAGTCGCAGTAAGAATGGTAGTGAGTCCTGCTTATGAAATGTTAAGATACTTATTAATTAACCTAAAATTACAATTTATTTCATGTAATTAGTTGTTTTGCATGTGTGTGTAAGCAGACAGAATTTGATGGGATAGTATTAGTACCTGATGCATTCCCCAAGTGTTTTGTGTCTCTAAAACCAACTGTAACAGCCAAGCATAATAGCATTAAAGTCCAGTTGATCTCTGGAATATAAATCTGGCCATGTACTTTGGACGATGTGTGGATAATTTTGACCCTTGGAAAGCAACCCAATGCAGAGCACTGCTTGATTATTGAGAAAGTTCCAGTGATAATAGCTTGACTTCCAACTACTGCTGCAAGTATGGCTATACCCAGAACAGGCCATCTTATTTTCTCTGAAATAACAAAAAGAATAGTAGTTCGATTATGCTATCACAATCTTGAATTTTATATAAGATTAGTTCTCATCTACAAGAAACAACATTTACCACCTACCAGGTACAGATACGTAGAAACCAATCCGGTAATCACTTTCTAAAGTATGATGCTTCGAAAGATAAGCTGCTTGTCCCATGTATGCTAGGATTAAAGATGGATAAACCACAAACGTGAAAGCAACCTGCAGGAAGTTGGATTAGTTGCTCTTTGTTGATATCTGAATGCTAGATTAATAATTAATCATTGGTTTGAACGGAGCACTTTAAAGCAACCTTGGGAACTTTTTTTGAGTGAGGAGTACTCTCAAACCAAAAAGGTACATCTTAAAATAATTTGAATTTCAACATTTAGACAAGGGCAACTGGATCTTTACTACTTTTTCCATGAGGATTAGCATGTGTTGAGAAAGATCTTGATCATCCAGGAAGTCAATTGGGTTATTTATACACCTCACAATTGGCACTCATGTTAATGGTATTTTAAGCAACTAATATGAGTATTAGTTCATAGCAGATTAAACCCGGCATAACTTTGTAATTGAAATTCATGAAGATGGTTATGCATTTGACTTTTTCAAGAAGCGTTAGAAGCACTGCACATATAGGCATTGATAAAAATTCTACAGTAGCGAAAAATCAGATTACCTGAATTGACAACTGCGAGAAGTGCCCAAGATCAGCAAACATAGCTTCCGAGCCTGAAATGAAAATCAGTATTAGAAAGAGTAAAAGTAAAAGTAAAAGATCCACACAGTTCATTGTAAATACTCTTATACCTGTTATACACAATAGGATCCCGCCCAAAGACATCCAACCTCCCTTTTGGGTCTTCTTTAAAAACTTGTACATGTAATATGGAGAGAGTGCTTGGTAAACATGGGGATTCCAGTGGATAATGTTATAGACACCAATAGCACTGATGCATAGAAGCCATGTAATTACAATAGGTGCAAACAAAAATCCCACCCGATGGGTCCCATAATGTTGAAGGGCAAACAAGAATACCAGTATAGCACAAGCAACTGGAACTTCAACATCTGCAGAATCAATAAATTCCGAGGAAACAAAACATTAAGTTCATAGTCAATATTATGAGTTCATGTTGAAGTTTTTGAAAGAAATTGTGTCCTGCTAGCACTTTGAAAAACTATACTTATCTTTCAAATTACATTATACATTGAATTAAAACAAAAATATGCTCTATATGCTGAGGTAATAAGTTAATGTGTTGGATCAACAGTTAATGGAATGGAACCTGCCTGAACTATCCCCCATGATAGGATAGTTGTAATGTTTTCATATCTGATCTACCAAACGGTTCAAGAGTATTAAGGATAAAAATATCCTAAGATCATGTGTAGTTTGAAAAGTAACTGGCCACAGTTATGGTTAATATCCCATTAGATAAGACTCGAGAAAGGAGAAGGTACAGTGAGCACAGAGAATTGCATAAGTACCTAAGCAAGTATGCATAGTATATATATAGTCTACAAGTCAATCTATTTTGGGGAGCAAATGCTGCTTTAAGTATTGATTAGCTCGAAAAAGCCACAAACCGGAAAGATAATTCATAGGTCACCTAGCATATAACTTTCTGTCTGTTTTCATATCCACCACCTCATGCAGCATACTAATCTCCAACAGAAGCTAAAAAAAAGTTGTGTGAGAGCACAGGACCTTTGCTCATTGACTCTTGATCCATAGATAGGGGTGGACAATTAATCAATACCAGCAAGTTAACTTCTGTATTAAGGAATAAAAATCTTAGGAGCCTAAATATTCCAGTTCATGAATGTTTTGTAATCGAATCAGGGTCAGTATTGCACTAACTGGAATGTGAATAAAGTAGCAGCAGAGGAAAAGGAAGGCAACCAGAAATCTTCCTAACTCGAGACAAAGTTAAAAAGCAAACACTATAGAGAGGATTAAACTGAAGCATGTTAACATCAGAGTGTTATTTCATTGCTTTAAGATTAGGACGTAATATAACACCAAATGATCTCTCAAAGTCAACCTGATTAGGCAATGTTCTTAAACCATGACATGATATTCAGTGGGGAACTTGTTCCCCATAAATTGCAAAAGGACGGCAACTGGGGATGGAGGATTCCAATAAGTTAAAGAAACTAAAGTTGAAATCCCACTAAATAAAGGATTAACTAAGTGACAAACAAGTCGATCATACATAGATGGAATCAGTGGACAGTTAGACCACTACTAATCATCTAAAACGTTTAATGGTAATATAAATATCTTCAGATGTTTTCCTTAGTGATTGAACATGATAAGTAGTGACAGCCAACGAGGAAATGATGACGACTCCATTCTAGTATTTCATCCACAGCCATGTTTCAGACAGTAAAGAGTTGGTTGATGCCATAATCATGATTATGTACGTCTCATGGGGAACTTGTCATGGTCCAAAAACTCCATTTTGACCGGGCCTAACTCTGTTTGCTTGGTCCAACACTGTTCATACTGCCAATTAGGCATCTATTCAGATAAATAAGCTAACTGCAGTAAACAATTCGATAAATTTCATTTTTTATATTCATAATCTTATCCAAACCGAAACCACTTTCCTCTCCGCTTTGTGATGACTACTTAACTTTATAAAAGATAAGCTTTATGGACATAATCTTCTGATTTATTCAATTTAATCTTCTTTCAATGGCCACATGTTGGATCATTACTTTATATTATAATCAAGATGTGTCAACTTCACCTTCCACATCATAATTAAAAGTATCTTTAGCAAGCCTACTGGTGATTAGAGTTTGATTAAAGCAAGGGGCCTGCCTTAATTACTAAGGAGGGGTGGAGGACCCCACAACAATGCAAGATTCTACTACAATTAGGTACTCACTTCTTGCATACTAACTCGGGTCTGCAATACAAAGAGTAGAAGCCAAAATATTGTAAATTTCAAACCACAATATCTCTGAATATATACAGAGAAATCAAGATAGAGAAACAAAATTATGATACGATTATTTTACACATCTTCCTACAAATATGCTTCAGACAAACACAGAACAGCCATAGAAGTCTGCAATCAGCACCCAGATTACCACAGTTCACTTAAATAAATCTTTTTTCTGTTTTTTGTAATCAACCAATAAATCTAAAAACTCGGCTTTCCAGCCTTCATTTTCATATTATGAGAGAGTTTTGACATCCAATCCAAAAGTAAGATTAAAAAAATGAAGCAGTAAAATAATATGATACAAAGAACCCGGATTTTGCTAGATAATCAGCACCTACGATATGCGAAATTTATCATCTGGAAACTAAAAATTTGAGTCTTGATAGTTGATATGAAATAACAAAGATTTTGGGTTTGAGATAAGGAACTTACAATGGTGCTGCTCTTTTGACATGGAAAGTTCAAGGCCGGATACAGCCGAAAAAACTGCTCAGCAAAAGCAAAACCAAACAATTATCTGTTAAAAACAAGAAAAAAGAAATCATCTAAAATCCAAAAAACAATCAAAAAGAAAACATTGAATACCAGAAAGTGCTGGTGTAAGCACCCCATCACCGATGACCATACAAGTTCCAATCAAAGACAAAAGAAGCAACACCTTTTGCAGTACTCTATACTTCTCCAAAGTATATTTCAAGCTAGACCCAAAAACACTCCTATCATTTGATGAAATTACATTTTTATTGTAATCTGATAACTCCTCATCTGCCAATTGACAATTGGGCAGAGAACTAACTCTGGCATGCCTACAAAGCAGTGAATACAAAGCAAAAGTGCCACCTTCACCATTATCATCAGCTCTAAGCACAATAAACACATATTTCACTAGTGGTATCAATGTTAGTGTCCAGAACACAAAAGACAACACCCCATAAATCTCCTCATTAGTCTCTGAATGCTGTATATCCTCAGCAAAAGTGCTTTTGTACACATATAAAGGGGAAGTGCTTAAATCTCCGTACACAACACCCAAACTCTGATAAGCCAAAGTTAACACTGTCTTCCATGAATTTCTCTGCAACAATTAAGAGATAAAAAAAAGGTGTGATTTTTTTGAAGAAGATAAAACAAACAAATAAAATAAAATAAAAAAGCTGCCACATTTACCTTGAGTGGACTGTCAATGATCACACCTTCAAGATCCATCCCAGGCTGTCACAAAATCAGTGAAAATCCATTTTTGATGCAAGTTGAAGCAAAATAAAGACGACCCAGATAGATAATCACCGTCCCGAGTTCAAACAAGTCCAAGAAAACAAGTGAAATATAAAAATAAAAAAACCCCCCAAAAAAGAAAGAATTGGTTGAATGAGAAATGCGTGCAATTCTTTTTTAAATAAGAGAATATACAAAGTAGTTGAAGAGTCAAGAGACCCACCAATGTAAAGACAAAGTAAGAACGAAACACGAAACACAACAAACGAATATAGAGTATTGGAATTGCAGTTACAGAATATTGAAAGAAAAGAAAAGAATGGAAAGGAAAATTATGGCCACCAAGTTTCAGAGAGAGAGAGAGAGAGAGAGAGAGAGAGAGCTGGTTTGGCGTTTTTGTCTGTAAAATTGTGGATGTGTAACTCACTTTTTGAACTAGTTTATTTTTTGAGGTTTTGGAGTTATGGATTTGTATATGATGAATTGATGATGTTATGTATCTGTCTCCGCAGACTCCACTTGGCTGTGTTTTGAGTGGTGTGTGAATGGGACGTGCACTAAATCTCAAACTTCTCTTATCAGACCTAACACTCACCACTCAATCACTCATACAACTTTCTCTTTAATTATGTATCTCTAAAGTTTGGTTAACTCCTCTTAATTAATGCAACAGTTGAACACTTTTCTTTCTTACATGATCATAAAACACCCAAACACCCATTATTTAATGATTTCCTTTTATATATCCTACTATATATATATATATATATATATGTAGGGTTCTAAAAATATATATATTCAGGATGGGTCGTCCTCTGTGAGGTTACATAACTGGAAAAAATATATATATATATATATATATATATATATTCAAGATTGTCCTACTGTAACTTACAGAATCAACTCTTATAAAAGAACAATTAGAATTTTACAAAATGGCCGTTCACGACCGTCTTATATATTGAAGAAGTACCATTATGTATATATTAAAGAACAATTTATGACTGTTCTGACTAGAGAATGACAATACAGTGAAATTAAGTAATATTATTATTATTTGTTTGTAAACAATATTAATTGTTAATATCAAATTTGTCAAGTTGGAAGCTAGATTTGTTGTGAATGACAACTATATGCAAACCAAAGTTAAGGTAATATTATTAAGAAAAAAAATTACTCCTAATAGGCTAATATATATAAGGACTGTTCAGGAGTATCCTGGTCAGAAAATGACAACTATGTATATGTTGTGAGGTTGGGTGTTAATATCAAATTTGTCAAGTTGAAAGGTAAGTTTGTTTAGAATTAGGGAATTACACAACTGTATTAGAGCAAAACCAAAGTTAAGGTACATAGTAATTAAATTGCATTTTGCATGAACAATTAATTAAGAAAATGAAATTAAACAATACTAGAATATAAAGTAAATTGTGAATAATAAGTAGTGAGGGTGGTTAATGAATGCATTATGCATATATGTTGTTTTAATAATTAAGGATGTGATGTGACGTTTTACTGTGTTGATCTTAATGTGATACTTGATCAGGTGATTAGATGATTCTAGACAAAAACTAAAGTGAAAAAAAATAATAATATTATTGGGTCCAAATTTATATCTTAAATAATATTTAGGGTTGATTCATTGAAAAGGTGCCAAGAACATGCAATTCATGCTGCGTATAGAAACTTGGAAATGTTGAAGGTGGTCGCAATCACAAAGGAAGGAGGCTTAGCTTTAGGCCTTGAACTAGCCGCCTAACTTTACCTACTAAATAGACCTTACCAAACTTTTAACTTTTAACAATTAACATGTTTAATATTCCACGAATATACGTGTTGTTGAATGATAATCAAATTCGTCCTAGCTACCACCTCCACCAGCAATTAATAATTTATAATTTTCAATGGCATAATAACCAGCTTGCATACAGAGATAGTTAACCATTTTCGTCCGCACGAAAATAAAGCAAAAAGTCGATAAAAAAACACAAATAAAACAAAGCAAAAAGTCCATAAAAAACAAATAAAATAAAGCAAAATTAGTTCATTTTGAAAACAAATTTCTAAGTTACCAAACGTTTATTAAAACGCATTTACGAATAATATAAATCATATTTTGTTCAAAAGGTAAATCACTTTAAGGCATTCTTGGCATTTGGACTTAATCTGGTGTAGAGATATATCGAGTGTGAATCTAGAATATTTCACTTTACAATTTAAAATTATCTTGTGATTAAGAAATTCTAGCATTTGGTATAGAATAAATCCTAGCTAGTAGAATCAGATGCACTTAATAAGATATGAGAAATAAGTCTAGAATGTTACTTTTATTGCCCAAGAGAGTGATGTATCTGAAATTCTGAATTATATATATATGTCCACTTAGAAATCAGTATATATCTTTGCACATTTTCATCAAATTAAGAGAAAATAAAAATAAAAATTCCATATTGCATCATTTGCATGGACCACATCAACCCCCAGTTGTGAGACTCCTCGGATCCATTTTAGTTTTGGCCGAGTTAGACTAAATCAATTTAAAAATTGAACTTAAATGTGTAATCCATTTTAGTTATGGTTCACACATTCATGCACACATGTACGTGATGATCTTTTAATATCATTAACTTAATTGTACTTATTATTAATCTCCTAATCAAGTGTTCAAAACTTGTCATAATAGTCAATACTGGACAAGGATATATCCTAATAGCTAATGATGTGATCAACTTCAAATCTTCAATTGATAGTTAAATAATAGAAATATAATAATAAAACCGATCTGAAACATGCATTAATAATAGAGATATATGTGGGAAAGTGGTTCAAAGTTTGATTAATACATACATAATATTATTAGGATACTAAAATCTGAAAACAACCCTGTTGGCAGGAGAAATGCAATTGTGTTGACCCAAAAATCTTGAGACAATAATGTTGTTTGTATTACTCAATCAGCAAGGAATAGAAAGTGAAAACCGTCAAAACAACACGTTAGAAATCAGGTTTTGAAAAATCGAGGTCCGTGATTTATACGGTGTCCTTAAGATAATTTTGTCGTATAACAACGTATGTGTATAGCGATTGTCTTTCAGGATACAACGATTTAACAGTGATTATACAGGGCACAAACACTCTCAACGAACTCAAATTAAGTCCGAACTTACCAAGAACTGAAGAAGAAAATAACAGCAAATAGAGCAATTAATTAGTAGGATTGATTTCGGAATTACTTGATAATCACGGTTTTAGTGATAAAAGAAATTAATTAAAGAATAATCTTCTAAAAGATCTATTCCCAATTAAAAACTGACTCCGATTACTTAGTGATCAAGTAAGTATCAGAATACAAGACGGAATTGATTATTTCCTTATCAATAAAACGTCTGACTTAAGGATAAAGAAATTGAATTAATTCTTTCCATATCAATAAAACAATGACTTAAGAAAAATAAATTCAAAGTAGCAGTAAAAAGTTGGTTGTACTATCACGGTCCAATCGGAACGGTATTTGTGTACGCATATCGCGTCCACGCACAAATCATCCAACCGAAAATTCGGGGTCCATGATTTGCACCCCACATGAATGAAATAGAGTTATACGTGGGAAAGTAGTTCAAAGTTTGATTAATACATACATAATATTACTAGGATACTAAAATCTGAAAACAACCCTGTTGGCAGGAGAAATGCAATTGCGTTTATCCAAAAGTCTTGAGACAATAATTGTAGAGAAAAGTATATATAAATGATAAGAGAAGACCGAAGAGGCAAAAGATGAGATAAGAAAAAAAATGTGGTTACGATGGCATGTGGAGAAGAGTAAAACAAGTGTCGAAATAATAAATAAAGATAGATAGTCATAGAAGCCAAGTGCTAGTCTCTGCTAGCTAGTGCATGCACGTCGCTATTTACGGTGTGGGTGACCACTTTCCACTACTTCTCTTCACCTTCATTCTTCCCCACTGCCTTACGTACCATTCCTCTCAATATCTTCTTTCGCTTTTGCATTTTTTGGATTTTTAATCTCATTTTTCTACTTCTAGTTGGATCCCATTATCTAACTTTATTTAATCATTGTTAGAAATCCTCACGTGTGGAGCTCAACAAGATGCGATGAATATTCGTCCGTTAAAAAAAGCAACAAGATGTGATGAATATTCTTTCGTTGAAAACAAAGCAAGAGAAAAGTTATATATACTAATGGATATCACAACCTAACACACTGGTCTTTTAGACCGTAAGGCTATCCACCCAAAACACATAAAAACTCTTCTCCCATTAATTTGATACGAACTCATCCTTAAGAACCGGTTTGTAAGGAGAGAATACCCAATAAGTTATATACAATAGACTAATCTCATTCTTAGTCAGTATGGTTCTGCAGCCGCCGTGGATTGTTACGATCCAACATTGACTAAGTATGAGATTAGTCAATGATATATAATTCATTGGGCACCCTCTCCTTACAAATCGGGTTTTAAGGATGAGTTCTACCTAATGGGTTCGTATCAAGTGGTATTTACGCCTACACCATGCCGAGCTAGGGAGGGCTGCTACCTGAAAAGGCGAGATCCATGAAGTCACCCAACTAGGAATGAAGGGCCGACGTGGACGATGGTTGCGGAAGTATGGTGGACTGTTCAAATCCCACATTGACTAAGTATGAGATTAGTCATGAGTATATAACTCATTAGACATTCTTTTCTTACAAGAATGAGTTCTATCTAAAAGGTTCGTATCAATCATTTTCTTCTCGTCCATCATGGATATACTCTTGGCCATTAGTTTCATACGGAAAAAAAAATCAAACTGAGTCAATATAATAGTCAATCAATCAATTTTTTCGATTGTTTGGTTCAATAATTCATTCAAGGGATATAATCATTCCCCCATGTAGTTTGCCATATTACCATTCTTTCCCATAAAAACCAAAATATTAGACATTTTGTCCCTTGCCGTTAGGATTTCCGTTATACTAGTACTTTGACCGTTAAAAAATTAATTAAAAGACCTTATTACCCTTGAACACATGAGTTATGCTCCCTAATGATACCATTGATTGTTTTTAGAGAAAAAAAAACCAATTTTAAAAATAAAAAACTACAACAATATTAAAAAAAAGTAGTTACAAAATAAATGTGCAGATGAAATGTATAAATAAAAAAATTATTTAAAAAAACATTAATATAAAGACACAATAAAATAATAAAATAATATAATTGTAAAAAACTAAAATAATATTAAAAACTATGTTGAATCTGGACAGTGGAGATTGAATCCGGAAATGATGGTGATGAACTCTATTGAAATGTTTTTTGTTTTTTGAAATACTGAATTTTGTTGTTGTTTTATTTATTTATTATCTCCAAGATGGATGGTGGTGATCTATTTTTTTTTTAATTTTTTTTTCAATTATGTTTTTTCATATACTTTTATTAGTTTTTTTTATTGATTGGTATCGTTAGGGGGCATAATTCATATGTTCAAAGGTAATAAGGTCTTTTAATTAAATTTTTGACGGTCAAAGTACTAGTCTAACGAAAATCCTAACGGTAGGGGGCAAAATGTATAATATTTAAGTTTTCAGAGGGAAAAATGACCATTACTGAAATTAGAAGAGACAAAGTGTCTAATATGACAAACTACATGGGAAAAATGATTATATCCCTTCATTCAATTAATTATTCGCCATCAATATACATAATATATTAATATTATGAGTAATGCAAGGATTCCTAATTTTTTTTCCCAAATTCATTCACAAATGATGTTGGCACGTGACGTGTCAACATTTTATAAATCATGAGATTATATGGTGAGTGATGTGATGTTGACACGTCACATGCCAACACCTTTTGGAAAAAAAATTGGAAAACCTAAGAGCATCTCCAATGGTAATGTGGCTTGCATTTGAAAATATGGTGATATATCAACATTGTCAAGCCAATTGCTTCCTATATGGCATGTAACTAAACTTGATAGACATCCAAATGAAAAAGTGGTATCCAATGCTTCACTTGTAAAATAAATATTTTTAATGACATGTCAATTTATTATTGGTCTCCTTAAATGTACTTTAGAATTGTTGAATAAAACAAAATAGAAGACAAGAGTCGTTGCTAAATGGACAACAAGATGGTTGTCCAACAGACCGTCTGAAATCAGAGAGTCATGTTGAGAGCATCTCCAATTTTAACGTGGGTTATGAAAAAATTAGATTACACGTAGGATGGACATCCACTTTGTTAAAAAAATTCATCTCCAATACAACCTCTCTAGGACAACTTCAAGCTGAGGTGACAACTTTTTTTTAGAGGCTGTCAACATGACTCTCTAATTTCATATGGTCTGTTGGACAACCATCTTATTAGCCCAGTCAGCAACCACTATTATCTTCTATTTTGTTTTATTCAACAATTATAAAGTGCATTTAAGGAGACCAATAATAAATTGACATGTCATTAAAAACATTTATTTTACAAGTGAAGCATTGGATACCAATTTTCATTTGGATGTCTATCAAATTTAGTTACATGCTACATAGGAAGCAATTGGCTTGACAATGTTGACATATCATCATTTTTTCAAATACAAGCCACATTACCATTGGAGATGCTCTGACAACCTCTAAAAAAAAGTTGCCGCCTCAGCTTGAAGTTGTACTAGAGAGGTTGCATTGGAGTTGAATTTTTTCACAAAGTGGATGTCCATCCTACGTGTCATCTAATTTTTTCACAACCCACATTAGCATTGGAGTATGTATTTTTGAGTTTATAAATAGTGCAACATCAGCATTTCTATTCACTATGGGCCAACTTTTGAATTTGTTTTTAGAGAAATGCATATTCATATCTTCAATGCAATTATTTAAAGTCAAATATGTATCTAGTTTATGACCAATAATAAAAAAACAATTATTACATTCTCTCTCCTATATTATTTTACAATTAATATTAGAGTGGTGCTATTGGCACACCCCCTACTGATCTATTCATGCCCCATTTTTTAATTATATAATATTTTTTTTTTCCTTTATCAAAATTACTTAAAGAGACATACAATTTAGGAAAGAAATCTTCTACAAATTAAATCTATTAAAATCTCATATTCCTTTTCCAAGAAAAAAAAAAACCCAGTAATCTGTTTCTTCAAAAAAAAAAAAACTCTGAAACCCTAAAATATATTTCTTACATACATCTAAAATATTATGAAAGAGTTTGAGAATGATATCAAGAAAATTGAAGAATTCTCTAAGAACAATATCAAACATCTTGAAGAATTATCTAAGAATGACATAAATCAAGAATTGTCTGACAATGATAGTAAGCATCTAGAAACAATTCATTCTTTGGAAATAAGTTTGAAGTTTATTTTTTCTTTAGAATGATATCAAGTTGTCGTTGTGTTAAAGTACCCTATTATTTTTTTATTTTTTCGTTTCCGAAATAAGAAGAAAATAAAAACTAAAAATAAAGAAATAAGAAAAAAAAAATCAATCAATGGAGATGAGAGAGATGTATACAGATACAGAGATAAGAGATAGAGAGATCATATATGATATGTATTAAGTTTGAAAAATAAGTAAAATGGGTAGTTTTGGAAATAAACAAAAAAATTTAATAAAAACATTTAATTTTATTTAATTAAATCAAAATTTTAAAAAGTGGGGCATGAATAGATCATTGAGGGTGTGCCAATAGCACCACTCTTAATATTATTGGTGGAAAGAGTTAGAAATCCTAGTCAGCATTTCTAGGAGAGTTTCTAGAATTAGAAATTCAATTTCATATTCTCTAACTTTTTTTTGTCACATCATCTTCATATTCAATTTAGATAATTGTATTGGAGAGAATTTTTATCTTCATATTCAACTTAGATAGTTGTATTTGAGAGAATTTTTCTAACTTCTTTAGTATCTATCATATGTCACACTTCTTTTTGTTCAAAATCATAATAGCATCAGAGATAGTACTCTAAATGTATGTTTGATATGACTTTTGAAATAATCAAAAGCGTTTTTTAATGTTAGAAGCTATTTTGAAGTTTTTTTAATCGTTTGGCAAAACTCAAAACATCTTTTTTAATTATATGAATTGTCTCAAATACCCTTTATAAAAACCATTTTATGTCTATTTGGAGAAGCCCATAATTTGGACTTTTCCAAAAAGCTTTTTTAAAACATATGAATTGTCTCAAATGCCCATACAACTCTATCTTTATAAATATATTATCAACACCCTTTTTTGTAATTTACACAATAAAAAGCCATTTTAAAAAATACATTGTGAACACTTTTTTTGTAATTTACATAACCAAAAGTTTTTTTTGTTACAAACTCTACTCATTATAAGTTTTACTACAAATATATATACTCTAAAAGCTCTATTTAAAAAGTCATACCAAATATACTCTAATATTATTTTTCAAGATCAACAATCAACATACATAATATATTAATATTATTTTTCAAGTGGGATGTCTCTGGCCCAAACTTAATTATTATATAAACCAAATTAAAAGATCAGACAAAATCCGTATAGAAAGTCGGTAACTGTCTATCATTTGATCCCACTATAAAATGTAGAACTCTCACCATGCCTATTCAAATGTCAAATCACATTACTGTATATATAAAAAGTAGAATAAACAATTAGTCAAAAAAAAAAAGTAGAATAAACAATTAGTCAAAAAAAAAAAAGTAGAATAAACAATTAGTCAAAAAAAAAAGTAGAAGAAACAATTAAAGTGAAGTGTGGTTTCCAAATGATCGAGTGCCGCATTTTAAGCAGTGTTCATTAAAGTGAAGATGGATTGATCATTGATGGGTAGATAGGCTTCTATAATTCACAGCAGCAAAAGAATCTTCAATGGTGATGCACTGATGCATGCAAGAGCTCTCTGCACATTATGATCAGACTATCATGCATATATAATATTTATTCAATTTGAAATTGATATAATTAATAAATAATAATAACATCAACAGCTGTAATAATTTGCTGATGACATGAAGATCAAACCAGACCATAGAATCCGGGTTTTATTCTGCTCCTATATACGTATAAGACAGCTAAACTATACATAAAAATCGTATATTTATTATTTCAATCTTGAATTAATACTAATAAAATCCAATCAGAGAGAGGTTCATATTTTACAATTTATAATTAAAAATAAACGCTTGTACAGTATATGGAAAGTAGTAGGGAGTATCGTTGGTTTAAAAAGTCCAAAAAAAAAATAAAATCATAATATTGAATTGATATTTTTTTAATTAGATGTCTAATTGTCTATGTCTTCCATATTTCACTGATAATCACACATGTGGCCAGGTGCTCTAGATTCACTTACAATTTCTACGATAAGCAAGTCAAATCAGAATATCATACATTACATAATAAAAATGACTATTTATCAAACTTTTGTGAACATGAATCTTCCTCGATGTGGGGGAAATATGTTAAGTTGTTAACATACAGGCAGGACAAAAAAGAGAAAAAAATCTGAAAACTTGATGATTCCTGTTAAAGTTGGGCCCAGATTATATGTCAAAATTTACAGGATTTCTTTCTCCTCTTCTTCTATGAATCAGTTGTATACAATGCTGCATATGGAAAAACTTGAATTCTACATGGTATATTCGGCTTAACAAGATAATGGGCTGAAATTGTTTACAGTGGGCCTTCAGAGCCCAACTATATAATCTATATGTTATTCTTTTATGTATTCTTATATGATTTAATTACAAAATAGATACGATTCAAATGTTCGATCTCAAAAGCCATAAGTCTTAACTCATTGATATGTGTATTAAGAGTTTACTAATGAATCACCTCCGCTTTGAATTTGGATACTCTGTTGAACAGATTTTTTTTCTCACCTTATCTAATCTTATGACACATAAGCATTGTAATGAATAAGTGGGTAAGATGTGATTGGTTTTCACAACCACTTTATCGACAACTAATCACATGTTTTAAAAATGTTGGAAAAAAGATCAGATCAGCAGAGGATCCAAATCCGCTTTGAACTTTATGTTAAGAAAAGAAATAAAGAAGATTTTGCACCTAAGGCAGGTGAGTGAGGGAATGGGAGTTCTCTACAACTAATCCCCATTTGATCGACCGTAAAACTTTAGGTGGGATATTGGGTGTCACTAACTAACTATTGGACAATAATTAAAAATATATATATAAGTGATACAAGATAATAAATAATTAGTTGAACATTTACATTAATAATCCATGTATTGTCTTTTGAGTGAGTCTCATAATCAGACTTTCCATCCAATTTTTTTTTTTTTTTGGTATTTGGGTGTCATTGCCAACTTGCCTGCACCTCGACTAATCCCACGAGGCCCGGTGAAGTTAACAACCAGATAAACCTCCGGTGGCCTCAAAAGAAACGTGGCTATCAGAGATCGAACCAGAACCTCTGAGTTTACGGCTCTTCCCTGTGACCAGCGGCACCACCCCTAGGGGATTTCCATCCAAAATATTCCGTCTAAATCTGTTATATGATCCAATTAAGTGTGGAATATGAACTGGCATAGACTTTTCTAATTGTTATATCTTCATGTCTTTCGATGCTGCATCACGCAGTTCTAGCCCAACTAAAAAAAAAAAAACAGTAAAGCAAGTCAACTTAAAGTTGTGAGTATGAATCACCAGACTTTAAGGTTGACCCATCAATTGGTTCATGAATCATGATCTCCTCCTGAACAAGTACAAGATATGCTCCATCTGAATCTGATCATTTTGAACTGGAAGAAGAAGAAGACGGACAACAAACAAGTTATCTTGATGAAAAAGAAGCTAGGAGGATTCTTTGACATCTTCAAACAAACTCTGAAATTACCCATCTGACACAGAACGGAAGTTCTAGGATCACAAGCGTAACCCTAACAGAACATAAACTGGAATCCACCAGAAAAAAAAGAAACTGAAACCAAATTGTAAATTTTATTCAATACTTCGAAACTGATAACAAAAGCCCTTAAATAGGCTTTGAAAACCCTAAAAACGGAAAAGACTAAAATATCCTCAGCTAAATAAAATAAAAACGGAAAACAAATAAAAACATAAAAATCTTCGGATGCCCGATAACCTATCTTAAACAGCTCCGTTGAGGGAGTAAATGTCGTCAACCGGGCAAGCCCCGGTTGTACCGCTATGGAGCTTCGAAAACCCTTTCCGAAAACATATTATAATAGGAAATCTGTCAACCGAGCGAAGAGTTATGCCCGTTTCATTGAAACACCTCTTTTGGACAATTTTCTATCCAACTCTTCTTCAAAGTCCAAAGCCAATTGTCCTACATCAGTCTCTCCCACTTGTGAAGAACTCGACCTCGAGTTATAATCTGGATAGAGCGGAACATCATCACAAAACTCATAAAGGTCAGCTACGTTGAAAGTTCGGGATATGTTCATATCAGTAGGCAAGTCGATCACATAGGCATTATTGTTGATCTTTTTGACCACCTTGTACGGTCCATACTTCCTTGGCTTCAACTTATTATAGGTACCAACCGGGAACCTCTCCTTACGTAAAAACACCATAACTTGGTCTCCCTCAGCAAACAACTTCTCACGCCTTTTAACATCTGCTGCAGCCTTATACTTTGCATTCTTCTCCTCTAACCGTGCCTTCACTTCAGCCTGAACATCACGAACCTGCTCAGCCATAGCCTCAGCAGCAACACTCATACCAGTGACCTTGGGAAGCTTTGCCAGATCCAACGCGTGCTTAGGAGATTGTCGATACACTAAAGCGAATGGAGACTTACCCGTAGCAGTATGAACAGCATTGTTATATGCAAACTCAGCTTGTGCCAGAGCCACGTCCCACTGTTTTGGCTTATCCCCACAGATACTCCGAATTAAATTCCCCAGTGTTCGGTTTAGATTCTCTGTCTGTCCGTCAGTTTGTGGATGCGCAGTGCTACTGAACTTCAGAGTGGTATCCATCCGTCGCCACAATGTCACCCAAAAATGACTAAGAAACTTCGAGTCCCTATCAGATGTGATTGAATGGGGTACACCATGTAAACGAACTACCTCCCGAAAGAACAACTGAGCCACATGTGATGCATCAGATGTCTTCCGACAAGGAATAAAATGCCCCATTTTTGAGAACCTGTCAACCACAACAAACACGGAATCTACCCCACGCTGAGTTCGTGGAAGACCCAAAACGAAGTCCATTGCTAAATCCTCCCATATGGCATTCGGAACAGGTAGCGGCATGTACAATCCCGTATTTTGAGCCTGTCCTTTAGAAGTTTGACAGACGTAACACTTGCGAACATAGTTACCGACATCGCGTTTCAACTGCGGCCAGTAATAACGTTCGGACACCCCACTAATAGTTTTGTCACGTCCCAAGTGACCACCCAAACCACCTCCATGCAACTCTCGAATCAGTTTCTCTCTCAGAGAGCTCCGCGGGATACATAACTGATTGCCACAGAACAAATAGCCCTCGGTCATATGAAACTCCCCTTCAGTCTGTTTCAGAACACACTTTTCCCATATCTCTCCAAAATCCTCATCATCA
The DNA here is from genome assembly GCA_033220585.1 of Dipteronia sinensis. Taxonomy (NCBI): domain Eukaryota; kingdom Viridiplantae; phylum Streptophyta; class Magnoliopsida; order Sapindales; family Sapindaceae; genus Dipteronia; species Dipteronia sinensis. The sequence goes on from CM065645.1 coordinate 33,189,102, forward strand.
GGGTACAATTCTTTCAGAAACTCAAACCCAATAATCTCTTGCTGCATAGTCACCAATAAGCTTGCACGCCGACTCAGTGCGTCAGCCACCTTATTTAACATTCCAGACTTGTGCTTCAAAACAAACGGAAACTTCTGCAAGTAAGTTGCCCACCGAGCATGCATATTACTTAAGCTTCTCTGACTGTTCAAGTACTTCAGAGCTTGATGATCAGTGTAAAGAATAAACTCGCGCTGAATTAGGTAATGCTCCCAATTCTTTAGAGCACGAATAATTGCATAGAATTCCTGATCATAGGTACTCCATTTTCGCCGCGCATCACTCAGCTTTTCACTAAAAAATGCCACCGGTTTCTTCTCTTGTGACAACACTGCTCCAATCCCGACTCCACTAGCGTCACATTCCACTTCAAATAACTTCTCAAAACTGGGTAGAGCAAGAACAGGAGTGGTGCATAGTTTTTCTTTGATGACTGCGAAGGCTGTTTCGGCTGCCTCACTCCACTGAAACTTTCCCTTTTTCAGACACTCTGTAATAGGGGCCACAATACTACTAAAATCCCTCACAAATCGACGGTAAAACGTCGCCAACCCATGAAAACTCCTCACCTCTCCAACTGTCTTCGGTGTAGGCCAATCACGAATGGCTCTAATCTTTTCTCCATCCACCAAAATTCCGTCCGAACTGACCACATATCCAAGGAATAGTAACCGCGCTGTCATCCAACTGCATTTTTTAAAGTTGATAAACAATTTGTTATTTAACAATACCTCTAACACAGCTCGCAGATGCTCCATGTGGTCTTCCTCACTACGGCTGTAAATCAATATATCGTCGAAATAAACGACTACATATTTTCCAATGAAAGGCCGCAACACCTGGTTCATAAGCCGCATGAAAGTGCTCGGCGCATTGGATAGTCCGAAAGGCATCACCAACCACTCATACAGCCCATCCTTAGTTTTGAAAGCTGTCTTCCATTCATCCCCAGGTTTGACCCGAATCTGATGATACCCGCTCCTCAGGTCGATTTTAGAGAATAATTTCGACCCCTCCAACATATCTAGCATGTCATCCAATCTCGGAATAGGAAAGCTGTACCTGACAGTTATCTTGTTAATCGCACGACTATCCACGCACATCCTCCAACTGCCATCTTTTTTCGGAACAAGTAATGTGGGAACAGCGCATGGACTCATGCTCTCTCGAATGAATCCCTTCTTCATTAACTCCTCCACTTTTTCCTGTAAAATCTGATTCTCCTTGGGACTCATCCGATAGTGTGGTAAATTCGGTAAGCTTGCTCCCGGAACTAAATCAATCTGGTGCTGAATATCTCTCAACGGTGGAAGGTCATCCGGTAAGTCTTCTGTCACCAAATCACTAAATTCAGTAAGCAGGGTCTGCACCTTCTCGGGCACTACAATTCTTTGCTCTCCTCGGCTTTCTGTCACCAAAGCCCGCACTACTACAACATGTACCTCTTGTGCCTCCTTAATCTCAGCTTCTAAATCAGTTACAGACGTGATTAAAGTGACCAAAGACTGCTCATTTACCGTGGCTTTAGTTGAACTCCCTACTGGATTCCGTTTCGGAACCATCGTAATTCTCCTGCCACCCCAATTGAAAACACAAACATTGTCACGTCCTCTGTAGGTTATGTCCACATCAAACTGCCAAGGACGTCCCAGTAAAACGTGACCAGCATCCATGTCGACTACATCACATGCCACATCTTCCCGGTAGTATTGCCCAATCGAAATAGGAACTTTGCACAACTCTGTCACATTCGCCTTGGGTCCCTTTTGAATCCACCCAATCGCATAAGGCTTGGGATGTTTCTCTGTACGCAGATTCAGATGTTCTACCAATTTTCTGGACACAAAATTCTCACAACTCCCGCTATCGACAATCACATCACAAACCTTTCCTTGCACACTGCAACAAGTCTTGAAAATACTGTTTCGTTGCGATAAACCCTCCAATTTTGTTGCACACATGACTCTCTGAATCACACAGTTTACCGGCTCCCCTTGTTCCTCCGCAATTTCTGCACCTTCGATTTCCATTGATAAAGTTTCCAAGGGTGACAACTTGTGTGCTATTATTGATACAAGTCATAACAGAGCTCGGAGTACTTTGTTTTTCGCCTTGATTTGGACAACTTGGGAGTCAAGGAATCATTTAGTGTTCAAAGGCATTATAACGCCAGTTGATCAAGCCGCAACCAATAGGCATCGCCAATGGCTAATAGCTTGGGTATTTTCTGCATTTCGTTGGACGATTGCTTTGATACCAATTGACGCAGCGGTGTATGGATTTGGCGCTCCTCGTGGGGTTTCTTTTGTACCCATTGCTGCTGCTGCAGTTGATCGTGTCCCGCCAAAATTGTTATTTGGCCCCAAACCCCTTTGATCTGCAGTATTTTTAGCCTGACCCTGTCCATCACTTGGTGAAAATCTACTCATGTTCGCGGCAGTGTTGGATGACTCACCCATGTCCTTCTTGTAATGAGAAAAACGATTGGGTGGTTTTTCCATTAACTCCGCTTTCAAGGCCATGTTGTGCGCCTCATCTACTGTCCACACGACTTGCAACCCAATTTTATCTCGAATGGTCGACTTTAAACCCCCCAAATACCTCGAAACCTGCTGTCCTTCTGTCTCATTGAGGTTGTTACGAACTGAAAGTCTGGACCACTCCTCAGTATAATCCGCAACGGTTTTGTTACCTTGAACACAATTCTGATAACTCTGAAAAATAAATTGTTCATAGTCAGGAGGTAAAAACCTGCTCATCATAAGTTGTTTCATTCGCCTCCAGGATCGTATAGGAACTTTGCCTTGTCGCCGTCTATCCATCTGTAATTTCTCCCACCAAACAGCAGCCCCGCTTCTCAACTTGTACGCTACCAATTTGACTTGACGTTCTTCTGTTACCTCAGCAAACTCGAAGAATCTCTCAACCTCTGAAATCCAGTCCAAGAACTCTTCAATCTGCAACTTTCCATGGAACAATGGTATGTCTGCACGGATCCGATAACCAGGTTGATTTTGGTTCAATCGATGATCTCCTTGGTAACCCACGAAATCCTCTTCAGAATCGTTATCGCTCCATTCTTCGAACTGCTCGTGTCTCGCAGCCCTAGGCGGTCGTCTACCTACAGGGCGGCCAAGGGCAACTCCCTCGACTCCTTCTCTGTTGGCAGGGGCAGGGGCAGGGGCAGGGGCGTTGGAATTAGGCTGCTGCGCCATCAGTTGCTGCATCATGGTCTCCAGCCTCGCCATCGATTGTCGTTGTTCGTCAATCGCTGCCCATAAATCGGTATCCCTTCGACCAGCGTCGTCAGGGTTAACTCTTCCGGCTTCGTTGTTGGCCATCGCACAAGGCAAATCCTTTTGCTCTGATACCAATTGACGCAGAACGGAAGTTCTAGGATCACAAGCGTAACCCTAACAGAACATAAACTGGAATCCACCAGAAAAAAAAAGAAACTGAAACCAAATTGTAAATTTTATTCAATACTTCGAAACTGATAACAAAAGCCCTTAAATAGGCTTTGAAAACCCTAAAAATGGAAAAGACTAAAATATCCTCAGCTAAATAAAATAAAAACGGAAAACAAATAAAAACATAAAAATCTTCGGATGCCCGATAACCTATCTTAAACAGCTCCGTTGAGGGAGTAAATGTCGTCAACCGGGCAAGCCCCGGTTGTACCGCTATGGAGCTTCGAAAACCCTTTCCGAAAACATATTATAATAGGAAATCTGTCAACCGAGCGAAGAGTTATGCCCGTTTCATTGAAACACCTCTTTTGGACAATTTTCTATCCAACTCTTCTTCAAAGTCCAAAGCCAATTGTCCTACATCACCATCAAAAATCCCAACCTGATACTCGTTTTTCTCATCACTTTCTTCCCTCTCTTCTTCTTCTTGGTCTTAAAAAAAATCATCTTGGAGCAATCCATTTTGCAAGTAAACTCATTTTTTTCTTACCTTGATGCGTATAATAAGTCATTTTTTTCTTCCAGCGATAATAAGCCATCACTTGTGTCTTCAATCACGGAACTGATTGAAAATCACGTTTCCCCAATCCGTCTGTTCTCAAGTCTCTTGCTTTTGGGAATCATCCATCTCCTTGACCTACTCAACACCATCATTGTTGTTTATACAGCTTCATTGATGTATACAGGCCTAGGAGAGGCTAATAATCCAATGAATCTAAAGCAAATCCTGTGCAGACCCATCAAAAAGGTAGGTTTCAGAGGTCCTCTCATCACATCCATTTGTGCTCTTGTACTGTCTTCACTTACTTTGATTGGGCTGGCAATCTTGGGTATAATCTTGTTTATGACAGCAGATAATCCTTTGTTGATATCAATATTTGGGGTGCTTTACATGGCTTTGTTTGTGAAACATTTCGAGTGGAGTGGTATATGGAATACGGGTATGGTGATATCGATCCTGGAAGAGAAGCATGGGAGTGTTGCAATTGGGGTATCTTGGTATTTGAGCAAAGGCAGTAGAAAACGTGCATTTTCATTGGCATTTGTGTTTTATGTTTGGGACTCTGCTTCAAAATTCTCATCTCTTTATTATCGGCAGTGGCGTAGTAGAGGAGGGATTGGAGATTTGGTGGAAGGGATTGCTGTCGAAGTATGTTTGGATTGTGTAGGCAACTTTATGATGTGGGTTGGTTTTGTGATTTATTTTTATGACTGTAAAAGACGACTGCTGGAGAACAAAAAAATTTGATGAGGCACAAGCACAAGGAAGAATTGCTCAAACTGCTTGAAGGTATTTTGTGGTTATAACTTATAACTTGTAATGTAATAACCATTTATGATTTATATATCCCTGAGTTGCTGATTGCCTCCACCAGTAATGCAACCATATCCAGCATGTTGTTTTGTCATTTGTATGTTTTATTGCAGTTTGATATTTGATTTTCCGTGGTAAATGTATTGTGCTTCCGGTGTTGCCTGAAGCAGTTAGTAAATCCACTATAAGAAGGTGAATTGGGTATGCCAAAATATGTATTAAATTGATCACATTAAACCTCACAGCAGTAATGGTGAGTAAATGCAATAAAGACCCTTTTATGTTTGTTACAAAATCATTCTAAAAAAAGAAAGAAAAAAAAGAAAGAAAGAAAGAATGTCATCCAAAAAAAAACTAATTTTAAAATCATATTTTTATTTAAAAGTTATAACAAAAATAACCATGTTTACAAAATAGTATAATTAAAAATTAAAATATATTTTTTAATAATTAACATAATATGGATTTTTTTTTTAAAACAGACACCTAAAATACAAGTTCAGCTCTAGATGAGGGGTACGCTTTACGATTTAGCATATATGTACGTCACTAAAATTCATGATGGAGTTTAGTTTGAGGTTTACAACCACCAAGGCAAGAGACCCTTAAATAAGAGAAATATATTTTCATGTGTAATAATAAATTTTCATTATTATTATTAGTATTATTATTTGTTTCTAAATTAAAAGTCTGCATAAAGTGAAGATTAAACAATAAACATCAGTTTGAAAATTCCTATATTGTCCTCTCGTTTCCCGCCATTATTACCAACTACCCATCTACCGAATTCCACTCTCTCTCTCCGGTTTCCCGCGAAAATCTCTTTCTTTCTCTTAACCAACCTCTGATCCTCCATTTCCTTCTCTCTCCCTCTGCATCATCACTAAACAAAATAAAAATAATAATCTTCTTCTCTCTTGAACTGCATTGCAAGGCTGCACTCCTCTGTTTTTTTACTTCCTGGCCGCAGAATCCGCCATGGAAGATGAGTAAGACCGTGCTAGCGCTGCCCTCTCTCAGCTCTTCCTCCTCCCTCTTCCGCCCCTTCCACCGCCAGAACCGGTCTTCCATCCCCGAAGTACCCGCAACCCAGATCCTGCTATGGAGGTACCAGATACTCGACCCGGACTCGGAAATCGTTGCCCATTGGAACTACGTGTTCTTGACCACCTGCCTTGTAGCCCTCTTCATCGACCCTCTCTACTTCTACCTTCCGTACATCGGCGGTCCCGCTTGTCTCTCCTCAGACAACTCCTTGGGCCTTTGGATCACCTTCTTCCGCACTTGCGCTGACCTCTTATTTGTTCTTCATATGGTCATGAAGTTCAGGACCGCCTTCGTTTCGCCTAGTTCTAGAGTCTTTGGCAGAGGAGAGTTGGTTATGGATTCAACAGAGATTGCTATCAAGTACTTGAAGTCTGATTTTATTATCGATCTCGCCGCCACACTTCCTCTCCCTCAGGTTCTCATTAATTATTCTGCTTCAACTTATTGTGTTAGGATTTCCATTTCACTCTTTTTTATTTTATTTTTCTGGGTTTCAGATTGTTATCTGGTTAGTGATACCAGCCACAAGAGACTCTAGAGCTGATTATGCAAACAGCACTCTGGCTCTTATTGTTCTTTTGCAATATATTCCAAGAATATTTGTTATCATTCCATTGAATCAGAGAATCATAAAAACAACTGGGGTTGTCGCCAAGACTGCTTGGTCAGGAGCTGCCTACAATATCATTCTTTTTATGCTTTGTAGTCATGTAAGCATTGGCTTTGCTTGTTTTACTTCAATTTCATCTTTTTTTTGAGCTGCCAAAAAACAAACTCAATTGGTTGTCTGTGTTGCAGGTGTTAGGATCAACGTATTACCTGTTGTCAATAGGCCGCGTGTTCCAATGCTGGAAATCAGAGTGTATCAAGGAGAATGCCTCGCGAATTCTATGCATTTCAAGTTTTCTAGATTGCAATAGTCTATCAAAACCTGAACGGCAGAGTTGGCAGAATGTCACTAATGTTCTTGGCAATTGTGATCCAAGCAAGGAAAACCTCCCGTTCAAGTTTGGAATATTCGGACATGCTTTTCAACAGGAGGCTGCTTCTGCTGGTTTTATCCGCAAGTTTTTGTTTTGTCTTTGGTGGGGTTTCAGAAATTTAAGGTAGGATTTTGATTCTCTGTCATTTGTCTGGTGTGAATTAAGTTTACTAATGACATTTTGAGAAAATCTTGACGGTTTATCTGTTCTGTTCTCTTTACAGTTCATATGGACAGGAGTTGGATACTACCATATTTCTCGGCGAGAATTGTTTTGCCATTCTTATATGTATATCTGGTTCAGTTTTGTCCGCGTTGTTGATTGGCAACATGCAGGTAATGTACTAGTTAAATTACGGTTCATGTTGAGTAGTAGTTGTAGTAGTAGCAGTAGCAGCATCATTTTGCTTATTATAATTTGAACATTGAATATATGATGCAACACAAAGTTCAAAGATTTCCATCACTGGCTTCCCTTTGAAACTCAACTTCATTGTTAATGAGCAAAGGCTGTGGCAAAATATGGTCATTATAATTTTTTCATTAGCCTAATCTTTTCTTTGTTGTTCAATATGGTACGAGAACCTATTTGATCAAAAGGTTTTTGTATTTGAATACTGCAAACCCCACCATTCTATTAATAAATTTATAGCACAAAGTATGATCAGTCTATATTTGGATTCTTGGGCTTGTATGTGAGGGAATTGTTAGAGTTGAAGTACCATCGTCTGGTTATCCAAGTGTGTTGAATGATTCTTTTGCTATACTGATGTGAACTTTTGATGATAAGCTCGAATTCAAACCACTAACATGCCAAAATGTTTCAAGAGTTGCAATAGTTCTAAATACTGGTACATTTTATTGAGGTTTCCTTTTTTTTTTTTCTTTCTTGTAGAATTTTTTGCAGTCTATGTCGGTACGAATTGAAGAATGGAGGGTTAAGCGAAGGGATACAGAAGAGTGGATGAGGCACCGTCAATTACCTGAAGATTTGCAAGAACGTGTTCGTCAATTTGTACAGTACAAATGGCTTGCTACAAGAGGAGTCAATGAAGAATCTATATTGCGTTCATTACCTCTGGATCTCCGTCGTGACATTCAAAGGCATCTATGCATTGCCCTTATTCGCCGTGTATGTCTATCTTGCAAATTTAATGTGGATTGCATCAAGTTTTTCAAGTGGAAAAGCTACTTGAATATTAACTGAACCTTTAAACTTTGATTGCTCAGGTGCCATTCTTCTCCCAAATGGATGACCAGCTTCTTGATGCCATATGCGAGCGCCTCATCTCATCTTTGAATACTAAAGGCACGTATATTGTTCGAGAGGATGATCCGGTGACTGAGATGGTATTCATAATAAGAGGACAACTGGAAAGCTCCACAACAAATGGAGGAAGGTCAGGGTTCTACAACTCCATAACCCTTAGACCAGGCGATTTCTGTGGTGAAGAGCTGCTGACATGGGCCTTGATGCCCTCCTCTAGCCTCAACGTGCCTTCTTCAACTCGGACAGTCAGAGCGCTTTGCGAAGTGGAAGCTTTTGCTCTTCAAGCTGAGGACCTTAAATTTGTCGCGCATCAGTTCAAGCGCCTTCACAGCATGAAACTCCAGCATGCGTTCAGGTACTATTCACACCAATGGAGGACATGGGCTGCATGCTTCATTCAATCTGGTTGGAGAAAGTTTAAAAAGAGAAAGATGACAAATGAATTGATCAGACAAGAGAATAGCTTCTATTACATGCAACTCCCTTACCAAGAGAGTTACTACAGTGATGATCAAGTAACAGATGCAAGTTATGAGGAAGAAAGTAATAAGGATTCATCAGTCCACAGTCCCAACATTCAGCATCTTGGAATCACAGTTTTGGCTTCTAGATTTGCCAAGAATACCAGAAGAGGCTCTGCCCAGAAACCTGTTGATGCTGCTTCTAGTAGCTTAAAGATGCCCCAGTTGTTTAAGCCTGATGAGCCTGATTTCTCTGTAGATCATGAGGATGTTTAGTTAGAAGTTAGAACAACAACTAACGAAAAATTGGAAAGGAAAAAGAATCAGTTAATTACATAATAGTTTGGAAATTTTTTGACATTTATGTAAATTTTACTGGTATATTAGTGTTGATGATCACATTTTAACTCTATTCCATGTGTCAAAAGGTATTCACTCACAAACATCTTTGCTTATTAGCACTTATTAGTCAGGATGACATGCTGATAGCATAAAACAAGTAGCAGTGCAGCTAAGGTGATTTTAACACTTATTAGTCAGGATGACATCTTTGGCCCAGTGCAGTCCATATCAATATTCAAGTATGCTTGTATGTATCACACATAGTATCTCAACTTAGAATTCTTGGAGTTAGTACAATTAACTTATTGATTGATTATATGGATCTTAATGAGATGATTAGAAGATCAAATGCAACCAGCTATGGGCTGGCTGCAGGAGTTTTCACTCAGGACATAGATACTGCCAACAGATTGACTCGTGCGATATGGATTACCATATAAAATTTGGATAATTGTGGTTTGAGTATGATCCATAAGTTACATAGGATGAATCTGAGCTTTTTGCCTTTTTATTTTTTGGAATAACTTGAGCTTGGTGTTTATATAGGCATTCCTCAGAACCAATAAAAATAAGAATCGGATTTTGATGTGACAATGCTTACAAATAGTTATTCTTTTCATGATCTTCTATTCTTCTAAACAGAATTGCAATAATAATCAATAAACATCTAGAAGAAACTCTCCACAAAAATACTTGTAATCCAAAGCTTGTACTATATTCATGGAGTAGAAGGCAGATTGGGTGAAGTTCCAGGTGTAGAGGCTTTAGCTGTTGTTGATTTATCAAGAGCCTTCTCTAACGTCGCCACAACTTCCTCCATGGATGGTCTCTGTTGCTTAACTGCTGTGCATGAAAGAGCCAGCCCGAGTGTGAGATCAAAAGCTTCAACTGAGAACTCCCCCTCAAGTTTAGGATCAACTAGTCCTTTTGTGCTGCCATCTCTTGTTAGGAATTTTGCCTGGTTAACAGATTGGAGGAAAATTAGAATCAAGAACCAACATTAAGAAACTAAATTGAATGAAGTATATTGGTTTCTGACCATTTTATCTAATGGCATTGGTTTCTTCACATTCATATTAATCACTTTTTTCCCTGAGAGAATTTGTAGAAGTACTATTCCAAAGCTGTAGACGTCACCAGATGAATTTACTTGTCGATTGCTTTGGTATTCAGGATCAACATAACCAAAAGTTCCTCTCACTTCTGAGCTCACATATGTTTCACCCAAGTCCATAACTTTAGACAATCCAAAGTCCGAAAGTTTGGCTTCAAAGTTTGGTCCTAAGAGAATGTTTGTAGGCTGCAAGAGAGACCAAAATTTCAGCAATGTAGCAAAGTTCCTATACAAAAAAACAAATGCTTGACTGGCTATGGTCCTGATATCAACAGAGAGCATGCCTATTGATATTTGGTACTAGACAAACCTTGATATCGCGGTGAACAATACAGCCTTCTGAATAAGTGTGGAGAAACAAAAGGCCTCGAGCACTATCGATGGCAATCTGTAACCTTTGTATCCAGGACAGGACCTTATCCTTTCCTGTTATGAATCACATTCATCAGGCTTTGAAGATGTGAAATGTAGATATAAAACTTTCATTGTAAGACAGATTAATACCGAAAAGCCAATTTGAGAGACTTCCATTGGGACACAATTCATAGATGAGGAAACCTTCATCTTCTCTTAAGCAATAACCCAGCAAAGCCACAAGGTTTGGGTGCCTGATATGAGATAAGCTTGCAACTTCTCTGACAAAAGTCTCTACATTTCCATCATTGATGATGTGCTTAATCGCAACTGGCTGATTGTTCGACAGTGTTCCTTTATACACCTTTCCTGATAATATGACCAGACAACAAATGAAAAAACCAAACTCTGAAATTAAATGTTGTTTATTTACTTAGAAACTAACCAGCAGTTCCTTCACCGATGAGATTTAGCTCATCTAGATTGTTTGTGGCAGAATATACCCCCTTGATTGGAAATTTTGGACAGCCAGGATCCTTTAGTTTCACATCCCTGAATGCTGGCAAATGAATAGCTAGAATCAGTATGAATTGCAGTGCCTTATGTGGGTATCAAACAGTGTTAGTACATACCATGTCTTCTGCGCGGTTGCATTGATTTTTTCCGTGTCTTTAATAAAATGAATGTGGCAACTATTATTAACAAGAGAATTCCAATCAGTCCTCCGACCAGAATCCAAGTATCCGCACTATGTTTCTTCTTTTTACCATCTGATGTTGGATTCTCTGCAGAGCAAAGAAATCAGTTATGATCTTGACCAAGTTGTAACACAATTGTTGAGTATTAAAATTTATGAAGCTACTGACCATAGTAGGAATTTTCCTGAGCAAGGCATTTGTAAACATTTTGAGCAAATATCCCATCATTAATTCTACTACTTGTTAATGTTATCATCACTGCAAACCTACAGATATCAGCTTTGTTTTCGATGGACTCTTGATCAGAGAATTCAGAACGCGGTCCTCTTATGCCTCGCCAACTTCTTACACAGGAGCCACATGTTTTATTCCATTCTCCATTAGAACTCATAAACCTGCAATTTCCACAGAGACTTCTAAGTTCAACTCCCAACTTATTAGTAACATCAGCAACAGAGTAGTCAGAACATCCACCAGCACCACTTGTTAGCTTCTCGATCCCACAACCGAAAACATCTCCCTCAAGTGTCTTCAATGAGGCCAAACAACTGCTCTGCTCACTAGAATTCAAGTATATCTGTCCCGTTTGGTTTGCGCGGTGTCCCAGTGCATAGAGATACCTGTGGAATGCTGAACCACAGCAGTTTTTGGGTAGAAATCCACCCCAATCTCCCTCTTCACAGCTTGAATTAGAAAACAATGGTGCATACTGAAAATCAAGGCTGCAGTCTTCCGCGGAAGGCTGACAAAGTACAAGTTCTTGAACTATGATTATCACGAAGAAGATGCACAGAAACTTGAGCCAAAGACTGTTGTCTGAACACCATATAAGTTTCCCCATAAGAGTCTAGTCCTTAAATGGTAGACAATAAGAGACCAGAAAACAAGAAGATTTTTTCAGGTATGTTCTATGTAGAAAGTGATCATAGGATTTCGCTGCCTTAAGACAATTCCCTTTCAAATTCTACTGTAAAAAATCTTGAAATTTTCAGAATTTGTTTGGATTCCAACATGTTGTCTATCAAAACAAATCACCACACTCAAAGAGATTGACATGACTCCCCTCAGCTAGTTAATTATATATGTGGGACTGAATATCAAATTGTATTGAGATTGAGAAGATTGTTTTTTTTTTTTTTTGCAAATACAAGTTGTGGTTCATGCATAGAGACGGACTCCTGAGAAAAAGAGGAAGTGAAATTGTTTGTATTATAAGTAATTTGGATGCTTTGTATTAGACTTAAATGAGAAGAGAAAGGAACATATGATTGGAAGAATGAGTTGATTATGATTATAAACAACAATTGCTGGTTTTTGACTTTTATTATGGCATGTAAATGTTTATATGCATCGATTAAACGAAGAAAGATGAATTAATTAATATTGCTATATTATTTCCTGAATTTTGCCGGCCTATGCTAGCGCAAAACATGCTTATATTTATGCTCACATGGTATGTGCAACAGTTGACAACCCGGGTTAGTTACATGCTTATGTTTCTCATAATTACATTATTTACGTTGTATGTTTGAACCGAGTTAGTCTAGTTGTATGTTTATCATAATTACATTATTTAGGTTGTATGTTCGAGGTTTGTGTGACATTAATGAAAATTAACAATTGTTAAAGAATATGCTAGCATTACATTCTACGGATTAAGGAATGGCAACTCCAATTAAGGCCGTTGGTTCATTGTAATTTATATTTAATTCTAATTTCAATTTTAATTCCACCCGAAACTCCTCTCAAAAGGGAAATCAAATCCTTTCCCAACCCTAAGATGAGGAAGTTTTTACAATATTTTTTTACTTTATTAGTAAGAGAACTTGTCTTTTCAACAATTTTTTCTTCTTCTATATACCATTTATAATAATGGCGACTCGAAACTAGATTTTCTCAAACTGGATGAACACTCTTATCACTAACTTACACCCGTATTGTCCGTTCAATAAATCAGTATTATACATAATTTATACATCATAACATCATGATCAAGAAGTGGACCGTCATTTCCCAAAAATGTAATTAACACAAATGTTTTTCTTTAACTACAAATTTAGAATTTGAAAAAAAAAAGGAATACAGACTTAATCACTTAAACCTACTATACAAATACTACAGGTGTGAGAAGCTTACCGTCCACTTAAGCTATCTCAACTCATAAAATATTATATTAAGATTAGATGTGATTGTCACAAATCAGCCATGTGGACACATGGAGGAAAATTATACGTCGATGATTTCAGAAGAAGTGAGGTTTCGGCGTTACGAAGAAATGAAGAATGAAGAATGAAGAATGAAGAATGGGGACAGTAGAAAAGACAACATACGGACTGCCTCCAAGACTTCATCCTTAATCTTACCATCTTGTTTTGTCTTGGTGGATTAAATAAATTTCTTGTATTAAGTTAAGTTTAATCAAACTATTTGTTCCTTTTCTATATACTTAGTATGTAATTGTATTATATTAACTTATTAAGCATGCAACTAATTAATGGTTCCTTATTGTAGGAGGAGGCCATCCTCATCATTGTTTTGAAAAAAAATGCCTTTTTGATTTGTTTTCAGTTTATATTTAATTTATTTTATATAATAATTCTTTAAAAAAAATATTTAATTTATTTTATAAAAGATTTGTTTTTTTATAGGACTGCTAAGAGGTGATATGCATAAAAGATTTGTTTTTTGTTATGTAATTCTGGACAAACATATCAAATTAGTTGTAATTAAGAGATCAAAGGCGGTTACATTAATCCTAAGAATTTTTAATGTACAATAAATGGGGAGAGATTAAAAAAGTGAGATTTTTTTTTGAAATATTACAGTAATTCAGGTTTTTTTTGGGTAGGAGAGAGAGTCAAACCCACAATTTTGTAGTACAGGTGTGAGGAGTTTAACACTGAACATATCTTATCTTGTCTAAAGAACATGAGATTCTTTAATTCTTAAGTATTATCGAGTCATATAATCAATATGAAAGCTCCTATTTACAACCAAGGTTTTACGATTATAAACTATCAAAAAGTGAACAAAATTACGTGATCATTAATCATTAATTAAATTGTAAAACTCGGAGATAATGGAGCTATCAAAAGCCGAATGTTACTTCTATTATGGATATTCGCTCTTTTACATATATTAACAATCTAGACAACCGCACATGTTGGAGTTATGTGAATGTTGATCTTAAAGTCAACAAAAGAGGCTAAGTAAATAAATAAATAAAAAAAAGGCAAAGTTAAAAAATAGCTTTATTGGAGTTTGGTGAAATTTCGCAGACCAAAGTCAACAAAGGAAGCAAATTGAAATTGCTTCATGTTGTGTCTTTGTACAGCGGCATGAAATTATGCAAAGGGACATCGACCAATTTTATGCACACCGATGTGGCTGCGTTGTCCTCTTTGACAACGGTGGCACAGCGGTTAAGCCAAATTGAAGAGCGCTGTGAATTATGACAGCGGTGGGACAACGGCTCAAGTCCAATAGGTACACGATGTGAGGTGCGCGGTGGCACAGCGGTTAAGCCAAATTGAAGAGCGCTGTGAATTATGACAGCGGTGGGACAACGGCTCAAGTCCAGTTGGTACACGATGTGAGGTGCGCTGTGGCACATATAGCGGTCAAACACAAATCCGCGTGAAATAAAAAATCTTGCACAGAGAAGAAATTGAAAAATGAAATAGACTCCAATTAGGATTTAGCCAACCCTAGTGTTCCCATATAAATACCACAATTATGTGTACTCAAAATTAGTGCGTAATGTGTGAGAAAAATTGCTAGAGAGAAAAAGAGCAATTGTAGAGTGACTGAAAGAGAGACAGAGAGATTGTAATCAACTCTAAAAATAGTGGATTGAGTGCGGTGCGCTCCGTGGACGTAGGCAAATTGCTGAACCAAGTAAAATCTTTGGTGTCGTCTTTTTCTTCTTATTGCTTTCATATTATTTATTTGTGATTAGATTTGTGTGTGTGCGATTTATTCTCAACAATAATTGGGTTCAGAGCCCTTGGTTGGGACATATTATTATTATTATTATTTTCACACAAATCTAGGTTTTCTCGAGGTCAACGATTTCGTCGTAGAGATGGAATCAGAAAAGGATACGCACAAGATTGAGAAATTCAATGGAACGAATTTCAGCTTCTGGAAGATGCAGATGGAGGATTATCTGTACTAGAAAGATCTGCACTGGCCAATAAAAGAGAGACCGAAGGATATGACAGACGAAGATTGGTTAAAGAAGCGGAAACCGAAGAATATGGATGATGATGATTTTGAACTCCTGGACCGGAAAACATTGGGAGCAATTCGTCTCAGTTTGACGAAGCATGTCGCTTTCAACGTAAAGGATCAACAGACTGCCAAAGATCTAATGGATACTCTATTAGACCTATATGAACAGCCTTCTGCGGTAAGGAAAGTCCATCTTGTCAAGAAGCTATCAACTTTGAAGATGGTGGAAGGTCAGAACTTTAAAGAGTTTCTGAATCAATTCAACGAAGTGAAGGATGGGTTATGTTCCTTGTCTATGGGTTTCGATGAGAAGTTTATGGCAGTATTTATGCTCACCCAATTGCTAGAAAGTTGGAAGACGACAAGTCAGTCAATTGACAACTCGTTCGGGAAAGAAAAATTGAACTTCTAACAGGTTGTGAACATGATCATGACAGAAGAAATTAGGTTGCATGAAGAGGGATTAGAGACATCTACATCTTCAGCACTGAATGTGGAAAGTAGAGAAGGCAGAAACAGAAATCGGAACACGAATCAACGGGGAAGATCAAAGTTAAGAGGAAAATCTAAATCCAGGTATCAGATCAACTATTCGGGAAATCAGCAACGAAGCAAAAAGGATGTAGAGTGCTGGAATTGTGGTAAGAAGGGCCACTTCTCGTATGAGTGTAGATCTGAGAAGAAGGATAAAAGCAAGAGAAGCGTAAATTGTGTATCTGAGGAGTCATATGACTGCCTCATCTGCTCGTTGGAAAGCAAGATGGAGTCCTGGGTTCTGGATACAGGAGCGTCATTCCATGCCACACCTCACAGGGAATTATTTAAGAATTACGTCTCCAGAAATTTGGGTAAGGTGTATCTTGGTGACGATCAAGCATGCAATATTACCGGGAAGGGAGATGTGAAGATTCAGCTGAAAGGGTAAGTTTGGAAACTCGACAATGTGAGGCACATACCGGATTTGAGGAAGAACTTGATCTCTATTGGGCAACTGGCGTCAGATGGTTACATGACAACTTTCACAGATGACAGGTGGAAGATTTCGAAGGGTATTATGACAATCGCCCGAGGAAACAAGAATGAGTCACTTTATACAACCACAGATGGTTGTGGTTCAATTGCTATGGTGGAAGGTAAATATGATCCGAATTTGTGGCACCAGAGGTTTGGGCACATGAGTTGTCAGTGGCTGAAATGTCTGCATTCGAAAGGAAAGTTGCCAGATTTGAAGAGTGTTTAGGTTGATTTCTGTGAAAGCTGCATATTAGGAAAACAGAAGCGAGTGAGCTTCAAGAAGACCGAAAGAGTACCGGTAAATGAGAAGCTGGAACTAGTGCACACCGATGTTTGGGGTCCAGCTTCAGTCTCGTCAACCGGGGGTAGACAATATTTCGTCACTTTCATCGACGATCATTCCAGAAAAGTATGGGTTTACTTCCTAAAATACAAGTCTGAAGTGTTTGATGTTTTCAAGAGATGGAAAGCTAGAGTTGAGAACGAGACAGGGTTGAAGATCAAAAAGCTGCATTCAGACAAAGGTGGAGAATATGAAGACAATGAGTTCAAGAAGTTTTGCTACCAGAGCGGGATAAAGCTTAGTAGGACGGTTCCTGGAACCCCACAGCAGAATGGTATAGCAGAACGGATGAACAGAACATTGACTGAGAGAGCCATAAGCATGAGGTTACATTCAGGGTTGCCAAAACAGTTAGGGACAGAAGCAGTCAATACAACAACGTATTTGATCAATAGAGGATCATCAAAGCCCTTGGACCTCGCTATACCAGATGAGATCTGGACTGGGAAAGAGGTAAAACTTTCTCATCTTAAAGTGTTTAGGTGTGTTTCCTATGCACATGTAGGTGATCATGCGAGGAGTAAGTTAGACGCCAAGTCAGTGAAGTGCACTTTGGTGAGCTATGGAGAAGATGAATTTGGTTACAAACTGTGGGATGACCAAAACTGTAAGATGATCAGAAGTAGAGATGTCGTCTTCAACGAAAGGGTCATGTACAAAGACAGGAACACATTGGTGTCTGAGCCGGAAGAGCCAGAGTATTTTGGGCTGGATGATATACCAGATAGCGGGATCATGGAATATATTAAACAGAAAGATGAAGAACAAGGTGTGCAGCCCCAGGTTCAAGAACTTATCCCACATAGAGATGTTCCAGTGACACAGGCTCAGATTACATTAAGAAGATCAACTCGAACTCCTATACTAAATAGGAAGTACTTACAATACATGTTGCCGACAGATGCAGGAGATCCTGAGTGTTATGATGAGGCATGTCAGGGAGAAGATGCGAGCAAGTGGGAGCTTGCAATGAAGGATGAAATGAAGTCGTTGTAACCAAACTTGGGAGTTAGCCAAGCTGCCTAAAGGAAAGAAAGCCCTACAGAATAAGTGGGTGTTTCGGATCAAAGAGGAACATGATGGTTCCAAGAGATACAAGGCACGACTAGTAGTCAAATGTTTCCAACAAATTGAAGGTATTGACTACTCAGAGATTTTCTCTCATGTTGTTAAACTAACTACGATCCGGTTAGTGTTGAGTATTATCGCAGCAAAAGGGTTATATTTGGAGCAGTTAGATGTGAAGACTGCCTTTCTTCATGGTGATTTGGAGGATGAGATATATATGAAGCAACCGGAGGGGTTTGCGGAAGATGGCAAGGAAGATTTGGTATGTAGATTGACGAAGAGTTTGTATGGTTTAAAACAAGCTCCCCGACAGTGGTACAAGAAGTTTGATGGGTTTATGCAAGACAATGGCTATTTAAGATGCAATGCTGACCACTGCTGCTACTTCAAAAAGGTTAAGTCAAGTTTTATTATTTTGCTACTTTATGTTGATGACATGTTAGTAGCTGATGCAGATTTAGAGGAGATTAACAATTTAAAGAAGCAACTCTCGAGTGAGTTCGAGATGAAGGATTTAGATACAGCAAAGCAAATTCTTGGAATGAGGATTAGCAGAGATGAACATGAAGGTACATTGAAGCTTTCACAAGCAGAGTACGTTCGGAAGGTGTTACAGAGATTCAGCATTTGTGATGCGAAATCGGTGAGAACACCTTTGGCTAGTCATTTCAGGTTGTCCAAGGACTAGAGTCTGAAGACAGAAGAAGAGAAAGACTTCCTGGCTAGAATGCCTTACGCTTCAGCCATCGTAAGTCTAATGTATGTCATGACCTGTACAAGACCTGATATTTCCCAAGCCGTGGGAGTTGTGAGCCAATACAAGTCAAATCCAGATCCGTGAAGACTTTAAACCTGTTAGGTACAAATGGATTTTTATACGGAAATGTAATGAGAAAAAACGAGGTCGTGAGATATAAAGCACAACTCGTAGCACATGGTTTCTCGCAGAGATCTGTCATAGATTTTGATGAAACATACTTATCAATGATGGATACAATTACGTTTCGATTTCTGATAAGCATGACTGTCTTGGAAAGACTGCAAATGCGTCTGATGGACGTAGTGACCGCTTATCTATATGGTTCACTGGATTCAAATATTTATATGAAAATCCCTGAGGGATTTAAAATGCCATAAGCATGT
Organism: Dipteronia sinensis; assembly: GCA_033220585.1. Taxonomy (NCBI): domain Eukaryota; kingdom Viridiplantae; phylum Streptophyta; class Magnoliopsida; order Sapindales; family Sapindaceae; genus Dipteronia; species Dipteronia sinensis. The sequence goes on from CM065645.1 coordinate 33,207,995, forward strand.
AACTCAAGACCTCATAATTTATATTCGATAAAATTACAAAGGTCCTTGTAAGGATTAAAACAATCCGGACAGATGTGGTATAACCACCCCAGTGAATATCTGATTAAAGAAGGATATACTAATAACCCTATATGTCCATGTGTTTTCACTAAGAAATCATAATCTGGATTTGCTATCATAGCAGTTTATGTTGATGATATGAACTTAATTGGAACTCCTGAATACTTAAAAAGCGAATTCGACATGAAAGATCTGGGAAAGACAAAATATTGTCTCGGCCTCGAGATCGAGCATAGATCAAATGGAGTACTTGTTCATCAATCAACATATATTGAAAAGATTTTAAAAAGATTCCATATGGATAATGCTCATCCATTAAGTACTCATACAGTTGTTATAACTCTTGATCCTAAAAAAGGATCCATTCCGTCCAAAAGAAAACGGTGAAAAGATGCTTGGTCCTAAGGTACCATATCTTAATGCAATTAGTGCTTTATTATATCTGGCTCAATGTACTAGATCAGATATTGCATTCTCTATGAATGTACTGGCTAGATTCAGTTCAGCACTAACTCGAAGACATTGGAATGGAATCAAATATCTTTTTCGTTACCTTAGTGGAACGAAAGATTTAGGATTATTTTATATAAAATCTAACAATCTTACAGGTTTACTTGGTTATGCTAATGCTGAGTATCTGTCTGATCCTCACAAAGCTAGTTCACAAACGGGATATGTTTTTACATACAATGGCATAACAATATCATGGCGCTCCAAAAAACAGACTTTGATTGCTACATCCTCTAATCATTCTGAAATCATCGCACTTCAAGAAGCAAGTCAATAATGTGTTTGGCTAAGGTTAGTTATTCATCATCTTCAAAATTCTTGTAGATTTCCATTATTTATAGAAATGCCAACACAGATATTTAAAGATAATGCGACTTGCATTGCTCAAATTAAAGGGGGATATATCAAAGTAGATAGAACCAAACATATTTCACCTAAATTCTTCTATACTCACGAGTTTCAACAAAGCCGTTAAATTGGTGTTAAGCAAATACGGTATACATATAATCTTGCAGATCTGTTTACCAAAGCATTGTTTACATTAACTTTTAAGGAACTGGTATATGGAATAGGCATACGTCAACTCTGTAAAATACAAGATTAATGCTGAAGTTTTTATGAGGAGGAGCATTCAATCAGGGGGAGCAAAGTTTCGAATGGACATGTGTACGCTATACTTTTTTTCCCTTCGATCAGGTTTTGTCCCACTGGGTTTTTCTGATAAGGTTTTTAATGAGATAGTTTATAATGTCTATTCCTCACTAGATCCAGAAAGATCATTGTATACATTTTTCTCAGATTTTGTCCCATTAGGTTTTTCCTAGAAAATTAATACAATTGGTATAAATCCAAGGGGTAGTGTTGTAATATGTGGTTTTTTACCATTTGTGTTATTAACACAAATATCTTCCCCTTTCCCCGCCGCCTACCTATTGCCTATATATGTATACAAAAATTTTCAAGTTAGTACGCAATGAATAAACTTCATCAGTGCGTTGGATGTTGACCATTAGATTTACATATTTTGACTCAAAGTGTATGCATTTGTCAAAACTTCTCCATAATCAATGGTCAACATGCAACGTACTGATATAAATTATATTAGTGCGCACTAAGGAGAAAATGACTATATATATATATAAATATATATTTCTTTTCTTTGTAAAGGCTGAACACAAAAATCAAAAACCAAAGACCATCAGGCCCTGTTTGTTGCGCCGGATAGGCTTGGGATTGGACTATAATAGTCCAAAGCCCACGTTTGGCTCAACAACAGGACTGAGATACCTTCTCCAAACAGTGTAAAATAATCCCACCAGCTCTGGACTAAGTAAACCCACCCTTTACCATGGGTTTTGTTGTCCTGGGACTATTTCAATTGTTTTTTCCACGTTAACTGTTCTTCTCTTTCTTTTCTTCTTTTCTTCTGATTTTTCATCGATCAAAATTTTCTCCTCTCTTCAACCAAAATTTATTTTATTTTGTTAAAAAACAATTAATTCTTTCTAGTGAACAAGAGATGGAGCGATATAGTTGACTCCATCTATGATCCGCTCCTTCAATCTTTCTTCACATTTTTTTTAAATTTTTGTAGATCTGCTGTTCCATCAAGTTTGAGATCGTAGAAGATTGATTTGTGTTTCACATTGAAGAAGATGGATTTGTGTTTTCGAATTTATGAAAAATTGATCTACAAAAGAAAAAATCTGGATTTTTTCTGTTTATTTTATGAGTTTGAGATTATAGTATATGGATTTTTGTTTGAGATTGTAGAAGTTTGATTTGGTTGATATTGTAGAAGAATGATCTGTGTTTAGGATTGAAAAAGATGAATTTGCGTTTGATGATGAAAAATTCAAAAGAAAAAAAAAAATTGGTGATTTTGTGATAATGGATGATGTGGTGGATTGACAGAGATGATAATGGTGATTTGGTGCAGTGAGAGTTTGAACTTCTGGAAGAAGGATTTAGAATAAAAAAGATTACCCGTTTTCTTTTCTTTTTTAAAAAACAAAATTAAAGTTGACGATAAAGATCTGGGTTTAGAACCCAGATCTGTCCCAATTATTTTTTTCTTGATTATTTCCTTTTTTTTATAAATTAAAATGTTATCAAAATTCTTTTTTCTTGATTATTTTCCAAATTAAAGTTCTTTTTTCTTGATAATTTATAATTCAATTCAGTCCCATGTTTTTCCAAACACAGTATAGTATTCATTTAGTCCAGTTCAATCCAACCCAATCCAATCTAATATAATCCCAGTTCTATCTCAATCCAATCCAATCCCATGAAATAGTTCAATCTAATCTCCTGCACCAAATAGGGCCTCAAAGTCAATAAGGTTTGTGGGATTGTGTTCAATTATTTTCTATGCTCTCGCGCCTCATTCTCTCATTTTCTATTATTTATGTTGTTAACTGATCTCTTCTTCATCTGATATCATATCTTCTTTTCTTTATTTATTTCTTTATTATTCATTAATTTTATAACATTTTCGACTTTATTGAATATGAAGCATTATAAAAATGTGCGAGAAAGAGGAAAAAGGTAGAAAAATATTTTTAGGGTTCAGAAAATTTTTAAATTTTATTTACAAGTAGATTTCATTCAAATTATCTTCCACACAAAGTAGATTTCATTCAAATTATCTTCCACACAAAAATCACATTAAAATGTACTAAAATTGATTGGATTTCCTTAAGGGCTCGTTTGACACACTGTATTAGACTGTATTATCATTAATAAAAATATGTGTTTGTTGATGCACTGTATTTTCTTCACAAAAAAAATTCAATTTTGAGATTTTTTTTTAAAGAGCAGATTACACTAAACTTCGCTGAGGTTTGGCCTCTTGCACCCAGAAACAACTTTATCATAAATTGACACTCATACCCCTACCATTAGGTCAAACTTAACTGTTGACTAACTTTTACCTTTAAAAGACTAAAATACCCCTGATTTCTAAATTAAATTAATAAAAAATAAAATAAAAAAAAAACATTTAAATAAAATGGATGGTGGAGATCAAATAAAATATTAAATAATTGAAAATTGGATTGAATTAAAATATATATAAATTAAAAGAAAAACAGAAATTTAAAAATAAACAATTTTAAAAATCAAAAATTAAAAATAAACTAAAAAACTGAAGAAAAAAAACATCCTTGTTTGTGCAGGTGAGTAGCATCATGGTCTCCACATATATCACGTAAGATCATGATATATATTTTTTTCCACTTTTTCAATTTTATTTTTATTTTTTCTTTTAAAAATTGTTTTGTTTTTAAATTTCTAATGTCTTTTAATTCATATATTTTTTTAATTCAATTCAATTTTCAATTATTTAAAATTTTATTTGATCTCCACCATCTATGTTTGAGATGGATGGTGGAGATCCATTTAAAAAAAAGTTTTTATTATTTTAATTTATGGATCAAGGGTACTTTAGTCTTTTATAGGTAAAAGTTGGTTAATAGTTAAGTTTGACCTAACAGCAGGAGGTGTGAATATCAATTTATGATAAAGTTGTTTCTGGGAATAAGAGGCCAAACCTCATGGAGATTCAATGCAATTTGCACTTTTTAAATTCTCGTTCATATTTATTTGTTAAGTTATCATATTACCTTTTGAGTAAATGACAAGATAACAGTCTACTGAGCATTTTAATGGAAGAATTAACGGTAGAGGACAAGTGGCCATTAGGCAAGATAAGGAAGGGGAGGATTTACTGATAGATCATAATACAAGAATGAAAATTATACTTTCCCATAAAACAATAAATTTCTAAAAAAAAATTAATAATAATAATAATAAAAACGTGGAGGATCTAGATGGCCGGGATGTAATGGAGGGATTTTTTACTCTTAACAATTATAGATTGCTGAGGAAAGAGAGTCTAGAGATGCACATTTGGGGAATGAGGATGGATATAGGTCCCCCCATCCCTATCCCCATTTCCCAGACCCTTTCCCCATCTCCTCCCTTCTATTTCTCCATTTGGAGAAAATGGGGATGAGAAATTTTGGGGGGAGGTATATTCATCCCCAACCCCAGTTCCCTGTTTTTCCCCATTTTTTTCCGTTTTCCCATTTTCCCGTTTCTCCATTCTCCATTTTGATTAAAAATTAAAAATTAAAAAAAATAATTCAATTACAAATTAAAATTAAAATCCATTAGTGCATTATAAGTACATAATAAAATCATAAAATGTGCATTACAATACATAATAAAATCATAAAATGTTATATAATATATTTATTTATTTATATATGTTTTGGGGGAAATGGGGAAATGGGGATGGGGTGACCTCCCCCATCCCCATCCCCATTTCAATATATTTATGGGGGAAATGGGGAAATGGGGATGGGGGGACCTCCCCTTATCCCCATCCCCATTTCAATTTGGGGATGAAAATCATCCCCATCCCCACCTCATTCCCCATTTTTTCCTAAAAATAATTCCCCAAATGGGGATAGGGACGTAGGGATTTGGGGATCCGGGGGAAAATGTGTATCTCTAAACGAGACACGGAAACATGTGTGTCATTCCCTCATTGGTCTTTAACAGGTCAGAGCCACGTTAATTTGTCAATGCTTCTTCCCATTTTCTACTAATTGTTATGAATTCTGATTGCCAGTCTGCCAGTAAACTTTGTTTATTTGGACGCATGAATTACGTCGTCATTTCTTTACAGCTACTGATTTTGTATTCAAGTTTATGAGAAGTATACACAATACACTTGATATTAATAAACTTGATAACAACATTGTTAAAGTTTAAATATGGTCAAAGATATGCATATTATATTAATGACTTCTTTAACCTGCAATATTCATGAATAAAAAATTATAAGAAGAAACATCTACTTTGGAATCAAATTCTCCATTAATTGGCCAAAGACAAGCAACAAGCTGGAAAATAATAGAAAGTAGGAAGGCTTTAATTAATTTGTTGTCCACGTATAAATTAATCTCTCTTAGCTCATTATTATTATTTTTAATATAATAAACTAAAATCCCTTCCCCTACCTTGAGTGAAATTGAATTCCAAAATTCAATTTTGCACATCAATATTATCAATTCTACAACTAAACACTCGCAAATTGAAATGCTTATCTACTTAATTTTTATTTTACATTCAACTTTGAAGCTTCCATACAACGCTAGGCCTTCACCATCTTTTCTTGTGGTGTGAAATTGCTAATCTCGGACATTAACATGTTCAGCGAGCGCCAAGACGAGCCAGTGTTTTCCTCCATTGCTTTCTTTGCCATTTGTGCATACTGTTTGACCTTGTTCCTCAACTCCTTTCCCATGTCTCCTTCCATCAACACCTTCACCATCTTCTCTAAACCTTTCTTGTTTACAAACCCTTTCACTGACCCATTACATGTCTCTACTCTCACCCCTACTTTAATCTCTTCAACCACCATTCTGGCATTCAATGGTTGATCTGCCATCATGGGCCATGCCAGAATTGGAACCCCTGCACATATGCTCTCCATCACTGAATTCCACCCACAATGGCTTAGAAACCCTTGTATGCTGTGGTGCAACAAGATCTCTCTCTGGTCAACCCACTCTCTCACAATGAGTCCTCTATCTTTGACTCTCTCTTCAAACCCATCTCCAAGCTCAGATTCTTTGTTTCTTATCACCCACAAGAAGTTCACATATGATTCCTCTAACCCGCATGATATTTCCTTGAGTTGTTCAAGTGAGATCTCTGCCTGAGTCCCAAATGCCACGTACAGAACTGACCTACCTTGTTCGAGCTTCTGGTCTAGCCACTCAATCCAGGTGGGTTTTTGGTGTTGAATCCTTGGTGGGTCAGCCAGGCAAAGTGGTCCAACACACCAGGCCTTGGGTTTAGCGTCGCGGTTCAAGTGTTCCACAAAAACAGGCTCGAGCTCGTAAAAGCTGTTAACAATCGTTCCATAACTGTTTGATGCAGCCGTGACTTGGTCCATCAAAAGCTCAAATGGAGGACCCTTTGGTTCAGCGTCCGTGAAAACTGTGTCGAAGTCGTTTCTTGTCACCTTGATCCACGGAAATCCGGTGACGGTGATTAACTCGTCATCTGACTTAGGCCCAGCTAAAATCGTACGATTCACACGAACAGATATAGATACGGACAAAGAATAATTGTTCATGCCATAAAACACAAACCTTGGAAAACCAAACTTGGTAGCTGACTCCAAGGTCCACCAGAGGAAGCAGTCAGAGACAAGGAAGCTAACACGTGGCATAGCCTGGACTGCACGTTCAAAGTCAGGTTGCATGAGCTTGGTTGCTCTAGCAAGCGGAACATAGAGTGAGATGGAGGAGAGTTTATCTGTGCTCTCGATGCCGGGAGGGATTCCGGCAACATTGTCAGGGAACGGGAGGTCGACTATGGAGGCGGTCGTGTTAAGAAGAAAGTTGGAGATGAATGGACGGTTGGCCGGAGTTGTGAAGACGGTGACAGCGACACGTGGGAGGCGGAGGAGGAGCTGAGCTAAGTGGAGGAGAGGGATGGTGTGACCCTTTGACATGAAAGGAAACAAAATCACATGGTGTGAACAATCACATGAGATAGAAGAAGAACCCATATTCTCTTTAATTGCTTGCTCTTCGCACTTCATTTCTTTTCTGTAATGTTAATGTTTGTTTGCATATATACTAATGATAGTGGGTTGTCTTTTCATCAAATATTTTTCTATCTTTTTCTACCTGACCTGGATTTATATATATAATATATTATTATTATTATTATTATCAATGTAAGTGTAACGAAACCCTTAATAAATTTGATATATAAATAGATTTCTGAAATTTAACTTGGTCCAGACCAAAAAGTAGTTTTGTATGAGTGTGCTGATCAATTTTACGATAGATTCAAATCACCTGTTAAAAATGGTGTCTCAATTATATCTAACCAATCAAATTGATAGTTAGACACCACATTTTAACAAACGATCATTTAAATCATTTTCCAACCTGCACGCATGTGATTTGTGGACAAAACCAAACGGTAGACTTTGGCTTCTACCAACTTTTGAGATGTATGATCAAATATTATAGTAATTAATTATAGAAAATGTTAACGAATGATCATTAATGTCATATTTTTGATTAAAAATGGTTATTTTAAAATGAAATCAACATCTAATGACTATTTTTATAATTGTCAATCAAATAGGTGGCCACTAAAGTAATTATTCCTTAATTTTATTATTTTATAACAAAATATATTTTTAAAGTTTATAATTATGTTATGAATATGGTAGGTAAACCGTAGTCCACCCGTTTCGATAGCTTTTGTTGGTCATGGGAATATTTTCAGATCAGAACTGTTAGTTTAGCTCACTTTTAGGAGCATGAAGCATGGAAAAGTTATAATTTATAATTTCTAACAATCTCATGCATATCTTTAAATTTATTATACTAATATTAATAATGTAATATAGTACCACCATTCAATGTGTTTGGTGGAAAAAATAAAAAATAAAAATGTTATATATATATATATTAAATAAATTAATAGTTATGTTAGAAACACACCCAAAAAATGTAATAGTCAAATCCCATATTTTGTCTTGCCTGTGTACGAATAGACGCAAATTTTAAACACCGAATTTATGTGAAGACCGAAGACATCTCCACCTAATTATGTCTATTTGTGATATATATATATATATATATATATATATATATGTCAGACTATATCAATTTACGATACTAATCGATAGGGTATGATCCTTGTACCATTCATCGGGTTTAACAATCATGGTCAAACAGTAGTTTTTGCTTGTTCATTATTAGGTAGTGAGACTATTGATTCTTTTGTGAGGTTATGTGAACAGTTCAAAAAAGCTATGCCTAGCGGTCTACCAAAAATGATCATTACTGATCAAGACCCTACAATGACAAAGGCTATTTTGCAATGTCTTCCAAATACATTCCATCGATATCGTTGTTGGCATGTATTAAACAAGTTTTCAGAAAAGCTTAATGCATTGATTTATAGGGATTACTATAGATATTTCCAAAAATGCATTTGGGAATCTTACGACGTGGAGGAGTTTGATTCGAGGTAGAAGGAGGTCATTACAAAAAGTCAATTGAATGAGAATGAATGGCTTTAATCAATGTATGAAATCCGTTCAAAATGGGTTTTATTTTGAACCCATATATGTTAATCATGTTTTCTCAGCTGGAATGTCGAGTAGTCAAAGAGCTGAAAGTTGTCATGCATTTTTTAAGAGGTGGTCAAGTTAGAGAGATCGTGGTTGAAAAAAACCAGAATTTTGCATCATGCTCTTGTAAAAATTTTGAGAGTGAAGGGATACCCTGTCGACACATTTTGTCATACTTGAGCAAAATGAAAATCAATTCATCTCTGCCGAATCATTACATCTTGTAGAGATAGACTCAATTTTCTAAACGTGATAAAGCCATAGATGAAATTGGTTTGGAGATAAATGATTTGTCAAATAAGCCATTTTTCCTAAGGCGCTCTACTTTATTTGAACTTGCTTCGAAGGTTGTTGATCGTGCATCACATGGTGAAGAGGCAAGCAAGATCTTAAAGGATAATTTGCTCCAAGCACTACAATCAATAAAATTAGTGGCGACATCTGAAGGCATTTCTAAAAAAACATGATGTAGTACAACATATGTATAATGAGCCTCTTATGGTAAGGGTTAAAGGGTGTGGTAAAAGATTAAAGAGAGGAAAGGAGAAGACAATAGTTAAGACGAATGAAAAAGGTAGGCGCTTGCAATGGATGTGGAAAAGTTGGACAATCACATGATAAAAGAAATTGTCCATTGCTCACTAATCGGTATTTTCCTATCTTTAAATTAATTATTTCTTTTAATTTTAACGTAACATGTATTACAATTAATTATTTGTCTCATATGTAGAGAGATTCAAAGTTTGACGACGAGAATACTAATATTTCCAATGTAGACTACGATAGTTTTCCATCTATAGATATTAACACGTTTTTTTAAGATAACTGTAGATATAAATAAGGTTTTTTTTATAAGATAACAATATAAATAAGAGAATTTCAGATTGACGGTTCCACATATTCCCTTTTATAAGACTCTTACATTCGAGATATTTCTAAAAGTAAACTAGACCATCGTTAAAAAGATTTGATTTTAAAAATAATATGATTTTTTTTATAAATTGAGTGTGATAATAATTTACGAGTGTTTATAAATAATATGTATTAAAATGGATATATTTATTTCAATAAAAATATTATTGGTATTAGGGTGAATGTTTAAAATAATATTTATTTTAAAAATTTTAAATACAAATATAATCATAAAAATAAATGTATTAATAATTTTACGAGGTGTCAATACTCTAACCTAACAAGGAAGGCACTTGGCCGATAACTTAGCGGATTTAGATGGGATATAAAGGTTGGATATTTTACTAAAACAATTAATTGCACACGGAAACTTGTCATTGGTCTTTCACAGGTTCTGATTGCTGTCTGCCACAGCATGAATTACGTGGTCATTTCTTTACGGCGACTGATTTTGTAGTCATGTTTATGAGAAATATACACTGGATATTAATAAACTTGATAACAACATTGTGAAAGTTAATTGGAAGATCGAATTTAAATTTTAAATATGGTCAAAGATATGCATCTGTAGTTTCTATTGTCAAAAAAGAAAGAAAGATATGCATCTGTATTGTATTAATGACTTTTTTAACGTGCAATAATTATGAATAAAAAATCATTAGATGAAACTTCTAATTTGGAATCTAATTCTCCATTAATTGGCCAAAGACGAGTCACTTACTAATTTGTTACAAGTTAACAACAAACTGGAAAATAATAGAAAGTGAGAAGGCTTTAATTAATTTGTTGTCCATGTATAAATTAATCTCTCTTATTTAATTAATATTACTTTTAATATAATAAAATAAAATCCCTTCCCCTACCTTGAGTGAAATTGAATTCCAAATACAATTTTGCACATCAATATTATTAATTCAACCGGTAAACATTCGTAACAAAATAAAATTGGTTCAGCGATAATAATAGGATTGAGATTGCTTAAATTTAAGAAATAATTATTTATTTTATAATTTAAAACTTATAAGGTGTTTAGTTAATACTCAATAATTAACTTATTTAATAATTTGCTTTTCCAATAATCAACTTTTGAAAAATTAGTTGGGGAAACTTTTGGAAATTGATTTTTAGAGAAGCTGGCTTCTTATCGTTGTAATGTCTATAAAACCCTTACCATTTTAATATATAGGCAATAATATCCTTCTATTAAATAGTGATAAAATTTTGAATTAATAATATATTAAAAAAATAAATAAAAATTGTTAAGAATATACAGTGGTGGCTATTGCTCGCTGGTGGTGGACACCACCGACGATGGAGGCCGGAGAACAGACGGCTACCACCGGCGACGACGAATTTGACGAAGGAAACCGGTCCTACTACGGCAGTGGAGGAGGCAGCATTTGGCTCCTCTGTTTCGCGATTAAACTGGCGGTTCCATCCCAGATTCGTGGCGAAAATGGACCTCCTCCATCGTCGGCGAGGGAGACGATGTCGCCAGCAAGGAAGACGATGCCGGCGGCGATATATATCTCATTATCTTCCAATGATCGGCCCTACCAAAACTCATCAATTCAGATTTGAATCTCTCATCAATTTCGAATTTCAAAACTTGTCTTCGGCGGCGAGGAAGACGAAGTCACCAACAAAGGTTGAAGTTGGCGACGCTCTCGGTGGAGTAGGAGACGGTGGCGGATTTGGACAGGTACAGCAAGAGTTGCAGAGTTTTCGTTGATGAAGATGAAGTTTGAGCGAGTGAGTTGACTCAGTAAATTAGTATTGAGATGAGCGAGTTGACTCAGTGGAATATTTTTTTAAAAAAATTATTAATATATATATATTCTGTGATTTATATTTGTATTTTTAATATAAACAAAAAAATAATAATAAGTAGTAAAAAAATATGAATAATATATTACATTTTAACAATTATACCCATTTTAGTCATTTTCCATGATCAATTTAAGTAAACCAAACATTTTTTCCTTATTTTTTTACTTAAAGTGATTATTTATAAAGTCAATTTACTAATCATTTATCAACATATCTTATAAATTGATTATTCCTTAAATTAAAGCTAAAAACGGATTATTCCATGAGTAAAGTAATCTCAAACATAGCTAAAGTCTCTCACACCCATACCATGTGGTTGTGGGTTCTCACACTCGTACCATGTGGTCATGTGTTTGAGTGTCACCGTCTTGTCTTACCAGACAAAACCCCAAATTAGTGTAATATTAAAAAAAAAAAGGTAAACACTCGCAAATTGAAATGCTTATCAACTTAATTTTTATTTTACACATTCATCTTTGAAGCTTACATACAAACGCTAGGCCTCCACCATCTTGTCTTGTGGTGTGAAATTGCTTATCTCAGACATTAACATGTTCAGCGAGCGCCAAGACGAACCAGTGTCCTCCTCCATAGCTTTATTTGCCATTTGTGCATACTGTTTCACCTTCTTCCTCACCTCTTTCCCCTTGTTTCCTTCCATCAACTCCTTCACCATCTTCTCTAAACCTTCTTTTTTCACAAACCCTCTCACTGACCCGTTACATGTCTCTACTCTCAACCCTATTTTGATCTCTTCAACCACCATTCTGGCATTCAATGGTTGCTCTGCCATCATGGGCCATGCAAGAATTGGCACTCCTGCGCATATGCTCTCCATCACTGAATTCCACCCACAATGGCTCAGAAACCCTTGAATGCTTTGGTGCAACAAGATCTCTCTCTGGTCCACCCACTCTTTCACGATGAGTCCTCTATCTTTGACTCTCTCTTCAAACCCATCTCCAAGCTCAGATTCTTTGTTTCTTATCACCCACAAGAAGTTCACATTTGATTCCTCCAACCCACTTGATATTTCCTTGAGTTGCTCAGGTGAGATCTCTGCCTGAGTCCCAAATGCCACGTACATAACTGACCTACCTTGTTCAAGCTTCTGGTCTAGCCACTCAATCCAAGTGGGTTTTTGGAGTTCAACCCTTGTTGGGTCAGCCAGGCAAAGTGGTCCAACACACCAGGCCTTGTGTTTAGCCTCGCGGTTCAAGTGTTCCACAAAAACAGGCTCTAGCTTGTAAAAGCTGTTAACAATCGTCCCAAAACTGTTTGATGTAGCTGTGGCTTGGTCCATGAAAAGCTCAAATTGAGGACCCTTTGGTTCAGCGTACTTGAACAGTGGGTCGAAGTCGTTTTTGGTCAGCCTGATCCACGGAAATCCGGTGACGGTAATCAACTCGTCATCTGACTCAGGCCCATTTAAAAGCTGATTCGCAAAAACAGACCTAGACACACACGAGGAATAATTGTTCATGCCATAAAACACAAACCTTGGAAAACCAAACTTGGTAGCCGACTCCAAGGTCCACCAGAGGAAGCCGTCGGAGACAAGGAAGCTGACACGTGGCATAGCCTGGACCGGCACGTTCAAAGTCAGGTTGCATGAGCTTGGTTGCTCTAGCAAGCGGAACATAGAGTGAGATGGAGGGGAGTTTATCTGTGCTCTCGATACCGGGAGGGATTCCAGCAACATTTTCAGGGAACGGGAGGTCGACTATGGAGGCGGTCGTGTTAACAAGAAAGTTGGAGATGAACGGACGGTTGGCCGGAGTTGTGATGACGGTGACGGCGACTCGTGGGAGGCGGAGGAGGAGCTGAGCTAGGTGGAGGAGAGGGATGGTGTGACCCTTTGACATGAAAGGAAACAAAATCACATGGTGTGAACAATCACAGGAGATGGAAGTAGAACCCATATTCTCTTTAATTGCTTGCGCTTCGCACTTCGCACTTCGCTTCTTCTCTGTAATTTACTAATGTTTGTTTGAATATTTATGATTGTCGGTTGTCTTTTCATCAAATAATTTTCTACCTGCCTTTATAATTTGCACAAGCTTCGATGAAAACAACTCAGAGTAATAATTCGAAAAGCTGCGATACCAAAATAATAGGTTTGAATGACCTATGTACATGGAAGATAAAAAGGAACATTCTCGGATTTTTATTCAATAATCAATTAAATATGTTTTTATTTATACTTTAAAAAAAACCTATATAATAAAAAAAATAATTCGATTTAATAAATTCAAATCTTAAAACAATTAATTACCTAATTAAATATATAATAAACTAAAATAAAATAATTTATATTAATTATTGTAGTATTTCTAAAATCTAAAATTTTAAGAATATTTTTAATAATACATCCCGTATTACTTTATATATTATATTATATGAAATCTTGAATAAAATCTAATATTTAAATGATATGAAATTACCGTAATCGATTGATTTAAATTATATTAAATTATATGATTAAATTAATTTTAATAAAAAAACGATATATAAATAGATTTCTGATATTTTACCACTGCTCAAGTCACAACCTTGATCCAGACCATAAAGTAGTTTTGTTAGAGTGTGCAGATTTCCCGCCATGCATATGATTTGTGGACGAAACCAAATGGTAGACTTCGGCTTCTACAGACTTCTGGCTTTTGAGATGTATCATTGTTTTTTGTATGTTGTTTTTTTCTTATTGAAGAATGTGATGTGACACTGTTGCAACTAAGATATAATCAGTTACACATTGATGCCCTTGTTATGAATAAATGTGGATTTACTCCACTTGCACTATCATGATTCATGATTCATGGATCACCGCCTAATACTTGACCCCACTTGACCCCATTCGAACCATCAATCTCTTCACTTTGTCTTCGTCATCATTTCTAAAATTCTAGAGCAAGTAGTGCTTCACTCTATATAGGGGTGGGTACGGTTCGGTTCGGTTCGATTTTGGGCAAAACCGAATTGAACCAAAAATATTTCGGTTCATCCAAAATTAAACCGAATAAGAAATAGGAACCGAACCGAACTGAACTGAACTGATTTTAATTGGTTCGGTTCGGTTCGGTTCAATTTGGTTTTGGGCCTAATGGGCCGGATAGCATAATGAGTCTTTTTAATTTGTTTTAAAATTATTGAATAGCTTAATGAGCCTAATTTTGGTCATTTGAATAGCCCAAAGCCAAAACAACATATTACATAATATAAAAAACATATCAATACATTCCAAAATATAATAATACATAATAATAAGTTAATAACAAATCCGTTCCAAAATATAAAAAACATATTAATACATTCCAAAATCCAAAATCGTAAATAAAAGTTCAAAATCTGTTAATAATAGTACACTACATAATAATACCTCCCTAAAAATAAATAGAACTGAGATGTTTTGTGGTTGTGTAAAAGAAAGAACACTATAAATGTTAGGGTTTTTTTTTATATAGTTTTATAGGAGGTTTAATCGGTTCAAACCGGTTTTCAGAAAAGCAAACCGGTTTGAACCGAAAACTTTTTCGGTTTTCAATTTTTAAACCGAATTAATTATACGAACCGAACCGAACCGAACACTCTTTTTTCGGTTCGGTTCGATTCGGTTCGGTTCCGAACTTAGTGCCCACCCCTAACTGTATATATGTTCTCTCTCTTGTAAACTGTAGCTCTCAGCATCAATGAAACAAACATATTTCTTCTCTACTCTCTTCTCTCTCGTCTCTGCCTCTCTCTTGTTTCATCTCACTTTATTTCTTTATTTCTTCGTCTGATATTAACATGCTATTCAATTAATTTATAACAGCCCTAAATTTTTCTTACTTTGTTTTTTTTTTCTGATTTATGACATGATTTCGATATTTGCCAATTATAGCATTGATGACTGAGATTTTTATGAGTCTGGTGTCATTGTTGGGACCAAAAACGAAATCACTTAGGCCCCGTTTGGTGCGCGGGATTGGATTGGACTATTTCATGGGATTGGATTTGATTAAGATGGGATTGGGATTAGATGGGAGGAGATTGGACTGGACTGGACTGGACTTGACTAAATTAATACTATACTGTGTTTGGAGAAACATGGGACTGGACTAAATGAATACAACAGTTTTGTTTGGTGAAACATAGGATTGGATTAAATATAGTAATTTTAAAAAAGAAAAATCATTATTTCAAGAAATAATAACGATATTTTAATTGGAATCTCTCTCCTCATATATCTCTTTCTCACAATCTCTCCTCCATTAACTCTTATCATCTCTCCTCTCATCAGACCCACTTTCTCTCCTCTCTTTCTCTCCTCATTGACTCATTTTCTTCACTCATCAGACTCTCTCTTTCTCTCCTCTGTTACCATCACTCATCTCTTTCTGTCCTCTCTTCTTTTCTTTCATTTTCTTGGTAACCAAACACGTGAAGGTTGCCATGAGACTAATTTTTGTGGTGGTTTGGTAGGACGCGTCATCTCTGCTCGTGGACTGTTCCACGCTGCTCTGTTTTTTTTTCTTTTCTTTTTTCTTTTCTTTTTTGAACAGATGTGCAAACTATTTTTTGTTTGGAATTATTTTGGTGTCTGATTTGTGTTTTGGAATTCAATTTGTGTTGGGGATTGAAAGAATATGAAGAATATGGGTTTGTGAAGTTAGATATTGTTTTAATTGATAATATTAAGAATATAGGTTTTTTTCGTTTTTATTTGGTATATTTTTTTGTTTGTAATTTTGTTTTTTTTAAAAAAAAATTTGGTGGCGATGACAATGATGGTGCTGGGTGGTGGTAGCAGCGGCGTCGATGGTCTTAAAGATCTGGGTTTCTTTGTTGAATGATGATGAGAAACCGGTGAAGAACTGGGTTGGCGTGGGTTGGTGAAACACTGAAAATAATCCCAGGAAAAATAAAGTTGGGGTAGGGGTTGGGTTTATTTAGTCCCACAATTATGGGACTAAATTTGCTTCTGGGATTAATAATCCCATATCCAAAACGATGTCAAACACCAGATTTGGACTAAAATTGTCCAATCCTAGTCCAATCCGGTCTGTCAAACGGCGCCTTACAGTTCAACGTTAATTTGTCCATGTCATGTGGCCTCACATTAGTGGATTGGATATTTGGGTGCAATGCATCTTAGTAGATTTTTTCTCCCCGTCAAGATGTCCTTTTAAAGAGAAAACCCTAGAATTTTGGGAATGCTAATCAATAGATCTAATTATGGATTGTATCTCTTCTACAACTATCTATTTTTTGGTTAATGGTCGTCCCGTGTGTAAGGTGCAGCCGTCTAGGGGGCTCAAACAAGGGTGCCCTCTTTCCCCTTATCTATTTTTGCTCTGCGCAGAGGCACTCTCCTGTCTGATAACAAGTGTTGAAAAGAATGGCAGAGGTCTGCGAGTTAGATGCAGTAGAGGGGGCCCGTTTATTAGCCATATGTTTTTTGCCGACGACAGCATTCTTTTCTGCAGAGCCTCGAGAGAATGGCTTAGATGCAGGAATGGCTTTAATACGTCTTCACGCTCAACTAAGGCAAATAGTCATCCAGGAATGGCTTTCCGTCCGCCATCTGTGCCAAAAAATTAGCTAACCATAAAGATGTACGACATCTTTAATACGTCTTCCACCCTCCTCGCCTGTGAGCTTTTTCATAGTTGCATACAATAGTTCAGCATTCGGCCTTTTCTCTTTGAAATATCTTTTCAACATTGAACCATCTTCCACATCTTTTTTTTCATTGAAACCTTGAGGCAGCATCCCCATTGTCAGCCCACTACAAAGATAAAACTCTTCCTTCCCAAAACGAACCTTCGACCTCCCTAAACCCAGCCACATTTCATTATCTCTTTGTCCAGGAATAATAATCTCCCTTTTTAATAGGTTATGAATAAGTTTTCCATGAATCTTCAAAGGCTGTGGCAAATCCAAATATTGGGCAAACGGGCATTCCCTAAATCTTAACAGCATGTCACAGCTCATTAGGACTTCCTAATATCTCTAATTAGATATTTTTTGCTCTGAGAGTTTACTCTCACATTAACCACCCACTCTTTATGGTCCGAGAACCGCCATAGTCTATCGTTTAGGATTTTTCGGCATCTACTTAAACACGGAACAAAAATAAAAATTAAAGTCATTTCAAAGTAGAAAAAACAAACAAACTAAAACACAGATTAAAAATAGCTACAATTTAACAAAATGCAGCGTACGAAGCCAGGGAAATTCATGTAAAGCCCGAGAATCTCAAGTGTGAAATTAAAGCCAGAGCAATTCATGTAAGGCCTAGTAATCAGGTATGAAACCCAGGAAATTGAAGTATGAAATTCATGTGTGAAGCTTCATATTAACATTCACCTAATGCCTGGCCACACCTCTAATTCCCTGACCTTAGAACAATAAACATGAAGAAAACAAGAAAAACCATAAGCAGAAAACAACATCCCACCCCCCACCCACCACACACACACACACACACACACACACTAGCCTGAGAAATTCATGTAAGGCCTAGTAATCTGGTAAGAAGCCCGGGAAATTGAAGTGTGCAATACAGGTGTGAAGCTTGATATTAACATTCACCTGATGGATGTGCCACACCTCTAATTCTCAGGCCTTAGAACAACAAACATGAAGACCAGAAATCAGAAATGGAGACCATAGAAGCAGAAAACAACATAAACCAACCCCACACACCCCCATAACACCAACACCTCATACCTACCCTACCCTACAACAAACACGAAGAAAAGGAGAAACGAAACCAGAACCATAGCAACAGAAACAACATACAACACCCCATACAACAAATACGAAGAAAATGAGAAACGAAACCAGAACCATAGCAACATAAACAACATATTACACCCCATACAACAAACACAAAGAAAACGAGAAAGGGCCAGAACCACAACTAGGGAAAACAAACAAAATCAACATCGATAGAACAAACAAAAATATAAACAACATACAACGGGGCAAACATAGAACAAACAAACAAACAAAGAATCACATAACATAAATGACCACACTCCCCACTCCCCAAAGTTTAGCCATGACATAGAACAAATAAAAGCTCACAATCCTCAGAATCGCAACCCAAAAGCTTATCAGCAAATGCCTGAGGGTGGATACAAAACAACCAAAAGCTCTAAAGAGCCATAGCCGAGCCATAGGCAGGGGAATTCACCCAAGTCTTCAAAAATGGTAATAAAAACAAATAAACCCAGAAACATAACCCTAAACATACAAAGATAATAAAATGCCCCTTAAAACAAAATCAGAAACAGAGCCAAACAGATACAACATCACATGCAAAAAAAAAAATCACAAACAAAAACAAAAATAAATAAAAAATCCCTACCTCTGTTCTTCGTTTTTCCTTATTCTTCTTGTTCTTCTTCTCGGCTTCTTCTTCTCTCAGTCGATAGACAATAGGGATAGCGAGTCTTCTTTTTCAAAGGCGGGGCTGGGTCTTTTCTTCTTCTTCTTCTTTGATTTCTTCTTCTTCGACAGAAACGTGATTTTTGAATTTGGGGGTTTAGTGTTAGAGGGAATAAGGGTTAATGGTGGTAATGAAGGAGGGAGGACAGTTTAGGTAATGTTTTATGGTTGAGGGAATAAAATAGGGCAACTTGGTTATTTTGAAAAAAAATACATTAGAGGGTAATTTTGTAAAAGCAACTCAAAAAAGGACACAAATGCAATTTTTTTCATAAGTGGACATTTTTTATCTTTGAAACATAGGAAATGTCATTTTCTTCCATTTCCACGAAAAAAAATGATGGATTTAATGCTCTGATACCATGAGAAAAATAGAACAACCTTGAAAATAATAAAGATATATATTTTTGGTGTCTTCTGAATGAATTTCGAAGACTCAAATTTGATTTCATTTATAATATAATATTTACAATACTAAAAAGGAAACACGATATTTGGCTATAATGATGTACAAACAATAAGGCAGTAATCATGTTAATTTGTCTAGCTAAAATCTTGGCAATTAATCATGTCAACCAAATCAAATTCAAATTCAAATTGTGGCACTAATCATGCTATTATCGCCTTATTACTATCATTATCTTAACAAGTATTATTTATAATAACATTTGTATTTTTTTTTTACTTTTTTTTTTTAAATATAATGTTTTATTAGTGCATGAATTTATAATAACTAATTTTTAGGTTTAACACATTTTTCAACTAATTTTCTCAACCTATTTATTTGTTTTCTAACATTTACCAACTAATTTTCCCAACCTGCTTATTTCTTTTCTAACTTTTTCAATCAACTTTTTTTAATTTAATTTTTTAATCCAACCTAGATATTGTTGTATCAAACTTTGTTGGTGTATAAATACATAAGTGTATAAATTCCATTAAAAATCCCAACGAACGTGAATTTTTTCAAAGGAAAAAGATGAAAATTTTAGAAAGAAACACTCACAATTCTCAAATACAAGGTGGATCATTTTCTGGTGGATATGAAAATTATTTAGATGACTTTCCAAAATATTAATGTATATGGACATATGTTAAGTCGTTATTATTTAAGTTTTTTGTTTTTTTTTTCTATCCATATTTTAATATTTTTATGTTGTTGTAATTTTTACAGTAATGCTACATATCCCACCTATAATCCCACATTTTTCATCCCAACACACGTGGCGGCTGAGGTGTCACTTAGTGATTGGACAAACTATTAATTGTTGAGTGAATACATAGATAAGAGAGATAAGTATAAATTAATGTTTGTCCACTCACCAAGTGACAATTCAGTTGCCACGTGTGTTGGGATGAAAATTGTGGGATATTTAGCATTATTCTAATTTTTAATATTAATATTCATTATTTCAATACTATGTTTCAGTTTTTATTGTATTACTAACTTTTATCAATATGTAATAATAGATTTTTTTTATAAAATAAAATAATTTTTATAGAGAAAATTATAACAAAATAATAACATGAAGAACAAATGATAAAGTATTGTAAATATAAAATTATTCATTAATATTGAATATTGGACTCATTTTAAAGATCTAGATGAGACTTTTCTAATGGTATAATTTTTATGTTAATAAAATGTATAAATTAAAATTTATTATATATTAATTGAATTTAATGGAAAATGTAAAAGGATATAAATGAAATAAAAAATATTGAAAAGTGAATTTAGAATATCAAGTTAGGAAACTCTAAAAACATTTCTTGGAGACAACATTTAGAATATGGTGGGAGCAACCCATATTCTAAAAAAAAAAAATTGGAGACACAATTTTAGAGTATGAGTGGGAGATGCTCTCACTGTTGCAACTTGCAACTAAGATATAATAACTTAGAGCATCTCCAATGCAAATATGCATTTTTGAGTTTCTAAACAGTGTCACAGTCATCATTTCTATTTACTATGGGCCCACTTTTGAAATTTTGTTAGAGAAATGCATATTCACATCTTCAATGCAATTATCCAAAGTCAAATATGTATCTATTTTATGACCAATCATAATAAACAATTATTACATTTCAATCTCCTCTTTTATTTTACAATTAATGAGCTTTAATATTATTGGTGGAAATAGTTAGAAATCCTAGTTAGCATTTCTAAGAGAGTTTCTAGAATTAGAAACTCAACTCCATATTCTCTAACTTTTTTTTTTGCCACATCATCTCCGTATTCAACTTAGATAATTATATTGGAGAGAGTATTTCGAACTTCTTTAGTATTTATCTTATGTAGCACTCCATTTTCTCTAAATGTATAATAGCATTGGAGATACTCTTACGCATTGAAGCCCTATATTTTTCTTACTTTTTTTCTTATTTTTTTTCTGATCTATAACATGATTTCGATATTTGCCAATTAAAGCATTGATGACCGAGATTTTCATGAGACTGGTGTCATTGTTGGGACCAAAAAATAATCACTTACAGTTCCACTTTAATTTGTCCATATCATGTGGCATTACATTAGTGGATTGAAAACCCTAGAATTTTTGGGAATGCTAATCAATCTTTTAAAAAAGACTTTTATTGCCGACATGGGCGTATCTCAGCTGGTAGATTGACGAACTTGGGGCTTGGACAAATGATTCTCAGGTCAGCGGCTCGAATCCTACCAATGATGAGATATTTCAAAATAAATACTTGAATTAATAAATATGTTGTCTCAAAAAAAAAGACTTTTATTGTTATTATTATTTTACATTTATAAGGTAAAGTTGATTTTATTTTGTGAAAAAAAAAATCTTTGATGTAATTTATAAGAATCTAATCTTAAATTACTAAAATTGAAAACAACTAGAACAACCTTTCATATGCTAAATAAAAATATAAAATAGGAATCAAATCTCAAATACTAATTAGAAAATAAATTCTACTAAAATAGAAATTCTCCTAAATTATTGTCCTACATTAGTTTTGCCTATCATCTCTTGCATGTAAAAAGAAAAGGTTTTGTTGCATGTGTGTCTCAAAATATGGTCAGTGTTATAAATTAAGTGTGGATTTTCCATCATCTTTACACATGTGTAACCTCCACAAATTTTGCTTCAACCTCATCCAACCAAATACATGACCGCCTCTCTTCTACCGGTGAATCAAATGGACTTCAATTGTATATAAATATTTCATTTCTGTTAAAAACAATGGTGCTGGATGCTGCTGAATACTCTCCAGAAATCAATAAAAAGGCATTCCCGTCTCTGTTTCACTCTTCATTCTCTCACTTTGTTTCTCTATTATTCATTGTTCTTCATTTGTTATCAATTCATTTACAACAGTAAGCTCAATAATTATCATTTAACTATACGGCACCTAATTAATTGACAAACAATTTATGCATTCTCTGAATACATTTCTAGACCATTTCGAACACAGCTATTGATTGTGATTTGTGTGTTGATTCCTCTTGATACTTGTTTGGTTAAACTTTCTATCCTCTCAAAAGCACTATAAAATATAAATTAATTTTTATTTGAGTTTTTATAGAGTTTTTTTACTGGTATTTTGAAATTTTCTATTTTAAATTAAGTAGATACTAATATAGTTTAAATATTTACTAGTAAGGTAAAAACTCATGGGGATGAACAATTTTCCAAATAGACTTAAAAATAAAAATAAAAATTCTACTAACCAAACAGTTATAATTTTTTATTTTTCAAAAGTTTTATTTCTGAGAGATATACTACAAGTATGCCTCTTATAAATATAGGTTTTTCAAAAATCAAACCAAACAAGCTCTTAAACTTCTTTGTTATTCATACGAACTCATATCGGTTCAATAAAAATAGGTCATTGAATCTGTAAGGGTAGTTAAGTTAATTTGTAGAATCATGTAATATGTTAGTTTTTTTTTTAAGTATTATATAAATTCAGGATTATGGGGGGGGGTAAATCTCGAACCCATAACATCATATCGTAGTGCAGGCAGATTGCAAGCACGTTGTAAGTATAGGATTGGCAAAGGATGAGTGGGGCCACTGCCCTCTGAAGTTTTAAAATTTTATAAATTTGCCTATATTTCAATTTTTGTAAGTACATCCTTAATTTTCAGGTTTTTTTTGTTTATACCCATATTTCATTTTTTATTTTATTTTTTTCTAGTTTTCCATAAATGAGACATTTAACTTTTTTCCATCAAATCACATAAAATATATCTTTGATTCTAATTCAAATAATTTTATTCAATATATCTTTCAATCTTATTTATCGCACCCATTAAAAATATATATTTATATTAATAAGTGAGTTGTAATTACAAATTAGACTTTATAAGAAAAGGGTTTAGCTACCGTACAAGAACATTAGATTGAAATATAAAGGATACAAGAAAATTTCATACACATGCTTGTAAAATGTGTATGGTGAGATTTAAATCTCTCACCACCACTGTGGAAGGGATACGCAATACCATATCTGTTAAGAGGTGATATCCATCTAAATGATATTAAACTACCTAGTATTGTTAATGTTCATGTTCCTGACTTCCTGTATACTAATCTATAAGAAAATTATGGTTTGTAATTTGTAAACAAGAAACGTCAAAAAAAAAAAAAAAAAAAAGGTTAGTACATACGGCAAAGGTGCACGTACAATTGTAGAGATTGCAAATATCACTATTCTAACTACAATATGATAACAAATACGGTCTAATAGCACCACTCTAACAATAGGTTGGGCCAGCCCAAGAATGAATATACCCACTTTAATTCAAAGGTAAGCTTGACCCCAAAAGGGAACATAAATTAGAAAGTGAAAATGGAAAAAAAAAAAAAAAAAAAAAAAAAAAGAGTTCAGCTACTATACATATGGCTATACAAGTATGATTAGCCGGATTAGTTCCTAAGTTATTGGATTTCAATTTTTCAATTCAAATGGTCTATAGAAATCAAAAAATTAAAAAAAATTAAAATTAATCATCGTTCACATAATTCTCCAACAATTATACAGTTAATGTATAGTAACTAAATCAATATATATATATTAAAAGGCACAACTTCCACTTCTTTCTAATTTTTTTTTCCATTTTTTTTTTTTTGTATTTTATGTTCTCTCTTTTTTGTTTCAATTCCTCTTCTCGTCGGTTCTTCTTCTACGTCTCGTTCTCACGCTTCAAATCCCTTGAATCACTTTCGATCTTTCATCTTGTAAATTTTTGGTTGCTTCTCCCTCTAACCTCCCTTTATAATTTTCTCACTTCCATTTCATACAACAATTGACATGTCTTGTGTCTACTATTTTCGGAACAATCACACTTTTGGTGATATAAAACTCAACTTATTAAATAGTTGTTAGCTAGTTACACACTTACACAAAAGTACAAAACAAGTACCAATAAGTCATAGGTGCTAGAAATGTGAAGAACTCAATTAAAAATCATATATTACTTCATTATTTTTCTTTTTCAATCATCAGATTGATTTTTATATATTTTACTACATATAATTTGAAAAGAAGAAAGCTTATAAATCTGCCAATTCAAAAGGGTGTGTACTGAAATCTGATCAATGAATTATAAAATCAAAACCATAATTTAATCACATCTTAATCATCATCTCTTGAGCAACACAATCATGATGATCTAAAAATTTATATTTGAATAATATTGTAATTAATCTCATAGAACAACTGAAGTAACCTCATGAGCTATCTGTCTCTGTACTGTCTCTTCTTCTCCCAACTCAATTCTAACATCATCACTCAGTTGGCTATGTCTAGTACTTATCTCGATTGTTTGGCCCTGGCCTTCTCTCAACTGATCAACACTACCGACATCGCTGAAGCGGCTAGAATTGGCGATGCTTCTACAGATGGGGCAATTGGGGTTCTTCAAAAGCCACTCATCAACACACTTTGCATGGAAGCTGTGGTTGCAGAGAGGCAACAGCCTGCACTTGTCACCTTTCTTGAAGTTGTCCAAGCAAACTGCACAGTCCACAGGGCTGCTTCCTTTGCTTTTATTGGCAGCAATCATGTAATCATAGCAAGGAAGCTTCTCCACTTCATCTCTAGACATGCTTGTGCTTCCAATGCTGCTGCTTCTCTCAACCATCATCATTTCACTGCCAAGCCCTCTCCTGAAAGTCCTTGCAACAACACATATGTGTATTATGATCAGTGCTCCAATCCCCAGAAACAGCAGTATCACTGATATGATAATAGCCATTAATTTATAATGATGATCAGTTTCAAGTCCTGATCAAGTTGATCAACATGTTTTGATACATTTTTGGAGAACTTGTATGTATCTCATTAAGAGAAATGAAAATTTTTTGGTGAGGTTGGAGAAGATGATGAAGACAAACACAACTGTGGGGTACAATTGATATCTACTTTTTAATTTATATATTTCTTATAGAGTTGGGAAAAGGATCATGATTAGTGATTACTGTATTTTATGTATAATTAATGTTTAATGAGGATTGGTTGACCTCTATCATGGAGTGGGTGGTGACTGGTGAAGAGGCAGCCAAACTTTAATTTAGAGGTGGAGACATTAAAAAATAAAAATCATGATTAAGATTAAGAAAAGAGAAAATTCTAACTTGTTTTATTTTTCTGTTTGTTGTTTTAATAATGCTTTTATGTTAATTCATCCTTGTGATTTTGATAATGTGAGCACTCTCTCCTTTGGTGAAAAGACAACCTCTAATATTTGATTGATACCAATATTATATAATTAGGCTAATTAATCTCATTATCAAATCTTTAACCAAATGCTTTGTGTCTTTCCTAATTCTTTTGTTTTATACTTTGTCTTTACTTGATGAATTTATGTTCTTGTCATCTAATCAACCAATCCAAAAGATAGAAGTTGACATGTTGATATTTACCAAGCTCATGTAAATCATGAAATCATAAAATAAAACCGTTTTAGAGGAAATATTTTTTGTAAAATTATATTATTTTGTGTTCAAAATTTACTATCAATTTGTTTCTGATCAAAAAAATTGTTTTTTTTTGTTATAAATAGTAATTAAGTTGTGAAAGCAATACAATCGGTTTTATCCTAAAAATGGTATAAAAATGTTACAGTTAAATAGTAATATAAGATTGAGAATGCACAATCAAACACCTCTATGTTTGTCTAAACATAAGTTAATTAAATTAAAGTGGCATTTAATAACTAACTTTTAATTAATTATGTGGAACATATATGAACTATGAAGAAAAGGAGCGTAGAATGTCTCTCTCATAAAAAACCAAGTTGGCCGGTCACCCACCAATCTGGAAACTTGATGACAGATTGACAGCTGATCAGGACATGAATACAGGATTAAATATTTAATTAAATAACTAAGCCTATTATTTTTCATCATATATGCATTTTTATTTTAAAACTGAGTTGAAGATAATTTGCAACTCAGAGAGTCAGAGGTATTAAAAAAATAATCAATGAAAAGGGGGAAATGTAATAGAGTATTAGATAACAAGATGTTGGCTTTGAGTGGTATGTTTCTTGCAAGTCACACGTCACACTTACACTATTGAGGTTCTGGATTCGAGTTATGTCTCCCTCCATCAAATTTCAAATTATTTTGTAATTAAAAACGAAGATGTTTAGATTTGGAAATATTTATATGTACACAAAAAAAAAACAGTATATAAAAAAATTGAATTCTTTGCTCAAACATAATGTTATTAAATGATTTAAATTAGGTTTTGAAATTGGTTAGGTTATATTAACTTAAAATATACAATATTTTAATTTAGATTTAATAACTGTTAGTTGATACAGTTACTTTCAATTGAGGTCGGAAAATTAACTCCCATTAACATAAATAAATGTCAGACCACAAAAAAAAAATTTAAGCTTTTGACCACAAATTATTAAAAAAAATAAAATTAAAAAATGAATTTTCTAGAGTAGTGACATCTAAGAAAGCTGTAACAATCGCACAGCAACTCAATATCCCTTTTATCATTACAAAATATTATATAATAGACATTTTTCAAAAAATGATAATAATATTATAATTATAAATTATAATGACATTACTTTAACAGAAAATATAATAATGTAGGATTGAGACATCCAAACTCCAATCAAGTCATGCTCCAAGATATATCTCAGCCACCCAAAATAGTTGTTCGTACATCCGTTTACTTCCTATATCCATTATTAAAAAAATTTAGATTTAATAATTTACTCTTGACGATCTTTAAAATGTCAAGATTAGTCCTAAATCAAATAAATTGTATTTTTATAAAATATCAATTACTAAAATTGCTATTATAAGAAAGAACATCTTATCCGTGGTTTGAATTTGGACTGTGTAAAGGCAAAATTATCAAGGTATTTTTTTTTTCAATTTGTGTTTCAACTAATTTTGTGCCTTTAAAAAAAATCTTAAACTTGGCTACTGTTGCGGCCATCTCTGTAAAAGTTATTTTTAGATATTGTTTATTTTTTAAAAAATAAATAAAATAATAAAAATAAAACTGTGCAAAAACATCAACAAAGCTTTCTTTCCTGCCATCAAAATATCAAATTAACAAAATGGAAATGTTATTTGGCTTATTTCTCATACATCCAAATGGTGTCTAACCGTCTAACATTTTATTTTGTGTGTTTTTGCGATAGATGTTTGATTGGATAATAGTTGCGAAGACAAGCTTGTCAATTTTTCTAACATTCTAGGTAGAGAAAAAAAAAGTTCATAGTTTGTTTGATTTAGGGTTCTTCGCCCAGATTGATTTTGTGTGGGTCGAAAGAGAAACAATTTAATTAAAATAGTTATTAATAATTAGGGTTAATCTAGGCATTTTAATTTTTTTTATAGTGGGTGTGGGAGAGTAAATGGGTGTAAGAAGAGCTATTTTTGATGGCAATAGGGCCACCCATACCTAACTTTCCCTAATTATATCTCAGTAATTGCACTGACATAGTCTGGTGTAGCCAGAGTTTTTTGTTTGATCATACTAAATCATTTTTTTTCTAGGATGTAATCATTTTTCTCTTTATAGTTTGCTTTATTAGACACTTTGCCCCTTCTAGTTTCAGTAATAGTCATTCTTTCCCTGAAAAATTAAAATATTAGACACTTTACCCTCTCTAATTTTAGTAATGACAATTCTTCCCCTCTGAAAACCAAAATATTAGACATTTTACCCCCTAACCGTTAGGAATTCCGTTAGTCAACTTCTTTGACAGTCAAAAAATCAATTAAATGACTTTATTACCCTTGAATACATGAGTTATGCCCTCTAATGATACCACTAATTGTTTTTAAAGAAAAAAAATCAGAATTAATAAAATAAAAACTAATAAAATTATTTTAAGAAAACAGAATTGAAAATAAAAAAGTAAAAAATTTATTTAAACAAAAATTAATATAACGAATTAAATGTAAAAATAAAAAAAATTATTTAAAAAACATTAATATAAACATTGAAATGTAAAAATAAAAAATTTATTTAAAAACATTAATATAAAGAATAATAAAATAATATAATCGTAAAAAACTAAAACAATATTAAAATTTATTTTGAAATATTGAATTTTTTTGTTGCTAATTTTTTAATTTTTATTTTCAATTATGTTTTTTTTTAAATAATTTATTACTTTTTTTTCTTTAAAAACAATTAGTAGTATCATTATAGGGCATAACTCATGTGTTCAAGGGTAATAAGGTCATTTAATTGATTTTTTTACTGTCAAAGAAGTAGACTAACGGAATTTCTAACTGTTATGGAGAAAAATGTCTAATATTTTGGTTTTCAGGAGGGAGAATGACCGTTACTGAAACTAGAGGGAGTAAAGTGCCTAATATTTTGGTTTTTTCAGGAAAGAGAATGATCATTACTGAAACTAAAGAGGGCAATTAAGGCAAACTTGGGGGGGATAATATATTTAAATTGTTATCTATGTCAAACAAGACACGGAAATATAAACTCTTTTCCAAAAATAAGTAAAAAAAAATGAATCACTTATATTTCACCAAATTTTAACCATACATAAATAAGATTGTAAAAATATTTTCTAAAAAAATAATAATAATAATAATTTGGTTTATTTAATGAATTTAAATGTTATGAGATTTTAAATTTAAATTTAAGAAGTTTTTTTATCAAAAATTTAAGAAGTTTCAATCATATAATTTATAATTAATTAAAGTTTAAGTGAATATTTTGCAGTAGAATAAATATTATTTTACAATTATTTTAAAAATAATTATATATATGAAAATTTTCACCTCAGTGCGTACTGATAAATATTTATCACTGCTTTGCATATGGACCATTAAATTCAATTGCTTTGACTCAATCTGTATGCACTTCTTAGTACTTATCCATAATTTATGGCTCACATGCAATACACTGATATATTTTATATCAATACGTACTGAGGAGAAAATGACTAATTATATATATATATATATATATATTCAAAACTAGGTAGTCGACCTAACCTACTCATGACTCCGTCCATGTAGAAACTATATCACTAACTGTCTAACTGCTGCCCCTTTAACCGGTTGACAAACGATGATCGATGGTTACCACCGTTAGTGACTAACCAATAAAGAGTAACATCACTTTATCCTTCGTAAAAATAATAATTTATTATATAAATCAATTAATTAATTAAAAATATTAAAATAAATTGATATATATATATATATATATATATATATATATATATTGCTCCATCTTTGACACCATCAAACTCAATCACCATCACCAACTAATCCATTTCCTCCTAAATCCACCTTATCACAATCAACAGACACAAAAATACTTAACAATTCTAAGAAAAATTAGAGCATATATGCTCCATCAAATGGAGCATGCGCGCTCCATATGGGAACGCATTCCACCATATGGATGAGCTACATCTTAGATGGAGTTCAATATGGAGATAGAGCAATCTCCTAACTATTCTATCTTTTTTATATATTTTTTTAAATCAACTTTATGATTTGTTTTTGTTTTTAATTAAATTTCTGATTTTTTTAAATTAATTTGATGATGTTAAAGATGAGAAGATAATAATATCCCTTTAATCTAATTGACCATCGATAGTCAACGGGTCAAAGGGTGTCAATGTTATTATAGTCATAGTTGCTAAATAGTGCAATTAATAATATAGTTAGCGTAATTAGTGCAATTTGCCCTATTTTGAGTTCGCTAATGAGATATTGTCAACCTCAAATTTCAAATCAAACCTATTTTACATCCAAAATTTTGTTTCACAACTTGTGATTCATGTAACTTTCACTATTGCGTCTAAAACAGTAAAACGATAATGGAGGGATCTCAACAACTATGTTTTTGTGAAAATCTTATTTTATAAGATAGAGAAAATGAGCCTAATTTACTCAATTTGATGTTTGTTTGTTTTTTTCTTTATCACTAATTTATTAACTTAATTTTTTTTAGCAAAGGTTAACAAAACTTCCATAAATCATATAAGTTTTTTTTAACAATAAAAAATAGTCAGCTCGGTTTAGTTTAGCATATTTCCAGAAAGAAATCACCAACAGATCTAATTATATTAGATTTGTTAAAAAACTGAGACACAATCCAATCCAATTAATCCATCAAATTGGATCAATTGGTTCAACTTTAACTGCTTTGGTTTGAATTTTGAATTAAAAACTTTTTATTTTCTATGCCAACCAACTTAATTATATTAGATACTAAAAACTAGAAAAAATTATCAAATTCAATTGGGTTAAAAGAGCTCCACTTGGCTTCACTTGATTTCCCCTAATATTGAATAGCGTTATTGACCACAGCATTGGCATTGCCTATTCAATAAATTAATGAGTAAAGCAAGTAAACATTATATAACCACTTTCTATTAACTCTTACCAATACATCCACAAACTTACTTAATCATACTCAAAAGAATATCACAGCATTCCACCTCAACTAATTGCTTAACAGCAGAGTTCCACATATCTCCATTTCTCATGGTATTTACAAGAAACCAATGAAGAACCAAAATCAAATCGACCAATCGACCGCGCTCACTAAAGCTCATTAATATGAATATGATAATATGAATATATGATAATATGTATGATGGTAAAATGAAGATATTACTTACTAATGCTCTCATACATGCTCTACACGTTGTTGACTTGCGTCACGAACCTATCACAAGCCCCTCTAGAGCAATATTAGTCACCCGTAACACAGCTTGTGCACTTAAAGGAGACAGTTTTGAGTGACAAAAGTGCTCCCAAGAGTCAATCTCTGGGTCCTCCGATACTGTTGTAGGAGTGAGTTCGGTAGGAGTGAGGTCATGAGATTTCTTGAATACAGTTTGCAGCTCCAGAAGGAGGATTCGAGCAGCCTCCCTAGACTCAGGAAGCTGATCACTGAGTTGGGATGCAGCAATTTGGATCAATTTGTCAATACCATATGTTTTAATACCTTCAACACCCTGTTCACAAGAATATTACATAATAAGCTTACTGGTAAAGGAAATAAAAGGTTGAAACTTGGCAAAGGAACAAATTGAACAACACATCAGGAATAATAGCACATAATGAATCCAACACAAGCCTTGTTTTCACATATGCTAGCTAATTCAAACAATCACAACCAATAAAATAAAAAACAGAAAATGAATACAAACAATAGCAAAGGGGGAGGCACTTGCGGATGTAGATATGGCCTAACACAATACAGTTAACACATCAATTGCAGAAAGGAATTAATAAGCAGCCAGTACACACTACTGTATATGGTAACATCATAATAACATCTATGTAACGACTAGAGGTTTAAGTTGAATATGCAATCGTACACAGAAACCATTAACAATTAAAATACTTCTATCTGCGTCAAGAACATTCCAGAAACTGACTACAAATGTCAACTTGATGTCAAAAAGCCAAAGCAAAACTATCAATACTTTGTAAGCAACAAATACAAGCTTTTATTGTTTCACCAAGTCTATGTTTTCCCCAGAAAGCTTAAAAGCAGAAAAGAAAATAATTTTTAATAAGCATTACTTTCTCTGTGATCATCTTTCCAAGGACTTGATTAGAGATGTAAATTGTAATAGCTATAAACAAAGTAAATCATAACAATGTGTGCTCATATTATGGTTAAAGGTAGAGACCTAACAATAGTATTTAAATCCTAGCGTACACCTTCATGTACAAGGTTATATTAGATTAAACAGGCTTCTTAGGTGGATCTAAAGACAACTTCTTTTGTATAAACATTGTTATTTAATTTATAGGATGAGGGTTTTTACAAAATTCCAAACAATATATTATATATCACAATCAAACATGCATTCCTACCGTATTGAATAAGTGAATAACATTAATCCCAAATACTTAAAACATTTATAGGTCCTACAACATAGTTTCTAAATTCAGACATATATAACAAATTCTCCTTACCAGCCGTGGAACACTTCGACAAAAGCACATTGATGCCTTTGCTCGAATTCGAGGACTCCTATTTTTAAGATACAGTTGAAGCTTTGGTAACAACAGTACAGGGGAAACCCAAGTAGTCATTGCTACCAAAGCTCTTTCAGCAGCCTCACATACAAATCGTTTGTCTTGCGAAGACTTGAGAAGAAGCTGAGTCAGCTGTACCCATTTGACCACAATGGAATAATTAGGAACCATAGCAATATTGATGAAACTAAATAGCCAGATGTGACTGCAGAATTAAGGAAACTGAAGTACCAGAGGGTCCAGCGAATCAATGATATGGTCATTATATGCGTTGAAAATGTCTGCAGATGTCATAATTGCAGTTTTACAGACAGTACTTCTGGGATTCTTCAGGGATTTCACTACAAGCGGGATCACATCTCCCCTGTTCACCAATGTATAAGTCAATCAAACTAAATCTATGAAAAAACAATCATATTGAATAATATATAGTGAAACCACAAGATTGTTTCAATCAGGCCATCATGTAGACTTTCAGACTTACAGCATATTGAGCACGGATTCCTTGTGAAATATTGATAATCGGCGTACATTATTAAGTGCTTCACAAATCAGAACCCAATCCTTAGAATCCAGTCCAACTAGAAGTGTCTGAAATATGGACCAAGAAACTTTTACATGTCAGCAATGGTTGATCTCAAAATATCATACTATCTAAAGCAGAACTTTCAAGGCAGATCGCATATATGTATGCTTATATTCAATACCTCTCAAATAAAGAAAGAGAAGAAGAACTTATCATACCTTTATACTTGAATCAACATCTTCTACATCAATCAAGTTCTCAGATTCAACGTATTCGAATTCTGAATTTACAATCTCTACTGCGGCATTCATGGCATCATTTCCATTGATCTTAGTTGAAACCAAGGAGACATCAACATTTTCAATAGCACTCCCAACATAAGGTTTGGTAAAACTCCCTTTGCTGGAGCTTTCAGTCTTCCTATCAGAAGATGGTACTGTATTGAGATCTCTAAGTGCAGTCTCTGACATCACTTCTGGGGTTAAAGTCTGAAACAAAAGGAAACCAGTTTAAAATAATCCCCTTTAAAAATATCAAACATATAGTTGAGAGTTTTATTTCATCCTCCTCTTCTTTGTACATGCTTTTTGTCTAATGAAATTTTATTGTTTTGTTTCATAAAACAAAAAAAGTTTTATTACATCAACAATAATTATCACAGACACACCAAGGAAGAGAAAGAACATAGATAAGCAAATTAAAAAAATGAATATCCAACTCTAATTTATAAAACAAAAGTTAATTGAACTCAGCTAACATAAATATACTTAACAGCAACAATATTCAAAATTAAACCAACAGCAACACCATCCCATTATATAAACTCGAATCCATCTAGGACAGTATATTCAGTCTCAAAGGCATTTCACATTTCTATTTCTATCTAGGAATCACAAAGAGCATCCCTTTAAACATATAAACTATGGCTAGGCTTTAACAAGTCAAGTGATTCCAACCGAATTTTGCATCCATATTATAATCATTACAATAACACACACTTGCTTCAAGCCTTCAATTAAATCCATAAAATAATTTAGATCTCCATTTAGCAATTCCCAAATATCTTTCTTGCTCTTCTTTGATAAGCTTACTTAAACAGTCTAAATCTCACTCTATCAAAGTTCTTGTATATTTTGCCACTTCCCCCCTAATTTTTATGCCTCCATCAGTCGGCCACACGTTAAAAAGTTTGTTCCAAAATCTTAACACAGTAAGTAAAACATTGATTGCCTCTCAACTCCCTTGGTGCATATCGAACATCAAATAACCAAACTTACACGCCTAAACACATAGATCAAAATCGTGCGAATTCCACTCCTTAAACAAATTTTTTTTTTTAAGAACAAATTAACAAACTCTCTCCACTCAGGAATCGAGTTACAGTTATGAAAAATCAGCAATATCACAATAAATAACAATCAAGACCTAACTGACGCCATTAAATCTAGCTAAAACAATAATGTCACTAAACATTACAGATTTACAGATTCAACCAAAATACAAAAAAATAAAAATAAAAACCATAAACAAGGATCTAAGTCATCTAACATCTAAACCTACATGTCGAATTCAAACTCAAAAAAAAAGGAAAAAAACATATATTAAAAGAAGCAAGATCTCGCTCGACAATGCGTCACGGATTGTGATATCTCCGTCGAAATTAAACATATGAAATTAACACA
Organism: Dipteronia sinensis; assembly: GCA_033220585.1. Lineage (NCBI taxonomy): Eukaryota > Viridiplantae > Streptophyta > Magnoliopsida > Sapindales > Sapindaceae > Dipteronia > Dipteronia sinensis. The sequence goes on from CM065645.1 coordinate 33,242,618, forward strand.
GTAATCAGAAATGAATAGCAGAGAGGAAGAATACCAGAGGAGGAAATGACGCGATCGGGAAGAACAGTGACGCGTTACTCTCCAGGCTCCAGAGACTCCAGTGAGAGTCTTCTTTTACAGTGAAATTACGAAGACTGATTTTTTATATTGCCGAGATTTTGGAGTGACTAAATTTATTAGAAATGATAACTGCCCTGCCGGTCAAATAAACGACCTCGTTTTGAGCTGTTGTCAATCCGACCTGGGCCGGCAACCACGGGATCTCTTACAAATTACAATGCATGTGACCACCTCCTCATCGATATTAATATTTTCTTTTTTCTTTTTTTTTCTTTTTTTCTTTTTTTTTTCATTTTTTTTTCTTTTTTTCGTTTTTGGTTTTATTGCCATTTTTGGGTTCTGGAAAATGCCCCTGGATTGTGTCTTACATAACAATACTGCCACTCACTTGGCACTGTTTTTTTCTTGGTTTTTAACTATTTCGATTTTGAACTGACGCTCCAACACTAGAAAATGAAAGTTTTGAAATGATGTTTTATCATTTGAAAAAAAAAAATTAATTATGCGTTAATTGTGTAGCTTTTAATTAAACATTTGCTAATTATTACAATAGATTTTTATCATTAAGCACTTGTAAAATGAAATGTTTTTTATAAGGTAATTAATTGAATATATATGTGATATATAAGACTAGTCAAAAATGAAAAATCAATAAGAATTATTTTTTAATTAATGATGGATTGGGTTGTTTTGATTAGATTAGAATATATAAGATATATTTGTAGCTAAAGAGCATGATTGGAGAGCAAAATCGAATGGATCCACCTAAGAAGTGTGTTAGAAATTTGGATGCAGTGTAACCTACCACATGGGTCATTGGAGCTAGTGTCGGTGTGCCCATTCTCTTTGCATTGTTATAGTTCAAGGGACATAAAAAGAACATAATAATTTTCTTGGGCTCATATGGTTATAATGGAAGGTCAAAGTCATTTTATGCCTCATAAATTAAATATATTTTCTTAGCAAATGTGTGAATTTTTCTATGCCTCGTAAGTTAAATATTTTTTTACCAAATATGTGAATTTTTTTTTTCTGTTTTTTATACTTATTATAAAGAGGGAATTCCTAGTTTTAGCCCTTAAATAATTGGAAATTTTAAATTTAGAGTAATATAACAAATTTATATCTTTCTACGCTGCATTTTAATTATTTTTTTTGTGAGAGTTTCTCTTTACAATCCATAAATTATCAATTTAAACTCCAATTTAATTTTTTTTATTAATGACAATTTAAACCTGAATTAAAATCACTAAACAAGACAAAAAAATTAAAGACACTCCAAACTAATTAAATTATTAAAAAAAAGAAATTCTCTCTCCTAAATCATTAGATTAAATATTACTTATTAAACTCTCTCTCCTATTATTTTTCAAAAGATCAATCTCTAATTAATAGTTAAAGAAAAAAAACTTATGAATATTGGTTTTTAATTAAAGTAATATATATATATATATATATATATTAAAATATTAATACAAATACCTTGTTTAAAAAAATAGATATATGAAAACTTGATTTGTTGCAATTAGATTCCATTAAAGTCGGGATTTCTAAGACTGATGAAATAATTAAAGTTTTCTAGACAATCACATACCTATAAAAGTAAAAAATTAAAAAAAAAATCATATTTCGATTTTTTTTTTTTAAAAAAAAACAGAGTACTTTTTTTTTAGTTTTTTTTAATATATACATATATACGGTTCCTAAAAATTAAACTTATTTGTAAGTTTTTCTTTTTCTTAACTGTTAGGGGTCGTTTGTTTTTTTCACTTAAAACTTAATGGGTCTGAATTGAACTCATTAAGTTGTTTTGTTTGTTTTTTTAAGTGGTCAAACAACTTAAAAATATCAAAAAACATCTTAAAATAAAAAGTAAGAAATCCTGACTTTTAACTTAATTCCAAATCACTGAATTACAATTAAAATATTCTCTTCCAAGTCTATCATTTAAAAAAAGATATATTTCCAAATTTATCTTAATTTGATATGGTATAAACATATTTCTTTTAACATATTTCTTATTTAAACAGGTTTTAGAAAAGAAAAAAAAACTCTAATTACTTCTCATAATGAAATTTTTCAAAGATTGAACAATTGAAATTCTCTCTTGCCACATTCCGGTAACAACTCTTTTTTTTTATCTAACTATTCGTATATGGCTCAATAAATTTGTCTATCATATTGAGTAGATTTCGTGGCTTGAAGATGTTATAAAATTATTATATATGAAAAATTCAATAACCTTTTTTTATTTGGTTTCCGGTGCATATGATCCAGGAAACCAAAAAAAACAAAAATGGTTTCATGAATTATATTCGCCGGAAACGTGGACAACATAAAAATTGAACTTGAACTTGAACTTTTTTTTTTGACAATAAATTTAACTTAAACTTTGTTTGCAAAATATGCAAAATTATATTCTTTGATTAATTTTTTTAATTTGTTAAATTGAACTTTGTTTACAAAAAAAAAACATACAAAATGTTATAAAGAATTATGCATGTTAAATTACTTCTTTTAATTAATATAGATATAAATGTAAAATTACGTATTTTCAGACAATTTTATTTTAAAAAAACAAACATGTTGACAGTACATTCAGATGTGAGAAGAAAAAAAACAAACATGTCATTCTGGTTCAGATTTCAGTCCCTATTCAATCTTCAGAAAAATTCAAGGACTGTTCAGTCTTCATACAAAAAAACAAACTACCCCTTAGTCTTGCTTGAGAAATAATGTAGAAAAAAAATTACAGATATGTATTGGAGGAGAAAGAGTTTAATATGGTAATTAAATATTTAGATAGAGTGTTTAATATTTAATATCTAATCTAATTATTTAGGAGAGATAATTTCTTTTTTTAATAATTTAATACAAAAAAGATTACTCCTTGGAATGAAAGGAAGTGTCTTTAAAAAAAATTAAATTTAAATTTTGATAATTTAGTGTCTTTAGAAAGAAGTGTAAAAAGAAAAAATTGGATTGTCAAAAGAATCTTTTTTTTATATGGCAACTTTATTCTAAAATATATAAACACTACGGACTAATTTTGCTAGATTCCATAGTTACTTTTTTTTTGTTTCACAAATCCTAAAATATTTTTTTTCAATGTCATTACAATTTTATTTGATTCCGAAGTAATAAAAATTATTTACAACATGAAACAAATAATAAGAAAAATCTTTTTGCATTTTTAAGTGTTACTCTTACAGATTTTGAAAAAAGAGTCAAATGGAACAAAAAAAATTTCCAACTTCACTATTCAAAAGAAAATAAAAAGGTTAATTTTAAAGCGAAATTAAGTATTTCTATACTTTTTAAAAATTTAAGATTTTAAGATGAAGTATTTTAAAAAAAATTAAAAAAAATATAATTTTGAAACAAAATAAAGTGTCTTTATATTTTTTAAATTTTAAGTTTTTATGATGAAATGTCTTTAGAAAAAAAAAGTGTGAAAAGATAAAATTGGATTGTAATGAGAAAATCTCTAAATATATTCATCCCAATAATTTATCTTTTCTTGTCAACTTTAGCCATGCATGACTAACATACCCCTCTTATGTTCTTACTTTCTCTCCCTCGCTAGGTTTCTCTAATTGTTTTCTCTCCTTTTCTAATTCCCTTGCGCTTTTCTCTATTTCACACCAAAACTTTTTAATAATTATATGGTATGTCATTATTTAGCGAGACAAAGAGAGAAGGTACGATTTTCCGGCAACTTTAGAATTATAAAAAGAAAGTTCCATAGAGAGTTGGAAGAGAGAGGAATTTACAGGTTAAAGAGAGAGAGAAAGTTCCTAAGAGAATTGGAAGAGAGTGGAAACTGACGAATTCGTTCGTCTTAATTTTAAGAAAACTGCCGTGTAAAATTACAGTTATAATTTAACTAGCATATACAACTTCATTCATAACTAACATAAAAAATTTCATCTATAAATAGCGTGTAAAATTCTATTTTTAACTTACATATAAAATTTTATTTGTAAATTATGTGTCAAATTTCACCTTACATGTAAATTCAATATAGCATGTAAATTTCCATCTAACACTAGATAATGATTTTCTCTATCTTTCAATTCTATTGGTAACTATCTCTTTGTACCATGTAACTTCACCTCCCTTCAAATTTTCTTAGCAAGTCTATTTTCTCTTGGTCATTCTTTTCACGGTTTCTTTCTTTTTATATGTCTCTCTCTACCTTTCTCAAGATCTATTTTATTTTTTATTTATCTTCTTTCTATCACTTTTTATCTTTATTTTTGATCTATCTTCTCACTTTTTTATAACACTTCTCCTCTTTTCTTTTCTTTTACACGTCTTAAAACACACACTTTTGAATATTATATATTTCAACTCATTCAAGAGTACAGGGCATACAATAAAATTGTTTACAAAAACATTATACTTATCGAGGATGACTAAATTTATAATTTTATGTGCTAGTTATGATTTATCACTTATTACAAAATTGTTAATAAGTTTGTATGACTAAACGCTAATAGATATTTGATAGATTTCACCGAAATTAATATCTTCAAACCGTACTTTTCTTTGTTGTTAAAATATCATCTATAAAAGTTTCTATTTGTATTATATATTTTTAAATCTAATAAGATTAAGGGTAAATTTCATAAACACCCTAATATTTTGTGTAATTGCATGTATATGCAGTTTTTACATAATCATCACATGACATCAATATACTTCTGTCATCTCTAACCATTGGCCACAATGTGCAAAATAACTAAAATATCATTAGTTACTTATTTGATATTTTATTTTATTATTTTGAATTTAATATTTAAAATGAAAAAAAATGATTTATAGCATTTTTTTTTCTTCCAAATTCTTCCTATTCCTCTTTCTTTTCATTTTTTCTCACTCCTAAAACACCAAATTTCCAAATTTAATAACCATCTTCATCACCCAAATATTTATTCTTAACATCACCTTTTTATCAAAACCACAAACAGAATATGTATCATAAAAAATCATCCCACAAAACAAAACAAATTTTTTTTTACAAAATAGAAAAAACAAAACAACTTTGCCGACGGTGGAGTGAAGGATTTACTCCTTCGTGTTCTAGAGATGGATGAATGGTAAGTATACAAGGGGCATGATATTGTTGTGGGTTAATTTCACAAAAATATCCCGAGTTTGTCCCTTCTAGCAATATATTGATAAGTTTCATAAATTCAAAATAAACATACAATATTGTTAAAGTTAACAGTTGACAAACCAAATCTATAAAAAGACAAATTTACCCCTATCATGTAATTAAAAATATACTAATTTATTATTTATTTTTAAGTAAATTTTAAAATATAAAAATATAAGGAAAAACAAAACTACATCTGCATCATTAACTCAATCTTCAACATCATCGTTAACCCATAATTTCTTCTTAACTTCATCTTTCACAACCAGTCAACACAAAACACAAATCAAATAAATTTATTTTAAAAAATAACTAAATAATTTTGATAAAGAAAATAATGGAATAGATTTAGGGAGTCAATAGGGCTGGTACAGGGTGGGGATACCATCCCCATTCCCCAAACCTAATTATAACTACGAGTCATGTCCCCGTCTCATTCCCCACTTGGGGCGGGGACGGAGAATCCACATTTGGGGGGAGGGCTAGCTCCTAGTACCCGCACCACCTTGCGCCCGTTTGATTAAGACAATATTAATAATTATACATCTTATATTGTAAGTCACAATCACAATTGTCAACCAGTCTTTAAAAATATTAAATGATTGAAGAAAAAAATTAGTTAAAAAAATAAATAAACTTTAATTCATAGTAAATCTATCTCACAAAGGGTACATCATGCATTGGTTGAAATATACATAGCATAACATTAGTTGCAATATATATAACATTAGTTATGCATTGGTTGAAAGAGTAAGATGTTTTAAATTGTGAAGTAATTGTTGGCTATAATTAAGAATGACAGTTGTATGAGTGCCATGTCAAAATTAAAATGGGACAAAATGAGACGGGGACCAAAATACCATTCCCCACCCCAAAAGTAATTGGGTTTTAAAATCAAATCATATCCCCACCCCATACCCCAATTAACATATACCAAACCCTCCCCAAATAGGGTGGGTCCCCGTAGGACCCCGTACCCATGGGGATTTTTGCATCCCTAAATAGATTTGTTCAAGATGGAGTAGATTTGATACATCTATGATAATTTAGTGATATTTTGCCTTAAGGTTAAAATTCATGGTAATTTAGTACAATTAACCATACTTTTGTGTTAGATTTCATATCGTGGACTATTCTTGGTATATTGTATAATGTGAGGGCATATGATGTAAAAATGTATGTTTTGAGAGATTCTATATTAGCCAATAAATAATAGGGAACATTACACTAAAATGCCCTGACCTTTGCTAAAATTACAGTTAGATCGCACTTTTGACAAAATATCAGATTAGTACCCTTGACCAAACAGTTGACTGTTATAGTTAACTAGGTTTTTTTTATATAAGAAGGGTATTAAGGTATCTTTACCCTTAAATAAATCATCTAATCAAAAAATTCTTATTTTTTTATAAAAAAACCATGGAATTCAAGATATTTTTATAAAATTATAATAAAAAAGCAAATTAATGACGAGAAAATGAAAAATAAATAAAGAACTTTTTGTTTTAGATTGGAGATCTGGAACCATATATTTTCGAGAGAAAAAATTAAAGCAAAAATTGAAATAACAAAGTCTTCTTCGATAATCATCAACAACATTAAATTAAGTTCTTAAAAAAACAACATTAAATTAAGAAAAAATAAAGATAAATAATTTTTATTTAGAGAAGTGGAAACTTAGAATTCCATCTGCTTTCTCAATCATCAGCAGTTGATTTAGTTAAAAAAATCAAAGAAAAAAAAAAGCATCGGAAGATCTTGAGAGGGTAACAAAAAAAAATCACCAAAAAGAATTGCTCAATTTTACTATTTATAGATCTTTTCCATCCTTCACAATACACACCAGCCATCGCACACCCCATTTTAAAGTGACCACACCTTTTCTTCTTTAAAAAACAACATATGGGTTCTGCTGAGCTCAGTAACCAAAACCAAAATCCCAAAAACAAAAGCCACAATATGTTTTTAAAATTACAAAAATAAATGCTTTGTTTTTAGATATCTGATTTTGGCAATCCTAGATCTCGCGTCTTGCAGATGGTGCAGCAAGGGAGTTTCATTTTCTTGAAAAAAAACTTTCCAATCAATTAAACCCAAAAACTCAAGTGGGGTGTTTATGGGGATGAATATGAAGATCTGGAGATATGAAAAAAAAATGACAAATCCATGAGATAATCAAGAGGGGTTTTGGTGGAGAAGTTTTATTTCGGGATTCTCATTCAATGGAGGCATGGAGCTTCCAATCTCCAATGGAGTTTTATTTCTATTCGAGTAGTCGACCATTTGACCTCATGCAATAATTTTTTTTTTTTTTAATATCATAATTGATAAAATACTTTACTAAGGGCAATTTGTGCTCTTAAAAAAAAGGGACAATGAGAAAAGACATACAAATTAGCCGACAAGTCTCATTCTCTCATGATGAGAAAATAATGTACGAGATTGTAAAAATCGCTACCACCGTCTAATTGAAGAACTCTAAAAAACGAGACATAATACATAAATGAATATCTAAAAAGATATATAAATAATAACATATTCTCTTAAAAAAATGAGAAACTATACGATAATGAATTTGTGACGAAACAGATAATAATCCACAACAACCTTGAATAAGACGGATATCTAGGTAGGCATACACAACTATGTCACTTGACAACTCGTGTTGAACACTTAATACTACATAGTTGGAAAATACTTGAATGCAATCGACTCGAGCATCCACCTTATTTATATATACTAGATTGCATCCCATACGATGTGTGAGTATTATAAAATGTCACACAACAATAAATTAATGGTTTAATTTATTAGTCTAATATATTAGGTGCATCGGTGATGAAAAACAATCATGGGACATTTCTCTATATTTATTTCTTTGACATCTCCAATATAAAATTAATCAATGGTCAGGTTTAGCCATCTTATGTGGTATTTTGAAACTCTATGATAATATATTATTCATCAAGCATTAAAGAAAAAATATATGATCTAATAATAGTAATAATTCTCATTAAATCTCGAAAATCAACCGTTAATTGAAAAATAAAATGAAGAGTTAAGGAATATAAAATGAAGAGTCAAGTCTTGTCATCCTGACACTTGGCATGTTAATGCTTCAAAATAAGATAAAATAATTAATTGTATAGGAAAATTAAAAGTCAATCCCATAATTAATGGGATAATGAATATAATGAATAGTCAATTCCATAACTAAAAAGATAATTAATAAATTTTCTTAATGAACAAAAAATAAAATAAAATAACTTATCAAATATATATATATATATATTATTATATATATTATATTTAAATAATTAACAATACTTTTAAAAAATTAATTAATACAAATTTATGGTTTGTTGGAAAAAAATTATGGCTTGTCTTTAATCTTATCAAATAATGGAATACTTAAAAAAAAGATTTAATATTTAAAAATCAATTTATTCACCATCCTATTAATTATGAGATTGTCTTTTGATTACCTATAGATATGTGATTTATGAAAAAAAATTATATCATTAAAATTTATTAAACTTAATAACTACTTAATAGCTTTAGCAAAAAAAGAAATGAATTTATGTATTGTCTCTTAAACTTACCAAATAATGTAATACTTCAACTAATAATAATAATACTTAATAATTGAAAATCAGCTATGATATTGGTTTAGATATATTATTCATTATTCCATTAATTACGGGATTGTCTCTTGATTATCTATCCATATGTGATTTATGAAAAAAAATGTTATTGTTATAATTTATTACAATTATTAATAACTATTTAATAGCAAAAGCTTTATTGCTCTTTCGGTCTCCATTATACTATATTTTATAAACATAGATATGATAATATATTATTCATCAAGCATTAATGGAAAAACATATGATTTAATAATAGTAACAATGCTTATTAAATCTAGAAAATCAACTGTGAATTGAAAAATGAAGGGTTGAATATAAATTGAAAGTTTAAAAATATTAATTCATGGTCAAACATTCTCATGTTGACACGTGGTATGTTGGGGCTCTATGATAATATATTATTTATCAAGCATTAAAGGGAAAATATATGATTAAATGATAGTAATAATCATAATGAAATTTAGAAAAAAAATACTGTCAATCGAAAGTTAAATATAAAACTGAAGGGTTGAATATATATTTTTTTAAAAACTCATTAATGGTCAAGCCAGTTGGCTCTATATTTTTATTATTTATCCCATTAATTATGATTTTTTTTGCACTAATTATGGGATTGAGTCTTGGATTTTCTATATTATTAATTATTTTATTAATTTCTTATTTTGACTCTAGACTTTTATTCATGATCCTATTGATTATGGGATGGCTTTTGATTTTTCTATACAATTAATTATTTTATTAAATTCTTATTAATCTCCTACAATGGAGCTTCACTTTGACACTTGTCGTTTCATGAGGACCTTTGTCATTAAATTTCTTTAAATTAAAATCTATAAAATAATATATATAGAGAAGACTTTTGCTTACCCCCCTTCAAGGGGAGTGAGCATTACCCCCCCTTTCAATAAATGACATGTGTTTCAAAGAGGGGTATTTTTATCAAAAAACTCTCATGTGTTTGGACAAAACTACTCTCTTCCTAGACACGTGATATGTATTGGGGAGGGGGTAATGCTCACCCCCCTTGAAAGGGGGTGAACAAGGGGGTTGAGCAAAAATGGACTTATATATATATATATATATATATATATATATATATAACCTCTATAATCAATATCAAATTAAAAGTCAATCCCATAATTACTGGGAATAATGGGAAAATGAATAATTTTTCTAATGTTACAGTGTACCAAGTTCAGTGTAATCTTACAATATATATATATATATATATATATATATATATATATATATTATGAGTGAATTTAATAGACTTTGAAAATGAATATATCGAATTGAATACAATGATTAATGCTTATAATGTGTTACCATTAATAATTGATCAAGAACTATTATTTTAATTATTTGTTATATTATCATAATATCATTAATATATTATAATTAATATATTTTTAGAATTTATCATCAATTATATAAAAAAGGGATTACCATTAATTTTGTATTACAATTGATGTTTTGAAAAATATTTATTTATTATCATTTATATGGATAATTAAAATTCAAAAACAATTATTTTTTGGAATAATAATCTTGTATTCAACGAATAATTAATGCATTTTAAAAAACCAAAAAGAAAAGAGAACAAAAAGGTTAAAAAATGTAAAGAAGTAAACTGCCAAAAAAAAGTATAAATTCTCTTAAAAAAACTAGGGAAAAATCGGTTATTAGATACCTAAAAATCGGAGTACATAAATTTTTTTAAGAGACAATACCGTGTTACACTTATAACAAAAACTATAACCCTAATATTTATCTATACTAATAGTTTGTCTATCGAATCCATCATTCATAAGTACAAAATACATCATAAGTCTCAATCGGTTTATTGATTTTCTGCATTGGTGGCAATGAGAAGGATGCTAACCTTATTGGATGGTTCATAGCGAACCCCTTAGTGGACAGCTAATTGAAAATCCAAATCCGCCAAAGTTAAATTCCATAATCAATCCAAAATTGCATTTTTAACAATTAAAGTGTTTACACACACACAAGATTAAAATTATTGAACAAAATATTAAAACAAAATATGTATAAATTACTCTCACTACCCAAAACCATCAAATTCACCGCCGCTTGTTTTGAGTTTGCTAGTGATGGAGAGTCAATAAGATGAGATGGAAAAACGTGAGATTAAAAAAACAAAAAAACAAAAACAAAAACAAAAACTAAAAAGATTAAAATTATTCAACCAAATATTAAAAAAAAAACGATATAAATTCCTCTCACCATCTAACGGCATCAAATTCTTCACCGCTTGTTTTGAGTTTAGGGAGAAAGTCAATAGAATGAGATGAGAAAAAATATGAGATTTGGATGGTTTTTATAGAAAAAATTGAGGGATATGAGAGGATATAAATGTTTTAGAGAGAGAGAGGATATAACAACGGTTTAAATAATGATTTATTGTATTTATTAATTTTAATCATGAATATCCATTTAACTTGTATATTAATGGTTTAATATTCAAAACTCCCTCACAGCTAGCGACACATATGTAATCTTGTAAGTCAAAATTCTCTGTCTCCCATTGACAGGTTATCTTTTTAATTGGTCGACTTGATCGTCGGAGCATGAGTACAACGTTTTATTCTAATTTTGCAGTAAGCATATTAAACTTAAGGATCATTCTCTTAAAAACATTTCTCGTTTAGGGACTACCCACGGTTTCAATCATAGAGACGACCCCAAGCCTAGGTCAAAATTTTCAAATACCAAGCCTTAATTTTGCCCGTGTGAAAAAGTTGACCAATAAACTAATCAGTTATCTTGGATATAATAAAATAAAGCAAGAAGATAAAATCTTGTAGATTTTTATAAATGTAAACAGATATATAATTATGGAAAAATAAATAATGACGCAATCACTCAAAGGTGTAGAGAAGCGACTCGAAAACTTTCTCTGAAACTGTATACCAAAAACTAAAAGTCAGGTCCTTCATTGGATACGATACGGTCCTCTTTTGGTCCCTTTTCCGTCTCTAAAAACAAAAACAACAAACCCAAACCAAACAATCTGTCTCTCTCCATCGAAACCAAAACCAAAAGCAATGTTTACCTTACTGAATCCGAACGCCAAACCCCAACTCGGATAATGGAACTCACCGATTCGACTCGTTCTCCGCTCGGCATCGATCTCAACGAGATCCCCACCACTCCGTCCGCCGATTCCTCCCACCAAGGCAGGGACGGTATTTGCGGCGCCTGCGGGAGGCCCGAGGAGGAGGGACAGGGTCAAGTGGTGGTCTGCGACGCCTGCGAGAGAGGCTTCCATTTGGCCTGCTCTGGCCTCAGCCTCGCCGATCATTCCATTGAGTGGCTCTGTGCCGACTGCATGAAGACTGGAGTCAAAAGCAGACGCTGGCCCTTAGGAAAAAAGAAGAGGATTTTGGACATCAACGCTTCTCCCCCCAGCGACGCCGATGCCACCGACGACTTGCTCGACTCCAGGTACGCTTTCGTTATAGCAATTTCGTATTCTAAGTTACATAAACAATTATATTTTGCCTTCAAAGTTGTTTAATTGTAAGTTGCTAGTACTCTAGTAGTTTTGCATTTTGTTGGATTGAGAGAGGAAAGATGAAATTTTTACTTTCACTCCAGTAAAATGTAACGGATGGTTGATATTATTAGGTTGTAATTTGGATTTAGGAATTGCTTTTGTGATAAAATTTTCCGGTCTACCACGGTGCTTAGTTTATGATTTGTGTCAACTAATGGAATTGGCAATCTGGTCTATGATGTTGCCATGCTACACTAGGTCATTGTTTTTTCCTTTCATTTGTTGTTATATTATTATTAGGCTCGTGACTATTGCTTGTTCATGTTACGATCCAACATTGGATAGAAATAGGATGTATTTTTAAGGTTTCTGATGGAGTAGGCAATACCATTTAATAGGTTAAGCCTTTTGAGTTCTTTGTAAGAGCTTGACCTGTAATAAGTGATTTCAGAGTAAGACCATTTTCTGTCTACTATGTAAACCCCTCACTTCTGCAGGAAGTGCCTAAAGGACTGGTAAGCAAGGTTGGATCCACCAATGAAGTGCAGTTGATGGTTTAAGCATCAACTTGATAAGTGTGTCTTTTAATTGGTAAGGGAAAATGTAACTGTTTGAAATTAACAAAAGGCATGGTTGATTCAAATGCCTTTGCGGCTTTGCCTAATTTTGCTCATGGAAAATATGTCCTCATTCTTGAAGACAGCCTTCTCTATCAAAAGATTGTGTCGTGTTAAGTTGTGGTTAGGTTCTGTACTTTGCATAAAATCAAATCACATGCTTAGTTACTTTTTCGAGTCTTAATATCCTTGCCAACATGAAACTCAAAGAGATGATGTGGGCTTGCATAGCAAACCATCACCTCTTAAGACCTCCATCGATTCTTTTGAAAATGCCAAAGAAGACAGTTTTTTCCCTGGAGGCATAACACTCACTACTTATATGTTTAAGTTGGTCTTAATGCTTGGGGATGCGATAAACACATTGAAGATAGCATTTTATCTAACTTAATCCCCATAAATGTGCTATAGCTTCTCGTATCATGTGTGCAAGCAGAGTGATTGAAGAACTGGAGGGCCCATATATGGAGACCACTTGGGAGCTTGTGTAGCTAACAATAATTACTGTTAAGCTTTGTTTTAAATTATTCTTGCATTAAAGTGATGACCCATGCCTTGTAAGACTGTTTTGGAATTAGGAAGGAGAATCTCGCATTTCTGGTGGCAGAATATTTAGAAATACTTTATTTTGTAAGTTGGTTATCGCTGATTTTCTTTATCTATCTGGTTTACACGGAAAACAAAGATTTTATTCTTGTTTAGAGAGAGAGAATCTGAAAAAGAAAAAGAAAAAAGATTGTTCATCAACTTAAATGAAAAAAGGGAGTGATGGTAAAAGCCTAGGGTGGTTTTCTAGGATAAATGTCAGTTGCGCGATTATTTATTTTGGATGAAGCAATGTGTTGGAAGTATTTGATTTTATTAGGCTGATGTCTATGCCCACAATTGACAGATTTCTTGCTGTCAGATTCTTTCATTCCTGGTTTATAGGCTGATTTATTTCCTGATTCTAGTTTGGTTTATTTTCAGTTTCATATTTTTAATCATTGTCAATTCATATTTCTTCTGAATGATATTTTTATTTTTAGCACTGGAAATATCTTAAAAGCTTAAAATATATTTCTATGTCTCTATTTCTAGATACACCAAATGCTACATGAGGGAGGAATGAATGCCTCCTGTTGTGTATTAGTGGCAGAGTCATTATCATCTGTTTAAGCAAATTGTTTTTTTGGTAGGCTTTACGCATAATCCACTCTGTTCATTCTCTGATCTGATTTTTTCTTTTCATCTGTCTTGACTGATTGATTGATTTTTTTTTTAACTAGATTCTTTGAAATGAAGCTTGTCATAATTAGTTACTGGTTACATTTATTTTGGTTTTAGAAAGCACACTCCGGGTGATAATTCTTTTGGTGGCAATGCATTTGTTGCCCCAGTGACCTATTCAAACGTTTTGCATGCTGGGAATGGGTTTGTATCTCAGAAAGCTATGGGGATTATGACACACCCTATCAAAAAGGGTTTTGAAGATATGTTACATGATGCACATAATAAGGATAAAAGTTTCGGAGAGATAGATTTGAGCATCCCTCTTGCAAGTCTCAGTAGTAGTTATGATACAGCTATTAGATTTCCATCTCGGAATCCAAGTGAGATATTGTTGTTGCAAGCTCTTAGAGATTTTGTATCTGAAAGGCAGGCTGTTCTGGAGGAAGGTTGGCGTGTTGAATTGAGACATCCCATAAATAGTTGTGAACTATATGCTGTTTACCATGCTCCTGATGGGAAGACATTTGATTCTATGGTAGAAGTTGCTTGTTATCTTGGGTTGAAATCTAGCTGCAATTCTGTGGATACTGATGTTAGATCTGAGGAATCTTCTCTGCAGGAAAAGTTGCATCTACCCAAGAAAAGAAAGTCAACAAGGTTTTCGACTTCCAATGGATTTGGTGAAAACAAGGGAAGTCTGATAAGTGGTTATTTTAACGAGTTGTCATCTAATAGTCAACGGATGAAGATTTTTGGTAGTAAATCTAATACAATTGTAGATGTTACTGAAGTTGGAACAGAGGAAAATGGCTGCAAAGAGTTTCAGAAAGATAATGTAAGTTGATATGTTATTATGATTAGTGTTCTTTCCTCTGGCATGTCTTTTTCCTTTTATATATTAATGATTAGTTTCAGCAGTTTCTGGATTGTCACATGTTCTTTCAGCTTACTCTTGATGCCATATTTTTTGGGTACATGTTGTTTTGCAGAATGGATTCCCTATCCAATTTGAAGATTTTTTTATTCTCTCTTTGGGACACATTGATGTTAGACCTTCATATCATAATGTCAGCTTGATATTTCCTGTTGGCTATACATCCTGTTGGCATGATAGGATCACTGGATCTCTTTTTATATGTGAAGTGTTAGACGGCGGTGATTCTGGTCCTATTTTTAAGGTCAAAAGGTGTTCATGCTCTGCATTCTCAGTTCCAAATGGGTCAACTATCCTCTTTTGGCCAAACCTCAGACAATTTTCAGACCAACATAATGAACAAAATGTTGATATGACGCCTTATAGCAAGGACCATGATAATGATGTCAGTATTCAGATAATTCTTTCAGATCCTTCCCCGCCAATGGAGAATGATATTTTGGCTTGTCTTGGAAGTAGTTCAAATGAAACTTGTGATGTTCGTACATTTGACAATCCATGGCTTGAAGCTAGTGCTGTTCATGACCATTCTGGAAATCTTCTTTCTTCCAATATGGGGTTTAGAGATGAAATTGGTGAGATTTCAGTGGAAGATCGTTCATCATCATCAGCATGGAGAATGATGTCTAAAAAGTTTGTCGATGCTTGCTCTGAGATCTATAGAAGAAAAGGTGCTTTTAAGTTATCCTGCAAGCACATCGAAAATAGAATGGGGTCACCAAACTGCGTTATGATGGACGAAAAAGACAAAATGAGATTTACGTCACTTGAAAAATTTTGTGGTTCTCCAGTCTCACTCAACATACCATCTGAGTTTCAGGGAGTCAATGAGATTGACAAACTGGCTGATGTATTGTCAAAATGGCTGGACCAGGATAGATATGGGTTAGACACTGAATTTGTGCAAGAAATTGTTGAACAGCTTCCTGGTGCTGAAACTTGTTCACGGTATGAATTTCTGAAAGATAGAAGTTATTACTCTACATCTATAACGGTTGGAAATGGGGTCCTAATGAAGAAAAGGAAATGTGGAGTAGAGATCAAGGAAGAAGAAGTATCAGATGGTTCGTTTAGAAGATCCAAGAAACCTAGGTTGGTTGAAGACCATGATCGTTGTCCACCCTGTGGGAAGCCGTTGTGCTCAAGACTTCCTCCTCAGATTGTTGGTGACTTTTATCAGGTATGTATGCAACTTTGTGTTTTAGATTGAAAGATATAGTCATACTCTTTGGGTATGGCGTTGAGATTTCAGGATGTGAGACCTTGTACTTCTGTTCATCTGTGTAGGTGTGGGAGTTATTGTGGCGTTTTCAAGAAATTTTGGGAGTGAAGGAACCTTTCTTGTTAGAGGAACTTGAAGGGGAGCTTATCGATCCATGGTTCGATGGCTCAAGTCCTATTGAGAAATTTGAGAAGAAAATCCAAGAAACTGAATCCTTAAGCTCACACCAAAGTGATGTTATGGATGAACAACTGTTACCCTCTAGCAATGAATCTCATCCAACAGTTTCCGGGGAAAATCCGCATGTATTTATACAGATGGAAGTCGGAGCAATGAAGGAAGTATCCCTACCTAGATTAGCGTCTGTTGCTGACAGCAAAAACTCTGGTGTGGTTTTGACAAAGGCTCACAGCTCGTTGCTGGGAATTTTAATAAGTGAGCTGCAGTCCAAGGTTGCAGCACTTGTTGATCCAAATTTTGATTCTGGAGAGTCAAAACCAAGACGGGGAAGGAAGAAAGATACAGATATTCCACTTCCTTCTAAAAAAGCTAAGCTCAATATGCTCCCTGTTAATGAACTGACCTGGCCAGAATTAGCTCGGAGATACATATTGTCTGTGTTATCCATGGATGGTGTCCTTGACTCTGCAGAGATTACTGCTCGTGAAAGTGGTAAAGTTTTTCGGTGCTTACAAGGTGATGGCGGGGTGCTCTGTGGGTCACTTACTGGGGTGGCTGGAATGGAAGCTGATGCCCTGGTAAGTTTGACACTCAGTACTTTATCCGTATTCAACATCCTCCTTATTTGGTATTTCACAGAAATTTCTCTCTGTAGATTGTATAACACTTTGAATTCTAAATTGCATGGGTTATACTATTTTTAGGTTGCAATTATACTTATTGAATCAAGATGCTGGACATGTAAGAATGAATGAATCTTCAAGTGTTAGCTCAACAGGGGTATTGAGAGTAGTGTTAATTTAGTTGTAGAATGAAAATCATCATCAATAACTTAACTATAGAATCAAATGTAACATATGTAGAAGAAATTAAAATTAAAATTATCTCTTGCAAATAAATTATGCCTGGTCACTACCTCCATAGACCAACTTTTTCATCAAAGCTGAAACTTTATGAGAAGTCAAAGAAAATTTTATTAATGAAAAAGAAACAAAGTGAACAAGAAGGCCACAACCAGGAGAAACCTAGAACAAAATGGAACCCATACAATCATTTTAATTAAACTAGAAGACCACTGAATTCACCAATTATTTTAATTAAACTCATGTTCTAGAGATTTCCAAATTCACATTTGTTCATTCCAGATATTGCATTTTCACTATTCACCTATGGCACTGGTCTGTACAAATATTCCTTCAAGGATGATATGCATTTTGTGAGAAGTTATTAGATTTTCTTATTCATTTCTGTCATTCGTGATGATGACTTTAATGTAGAGGTGTCTGCCCTTGCTTGTTTGACATGTAAATTATTCTCGTATTATATATCAGTTCATTCTTATGTATCCTTTCTAGCACAAGTTGGAGGAAATGAACAAAATGTGTATGAAGAATGTCTGTCTGTCTCTATAATTTGTTTTTCTCATTTTTATTGAACATTTCTTTTTAAGCATATATATCCATTGGAAGGAGTATTAGTTACTTTCTTCTGTTCTGCATTTGGGATTTCGTACTCTTTTGCACTCAAAGTGTTGTTTAATTTTGGTTTTGGATTATGATATATGATATTTATCTAGTAAATTTCTTCCTTACAAGGCTAGGAAGTTAATTCTTTTCATCGTAACCATTAATTTTATTTTATAAAAAGAGATTAAGATAATTTTGTAATGCTTTCACTCTTTGAATCTTCAGTTGCTTGCAGAGGCTACAAAAAAAGTTTTTGGTTCTCTGAATAGAGAAAATGATACGTTGGTCATTGAAGACGAAGGGTCTGATGTATCTGGTTCTAGTGGAAAGAATATCGTGAGTGATGGTACTATCCCAGAGTGGGCAATGTTGCTGGAACCTGTTAGGAAGCTACCAACAAATGTTGGGACAAGAATCAGAAGGTGCGTTAATGATGCTCTGGAGAAAAGTCCACCAGATTGGGCTAAAAGAATATTGGAACATTCAATCAGCAAGGAAGTTTATAAAGGCAATGCATCTGGACCTACAAAGGTGCTAAGCTGTAACCTTTTAACTTCTGTACTTTTCTGGTGAAGCATATAGACACAAATGCATTCTGTTTTTGTGCCGTGTTGTGTGCAGTGTGATTTGCATGTCCTATATGTTCACACAACACACTCATAGTTTTTTTGGGATAAAGCTTATTATTTAGCTTCTTTATAGGCATCCATCTCTAAAGATTTTAGAGACAATTCTCTATTTTATATCATGTTGGATTGGAAAGCTGTTGTTTTTTGATTGAGTTCATTGTAATTTTTATTTTGTTTAGTTTGTTGTGTTGGGTGGACAACTGGTTCACTTTTGTACTCTTCTTTTTTTAATAAAGTTTCTGTTTCCTATAAAAAAAAAAATGTACACACAATGCACTCATACTTTTATATCATGAAGACATGAAAGTGATGGAGGAGTATAAGGGTAGCTATATCGTATCCCTCTAGAGACTCTGGATCCATTCAAATTGCCTTGTCAAAAAATTTATTTCTTACCTATTGTAAGTGGTGTGGTGGCCCATCATTCTCGGGTATCAGCCCTCCCTAGGTTGCCCTGTCTGCGACAAACCCACCGTTCGGTGTGGTGTAGGTTCTGGTACCAATTGATACGAACCCATTAGGTAGAACTCATCCTTAAAAACCAGCTTGTAAGGAGAGGGTGCCTAATGGGTTATTTACCAACGACTAATCCCATACTTAGCTAATGTGGGATCAGTTAGGCGTTCATATTTTTTTTCTTAGTTTCTATATGTGCCAAAGATCTTATTAATTTCAAGTTGATACAAAAGTAATGTGTGTATGTTTGAGTACAATGTCTGATCTTGGAGTCATCTCTTTGAATCGTTGGTTTTTCTTAATGATATTTTATATAGTATTTCTGCTGTTAATGATCCTTGTGTGTTCGTTCTGTCCTTTAGGGGCAGTGAGGTTAGCATGATTCTAAATCACATTTTTTTATTGTTTGTTGAATACAGAAAGCCGTTCTTTCAGTGCTAGCAAATTTGCATAATGAAGGATTGCCTGAAAAATCTGACAAGGGAAGTAAGAGAAAGACTGTTATATGTATATCTGACATCATTATGAAGCAATGTCGTATTGTATTACGTCACGCTGCTGCTGCGGATGATGAAAAAGTTTTCTGCAATTTACTGGGGAGAAAATTAATGAGTTCTACTGATAATGATGATGAGGGACTTCTTGGATCTCCTGCTATGGTATCTCGCCCTCTGGATTTTCGGACTATTGATTTAAGACTGGCGGTTGGGGCTTATGATGGATCGCATGAAGCTTTTCTTGAGGATGTTCAAGAGGTCTGATTATGACATTAGTTTTTCCTTTGCTTTTGATCTCTAAAAGTTTTTTATTTTTTATTTTTTTATTCATACTGCTTCGTTTGTGAATTCTATATGCATGGGTGATGCTACTCTGTTTTTATTGTGGTTCTTAAAAATAAGGAATGGGTTTAACGATGGAAACTTGGTCGCGTAATTATATAAATAATGAGTGGCAATATTCACTGATATGACTGATAATCTAATTGTAAGAGAATTTGTAATGAATATCGTTTGGGATACTGTTATATCTATGGCTACAGGTTAAGATATGGGATGATTCTTGCAACTTTTTGCATGACATTCGAATATATGATTTTTCATAGTAATGGTTATTTGGGTTTATGCAAACTTGAGGGTGATATATATATTGTTCTTAGGCAATATTTACTCTAATTTAAGAGCTATGATAGCGCAATACTTGCTGTTCAGAACACACAAAAGCATCTCATATGCTTAAATTCTCCTTTTCATATAATTTACAAACTTATGATCTTATTTACTTCATTCATCGTGCAATCAGTGGTCATTGATACAGGCTATCCATGAAGCTGTTGATTTCTTATCAGATGTCAAACTTGTGTTTGTTTGTCACTGATGTTGAATTTTTGTTGTTGACAAAAACTTTTATCATTTATTAACTTTTACACTATCAAGCAGCTACTAACTAATACTATTTTTAGCTACAATCAGATACTTTCAGTGTTATGCATGGATATTAAAAAATAATCTCATTTAGGTTCTGTGATTTATGTTCATTTAAAGACTTACAGAGTTTGAAGGCAACGGGGTGATTCACTTTTAGTTCTAAAAGGGCTTTGATAATTTCTAAATTGCATTATTGCTTAATGTTTGATTTTTGTTATATGCCTAATGTTTACCTTTTCATAAAAATGTCAATTACTTCTTGGTTAGTTGGTTGTAATTTATGTGCATGTTTTTAATTCTTGTCTCGATCACAATACTTTTATAATAAGATCTTGGTCTTAATTCTCTTGAATATGCCGGTTTAGTTTACAGGTCTACATTGTTTTGATAATTTATGTGGATTTGAGTGGCCTATGAAATAACTATTAATTTATTTATCTGACAGCTATGGAACAATGTGCGTGTGGCATTTGGGGATCAGCCTGATTTTGTAGATTTGGCTGATAAATTATCTGAAAATTTTGAATCAATGTATGAAAAAGAGGTCTGTAATCCCCTCTCTCTCTCTCTCGCTCTCTCTCTCTCTCAATAACTGTCATAGACTCGTAGTGTCATGTAAGGAAATATGTGTTGGTGCAACACTAATTAATGGAAAACAAGATTACGTTTTTAAAATATTTATCATATCAGGATTTGATTAGGTTAAAATAAAAAAGATATCTCTTTTCTAATGAGATAAGAGATTAATAGCTTCTAGTTTATATCTTTATCTTTAGGTTTAGTTTATCTTTATCTTAATTGTTTTTGGCCTCTATGAAAAGGCGAATCATTGTCATTTGAAAGCAGGCTATGATTTGATGGAATAAAGTGATGTTGAATTCTCCTCCTAATTTTCTCCCCTCTGATTTCCTCCCCTTTCTTCTAATTCCCTATCATCCCAAACTATAATTCTCTATCTACTGCATTCTGTATTTCTTTTAATGGTCTTACATCTGTAATCTGTTTGGTATCAGAGCCAAACATTGATCACTACACTTCAACTATAACACACAAAACACCCACATCAGCCTCTCTCATACACAACCCAATAAGCTTAACACATACATGAACCACAAATTTTCAGCCGCCAACACATTCTACCACAAATATCTCAAAACATCCCAACACATTCTGCCACACCAATGCCTCTTGCGAGATCAGTTGTTTTATGTGATTCAACATATTTCTCCTGACACAGTCAAACAATCGAGCCTTATGCCTTATTGCCGGTGGATGCAAATAATAAGATTAGTACTTTTTGGTACTTTCTTATTCAATTCATCAGTTTGACTGTTTAGGAGTAGAGTCTTTCTAAGCAGAAGAGAATAATGGAGAACAAGATTAGGATTCTTACAATATTTATCTTATCAGGATTTGATTAGGTTTTAAATAAAAAGATATCTATTTTCTAATGAGATAAGAGGTTTAGCTTATCTTTATTTTATTTGTTTTTGGCTACTATAAAAAGGCTTGTCATTTGAAAGCAGATTATGATTTGATGAAATAAGGTGATATTGAATTCTCCTTCTAATTTTCTCCCCTGTTTTCCACTTTTCCCTCTGATTTCCTCCGCTTTCTTCTAATTCTATATCCTTCCCAAACCTTAATTCTCTATTTCTTCTATTGGTCCTACATCACAAACACACCCACTGATTTTTAAGGATGAGTCTTCAAGTAATGCAAAGGGAGTTAAGACACAGATAGACAACAGTGATGTAGGACAGAAAAAACTCTAGGGATTTTTTTGGTTTGAAAAGTACTGTACTGAAGGCTTAAGGTTAGGGTCAAGAACTATTGGGAAGAATCAATTTACTTCTAAAAGTAATTTAATGCTTTTGACTGACCTCTCAACTTCATATATAAGATTCTTTAGGAAATAAAACTTTCTAAGACGTTTATTTATTTATATATTTTTTAATAATCAGTGTCCTGTCAACCTTTCCTTTTTTACTGGACTCTAATGTGGGGACTATTGCCGGACCCTATAACTTTGTTGTTAGGAAACTTGGAGGATATGATTGGCTTAGGTAGGTGGCCCCGAGGAATTTGAAAATTTGAACCCTTGATTTCTTGGTACGTAGCTAAGGACCATTCAACCCACTCCTGGGATTGTTAAACTTCTAAGAATCAGGATTTATTGTTTTCCTTCTAAAAGTTATATTTCATGTTATTGGCTGTTTGGCTGGAAGCTATGGCTTGAATGTAATTAGGGTGCTTTAGCTCATAGTCTACTCTTTTGATGCCTTCTATAACCTTTATATGCACCAAACATCAGCCATGCATTTCATGTGATTTTTTTCCTTTCTGTTTAGTGAACTTCTTATAGGGTAAGCAATGTATTATTTCAGTATTTTAAAGTTCAGTTTTATTTAGGATTTAGATGTGATATCAGGGTTTTGTTAGGTTAAATAGTAGGATCGAAGTAAGAATGTATGACCTTATGATTTACCAACTGATTAACTAAGATTGAATGGCAGCCCATGGCCGACAATTAATTCACAAACAATTCCTGAGGTGTAGAGAAGTAAGCAAGAACTATGTTGCCCATTTAAGAAAAAAAGTGAAAAATGGTACAGTAGAATAATTATCTCATAAAGAATGGTATACAGGGAAATTTTAAATAATATATATTTTTAATTAAAGCTATGAAAAATTTTATTATAACAAAATAAATAGAAAAATGCAACATCTAAATTAAAGAACAGTTACTGGACTTTACAAAGTATAGCCATTCAAATGTCAAACTGATGAGGTTATATATGTTTACTCGAATGAAGTGGGTAAATGAAAAACAAGAAAGAAAAAAAGATTCTCGGTCTTTATATATGAATTAAGTAAATATTTTGCTCTCCTTTCCTAGTTCCTCCCTCCTTCCTATATAATTCAATTAAAGAAAATTAGTCGTTTTATCTTCCTTTCTTGCTTGTTTATAGTAAATAAACAATTCTTGGTCTCTTACCTGTTCTGGTGCAGGTTATCACCCTAGTTCAGAAACTTGTGGGGTATGCTAAATCAGAGTGCTTAAGTTCGGAAATGAAAAAAGAAATAATTGAGATTGTTGCTCGCACAAGTGAGATCCCAAAGGCTCCTTGGGATGAGGGAGTCTGCAAAATATGCGGGGTTGATAAAGATGATGACAGTGTTCTTCTTTGTGATACTTGTGATGCTGAGTATCATACTTATTGCTTGGATCCTCCACTAGCAAGGATTCCTGAAGGAAATTGGTATTGTCCATCTTGCGTTGTCAGTAATCATATAGTTCAGGATGTATCAGAGCATTTTTTAATCATTGGTCGACACAAAGGAAAAAAATTCCAGGGTGAATTTACTCGTGTGTATTTGGAAGCACTTAGGCATCTAACAGCTATTATTGAAGAAAAAGAATATTGGGAGTTTAGTGTAGACGAGGTTTGTCTGTCGAAGCCTTCTAATTTATATATTCTAATTTTACACTTTTTTAATTTAAACTGCTATCTTGATTGCATCTCTCTGCTTGTTTAATTTTGATCCAATTTGGCAATGAACTAGCTGTCCTTTGCTTATAATTTACAGCTAGTGATAATCCACTCTTGGTAGAAATAAATTTGTATGATCCATTATCTCTTCTGTATGCCGAATTAAATGCATATATGGAGTTGTAATTATTTTTTGCATTGGTGTTCTATCTTCTGCACTTTGCATTTTTCTATGACTTGATATTATCTTCCACATTGATCCATGATGTTTTTTTTACTAACCTGGATATAGATGGAGTGTGTCCCATATGCTGCATTTTTACTACAGTCTCATTTCTTTTCTATATGGTAATGCAAACAAATGGTGGCTGGAAATTATTGTTGTGACGGAGAAATTATTTTAAAAGCTAACGTAAGCATTCACCTAGATTCTTTGTTGGAAGCTAAGTAATGACTAAAGTAAAGAATAGTAATTATACTGAAGTTTATGTACACGTTTCATTATGGACTGTTGTGGTGGTGGTGATTGCGACAAAGGGGTTTTCTCTTTTGAGTTGGGTTAGTTATGGTGCTTATGGGAATTACCTTGAGGTCCTTAGCTATTTATTACTTGCATTGTGTTTCCTAAATGAAAATAAAGAACAGAATAAAGAGTGTAGAAACTTTTGTAGTCTGTGTGGTGAGATGCCATGCATCCTTGGCTGCTCAAAAACTTTTTTTTTTTTGTTTTTGTTTTTCTTTCTCATCATTTTCGTCTTCTTTGCTTCCGGGCTTTAAGCTTTCTTTTAATGCTCTTTAAGTTGCAGCTATGAGGTTTGTTTCTTGAATTTGGATCCTCTACTGATCTAATCTTTTTCCTGACCTCACTTAATCTCATGACACATAAGCATTGCAATGAATTGGTGGTTAAGATATGATTTGTTTTCACAACCACTTTATCAATAACCAATCACATGCTTTAAAAAGGTCAGGAAAAAGATTAGATCAGCAGAGGATTCAAATCGTTGTTTCTTAGCGATTCTTTTTCTTCTTTCATCAGGCTTGCAATATTTTTTAATTGAATGATGTATTTTATCTTGTAATTTTACAATTGCCTTTAGATTTAGTGGAAGCTTTTCTCTCGTACTGTCAGGGAAGCTTTTCTTCTTCAGGCTTTTAATATGAGAAAAAGCTTCATATCTCCTCAAAAAACATGGGATGTCTGCCATTATCGTTCTGTCAGTACTGCAATAACTGTTTCCGTTGAAAACATTTAACCATTGGACTGGAATGGTTAGTATATTTGAGAGTTGTTCTTTCCTTAAAACTTGACATGTTTATTTTGTGTTTTATTGAGATTAGGTTGTGAAGACGGATAAGTGAAATATTGAGTATTACTCTTCCGCCTCATAGTCAGGAGTCAGGACCTATAATATTGGATTTTGGAATTAGATTATTGGTGCTTGATGGTTGTGGTTTATTCTTATCATATGCTTACAACATTTATATAGATAGATAACTTCAGCCTTCAGGGGGTGGGTGAAATGGCAATGGGACGTGAGACCCAATTCTATTTTTTGGTGGCTCTGGCTTATTGACAGTTTACTGCATTAGTGATTGTCAGACGTTAAAGAGTAGTAGTTTGGGTGGAATTCAGAGGTTGGTTCGTGAAAGAACCTTTTGTGCTTGTAAATTTTGCTTGAAAGTCGGGACCTATCTCCGTGAGGACATTGATGTAGTTACAACATTCTTTTCTTTCATTGCACGTATATCTATTTAAGATTTACTAGGCCAACAACTTTATAGTTCGTTGTGAAGTATTTGGCTAGGTGCAAATAGTAACCTAGAAGTGGGTCACTTGGGTGAACACGTTTGCAAGCTCTCCATTTAGATTTTAGGAATAATTACACTTCCTTGTTTATCTGTCCTTTTATAGCCTGAATCAACTCTTTTACTGGCACTTCCCTGCTAATTTGTGTAAACCTTGGGTTTGTCTTTCCCTTGTGTTCGACTTTCAAGGTTTAACCTGTAGTGTGGCTCCTTTTAAGTTATGCTGTTTGATTTTTGACCTGTAATCGTTATGAAGCATCTCATGAGCACAGTGTCTGAGCAAACATCTATAAATCTTGGACAAATTTAAAATATTAAATTTAATTATAGTTGTATGATCTTTGTTATTTCTAAGTAGTTTCTGAATGTCCTAGTTCATGACTTCATGTTATTTATTAAAGCTGTATTGCATTGGTTGGGGTGAATGTATCAATGATTTGTTTTTTAAGTTTGATGGATACAATTTCTGGGGTCTCAATAAAACCAAATGCCATGTTGGATGAATGTTAGGTCATAAGAGGTTAAGAATTAATATATAAATTTGTGCCAAATGAAAATAAATGTAACTGTATGAAGTCATCTTCTGGTGGGGGCAAAAATGAGGAATAGGGTTATCATGTGATTTATTTATTGTGATACTTAACGAGTTTATATATTGTATATGCTTTGTGTTAATCTGGGGAGAAGTGCTGCACTGTGAAATGATTCTGTAATTCTAGAAAGACTTCATGGTGCAACTCCTTTTAGCAAGATAAATGATATACTGAAAAATGTGAAATGCGACAAAGGCATGTACCTTCCAGGCATTAGCTGTGGGTTCTTTAGATAGTTTATCGTGCTATGTTTCTGTTAATTAAATTTGATTAATAAAGGTGCTTTTTTATTGTGGATGCAGAGAACATTCCTGCTTAAGTTTTTATGTGATGAGTTACTTAACTCAGCTGTTATACGTCAACACCTTGAGCAATGTGCTGAAGCAACAGCCGAATTACAGCAAAAATTGCGTTCTTTATCTGTAGAATGGAGAAACTTAAAGTCTAGGGAAGAAAATCTGGCTACAAGAGTTGCAAAGGTAGAAACGGGTATGCTTAATGCTGGAGGAGAACTTGGTGTAAAAGAAGGGCCTGCTACTGCATCTACAAACGTTAGTAAATGTGTGGGACAGCTGCAGAACACAAGTGGTAGAAGTAACTATTCTGTTGCTTTCTCTGATGACGTACCTTCATCAGAAGGTGATCGAGAAGAATCTGGACTTAATGATTTTAATAAACAACAATCTGACTTATATTCAGAGAAGAATCATAATTATAACAGCCAATTTATGAAGCCTACGGGTACCGAAGGTCAGATGAAAGATGATCATGATGCTATCAGCAACACTAAAATGCCTTCTCATGAGAATGATCTATCAGTGAGTCCAAACGAGCTGCCTTTGTCAAATTCTGTGTCCCAAGAAAATGACAACTTGAGTGGAGAAATCCATTTACAGGATAAGTTGCAAGATTTGGCAAGGGATACTGCTGCTCAGTCGCCCCCTCTAAATCATCAGGGACTTAGTGACCCAAAAGAAATGTTGAACTCTCATGGAACCCAAGATGTGCCTCCTGTTGCCACTAATGAGTTACAAAGTTCTAACCTTCAGTTGAACACCATCAAGAATGACATGCTACTTCTACAGGACTCAGTTACCAGCTTAGAATCACAGCTTTCAAAGCTATCCGTACGGAGGGAATTTTTGGGCAGTGATTCCAGCTGTCGATTGTACTGGGCTTCAGCTACGCCTGACATGCATGCGCGGGTTATTGTTGATGGGAGTTTGACATTGCAACAGGGAAGGAAAATGCCAAATTTCAGAGATTCAGTGAACAGAGGTTCAGCTCTGCAGAATTCCATATCTTCAGGCACTGCTGCTTGCTTGATTTCTGAGGGGTCAAAAGTATGCTGTCCGTTTCTGAATGATCCCAATGTTGCCATGGGAGTAGGTTCACAATGGATGTTTTACCAAACTGATGCAGAAATTGAAGAACTCATGTATTGGTTGAAGGATAATGATCCAAAAGAAAGAGAACTGAAAGAGTCTATTCTGCACTGGAAAAAGCTAAGATTCCAGGATTCTCAACAAACTAAAACTCAAGGTCAAAGTGACTATCAAAGTGCTTTTTCAACATCAACTAATAGTGAAAAAGCTGCATCTTTTGATTGTCTTGTTACCAAGGCAACCGCATTGCTGGAGAAGAAGTATGGTCCTTGCTTCGAGTCAGAAACCACTGAGATCTTGAAGAAGCGGGGGAAAAAGGCGAGAGTAATTAATGAAGAGAAAATGTATCGTTGTGAATGCCTTGAGCTAATTTGGCCTTCCAGAAACCACTGCCTTTCTTGCCACACAACTTTTTCCAGTGATGTTGAATTAGAGGAACATAATAATAGGTGCAATGTTACTCCATCAGCCTGTGAGAAAAGCAAAGGAGTAACTGATACTTTGAAAAGGAAGGGAAATATGAAATCTGATGTACATCGGGAAGCTTTCAAAATGGATGCTGTTGAAACTTCTAAAAGTGGGTGTTCTGAGATGACCTCAAGATTGATAAAATTTCAAACTGAAGGGTTAGTGTGTCCTTATGATTTGGAAGATATAAGTTCCAAGTTTATGACAAAAGATTCTAACAAAGAATTGGTACAGGAGATAGGTCTTATCGGTTCAAATGGGATCCCATCACTTATCCAGTCTGCATCTCCTTTCCTTGGTGATTCTACACTGACATTGATTTCTCCTCAGAATGAGGTAGGGTCACCAGGTGATGGGTTTAAGACTGCTCAGAGTCTGTCAACTTCACAAGGAAACCAATGTGAGATTAATGCTGGCAATTGCAGTGTAGCTGATGGTTCTACAAAATCTGCTGCAAATGGGGTGCATGAAGTGTTAAATAGGGACAAACCGGCGCCGGGATGTTCTGAACAAAGAGACAAAAAACCATCTGTAAACAGCCATTTCCCTAAAGTTGGGGTCAGTTACCATTGTGTAGTCCCACAGTCTTCGCTGAGGCCATTAAGTGGTAAGATGTCACAGATAGCAAGGCGACTCAAGATCAATTTACTTGATATGGATGCTGCTCTTCCTGAAGAAGCTTTGAGACCTTCAAAGGCACACATAGAGAGGAGATGGGCCTGGCGTGGATTTGTTAAATCCTCAAAGACAATATATGAGGTTAGTTTCATTCTCTTGGTTATTGTTAGGGCACTTGGCACAATTCCAATTGTTGTCAAAACACATTGTCAAATTTGATGATTTTAGGATGAGAGCTAAAGTTTTTAGTTTTGTAATGTGTCTACTTGTGTTATTTCATTGAGGTTGTTGAAAGCAGTTAACTGTAATTGCTTCTTGGACAGAATTTATCTAAATGACCTCTTACTACTACCACATAAGACCGTTGATATGAATAGAATTCATGTATACTTGCTCAAAACACCTTTTACATAAGTTGTTCTTAATATAATGGATTATATCCTCTCTTCTTACCAGCTTTCTTTATGTGCTGTGTCACGTAACAAATATTTTTTAAGACTATTGTGAAATGATTGTTTTGGGCATCCCTTTTCACTACACTTGCCTTTAAATTTTGAGGTCTATCTTTCTTTATCATTGAGAAGCAGAGCTCATATAAATGGGGTAATGATTTATTTTTTGTTTTAATGTCTCTCTCTATGTTTTTGTGGAGAAATTTGCACTGCTTTTTTACCTTTCACCTGCTTTTGTGTAATTTAAGTAATAAAGTAATGTGTTTATCACCGAATTTTTTTTTCTTAAAACAAATTAGAAGAGAAACAATTTAGTGACTGTTAGATATAAGCTAGTTTCTTCTTGTTAATTATGACTCTGTTCATTTTCATTCATTGTCTCATGGATTCTGTAAGTTCTCAAATAAAAATGTTTTTTTTTTCCTTCCAGATTGTCCAGGCAGCAATTATATTGGAGGGCATGATTAAGACGGATTACTTGAGGAATGATTGGTGGTATTGGTCATCACTCTCAGCAGCTGCCAAAACTTGTACCTTGTCTTCTCTTGCCTTGCGTATATACTCCCTTGATGCAGCCATTGTTTATGGGAAATCCCCTTCCAATTTAGATCCAATTGACAGTTTGAAGCTCAGCAGCATATCGGAGCATAAGCCACTGACCAGTTTGGAAATGGCAGAAAAGTTTAAGGTAAGTCGAAGGTCTAACAAGAAGAGGAAAGAACCAGAAGGATGATGTGGGGGTCTATGGTTTTAAAATTCATGAGGAAATTTTATCCCGACTAAACTGATTTTGGTGCCAATGGAAGATGGCAGCATGCCTCATTTTGTAAGAGTACAAATGGTCCTGTAATTAGGACCCACTTGTGGGGTGTGTTCTTCAAATTGACTGAGGACAATTTGGATGTGAAGGCAATGCTGCCACAACTGCTGCCGCTCCAGGTGCGTGTACATATAGTTAAAGCTGACTTTGCTAATTTGGATTTGGAAGTGAAGTCGTAGAACTTGAGGGTTGTATGCACCACAACCTATGGTTAAATGAGGGTTGTATGCACCACAACCTATGGTTAAATGAGAACGCTTCCAGTTTTGGACTGATTTTTGCTTCAGCATTTGGATTATTGTTTTGTGGAATGAAATCTAACAACCATTTCTTTGAAGATCAAGATTCATATACAAATACAATATGAATTAATGTAAAAGAAACAAAAACAGAAAAAATTAAGGAAAAGAGTTGAAGTTTAGCAGGTGTAGCAATATCTGATTCTTTATTCATAATTCTCTCTCATTTATCTCATGGTTTTGTTCATTTGCTTTGTTCCAAACATGTTATAGTAGCAGAGAGTGTAAATTACTTCGATAAGTTAGCTTCTAATGCCAGTGCTGTTTACTATTTATTCCCAACAGATCTTCTAGGAGTTTACTGCGTAGTACAATCGAACTGTTCCTGGGAAGCTATGATCCCAGCTTTACAAATAGAAAAATATTACCCATCTTTATAAATAGAAAAATATTACAGCGATTTTTTTTTGTTCCACTGTTCTATTTTTGCAATCTTCAATTTGCAATGTTTCTGTTTTTACAATTTGCTGGTCAGGAAGGCACAGCTTCTTTTGCATCATATTTTTTCGTGACTCCAACAGTTGACGACAGTCTTGGATGGAAATGTAACTTTTTATGTTCGGACTCTTCATTCTTGTTCTTGTTCTTGTTCTAGTTGGTTTTACAATAGGGTGCAATTACATGTAGTAGCAGAAACTGGTGAATTACATAGACGTTGCAATGTAGAGGTAATGGTCGTTAGCATTGAAGGGTGGTGATTGGTGAATATAAGGTTGTGTATTTCTGGATATCTTCCAACTTTGTACAGAAGAAATTTATGTTGTTTTCCTCAATAAACTCAAACCCAGGTCCAGTGTCTAGTCTGAACTCTGAAGAGCAGTTTGTCAACTGGGAATATACTAAAAAAATAAAATAAAAAAGTCAAGTTGGAAGTAGTTGGAGTGATTACGTTAGGATATGTTTGTTGTTATGATTGGACAATTAGATTTTAGTTAGAAGCTCATCTAAGTTACCACCCCCTACAATTTAGCATATAAGAATTGACTATGTCCTTGATTACAACACAAGCTATTGACTTAGAGAAAACACATTTTTATTCATATTTCTTACTAATCCCCATTACATCCCACATACAAGACCTTAACAAGCCTCTTTTTCTTTTCTTTTCTTTTTTTCAGTTGACTTTCTTTTAAAATCCACGTAATTGCACATATTGTTTCGAAAAAAGGACATTAAAAAAAAAAAAAATTAGAGCTTAGTATAGCAAGTTTGATAAACGATGCTCAATTATGACCAGACCCACCAGCCCATACCCATAGGCTCCTCCTGTTGATGATCATCAGCTGCCACCAAGACATTAGAGAAGTAACTTCGACCATCATCACTACCATCATCCTCCTCTGATTGATCAACGGCTGCCATGCATCCAGGATATTCGTGATCACTTGGAAAGTATGAATCACCACTGTCAACTAACTGGGGTCCATCATGATCATCAACCACTGCACTTGATCCACCACTTCCACTACTCAAACCATCTTCAATCTTGTTGCTCATCAATAGGACACCACCACTTACATTTCCCATATTTTCTACTCCCAATTCATCAACTTCTTTGTTCTCCTCCTCCTCCTTAACTTCAACTTTCTCTGTCAAGGAAACCACCTGCACCACCAAACTTATGCTCATCAGCTTAATTAATTAATTAATTAATTATCAATATAACATGTTAACATAAACAAATTATTAATTTATTTATTTTTGTTGTTTTGGCTTTTGGTGTTGGGTGGGTGTATGTATTCACTATTCACTATTCTGTATTCAAAAAAGAAAAGAGTGTTTGATCGGGAACAAAAGTATATTCTTCTTTATATGACTTTTGAAATTATATCTTTTTATATCAAAGTTGCTATTTAGAACATATGCTTATAATTTTGTGATTTTGCCTGAGAAAAAAAAAAGTCGAATCTCTCATAGACATGTCCCACTCCAAGCAAGGCTACGTGCCCACATCCACAACAACATATTTGAGTTTATTATATATCCTTGAATAACTAACTAGTGGATGATAACGAAATGATGATCAATCTAATATTACTTTTTAATTAATAATAATATACAAAATTAAAATGGATTTTCATATACAAATGAATGGAAATTAACAAGTATATACCTCAGATTTGAGCTTGTCATTCTCCTTAACTAGAGTGTCATAGTTAGAGAGGAGAGCATCATAAGATGATTTGAGAACATCGTAATCCCTTTCAAGTTGCTTGGTCTTCCACCGAGCACGGCGGTTCTGGAACCACACCGCCACCTGTCGTGGCTGCAACCCCAACTTCTTAGCCAATTGCGTCTTCCGCTCTGGCTCCAGCTTGTTCTCTGTCTCAAAGCTCTTCTCAAGCATATGCACCTTCACATTAATTATTACCCATATATATCAACACTTTCTCTCATATAGTCATATATATATCTAATCAGTACTCTTAATCAAATTCCAAATCTTTCTAACATTGCTTTCATTCAATTTTATTTCGGATCAAACTTTAATAATTAATGGATCGAACTCGATGCTAATTAATAATAAAGCTTAGACAATAAAAAAGAGTGTCGACTGTCGAATCTAATAAAGGAATATAAATAAAGATACCAATTAAGTTAAGATGTATCAAATGAACATTTCTTATATAATCATACATAACTCATGGTCATACGAGTCGTGTCTAATAATGGAATTATATTAGATACTGTCAAAATAAAAAATTATATTCTGCTTAATTACAGGATCAATTCAATGTATCATATGGAAGATTGTCCATCCTAGCTAGAATCTAATAATTAAAAGAGTGAAAAAAAAAAGAAGAAACCTGGTCAGGAGTGAGGCGGCGTTTTTTCTCAGGCGACTGATCATCATAATAGGACTCATCGTACAAGTCATCGGATGAGCTGAAAAAAGGTCTCCTCTTTGAGGTTTCCTCAATGCTCATCATTGATCTTCCTCCTCCTTCAATCATATTCATCATCAATAATTAATCCAAAATTCAAAACATCACACATATGTATATTGTTTGCCTGCAGTACTGCACAATCTAACTGATCTTAATTGTAAGAGGTATTACAGATAAAAAAAAGTCTTTGGTTGCAGACAGAATTAAAGCTGGTAATTAATTATTTAATGGACCATAAAACAAGAATTAAATCTTTCAATAAATTCTTAACAGACACCAAAACAACGTACTACTACAGCTTTTCATCTTTAAGTATCCAAAACGATATATCACATGCTAGCTAGAACTCAAAAATCCATTTTCAATATTTCTCGAACAACAAAACAGGTAAAAGAATCTTTATCTCTTCTACTGTCATATATAAAATCAATGAAATAAACAACACCACCACCAAGAAGATAGTTAAAATAACAATAATAAAAAATTAAGTCATAAATTTAAGTTGATATATAAAAATTTACCTCGAAAAGCAGAATCACCATTTCCGAGGAACAACATGTTGGCATGGCAAGCCGAAGGATCGAAGAAAATACGTCCAGGCTCCATCATCTCTTCTCTTCTTCTCTCAATATATGTATATATTAACTGTACGTATATATATATTATCTTCTTCAACACAAAAACAAAACCTAAAAGGGTTTTATATGTAGCTGCAGATGATATAGATATATAAATATATATCTGGTGTAAGTAAAGATTAGAAGATCATGATCTTGTGGCGAAAGAAGCTGGTACTCCACAGTAACCTTGCCGGAGTCCCCAACGGACAGATGCAAAATCCCATCACACACAGCCTCTCACTCTAATCTTTTTACAGATTCTTCACTAAACAAAACAAAAGATATATAATAACTCAAAGCTTTGTTGACACAAAAAGAAAGAAAACTATTTAATTTTTTTCAGGAATTCAGAACACCAAAATCCACCGGAATTCTCAGTTCCGGCGACGGAGAGAAGAGGGTGTTGTGTGTGACGTTATCTTTCTAAGTGTCGCATCTAGGTGTTTTTTGCAACTAAAGTTTCAAGAGAGGACTCGTGTTGATTTTATATTGACGCTAACCTTATGAAATTACTTGTATACCCTTGTGAATTGTATGTTTTTGTATTATAAGCGGGAAGGTTTTGGTAATTGTACAGAAGGGTGGACTTGGAATGGAGAAATAATGGTGTAGTTGGCTAACATGGGCCGTGGGTGAGTGGTGTTAGAGATAGATCTGAGCCGTTGGATTTGTGTATAGTTGTTTGTGACAGAGTGTTAAATAGTGGTCGATACATTGTCGGATACTCGGATCTACTTGCCTTTTTTTCTTTTTTGGTTTTTCATTTTTAACGCTTTGCATGTTTTGTTTTTATTATTATTATTATTAGGGTATATACGGTAATAATCATTTTGGTCCCTGTAGTTTGCCCTATTCTCCACTTTTTCCACTGTAGTTTTAACATTCTCCACTTTTCCCCCTCCTATACACAAATGCAACCCAATCTCAACATAAAAATATAGGCATACAAGGAGAAAGTGAAGAATGTTGAAACTAGGGAAAATGGAGAATATGGCAAACTACAGGGGGAAAATTATTATTTACCCTTATTATTAATAGAGTATACAACCCAAAAAATTCAATATAAATGATGTGGTAAATAAGTTGTCATCATCACACAAATCAAGAGATGATATGGTGAATAGACAAATCACTTTCACATCATTTATGTTGGTTTTTGGATTGACTTCGCATTACTTTTATTAATATTACAATAAATTGTGACACCCAACTGGTAGGGGTCTGGACGATGTCTATCGAAATCAAACACTACATAGTGCGGTCTAGATATCTACTCTAACAATACCAAAGGTAACACATGCATAAAATGTGCACGGAGATACGAACGGTTTTATTCAATCATCAACAACCAAATCTAATTGTAATAATAATAATTTTTTATGAATTCTACTAACTAAACCATCTAAATAGGATTTTGAAAAGTTGGATCCAATTTAATCTTGTAAACTCAGAATCCAATCAAAAATGGATTGGTTCAGACTGAATTGATCAGTTGAAATGAAATAATTTGGATTTTGAATGGTTTTAAAGTCTACTCTCTTTATTAATTAACATCATGTCATGTATCTAGTATACCCTAGATACATAAGCTTCTCTCTTACAGAGAAACAAACTCACAATGATATGATGGGTGAGCCGTGCAACACTATATTAATTCTGCATTTATATTTATATATATATACATAAATTTTCAAATCAGTACGCACTGATATAACTTCATCAGTGCGTTGGATGTGAACCATTAGATTTATATACTTTGACTCAAAGTGTATGCACTTGTCAAAACTTCTCTATAATCAATGGTCCATATGCAACGCACTGATATAAGTTATATTAGTGCGCACTGAGTAGAAAAGAACTATATATATTATATATATTATATATATATATATGAGATTTGAATTTGATAGTTACAATAGATAAATAGCATATTGATTTGTGAATTGTGATTTTGGTGGGATTAGGAATATTAGTGATTTCATTGATCACATGGTGGGGCTTTAGATTTTGTGATCGATTAATTTACAAATGAATATGTTGTAGTGTTTGTCTTGTTAATGTGATGCTGTCACAACCCAATCAAACTGAGAAACCACAGTGTCAAGCATTCAAACCAACCATCACATATTCACAATGGATCATCTACTTTGCTTTCATTCTTTAATAATTCATTTTATGATCTGCAATAAACTTGTAAAAGAATAACTCATTTTCTTATAAATAAAATAATTTGAACTGATTTTTGGATTATGGATGGTTGAGTGAAGTTGCAATATTGTCTCATGAAGTTGACACAAAAATTAAAATTGATAGCCTTATCATTTGAAATGTTCAGCTTCATTGTTTTAATGCAAATCGTGGTTTAATATAATAATTAGTAAATGATGAATGATGGTGCAAGCACAAACAAGTATTGAAGATGCTGCCACATCATTTGCGCGCTTTCATTTTGCTTCAACCCTATTTGATGCCACACTCTCTCCTCTTAACCCACCTTAATTTATCTATTTGCTTTTGTATCCACCACTAATTTATTCATTTTTATTAATCAAGCAAAATATAATATATATATATATATATATATATATGTATATTGGAATATTATAAAGGTTTGTTTGTGTAACTTATTTGCTTATACATTTGGCAGTGCAGAGCTAGCTTCAATAAAAGATAGGTAGGTGGGAGGATCTGCGATATAACACAGTATATATGATGGGTTGACACTTAATATTATGTCTCAACCAAAGGTACAAAACTGAAGACCTTTATTATTATTATTATTATTATTATTATTATTATTATTATTATATATCACTTGTGGTTGTGGAGGCCGAATGATATTATTTATCATCAAATTATATGGACGATTTTACATGTATGGTTTTATACTATTTTGTTTTTCGTCCTCTTTGTTTTTTCTGGTTTGCAATTCTTTTTAGGGAAACTTACACTGAACCCCTTGAGGTTTGGACAAGTTACACTTAGATGGATAAATTTCTTTATTATACACTAACACCCCAAAATTTAAATTTGACTTTAAAATACCTAAAATGCCCCTAGTTATATTATTTTACATTTAATTTTTTAACCTTTTAATCAAACACTTTATAAACTTTAATAAAATAAAAAAATAAAATAAAAGATATGATTCATTAAATAAATAAATAGTTTTTTTAAAAATATTTTTAAAAATTAAATAAATAAATAGTTTAAAAAAATTAAATATATAAATATTTTTTAAAAAAATTAAGTAAATAAATAATTTAAAACATTAAATAAAAAAAGTTTTAAAAAATCAAATAAATAAATAGTTTAAAAAATGAGTGAAAAAATTAAAAAAATTAATTTTTTTAAGAATATCTATTAATAGGGACAATATAAGCTCTAAATATCTAAGGAGTGTTGGGAACCTTGAAACTTCTCTCACCATCATCTTTACAGTAAAAGTTTAGATATTTAGAGTTTTTCTTGTCCCTATTAATGAATATCCTTAAAAACTTTAAAGTTTTTAAGTTTTTCACTTATTTATTTAAATTTTAAATTTATTTAATTGTTTTTTTAAAACTAATTATTTATTTTATTTTTTAAAACTATTTATTTATTTAAACTATTTATTTATTTAATGAATCATATCTTTTATTTAATTTTTTTATTTTATTAAAGTTTATAAAGTGTTTGATTAAAAGGTAAAAAAAATAAAGTGTAAAATAATATAACTAAGGGCATTTTAGGTATTTTTAAAGTCAAATTTAAATTTTGGGGGTGTTAGTGTATAATAAAGAAACTTATCCATCTAAATGTCGTTTGTCCAAACCTCAAGAGGTTCAGTGTAATTTACCCTTCTTTTTATTTCAGATAAAAAAAAGGTGGATTCTTAAAAAAGACAAAAGATAGTGGGATTTGAATTTGAAATTTAAAGAAACCATGGTAGTTTGAAGTATGAGTTAAAGCATGAGAAATTGAGAAGTATGGAGAAAAACAAACAAAAATTGCATTTACTAGAAAAAGAAAAATACAAAATTTAAGTTTACAAAGACAATAATGAGTTCTTGGAAGCATGTAGAAAGCTTGAGAAACTATATTGTAATACATAAGTAGTATTCGTTCAATAAGAGTATGGTGTGAAAAAAGGAAGAGAAAACATCAGAGCAAAACACATACTCTTCCATCTGTGATCAAAGTATTCTTAATAAAGCTGAGCTTATTTCAAGTAAGTTTTTTCATTTCTTGTACTTAGTTTTTATTTTTTTTAGTCGGGAACAAAAGAGTCTCGCCAAATTAAGGAAAACATAAAATTGTTATAAAATCTTAAAGATAAATTGGTCGTCTTTTATCATTCATTCTCAATATATTTATCAAATGGTCTCAAATAATAGGGATTGTAAGAATCCAGTAGAATTCTCATTCTGTTGAGTCAATATTTTCATATTTTATAGAAGATTCTTCAGTGTCCTATCTAGCCATATACACAAGGCGTTCAAAGGACTGTAAGAATCTTTAAAAATCAGTGTTAAACTCTCAGAGTCCTTAAAATTTTGAAAGGCCATTTCTTTACACCACATAGCTGAGGAGCTTTTGATGTTTGTAGGGAAAACATCAAAAGCATATAGTCCTTGCACTCCTGTAAATACAAAAATGAAGAAGAAGCCATGAAGTGTAAAAGGCGTGCGTGAGGGAAGGGTGCAAATAAATAAGGGTAATTTGATAAAGAAACCAATTAAATTTTAGAATTTTTGGAAGTGAGACATTATTAGATCATTCTATGGGTAGCGCTCGATAAAAAAAAAAAACACTCAAACTATTAATTAATATTTGCTCACCCTTCAAGGGGCGATCATTATCCATTCCCCACATGACGACTTGTGTCTTAAAAGTTAACCGGTTTTAATAAATTAACTATCATATATTTTATAGGGTACTATTAACAGCTAAACATTTATTAAAAATGGAAAGCATTTATTATAAATATATATTTATTACATTGATTAAGATAACTTATGTAATTAATATTTTCCTTTTGGGGTAATTTTTTAGTTGTTAACATGAGTCTAATGGTGCGTTTGGTACGTGGAACGAGATAGAATAATGTGGGACAACTTCATCTTATCTCAAGTTTGACGCTTTTTTAATATGGGACATGACGTGACAAAGTGGGATAAAAATCACCAAATTTTGTCCCACCCAATACCCTAGGACAAGGTTGTCTCATGACATGAGACAAGTACAAAAAGACCACTTTACCCTTTATATTTTAAAAAAATTACAAACATGTTTAATAATAATATATAATTGTATATATTATTATAATATATATTATAATAACATATAAAATATACATATAAAAAATTATTACATATATAATAATTTTTATATAATAATATATATTATAATATTTTATATATTATATAGTATTATATTATCATATATATATGTACATTATACTATATTATATTATTATATATAATAACAATATATATATATATATATTATACATATGATATTTGTTTATATATTATTATATATTCACGTGTATATATATATATTATTTATATATAAATATTATAATATATATATATATATTATACATATAATATTATATATATATATTATATTAATATACTAATATAATGTCTATATTATAGTATATAATATATTATAATATTTATATATAGTAATGTATATTTATATAAATTATTATATGTATGTAATAATCATATATATATGAGTGGAACTCTGATCATTCGAACCTCTTGTCTCGTCCTGTACTAACTATACCAAAAGCGTAACAGTACAATTAATAGTTCTGTCTCATGCATTCCAAACACAATATGAATAACTGTTCTGTCATGTCTCGTCCCGTCCCGTCCTGTCATGTCCCGTCCCTTCCCGTCCTGTCCTGTCTGTCCCGTCCTCATACCAAACGCACCCTAAGGGCACATGTTAACACTACCCAATTTATATATTATTTTACCTACTTTACCCTTATTTATGTA
Source organism: Dipteronia sinensis (assembly GCA_033220585.1). Lineage (NCBI taxonomy): Eukaryota > Viridiplantae > Streptophyta > Magnoliopsida > Sapindales > Sapindaceae > Dipteronia > Dipteronia sinensis. The sequence goes on from CM065645.1 coordinate 33,282,582, forward strand.
AATATATATATATATAGTGATTTTCCAATAAAGACTTTTTACGATGCACACTTTAAACACCTTTGATGAAATTTAATGGAATATATTGAATCTTGATTTGATTTTTTGTTTGAATGATGAAAACATTAATGGAAAAAAATTAAAAAAAAATTCGAGTGCAACAACTAATTTTTTTCGACTTTTTTGAAGAAAAAACATTTAAAAATAAGGGAATATAAGAAAAAATAGTTTTCGAATCCAAAAAATTTCCAAATATTTACCAAATGTGTATTTTAATTTTCTTAGAATGCATACAAAAATTCTCATCGAAAAACATTCGATTATATATAATTTCATTAAAGGTGCTCGAAGTGAATATTATAAAAAGTTCTCATTAGAAAATTACTTATATATATATATATATATATATATATATATATCAAAAGCCAAAACAATAAAAATAAAATATTTCCAACACAAACACCCATGTCCACCGTAAACACAAAAAAAAAAAAGTAATGCTACTTTGTCCAAATTTGGTATCCAAATCTGGTGCACAAATGATGTTGCAACACTGTAATTCATTCATTTAAATTATGCAAATCTAATTCAATTTAAATGAATGAATTATAGTGTTGCCACATCATTTGAGCACTAGAATTGGACACCAAATTTAGACAAAGTAGCATTATTGACAAAAAAAAAAAACAAAAACTCAATATAAACACCCATTTTCACCGGAAAACTCAAAAAAAAAAAACAAAACATACAAAAAAAGAAGTTAAAACATAAGAACACAACCCCGAAAATCATCACCACCATCCATATCAAAACACCATCACCACCGCTCAAACTCTAACCCTAACCCACCTCTACACACCATAACAATACCAACCCTAACCACCACTAAAATGTTGATAGAGTGATGGCCGCCGGGAAACAATTAGCGGCCACCACATTGTAATTTTTATTTATTTATATTTTTGTAAACATGTAACCAAAACCAAGCTTCAACCAAAACATGATGAGATCGGCCACCCAAACCTCACCATCGACGGTCTGTTTTTCAACTTGGATTTCGTTGTGCCGGATGGAACTGAAGAAGAAGAAGAAGACGGTAGAAGATCGGTGGAGTTAGCACCGCTGGAAAGGATCGCTGGAGAGAGAAGACGATAATCTGATTTTTGTTTTTGCTTTTGTTTTTATTTTTTATTTTTTTAATATTTGTTTTAAGAAATTAATTTAAGTTTTTATACGAATTTACCTATTTTAGAGAATTTCTAATTGTTGAGACCCTTGGTTAACTTTGGGATACATGTCATCACGCATTTTACAAGTAGAAATTAATTTAAGCATGAGGGGGGGGGGGGGGGGGGGGGGGGGGGGGGGTGGTAAGATGTGAGAGTAAGTTATTTCTCATTGTGGGAGTAGATATCCGGACCGCATATGTATTGTTTGATTCCGGCAAGTCCGACAGTCATATTGTAACAGTTCTTGTAATACTTCAACAAAAAATAATAATATTAAATTATAAGCTTATAACTAGGAATGCAACTTAGTTTTTTTTTTTTGAAGTATTATATTAATTCAGGGGGTTTTGGGGAGGAGGAGGACTCGAATCCACAATCCCGTAGTGTATGTGTGAGGGTTATACCACTGAATCAACTCTATCTCGTCATACTTGGTGACTAAGGTCATCTCTAACACCAAAACCCATTTTGGTGCAACTTTTGCACTAAAATAGTGTAACTCTCACACTAATTCACTATTTCATCTTCAACCTATTGCACTAAATTTTACATTAAAAAAAATATTCCCTTGAATATTCCCTTTCTTTCCCTTTTTTTAATATTTCTCCACAATTAACTTTTCACCCCATAATTAACATAATATTGCAATACGATAAGAAATTATGAAATTAATACAATAAAAGAAATTAAATTTGATTAGGTAAAATATTGCATTTATTATTAAAATAACTTAAATATTGCATTTCCTCTTTTAGTGTCTTCCAGTTAGTGGTAATTTATTTTATCACTATGGAGTTTGTATTTCGTTTTTAATGTTTTTATTAATTAATGTATTTTGCTTTAATTTCCGTTGTTTTGAATTAAGTGATTTATTTTTTAAAAAATTGCATTGAAAATTTTAATTATACACTTCATTTTAGTTTATTATAAATGTTAATATCAATAATAATTAAATCAAAACAAAATCATTAAATAAATAAAAAGGACTAAATTGGAATAAATTTAATTGATTAAAGGTAAAACTGTGATTAAATAAAACCTTTAAATAAAGGATATAATCAAAATAGATTTTAATAAATAGAGTCAAACTATGATTTTATCAAAGTTTAGAGATTGAAAAAAAAAAAGAAAACAAATGCCATTTTTGCACAAAATAAACAGTGTCACGCCAGGAGTTGCACGACACTATTCACTTGAGCAAAATTGGCGCAAGTGTTGCTGCTGGGTTGGAGTGAAATTTTTGTTCTATTTTAGGTTTTTGCTCTATTTAGATGCAGGGTTCGAGATGCCCTAAAGCAAAACTTCTAGTTTTAGATATATTATATATATATATATATATATATATATATATATATATTAAAGATCATAATGACTATTTCATACTTTTTTTATTACTTTATTTTTTAATTACATTCAACTAAAAATTAGGGTACGTACCAACCAACTTTTTATGTATTTAGGTCAAAATCCAAGTGGGCTAAGAGAAATGAGAAATGAGAAAATCTTATATGAGACTGTCACGTGGTGAGACCGTGAGATCATCTAATGAGATTGTACCATTTATTTTGGGAGCATAAAAATAAATTATAAAATTCTAATTTGGTGCAATCTCATTAGAAGGTCTCACGGTCTCATCACGTTGCAGTCTCATGCAAGATTTTCTCAGGAGAAAGAATACATAATGGCTTTGGATTTTGATCCAAATGCACAAAAAAATTGATTTGTATATACCCTTATGTCAGGGGGTTTGTAAGTGCAATCTCATTGGACGGTCTCACGATCTCACCACATGGCAGCCCGTGCAAGATTTTCTCAGGAGAAAGAATACATAATGGCTTTGGATTTTGATCCAAATGCACAAAAATTTGGTATTTATATACCCTTATGTCAGGAGGTTTGTAAGTGATAAGGACCGTATATGCATAAAAAGTTTGGTTTGTACATACCCTTATGTCAGGGGTTTTTAGGTGAGAAGTTATATATATATATATATATATATATACATACATATACAGTTTTTCTATTGTCAGTTCGTCTTGGTATATTTTATATCATGATGAAGAGTGTAGACCACAGATTATGAAGAAGTTTTGACAAGTGCATACACTTTGAGTCAAAATATGTAAATCTAATGGCCCACATTCTTCGTCCTGATATATTTTATATCAAGACGAACTGACAATAGAAAAATTATATATATATATATATAAATTTTCAAGTCAGTACGCACTGATATAACTTCATCAGTGCATTGGGTTATATCAGTGCGTTGGATGTTGACTATTAGATTTTCATATTTTGATTCAAAGTGTATGCACTTATCAAAACTTCTCTATAATCAGTGGTCCACATGCAACACACTGATATAAGTTATATCAGTGCGCACTGAGGAGAAAAAGACTATATATATATATATATATATATAGAAAGAAATCTTAGGACATCCAAATCCAAATATAAGTGTTGGTTTCATCCGATGGTTAGATTTGGTTCTTTAAAAAAAATATTTATAAAAAGAGATATGCATTAAAGAAAATATTGTCTTTAATTTATTTTTTTTACATTATCAATGAATTAAAATCTTCACTTTCTATAAAAAAAAACAAAAATCTTTAAAGACAGTCTTTTTCTTTAATATATATCTTTTTTTATAAATATATATTTTTTAAATAACCAAATCTAACCATCGAATGAAACCAATGTTTAGATTTAGATGTCCTAATATCTATAGGGTATGGATATTGACACCCATAAAACTTATTAGTATACTTATTTTTATAAGTACACCCATGTCTAAAATTTAAAATATAAATATTACTATAAACACTCATCCTAATGCCAATAGTACCCTCATTGAAATAAACATATTCATTTTAATACATATTATTTATAAACATTCTTAAATTATTATCACACCCAATTTATAAAAAAAATCATATTATTTTTGGAATCAAATCCTCTTTTAATGATGATCCAATTTACTTTTGAAAATATTTCGAATGTAGGAGCCTTATAAAAAGGAATATGTGGAACCATATATGGAGTCAAGAGATTTTTAATATGAATTCTCTTATTTATATAGTTATCTTAAAAATAAAAATAAAAGATTTACTGATATCTATGGCTATCTTAAAAAGAAAAAAAACTTGTTGATATCTATAGCTATCGTTACAAAAAATATTTTGTTTATCGATAGAATTCATAACTATACATAAAAAAAGATAAAAACAATATGATAATCATATGATAATGAGAAAGTTTGAAACTTGAAATAAAATTAGAGTTTAATTAGGGTTATCATAAAAATTAGGATTTATCATAAGTTTTTTTTTCTCGAAAAGTAAGTGTATTTTAATAAAGAAATATAGTTGAAGATAAGAGTGTAATTAATGAGTGTATATAATATTTGATTTATTTTTAATTAAAATAATTTGTACTTATTGGTAAATTTCTATTGAGATACTTTTGTAATTAATTTTTTTAATAAAATATAGGTGTACTAATAAATTTTATATGTGTCAATATCGGCACCCATATATATATATATATATATAGGACCACAATGGGCTAGGGGACCACAATGAAAAAAAAATTATTGTTAAAAAGTTTATAAAACTTTTTTAAATATGTATTTTACATTTTAGTACTATAAATTTTAAGTATTTTTCATTTGACCCCTAACTCAAAGTCTTGGTTTCGTCACTATCTATATATATCCTGTCTTTCTATTGTCAGTTCGTCATGATAGAAAATATATCAGGATAAAAAATGTGGACCACAGATTATGAAGAAGTTTTGACAAGTGCATACACTTTGAGTCAAAGTATGTAAATCTAATAGTCCACATCCTTCGTCGTGATATATTTTATATCAAGATGAACTGAAAATAGAAAAATTACTATATATTTATATATTTATATATATGACGCAACAATAAACATTCAATGCATCAACTATCCGGTCATTCCGGTGTGACTTGGTGTAAATTTCAACTTGACAAAATCTTACACTGTATTCCAATATAAAAATATATATATAAAAAAAAAAAAAAAAAAAAAATTCAATCACTATGTAATGGCACTTACAGGAGAACCACGTAAAACGCGGGTCCCAGAGAATCAAACTTTTATATTTTTTTCCTAGAACTATATTTCTTTCTGTATTTAGAAAATGAAATAGAAAACGCAGGAAGCCACATACTTAAATAAATAAAACTGGTGTTTTGAGAAAAAACAAAAAAGTATAATAAAGAGTAAAAGCTCAAGTCAGCCAACTTACAAAACTAAAAGTTTTTATATCAAAGACAAAGCGAGAGTGATCCACTTCCATATATATGTCAAATGATCGATCATAAATCATTATCATCTCACAAAAAAGCTGTTCTTAATTATATATATATATATATATATGTTGGATACAAATTTATCATTTGATGATCAAATTGCACAGTGAACTGTTTTCCATCAAGTTTTATATAATGGATTATCTTAATGTACATGTATGTTTCAATGTTCAAACAATATATCAACTGCAACATCTACTTCGTAGATTCTTAGGTATAGATAGACAGAGGCGAAGTCACGAAGCCAATTTTCTTAAATATAGGGGACTGGAACATGATAAAAAAGCTTTTAAAAATAAATAATGTAAAAATTTAAATTATATTTTTAAAAACAATTTGGGTCCAGAGCCAGTCCTCCAAGTGGCTTCGTCGATCGCTGTATAGTATCTAGTTACTAAAAACATTTTGTATTCATCAAACCTTCTCATGTAGATATTAATTTTGATATGTAGAACACATTAAAAGAAATAATATATAATTACAAAACATTTTGATCAAAAGGGTGCCATTATTTTCACATAAAAAATATCATTTCTACCCCTATTTTTCTATATATAAATAACAATAATAATAATAATAATACAAAAATCCTTAAATAAAATAAAATAAATTAAATTAATTTTCTCCCATCCACCAATCTACACCTTTAGGCTATAATTGATGAATTTAACAGAAATTGTATTGACATGTGTATAAAACTCTTGACGCGCTTATTTGTAAACCCTAATTGACTAATTCAATTAGATTTTCATTGTCACAAAGCATAGTTTTATACCTTGTTCGTATTATCAACAAGAACCATCCAATATTCCATCACATCCCATATATATATATATATATATATATATATATATATATATATATATGCCAACCGTGTCATCAATTTCTTCCAAAGAAATCCAATTCTCGTTTGCCAGCAGACAGATTCATGTTTATCAAATTTAATGACCACAATTTATTCTCTTAACAATGTAACAGAAGGTACATTAATTAATAGGAAATAAAGCTTGTTTGAAGATGGAAATGAATAACATCACAATTACTGATGCTTGAGTGGTGAAAGTGATACAAGTATATAACTCATTTTTGTTAATATAAAATTAAAATTTTAGTGCGTTTAATATTTTGGTATCTCATTCGATGTTTATAGTAAATTAAAAATTTTAAATTGTAAGTATTTTTTTAGACAGAATTTCACATAAGTCATATTATATTTTTTTTTACGATTTGTCACCTTTATACATATCTTTACCGTATTCATCACTTTAAGTCCATATTTTTTTTTAAATTCATCACTTTAGTCTATTTGACCAAATATTTGAAAGTTAACTATTTTAAAACCTATAAAAATACACTTCTATCCTTATTACTATTTAATTTAGCTAAAATAATTATCTTAACTTTAAATTAAAATGAAAAACAATAAAATTCTCAATAATAAAATCTAAAATAAATAGATTACAAAAAAATATAAAATAAATAATAATTAAAAAAATCAATTAATTTTTTCTTTTTTTGTATTTTTTTTCATAATATTTTTTTTAGCTAAAATGATTATCTTAGTTGATTATTTTTCATAATTTAATTTTGTAATCTATTTATTTAAGATTTTATTATTGAGAATTTTATTGTTTTCCATTTTAATTTAAAGCTAATATGATCCTTTTAGCTAAATAAAAATCTATTATGGAAAAAAAATACAAAATAAGAAAAAATTAATAGATTTTTATTATTATTGTTTTAATTTTTTTTGTAATCTATTTATTTAAGATTTTATTATGGAGAATTTTATTGTTTTTCATTTTAATTGAAAGTTAAAATAATTATTTTAGCTAAATTAAATAGTAATAAACGTAAAAGTATACTTTCAGAGGTTTTAAAATAGTTGACTCTCAAAATTTAGTCAAATGGACTAAAGTGATGAGTTTTGAAAAAAATAGGAACTAAAGTGATGAATATGGTAAAAACATTTATAAATGTGACAAATTTTTTTTTAAAAAAAGTGGAACTTGCTTGAAATTCTGCCTGTTTTTTTGCCTGTTTTTTTGAAAAAACAAAAGAACTTTTCTAACATTATATAATTAGCTCCATAAATTAACCTTACACAAAGCTAGTTCAGTACCGGTACAACTAGAGGTGCCCACGGTTCGGTTAAACCGTGGGCACCAAACCGAAACCGGTTTCGAAAAACCGAAACCGGAACCGTAACCGTAACCGCCGGTTACGGAACCGGTTGGAAACCGGTTCCGAACCGGTTGGAAACCGGTTCCGAACCGGTTCGGTTACGGTTACGGTAGGTTGAAAACCGACCAAAACCGACGGTTTAACCGTCGGTTTTGGGTAAAAACCGACCAAACCGTCGGTTTAACCAACGGTCAAAACCGTCGGTTAAACCGCCGGTTTGGTCGGTTTTTGCCCAAAACCGACCGTTAAACCGTCGGTTTAACCGGCGGTTTAACTGACGGTTTCGACCGTTGTTAGTAAAAAAAAAAAAAAAAATTCGACGAATCACGGCTTGCCACGCGTACCACAAAATTGAAAAAAAAAAACAAAAGAATTGATGACCGTTGGGCGTTGGGTGAGATGACCAACGGTCATCTACCCATCTACCCATCTCCCAAGTCCCAACGGCCATATATATATATATATATATATATATATATATATATATATATTATTTTTTTCCCTTAATTTCTTAAAATTGTAAATTCGCCCCTCCACTATAATGCTTCAATTGTATATTATATATTTATATAATTGTATTGAATATTTTATATTAATTTCATTTTATTACAAATGTTTCATTTTATTACAATGTTTCAATTTCATTTTATTACAAATGTTTCAATTTCATATTATATTTTAAATTTTATTCATTTGTCAAAAAAAAATTCTGGAACATTATTTTTCCCATTATTTTAATTACGTTTAGTAATTATTGTAATTAGGTTTTGTTTGGAAAAAATAAATAAAACCGAAACCGAAACCGAAATAAACCGAAACCGAAATAAACCGAAACCGAAACCGAAACCGAAACCGACGGAAACGAAACCGAAAACCAAACCAGTTTTTTCGGTTACGGTTACGGTTTGGGTGGCCACGGAACCGAAACCGCCCCGAAACCGAACCGTGGCCACCTCTAGGTACAACACATGGGTACTAAAGTATAACGAGAGAATTATTATTTAAATTACAACATAATAGATATATTAATCAATTGGGCACATAAAAAAAAAAAATCTCCACTTTCCATGTGTTGGCCAGTTGTCCACGGGTGGGTTTCAATGTGGGAATATATATATATATATATATATATATATATATATATTTATTCCTATTCTCCTCGATGCGTACTGATATAAAATACATTAGTGTAATACATATGAGTTATAGATTATGGATAAGCACTGATAAATGCATACAGACTGGATTAAAATAATTGAATCTAATAATTCACGTACAACTCACCGATAAATATTTATCAGTGATGAAAATTTTCATATTATATATATATATATATATATCAAACAAAAATATATAGATTAAAGAAGGAAGTTGGATCCTGAAGGAATATATGGATATTTCACTTTACTTCACTTCTCCCCAAAAGATAACAAGCCTTCAGGAATCTTAATTATTTGATTTATTTTTCAAAGGCATTAGGCATATGATCTCTGAAACATTTATCAATCTTATTTTATTCTCATGATCATCTACTATACGCATCATTTCTCACTCAATTAATGGAATCAAGGAAACAGAATATATAATCTATCATTACTTTTCCAATCTCCCTCCCGCACTTAAACTCCTACCAATAACCATTCTACATATTGCATATATTATAAATGTTTTAGAATCTTTTATTTATTTATTTATTGGTTCTTTTTCTTTCTGGAGAAAGGATATGTAAAAAGTAAAGCATAATCAGTTGAAAATTATATTCAGATTCTCCACTTAGTCTACATATAACATATATATATATATACATACATATATATATATATATATATATATATATAAACACTGATCTTGATATAATGAGTTGTGGAACTGAAAGGTACCCTTTGAAGAATCAAGAATCGCATTCTTTATTTTGTCTCAATGAGAGATCAGTTCACAATAGTTTACAAGTTTTATGCCTTGGATATTATTTGAAGGTTCCACTGGATTTTGGACAAGGCTATTAGGCAGGCATTGATTATTAAGTTAAGATTATGATCACAACTTAATGGTGAATATATACTATGACATTTTTTGATCAGTTCAAAATTAAATTTGTTAACCACCACTCAATGTAGTTTGGTGGTAAATAATTCATTCAGTTTGGAAATGTTTCGGGTTCGAGTCAACATACCGCATCAAATAGTATATAAAAAAAATAATTTTTTTTTGCATATTGTGGTTTGTTACGTTATGCAATCTGCATATATTTTTAGATCTGATGATTACTAACACGGTAACAGAGTTTTGATTGTCTCAGGAATTCTGGGTTCAAGTCGCTCTACATGCATTTGTTTATGTATTTGTTCTGTATATGTATTTGGGTTTGGTCCACTTTCAAGTGAGTGAAAGTATATATATGGGAATAGAAAATACATATGTTTGGAGAGTACTCTTACTGTCAAAGAATATAATAAAACATAATACAATTTTTTGTCAATCTCGGTTGAGGTTTTAACTAAAATACAATAAAACCATTGAGATTCATCCCGAACCTTTCATAGATATCGAAAAATTGTCATAAATCTAGGCTGCATGCATACTCTAAAAATAGGATTATTGGCATAAGCCTCCGAATTTTACGCGAGATTGCATTTTACCTATGAACTTATTTTTAGGCATTAAACTCTCTAAACTCTCATTAATTGGCAAATAGATAGTTTGGTTTATTGCCCCATGAATGTATGTTTGAGGGGGCTTCTACAATCATGTTTTACCAATTAATAAGAGTTCAAGGGGTTTAACGTCTTAAAAAAGTTCAGAGGGTAAAATGTAAATTCGTGTGTATAGTTCAAGGGGAACTAGTGCCACTAACCCCTAAAATTAACAATCCTAGAGTCTTTGAATTTAGAATCTTCTCTTTGGTGTGGCTTTTTGTGAGCTGTTTTTTTTATGAATAATTTAGTTTGAATGGAACACTTGTTAACATTAGAGTAGAAAATAATGTAACACACATTACCACAATGCAATGTTAACACTTTTTATGGTTATGTGCATGGTTGATTCTGAGATTTCGGGGGCCGAGGCGAAATGTAAAATTAAGGCCCTCAATTCTCTATATATGTTTACTTGATTTTTTTCTTTAGTAAATACTTATAAAAATCAATATAATAACCAAAAATCAAGACCGTAACACAATAAAATAGCAAATAAAAACACCGAAATAAAAAAATTATAATTGCATCAAAGAATATATCACTTAAACCTTACCCGTCTCACATTTTAGAAAATAAAACAAACTAAAATCCACTAGGATTTATGACTCCTAACTTGATTGAAAATAAAAGATCAAATTTTACTAGAAAAGATAAGTTTGATATATTTCCAAAATCTAAACTTTATTCCTAATCAAACTAAAAAAAACCTTCCTAAATTGAAAAATCAAAATCAAAGTCCTGTATAAAACAGAAAGCCAGCAAAACGGAGGTCAAAACGATATTTTCTTTCAAAATAGCAGTCATAACAAATGTAGGGCTCGTTGATACAGTTTCAACAACATATTATGGGCTCAAAATAGACATCGTTTGACCCTCTAACAGCCTTTCGGAAGTTTTCAACATCAGTTTAATAAAGGGATTTGAGGTGTTGTTGTCTTTAGTAATAATTATAATTGTGTTTACGATGAGCCTTTTTTTTAAAGAAAAAAAACATGTGTAAACATGGGGCCTTTAATTATAATTGTTATGTGACCTTTGGTCTTATATTCGTAAAATCAATTTTTTTTTTATATAACTGAAATTTAGAAATTTGGGGGTCTATTACAATCGAGACCCTAGATGGTTAGCTCTTGGATTTACCCTTAGGGTCAGCCCTAGTTAGATGTCATTAGGAAAAGCTTAGCGAAAAGTCTGACCAAGAGAGAATTCAAACTCCTTTTATCAATCTTAAAATATACATTAACCTTAATAAATAAATAAAGGGATAACCATGTTGCAAACTTGCATCCCACAAGCCGCAAAGAAAGGGAAGAGTTACTTTTTGTTATTTTATTTTTTTTCACAACTAAGCTAATGGTGTGGTATATCTTGACTACAAAAGGAATGGATATTTCTTTTTTCTTATATAATTTCTTTCTAAACTTTTTTGTTGTTATATGTCTTTTTTTAGCTTTAGAAAAAAAAAAGTGCATGTTGATGTGAAGGAATTGATTAGTAAAACATAGGAGGAAGGGATGAAGGGGGGATGAACTAAGTACAAAAAAGCATTTTAAAGAAAAAAGAAAGCACCTGAGAAGGGAACATGTGCTTTTGAGGTAACTAATGGTCACTTATCTTGTGGGTGAAGACTTCAAAATGATGTCCACCACCCAGGTTTAAATCATGGTATCGTAAAGATGGTGTAACTTTCAAGTGATCGAGGGACCTCTAACTTACTTCAATTTCGGTAAAAACTTTGATGATCATATCGATTTTTATAAATTTTGATCTGAATTTTTTTATGAAGGATAAGTTTAATGAATTTTACTTATGAATAAAATTTGAGAATTTTACTTATGAATAAAATTTGAGAATTTTTTGAGCAAACTATTTATCCCGATTTTATTAAATATAAATGCATTAGGAAAATAGGAGAAATATAGGAAAATTCAAAAAAAAAAGTTATAATACTTGAAAATTTCTCAATTTTTATCCATAGGTAGATTTCAATGAACTTATTATCCACAAACAAATTCAGATCAAAATTCATAAAAATAGATGTGATTTCATCAAGGTTTTTACCGAAATTAAAATAAACTAGGAGTCTCTCACATGAAAGCTACTCTATAAAAATAATCTCGTTTTTACCTATTAAATCATATAGTGTGAGGAAACCTCATATATGGAATGAGATCGAATTGCATATCAGACCATGTTCGTAGAGTCTAATCCTCTAACACACAATTGTATCGGCTTTCACAAAAAGAAAAAAAGAGCTCTGGTATATGTATATATATATATATATATATATATATATATATATATATATATATATATATGTGTGTGTGTTTTTTTTTAATGTGTTTGGTTGGATGGATAAAAGAGAACTTGATCGTGATGATAAAGTTGGAAAGCATAAATAAGGCTAGCTAGTTAGTGCTTCTTTTCTTTTGAACAAATGCAACGAATTGAATACTGTGTAAGAGACAATTTGTCACTATATACATTTTTATGCTATTGGATCGATTCATTCATGTATGTCTGCCTTCGATCATGAACCAGCCAGTCTTTTTCTCTCTCTTTTATCTTCTTTCAAAGGGCAAAGGGGACCATCGATCCCACTACTCAACTACATATATAAAACAACTAGCTTTCTTTTGCTATGTCAATTCAATTTCTCCTTTTCCTTCTATTAAACTAGCGATGTTTTGGCAACAAAAGTTATGGTCACAAAACTATTGCAAGAAAATTATCTACTCGATCAGGAAAAAGTTTGGTGTTTTATGAGAAACGTGTTGGATAGGAGAGATATTTATAAGAACGGATATAAATTTTCCTTACAAGGAAAATAAAAGAAATCATTTTTTGAAAAAATTGATGTGTGACTTTATTAAAAGAGTAATATTATTTGACCCACCAATTTTTTTTTTCTAATAATTTATCTATGATAACATTGCAGGATGATATATAACTATCACACCATTCAATACTTTATGGGTAATGTTAGGTACCTCAATTTATGAATTGTTATTTTGATTAGATTTGTGGCATATGAGATGCAAGTTGAATATATACTCAAGGTTATTACATGCTTAACATTATATTACAAATTATCATCATTTTAGATAATAAATTTTAGACAAAATTTTTGGAGTAACATTTCTCTAATATATTAAAAAAGATTACAGTGACTACTGACCATCGTGGTTTGGTGGTAAAAATCGTTCATTCGGTCTATAAATGACGCCATAACCATAAGTGGGATATCAAAAAAAAAAAAAAAACTAGAGTGTATTCATTATTCAATAGTAGGGGTAAATATACCGAGAGGGGTGTATATGTATTGCTTTTAAAATTGAACTAATAAAATGATCAAATTGATACATGTTATTAAAATTTAAAAATGAAGATGATATTTTTGTTAAAAAAACAATTAAAAACAATTGATTGAAGATAATCTTTCCAATGAAATATAACTTAAAAATTAATTTAAAATGGAAAATAAAAAAATGTTTTTAAAATTTTAAATTATGTTCATTTTTAAATTAATTTTTTTACTATTTAAATAAAAACATTAGAATTTTAAATTATGTTCATTTATTAATTTTTTAGTAAAAATTGTTTTTAAATTCAAAATTATTTGTACAAGCTTTAACTGTTTTTTTTTTTAATAAAAAGACTATCTTCTTTTTTAAATTTTAATTAGCTATGAGGAAATTGATCTTTTTATTAGTTCAATTTTAAGAGCGGGAGATATTTGAGTAGATAGATGTATACTGGCTCTCTTGATGCATTTATACCAAACTTCAAGGAGTCTCAATGTATTTACTGCCTTTTTACGCCTTATTAGTATTGAGTATTGACAATGATGGGTCATGCTACCAACTGATCGTGCCTACTGCCAAGTAATATAGGGTTGAATTGAAGAATTTGGATTTTCTGTTAAGCTGTTCTTTGTCCTGGCCTATATAGATCTGTTGATATATGTAATCAATGGACTGTAATTTATATATTTTATTTATTTCAATTTCATTATTTTTAAATACAAATCTTATTTTCAAGTGTTTTAGATGAGGAAAAGATCAGTACAGAAGATGATCCTGATTCTGAATTGAAATCTAATGTTTCAAAGAATATATATTTAGAAATTTGACATTGAACATGCCAAGAATTTATCGAGATATGCCAAGAACTCTTATAATCGGGAAATTTCTATTCCCTTAATATGATAGAAATCTACACACATATGTTGATATATTCGTACAGTGAGACTTGAACCCGCAACCATAGATGTGAAAGGTGAGTCGAACACCACTTGAGTTAGGATGAGATGAGAAATGCAGTCTTGGCGTCCTGCAAATATAGAGTCCCTTTGTATTATTAGCAATAAGCATAAGCATAACAGCCAATTATAATGTTGAAAATACATATTGCTGGAGCAGCTGGCCTCTACCTAAAAGCTTTCAAAGGTAGGTAGGCTCGGATCAATGGGCTTAGGCCAGCCTACACCAAATCTGGACCTGTTGCATACAAAGACTTGACCATATTTGTACCCAAAAGCTTTGATCACTTAAAAGCCCAAAATCTTATCTCTACGATCACCTTCAGGCTTCAACATGAGAGTTGAGAGGTGGGTTATAATTTAGGATTTGGATCCTCTCCTAAGTTTTAGAAAAGGTTATTTTTTATTTATTTTTGAAGTATTGTATTATTATATCAATTTGGGTTTTCTTTTTTTAAAATTAAGAAGGACTTGAATCTGCAAACTCATAGTGCATGTATCAGATATAAGAGATTTTACCATCGAATTAAATGGTCAAAATTTATTTTATATATTTTCCGATCACAATTAAACAAGTAAAAACATTTTAATGGTCAGGAATAGAAAATTTTATTAACCAATAAACTCTTTCGTTTTCATAGTAATTTAAATCCCGAAATTTATTTCAAATTTTCAATCTGCTCATTTTTTTCATTATTTTTTCAACTGTTCATCCAATCTTAAAAAAACTTCTTCTGAAACTCTTACATCTTATCCCTAGCTTTTTTCTGTTCGTAGAATAATAGTCTTCTTCTTGCTACAAAAACAACTCTAATTCCACGGTTCAAATATATATATATATATATATATATGTATATATATATATATATATATATATATGTATATGAAGAGCATGGCAGTGATGGCAATGGCGAGAAAGTATATATTAAACAAACCGAGACAATCTTAAAATCGTTAACCTTGCAAAGTATTGAGTTCATCGAAGGCTCATGCCAATCAATTGGGAGATTGGATGGATAGTTGAAAAAAAGGGTTATTTTAAAGGAAAAGAGCAGCAGTATTAGTGATTACAATTATGGTGGAAACTAAATTGTTTATGGACGGTCAAAAATCTCTGATCTTAACCAATAAAATGTTTTCATTTTTCCAATTGTGATGAGAAAATAAATAAAATTGACCATTAAAATCTTTAATTGCAACATATCACTAGATTCTTTAAAATTTAGAAAAAACTTAGGTCAAGAGAGTATCAAAATCCTATAACTTAATCAAAACCTAACATCAAATCTTCTTCAACACAAATTAAAATCATATGTCCAGTACTATTCAAACACGCATATATGCATCTTTCTTTCGTCATCGTAAAAAATTACAACATTTGAATAGAGAGATGTAAATTGTCAAGCCAAGTAAGGGGTCGTTTGTTTTTTTATCTGAAAACTGAATAGTTATGAATTTTTCTGAAGATTGAATATGGATTAAAATCTGAACTTAAATGACATATTTGTTTTTTTTTCACATCTGAATGTATTGTCAACATGTTTGTTTTTTAAAAGTAAAATTGTCTGAAACTAATTAATTTTACATTTATACCCACATTAAACAATTATACATATAATATGGAATAAAAACAATCCAAAAATAATAATTATATATGAATACATATGATCATGATCATCTTCTTTAATTACAAATAAAATTCATTTTTATTAAGAAAAGAAAGTTTTTTTTCCAAAAAAATTAAAATAGGCAGCTGGAAAACCCACACAAAATACTCTAAAAAATAGTATATAAATACATCACCATAATATCATAATAAAGTATTGATATTAAACACCAATATGAAAAGTGATTATGGTTCTTTTTTATATTTTTAAAGCTATTTAAAATAAAAAATATATTAAAATAGATTTTTGTACTATATATAATTATGATGAAATTGGAAATATGTTATATATAGAGGATAGTATAGGAAGAAAATATTTTGGATTTCATTTAATGCAATTCAGTGATTTGCAATTAAGTGAAAAATCAGAATTTTTTACTTTTTATTTTAAGTTGTTTTTCAGCATTTTAAAATTGTTTGACTACTTATAAAAACAAACAAAACAACTTAATAATTATGATTCAGACCCATTAAGTTTTAAGTGAAAAAAATAAACGACCCCTAAGTATTAGTTCTTTATGGTTATCAAAATCGATTATTAGTAGTACATGCTTAGTAGTACAAAATGTTTTTTCTATTTGTTTTTTTATTTTTAGTTTTTTGAGGTATAGCTTTTATAAGTGAAGAAATACATGACTTGAAATCGGAGGAAGCAGAAAAACAATGTTAACCTTATCATAAGGTAAACATAGATATACTTATTATTATTATTATTATTATTATTATTATTGTTAGTTGTTAACTCATCTACTTAATATATATATATATATATATATATATATATATATAATACTTCTCTAATCAAGATAGTCCTGACTTTATAATTTCAGAACGTCTAACCATAATCACATATTCACAATAAGTCCATAATCCCATGTTAACAAATACATGAACTCAATATGAATATGTGGCTGTGATTGAACGTCCTTAACTTATAATTACAGTATATTACCAAAGAACCATTATATATATATATATATATATATATATATACATTATTCTCTGCCATTGTTATGGACTTTTGGACATTTGAATTTTTACGATTTTATTGAAGCTTTGTCGCAATTTATTCATTCCTAATGTCTAGATTTTTACCATTTTATTACAGCTTTGTCATAGTTACTCAATCCTTGATGTCTAGATTTTTGTGAATTGTTTTTTGGGTTCAACATTTCTAGAGTTCTGTTACAATTTATTTGAATATACACTACCTTGGAATTTTAGATTATTGATATGTTCAAATTTTATTTTATTTGATATCGGTAATTTATTGATTAAAAGAATGAATAGAGATAGTCTTGTTTTTTTTTTCCACTTTACAACTCTTTAGAAAGTCTTTTGTGAATACTTCAAAAAAAAAATGTTTACATCAGTAATTTAAGTTTAAATGTTTAAATGGCACTAAAAGTTGAGTTGTTCCAAAAATTCCCCTCACATTAGTCTGTTTTGAGTTTTGTTATGCCCCCCTACACTTTCAATTGCAGTAAGTTCCTATACCTATTATAATACGGGATCGTTTGTTTTTTTGTCTGAAGACTGAACAATTTTGAATTTTATTGAAAACCTAAATAGTTACTGAAACCTGAATCTAAATTACATGTTTGTTTTTTTTTTATTTTTATCACCTATGAATAGAATGTCAACTTGTTTTTTTTTAATATAAAATGAATTAAAAACAAGTAATTTGACATTTATACTCTTATTACTATTAATTAGTATGTATTTTCATTTTATATGATACAAACAATTAAATAAAAATAATTTAACAAATCTTAAACAATTTTTATAAAATAATTGCAATATGTTATTCATAATTAAAATATGATAAATAATTGTTTTTTAAGGATAAATAATGATTTCGAAATGGTTTTGATTTAAAAAAAATAGAATTGAAGGTCCAACGATGATGTTGAAAGTTATAACGTGATTAATGATTTTTTTTTGAGATGTTTATCATAAGTAATAGGTTAAAAGAAATAAATTTGTATAATATAAAATAATGATAAACTTAGAAATATGTTATCTTTGATATGATAATCTTGGAAGAAAATATATTAAATGCTATCTAGTGATTTGGAATTAAGTTAAACGTTATGATTTCTTACTTTTTATTTTTAGTTGTTTTATTTTTATTTTTTTAAGCTGTTTGACAACTTAAAAAAAACTTAATAATTTCAAGTCAAACCCATTAAGTTTTAAGTGTAAAAAACAAACGATCCCTAAGCCTTTAAACTTTAAAAATTAAGTCATGATCCAACAAAAAAAAGGGATAATAAATCTCCATTGAACTTCAAACCACAACAAAACGAAATTTTGCATCTCAAACCTACGTCAATCACTACCTCAACAACCGCTAAAATGAAAGATTCAAGACCAAAATCAAAAGAAATGACATTCAACGATCTTGTGCAAGAGGTTTATGGAGAAAAAATTACCTTAATTATCAACAGGGCGGTCATGACTTTTTAGGGGTTCGGGATAAAATTCTAAGATGGACCCATTTTCATATTAATTCTAAGACTTGAGATGGATTGAAAGAAATCATTCAATGATGGCCAGAGAAAAAAATAATAAACTTTAAATCCTTTAGTGATTTAGATGATATACTGAAATCTGAATACTAATGTCACATGTATAGGAAAAAAGGAAAAAAAATCAAAATTTAATTGGGGCTTTAACACTCCAAGCTGACCTTATTTTTATATTTTTGTTTTATTTAAATTGTTGGCTTTAATGCTTTATAATATGGGACTTTTTTTTAAGTAATACTTAAAATAGGAATTTGGGCTTTTTACGAAATAAAATAAAATAAAATTGGACCCCTAAACTAATATTGAAATAATGTAAATATGAGATTTTTTTAACTAATACTCAAGATGGAAATTTGGACATTTTATGAACTAAAAAAATAAAATTTGACTTCTAAACTAATACTGGAAATCATATAAATATAACCCCTTTAAAACGAGATCCGAGACGGCCGCCCCTCCTATTAAAGTACCAATTCTTCCGATTACCTTGTACAAATCTTTTAAGAAGGGAATCAAAAGAAATGGACTTCAATTTGAGAGAGAGCCCAATTGTAGTGAGAGAAAAAAACTTGTGAAAGTGAGGGGAAAAAAAGGGTAAAGAGACAAGGGATACCTTTTTGCTGGTCACCATAGTTGGTGTTATATAAACTTAAGTTTGATGTTAGTTACAAAAAAAATCAATTAGAATTGGTTCTATTTAGGCTCGTTTCATCTTTAGGATTTGGGTTATTCTTTTATTTATTTATTGAAATATGCTTTTATATCAATTTGGGATTTTTTTGAACGGCGATAATGTCACTCCTCAAAAACTGTATCTATCCCCTTTCGTCATTACACCCATAAAAAATTAAAAAAAAATCTCTGATTTATAAATAAACTCCACTTAATGCCAAAAATACATTTTCTTTATTTAAAATGTATTGTATTTATTTAAAATGTATTGTATTTTTGTAAATATACACCATCTATAACTGTTATTATGTTATTTAATCAACTTTATTATTATTTCCAATTTTGTTGCTATCTTTAATTATCTTACTATTCTTTCTCTTCCCTACTTCTTTTCTATTCTCGGTTTTTTCAAAATCAAACTCTATTTTCGTTATTTATTTTTCGATAAAAATCCATTTTAAAATTTTTTTTATGGAGAACCACTTTTTGTTTGAAAGAGTCGGAAAAATACAAGATTTGTGTCATGTCCCTACTGATGTGGAAGTAAATAGATGTTAAATGATATTTCAAAAAAAAAGAAGACATTCCATGAAATTGAAGAGCATAATATATATATATATATATATATATATATATATATATATACAAGAAAAAATATTTAATATTGATAAATAAATAAAAATCTAAAATGTGTTTGAAAGAAATAAAAAATATAGATAATATAGTTAATTTAAAAGTCTTTGTATACATAATAATAATGTTCTTTGAATAAAAAATAATTTTAAAGTTACTTTTTCACAACCAAATTTATCTCATGATTTTGATTCATTTTTCAAATTTGGACAATCAATCTGTATTTATGGAGACGGTGTCGTTGCCTCTCCCTCCTATGAGATTCAAGTTTAGGGTTAGGTTAGGGTTAGGTTTAGGGATTGATTGAATTGGGGATTTTTTTTTTGTCAATAAAAAGTTTTTGTTAATAATTTAATTATATGGGTTTATTTTAGGAAATTCATGTTAATGTATTAAATATCACTTATTCAATAATTAGTGAAAAGAAAAAAAAATTAGCTATTTAATTTTAGATATTTTAACTTAATTTAAGATATAAATCGAAAAACAAACGATAATTTAAGACTTTTCCTCGGTTTTACTTGTTATTATAAATGTTTTATTGAGTTTTCGATACAAATTGGTAATTCGATACAATCTCATCTTTCTGGTGTTTCTCTGCTTTAGTGCTTTATATGTTTTTTTAAGTATATAAATGTGTAAACTATGACCAGACATTAGTATTTATTTTCTGTTATATATAATTATATATACACTTAATTGATTTGGGCTGCAATATTGGGCCATTTATTTTAGATAATTGATCTCTAATTTACTGTTGTTCGAATCCATGGTATAATGCCTAACTAGTTAACTCTTGTTGTGTTACAACTTACAACCAAAGGACTCTCAGAGAGACGACGAGAACGATAACGCTCGAACTCAAAAATGGGGAAGAGCGACGGTGCAGAATCTCACAACTTGCAGAAATACGGCGTGCCGTTTTACGGTGCCGCCTGGGTTCCCTACAGCCACGTCAGATCCAAGCTTCTTTCGCCCGAAGGAATTAATAAGGAAGAAAACGATGGCGGAGATCGAAACGGATCTGAGGACGAAGCCTCCTCCGCCGCTGGTGGCAACTACTACGTCGTCTTGGCCGGTGGCGGAGGCGAGGGACGCAGCGGCATCCCCAACGCTGTCGTTTTGTCTCACTTCGATTTCGCCTCCAATTCTCTATCCGATCAACCCGTGGCTAAGCTTGGAACTGGTTCAGATTTGCCTTATCGAATGGCTGTTCACCCAGGTGGAGACGGCATTATTTGTGCATTGCAAAATAGTTGCAGGTCTTCATTTGATTTGTGTTGATTATTTTGATTTGAATTTTCAAATTTTGTTATTGCTCTCATCATACTAGAAGATCATATTGGAACTAGAGTGAAGAAATAGTTCTCAAGTGATCTTGTCATTTCTTTTTGGTTTAATTTATTGGCATTATGTAATCAAGGAGTGATCTGTTATTTCCTACCTATCTGCAGATTTTTTGAGTGGGATGAAGTGAAGAGCGCTGAAGTCCACAAACTGGGTTTAAAAGAGTCGGAGAAAGTGCTCAGCCAATTAGAAAATGTTGGACAGCAGTTAGTATTAGCATTTAACTCTGAGGGTTCTATACTTGCCACTGGTGGTGAGGTAGAAATCCTTCACTTTTTTATCTTTGACATTCTAATTTTCTTCATGGAATTTAGGCGTATAGTTTTCTACTTTTAGGGTTCTATATGTTTGCTTCTGTAAAGTTGTTTTAGACAGTAGACAACATTGTAAAGTAAGACGATATAATCCTTTTTTACAGAAATAGAATGCTGTATGATGATCTGATTTTGGTGCAGTGCAGGATGGCAATTTAAGGGTTTTCAAGTGGCCTAGCATGGAAATTATTCTCAATGAGGCTCAAGCTCATGCTTCTGTGAAAGATTTATCTTTCAGGTATGCAGTAATAGTGGGATTAATTAGAATGTCAATTCCTAAATCTGCAAGCTTCAGAAAAAGAAAACGTGTTCTTTGATTTTTATATTTTGATCTAGTTCCGTTGATAATCTGGTTCGGCTTTCATGCAGCCATGATGGAAAATTTCTTGTATCCTTGGGAAATCGTGGCCCCGGTCGGGTTTGGGATGTAACTTCATCAACTGTTGTAGCTTCTTTGGCAAAGGAAACAGTAAGCAATTAAACATATTACTTCATTGAATAAACCTTTTGTTCTTAACTTCAGTGCCTAGCTCAATCTTGGTTTTACTAAGCTAATAGCGCTGGGTTCAGTCGAGGAGAATATAAATTGAATTGCTGGTAATATGCAGTGCATAGAGTACTATTTTTTTTTCTTAATTTTTTTTATTATCATCAAGAAGACTAGAAAAAGGCAGAACAGATTGGTAATAATACAACAATATGCCATATGAATGGAGTGACTCAATTGACCTAGAGTTTTGTAGTACCATCAGATCATGGCTGTATGTTTGGTGCTGACCGGTGGAATAAGTTCTTTTAGAGAATCTTTAAGCCTTTTTATATCTCTTTCTTTGTTCTTATGAGGATGATGCTCTTTCACAGGCGTTCCAAACTGAGAATATCAATTTCTATACTTTCAGGATGAGATTTTTGTTTCTTGTAGATTCTCTCCAATTAATGATCAAAATCCTGTTCTATATATTGCTGCTATAACAGGTGAATATTATGTATTTGCAAGCCATCTTCTATTTTTTTTCCTCAAAATGTTGACTTCACTGTTTTATGAGCTGACTATCATGAATATTTTCTCTTCACAGACAAAGGTGGAAGTATTATAACATGGAATACAACCTCGTGGAATAGGACCCGCTCCAAGCAAGTAGTCCGGGAACCTGTTTCTTCCTTCAATATTTCTTCTGACGGCGAACTTCTTGCAATGTAAAAACGTGTTGACTTAATTAGTTTCAATAGATGAAGACATCTACTGAGCACTGCCATGAGCTTTCTTAACATTTCTCCCTTGTGATTGGTTAATATGCAGTGGGACAGCTCAAGGAGACATTTCAATCATAAATTCAACTAGTTTGAAGGTCCAAACAATGGTTAAAAAAGCACACCTTGGCATAGTGACAGCTTTGGCACTCTCTCATGATTCAAGGTTGTTGTCCTACCTATTGATGCAGAGCCATTTTTCAATAACATTTTGGTTGCAGTGTTTGCCTTAGAATAAAATTAATGGTGAAGCTTTTGATGTTTGATTACAGGGCATTGGTTTCTGCTTCTATGGATTCAAGTGCAAGGGTCACATTAATAGAGGATAAGAAGCAAAGTGGTATTTCCCTTTTTATCTTATGTTTTGATAACTTGGGATTTGCACTGTTATTGTCAGTAGACCTTGTATACAAGTCACTGGCTGACTTGAAGCCCATAAAATCTGTGTCCATGCTAGCATAAAATGAGCAACCAGAAACATATATACCTGTTCTAAAACTGCAATGACTGCCCAATTGAGTTTTGCTTAAGATATTATTAGAACTACTAATAACTCAAGTATATAAATAACATATACATCTGCTGTCTATTTTATTAAGTTTATCACAATTTAAAATTTAAAATATAATATATAGTTCTATCAGCCATTGGGCAAGGCGGAAAACTGGTCATAAATTTAGTTAAGTTCAAGGTTCCATTTAATCATGCTGGCATGGAAATGGGCTATTTTAGGAGTTGCTGATTATTATGTGGAGCTTTCGACGGTTAAAGTGACTCTAGTCTGTTAATTTTTTTTTTCTTTTTGAATAATACTCTAGTCTGTTAATTACCTGCTCTGTTTCATCAACTTGAATTTCCAAGTCAGCATTAATGTTATGTCATTAGATTTTGAGTGGCTCATTTGGAATGTGAAAATAATAATCCCTCATCTTTTGGCAGGTGGACTAAACTTGTGGATCATCATATTCATTATATTACTATCAATTGCCGCCTATTTCATGAATGACAAAGGAATCATACCGTAACTTGATCTTGCTATATCCTGTTTGTATGTGAAAAGAGTACTTTAGTTTCGTTCCAAAAGGGTTTGAAATTCTAAAATAACACCTTGGGAGCGAAACCACACTTTAAGATGAGGACATTTTTTTTGTTTTGTTTTGTTTTGTTGTTGTGGAAACCCTATTTTCTATAGAAATTACGATGGCCTTTGCAGTGATACATATTTTTGTACATCAATTGGATACTGTTTCTTCATATATACTGTTAATCGATTTCACATGGAACAATTAAAATTCAATTATAGTCTCTAAGCTTCGTTCTTAACTTGGTTATGGAAAGCCATTCTTTGTAGTCCATTCTTAATTTGATTTCAATCCATTCTTTGTGGTCAATATTACAGACGAGAATCTATCAAGTGCAAGAAGAACAATGAGAACCACAAGTGTAGTAGCATGATGGTTTGTGCGTCATGAACATCTAATTCATTCACAAGAACTAAATCAAGATTACACATTCTTTGAGGCCTAACCTTGTCTTAAACATGCATTCAAATAATGGTGATCAAATATTAAACAAACATGTGATAACACAAAGCACAATCAGTGAAACTAGAAACATGAATTGATAAAGGAATAATGTTATAGGACATGGAATCTTCATGCTAAATTACATCGAAATCCTAGAAATATAGTTTAGCAACTCATATTACAGCGAGATGAGCTTTCAACCGCCCAAAGCTCAGAGCAGTAGCCACACACAATTTCCAACCACATACACGAATTCGAGGAACGTTACAAAGTTAAGATACTGGTTTTTCTATTTTTTAATTTCAAGATCGTTTCCGACCAGAGAAAATTAGAGTTTATATTGTCAATAAACTGTTAGCCTACTAACTTTTGTTCAATTCAATGTAAATCTATAATTGAAATCTAGGTGTAATTCGAAAGATTGTCAATATGTCAATGTAGCAGGTTCAGGGCGGGCGGGGACAACAAATCCAAACGAATCTAGTACACAAATCGCTATTATACAAGACCTAAGAAAAGATAAATAAAGGCAACAGATGAGCTATGTCATGTTAAACATAAAAATATAGTACACAAATGGTGTTTATAAGCCTTGTACAAGTCTCAATACACAAATCATTAGAGTCCCAATTAATGTTTTTAAGATCACCCCACCAATCACAATTCACATATAACCAACTGAAGAAAAGATAACAATCCAGACAATGCAAATTCTCTAAACATCTTCACCTTCATGAGCACCATTACTTTTGTTCTCAATCCCATTTCGGTCTGCATGTTCTATTTGGTGACTAACATTGTGTTCCTCAGAATTGAGAAGCAACTTGTTTTTCTTCTCATCTGAATGTCAGTGTCAGAACCGGACACGGATCTTCTTCTCTGCTTTGCAAATTGCAACCTTTGACTTCAGCATCCGCATTTACCTTCGAAGCAGCTTCTACTCCCATTTCAAGGGAGCTTCTATCCTCTCCAAAGCTCTCTTCTTGAATAAACTTCTTGCAGCCCATTTAAATATGAAAACCAGGCTCAATTCCTGCATTTTGTATGATGATGGACAAATGTACATCTCACATTTCTATCATCAAACTAGAACCATATAAAATTGACAGTTGCGTGTAAATTTGTAATTAATAAGACAACACATTGCGTGTAAATTCGTAATTAATAAGACAACACATTTTTACAATTCTTCCATACAAGCTCGAGAACAAATTGAGATGCTAATATCAAACCAAAATTATAATCAACATCAAGATTCAAGCAATACAATGGTACAGAATTAATTCATCACTGTCATTATTCTATAGTCTATACTGTTGGAAAAATTCCACAATATGGGCCACACATATAAATATTAAATGTGTTTGCTATCTTTTGATTAAGCCTAAATTAAAGTGATCTAATTAAGATTTAAAGTTTAAGGCTTAAGGGTATAATTGTCATGGAGTTAATGTGTAGATACCAGAGTGCTATTTCTAATTTGATGATGGGCCGAATTAGAAATAGCCGAATTAGAAATAGCAAAACATATAATAATATGTTTATTATATTTAGGGTTATGGTCCCCAAATTACACGATCTTTTGGCTTTTCTGTATCCCCATCAACAGAGAACAGAGAACAGAGAACATTTTTGTGTCCCAAGAATCGTGATAATTTGGAAGAACACAACCCGTTCACCAAACTCCGGCAATGGATTCAGGTACGCTTTCGCTTTCTATTATCTCCTCTTTTCTCTTGAATCGATATGAGTTTAGTAACATGTATTTAGGGTTTGATTAATCATGATATAGAAACATGTTTAGGTTATTATCGGATTAATGTTATGTCTATGCATGTTAATTGTGTGTTAATCGAATCACTTACAAGTGGTATCAGAGCCACCCATGTTCGATTCTTGAGAAATTTTTGTTGAGGTTTGATGTTATATTGTATTTGAATGATTTCATAGTCATAAACTAACATATACACAACTATGGATTTGTGTGAATTCGTGATTTGAGGTTTGATTTCTTAAGTTTATTAAAAATAAAATATAAAAAAATAATAAAAAAAAATTCAGATCGTTGATCTGGTTTGCTCTTGGGTTGATGGGTTTTCACACCCAAATCCATCAGTTTTCTCGGGTCAAGGACGATCGCCGGCCATTCCAGACCCATTGACCTTCATCTGGGTCGATTTATTTCGCCGGCTTTCGCACCAAAACTCGTCTCTTTTGCGGCGACGAGGACGATCGCCGGTCTTCCACCGCGATCTGGTCCACATCGAGCCAAGATCGGCCGCCGGTTCGCTCGATCAATTTGGGCTTCGACCGCCGGCCTTCGTTGCTTCGATCCGCTCTTGTGGGTCATCGACTGGTCGCTCCTCCGTTCGTGGTTGCCTTCTGGTGACCGTGAAGCGGTCTGAAGCAGCGGCGGCGTGAACCTAGGGTTCACAGACCTGATTTTGTGTTGGGCCACTTTTGGAGAATTTGATATTCTTGAGAGACTGATTTGCAATTATTTTGAGCCATTATGTGATTTTGCTAAAGTGTGGGGCCACTTACTGGGTCAGTTTGCAATTTGGAAAATAATTTGGGGCCAATTTTAAATTATTCAAAAATGTTGGGCCAATTTTTAATTTTGATAAAATTTTAGGTAATTATGTAATTATGAAAAAAAATTTAGGGTTGATTTATAATTATATAAAGGTTTTAGGGTTAATTTGTAATTTTCCATATTTGAGGGGCCTTTCTATAATTTTACAAAATCAGGGGCAGTGTTTGTAATTTTTATTTAAGAATCAACACAAATTCAAATATTTTGGTATATCTTTTATGGTTAAATAAAGTAGTCCTTCATTCTAAATGGGTTAATTGAAACAAGATGTCGCTAAAGTGACCTCTCTTGTGTAGATTGTTCATAAGGGATGTTGGATGTTTGTATGTGTAAATTCATGCGGGTATTAGCCGGCCCAAAGGAAGGTTAATACTTAGGCCGAATTGCACACACACATGTGGTGGTAAATATGTGACGATTATAAAGTTTTACATGTGAATAATAAGTCGATCCAAAGATAGATTTATTATTTGACATGAATTATTGTCAATGTTTGATCACTACAACAAGAGTACCACTTACAATTAATATTACTGTCCAAAGACTTGATATTAATGTTGTGCTAGGTATCTTGAGATGGGACTTACCATTATTTGAATTTGTTGATTGTTGTATTTGGTTATTAATGTGAGCATGTTTGTGTGTTTGGTTTGTTCTCTTTAAAGCTAGTGCTTCTACTATATATGCTAATATCAACTTCATACCCATGCTTAATGAGACCAACTTTAAGGATTGGAAAGAGAATGTACTTATTGTTCTCGGCTGCATGGATCTAGACCTTGCACTTCGGGCTGAGCAGCCTGCTTCTCTTACGGATGCAAGTTCTCCTGATGACAGGAAGAACTTTGAGAAGTGGGATCGTTCAAATCGCATGAGTCTAATGATCATTAAGCGCGGCATTCCGGAGGCATTTAGGGGTGCGGTAATCTAAAAAGATAACCAAAGACAAAGAGTTCCTGGCCGAAATTGAAAAGCATTTTGCCAAAAACGATAAGGCAGAAACAAGCACGCTTTTGCAAAGCTTGATTTCTATGAAGTACAAAGGCAAGGGGAATATAAAGGAGACAAGTTCAGTCTCAGTCAGTGCCCT
Organism: Dipteronia sinensis; assembly: GCA_033220585.1. Taxonomy (NCBI): domain Eukaryota; kingdom Viridiplantae; phylum Streptophyta; class Magnoliopsida; order Sapindales; family Sapindaceae; genus Dipteronia; species Dipteronia sinensis. The sequence goes on from CM065645.1 coordinate 33,310,920, forward strand.
AAAAATAACCTTGAAGTTAAGGAAATGTAGAAGATTCCCTATGCATCAGCTGTAGGGAGTCTAATTTATGCTCAGGTGTGTACGCGTCCGGATATTGCATACATTGTTGGTATGTTAGGCAGATATTTATATAACCCTGGGATGGATCATTAGAAAGCAGCCAATCAGGTTATGAGGTATTTGTAGAGAACAAAATATCACATGCTCACATATAGGAGATCAGATCAGTTGGAGATCATTGGGTATTCCGACTCCGATTATGCTGGATGCCAAGACAGTAGGAGATCCACATCAAGCTACATATACACGTTGGCTGATAGAGCTATTTCTTTGAGGAGTGCCAAACAGACACTCATAGCTTCTTCCACCATGACAGTAGAGTTTGTAGCATGCTATGAGGCATCCAACCATGGAATATGGCTGCAGAATTTTGTCACTGGGCTGCGCATTCTGGAGGGTATTAAAAGACCACTCAAACTATATTGTGACAATAAGTCAGCAGTGATATATTCTAACAACAACAGGAGCTCATCTAGGTCAAAGTATATTGACATTAAGTTCCTTGTTGTGAAGAAGAGAGTACAAAGTGGACAGATATCCATAGAGCACATTGAGACAAACTCCATGATAGCGGATCCGCTTACAAAGGGATTACCACCCAAGGTCTTTCATGAGCACACTGCTCATATGGGTGTTATGTTCTGTGAGGATATCACATTATAGTGGGAGTTTGTATCATTTTGTATTTTAGTGCTTTATGTTTGGTTTTGGACATATATATACATTTATGTATTTGGATATTTTTCTGATCAGAAATAAAGTATTCAGTTCATTTCACTCTGTTACATTATGTTAAGTTTTGATCTCACTAAAGAATAAAGTAGGACCAGTTGGAAATAGACATGTATAGATCACATTGCATGTAATTTCCATGCTACGCATCCATGATTGATTTATGTCATTTGGTTATGTTGGTATACGTGACCATTGATGGGTTTAGTCACGCTAAATGTGACGAAAACCGCTTTGATCCTATATCGGTATAATCAATGGACGAGATTGTTCGGATATACCCTAAATTTGTTATAGCAAAATTTTGGAGCTCATAAAGTCATACACATTTGTAAAGTTACATATGTGGCCCAGTGGGAGATTGTTGGAAAAATTCCACAATATGGGGCCACACATATAAATATTAAATGTGTTTGCTATCTTTTGGTTAAGCCTAAATTAAAGTGATATAATTAAGATTTAAAGTTTAAGGCTTAAGGGTATAATTGTCATGGAGTTAATGTGTAGATACCAGAGTGCTATTTCTAATTTGATGATGGGCCGAATTAGAAATAGCAAAACATATAATAATATGTTTATTATATTTAGGGTTATGGTCCCCAAATTACACGATCTTTTGGCTTTTCTGTATCCCCATCAACAGAGAACAGAGAACATTTTTGTGTCCCAAGAATCGTGATATTTGGAAGAACACAACCCGTTCACCAAACTCCGGCAATGGATTCAGGTACGCTTTCGCTTTCTATTATCTCCTCTTTTCTCTTGAATCGATATGGGTTTAGTAACATGTATTTAGGGTTTGATTAATCATGATATAGAAACATGTTTAGGTTATTATCGGATTAATGTTGTGTCTATGCATGTTAATTGTGTGTTAATCGAATAACTTACATATACTACTATGATACTCCATTGTGATATGTTGGATCCCTAATTAAAGCTCAATTTTTCCACTGGCTTCATGATTTATTCTATTTCTAGATCTCTAAAAGATAAAAACTCCTTACTCTAATCCTTTGACCAAATATTGAAATGGTTCCTCAACAATTTCCAGATAAAAGTTACACGTTAATATAGTCGGAAAATAACATATAGGCATTATAGGGCCCGTTTGTTACGCAGTATTTGATCAGATTAGAGGACTAGACAGTACTAATTTAATATTGTCCGGTGTTTGGCTCAATTATTTGACCGGATTAACTAATCCGGTGGATAGGTTTTATTCGGCCCAAGCCTAGTGTTAAAGGGCGAGACTGGGTCGGATTTTCAGACTCATTCTCTCACGCGCAAAATTTTTATTTTAGAAAGGGTTAGCTCCATTTTAGTCCCTCTAGTTCCAATATTGTCTTGTTAGGTCCTTCACATTACCAAAAAACCGTATTTTGGTTCCTACTGTTGGATTCCGTTAGAGTTTTCAATGATTCTGTCAAAGTTAAAACGATAAATATACTGTTTATATATTTTGCAGAGGCGGCAAATTTCCTTTACAATTGTTAGAAATACAGTAAAATATATAAATAGTATAAACTCAAAAAATTCATATTTATCAAAATACACTCAATTTCAGATTTTCAAGAACAACAATGTATAAATATCAAATAGAGATTAGAGAAAATGTACTTGGTCGAAGCACGTTAAATAACGCTTTCCGTAAAGGAAATTCGCCGCCTCTGCACAGTATTTCTAGCGATTCCCTTCCAAGATACGATCACCACTAGGTGTTTCTTCTATTGTAGGAAGATTGGCCCTTGAACCACTTTGTTCACTCTTTCAATTGATTGATATATTGAAGAAAAGTTTTGAAAGAATTGAGAATTTTGTTTTTACAGAGAAAGAAAGAAAAGAACATTTTGATGTTTCTCAAAAACAATGTATTTTTCTGACAAAAGAGAAATATTGAAGGGTTGTATCGGTTATTAAATTTGAAATCATTAATAAATTAATTTCTTTTTGACAATATCTATTAATCCGAGAGTAACCTGAGAGTCATTTGCACAAGCCCCAAGCTCGTCAATCTGCCAGCTGAGCTGCACCCCTGAGTGTCATTTAATAAATTAATTAAATATAAATAAAAGTAAACTTTTTAATAAACAATAAATGAATATTTATAACAATATATATATATATGAGTGTCGATATTGATACTTATAAAACTTATTAGTACAACCACATTTTATTAAAAAAAAATTAATTACAAAAATATCCTAATAGTAATGTATCAATAAGGACAAGTTACTTTAATTAAAAATAAACTAAATGCTATATACATTCATTAATTACACTCATATCTTCAACTATATTTATTTATTAAAAAAAAACTTACCTTTCAAAAAAAAAACTTATGATAAACCCTAATTAAACTCTAATTTTATTTCAAGTAACTTTCTCATCATACCATGATTATCATATTGTTTTTGTTTTTCTTTTATGTATAGTTATGAACTCTATCAATAAATAAAAAATATTTTTTAACTATAGTGGTAGATATCAGTAAGTTTTTTTTTTTTTTTTAAATAGCCGTAGATATCAATAAGATTATTTTTAAGATAGCTGTATAAATAAGATAATTCCAGATTGAAATCTTTTATAAGGATCCTACATTCGAGATATTTTCAAAAGTAAATTGAATCATCATTAAAAAAAAGGATTTGATTCCAAAAATAATATGATTTTTTTATAAATTGGGTGCGGTAATAATTTAAGAGTGTTTATAAATAATATGTATTAAAATGAATATATTTATTTCAATAATGGTACTATTGGCATCAGGATGTTTGCTTTTTTTAGACATGGGTGTACTTATAAAAATGGGTGTACTAATAAGTTTTATGAGTGTCAATATTCGTATCATACATATTAATGAGAACTTTTTACAATTCACACTTTAAGCATATTTGGTGAAATTTAATCAATCTTGATGTGATTTTTTATATAGATTAAAAAAATGAAATACATTTGTGGAAAAAAATTGAAAAAATTTCGGGTACAAAAACTAATTTTTTCTGACTTTTTTGAAGATAAAACATTTAAAAATAAGATAAAATCAGAAAAAAAGACAGAATTTCATATAAGTTATATATTTTTGGTAATTTGTCACCTTTATAAATGTCTTTCCAAATTCATCGTTTTAGTCCTCACTTTTTCCAAAACTCATTACTTTAGTCCATTTGACCAAATATGTGAAAGTCAACTATTTTAAAACCTGTAAAAGTATATTTTTGCCCTTATTACTATTTAATTTAGCTAAAATGATTATATTAGCTTTAAATTAAAATGAAAAATAATAAAATTCTCAATAATAAAATCTTAAATAAATATATTATAAAAACATTTAAATAAATAATAATAATAATAAAATCCATTATTTTTTTTCTTATTTTATATTTTTTTCACAATGGATATTTATTTAGCTAAAATAATTATCTTAACTTTAAATGATTTTGAAAAACAATAAAATTCTCAATAATAAAATATTAAATAAATAGATTACGAAAAAAATTATAAAAAAAATCATTTAAAGCCAAAATAATCATTTTAGCTAAATAAATGTCCATTACGACAAAAATACAAGAAAAAAGAAAAAATTAATGGATTTTATTATTATTATTTATTTTATATTTTATTGTAATATATTTATTTAAGATTTTATTATTGAGAATTTTATTAGTTTTCATTTTAATTTAAAGTTATTATAATTATTTTAGCTAAATTAAATAGTATTAAGGGCAAAAGTGTACTTTCACAAGTTTTAAAATTGTTGACTTTCACATATTTGGTCAAATGAACTAAAGTGATGAGTTTTGGAAAAAGTAAGGACTAAAGTGATGAATTTGGAAAGACATTTATAAAAGTGACAAATCACTAAAAAGATTGGACTTATGTGAAATTTTGATAAAACAAATTATCGAATCCAAAAAAAATTCAAATTCTTACCAGATGTGTATTTTATTTTTCCCAGGAAATTAACATACAAAAAAATCTCATCGAAACACATTCAATTACATACAATTTCATCAAAAGTGCTCATAGAAAAAGTTCCACGGGTGTGTGTGTATATATATATATATATATATATATATATATATATATATTCTTGATTTGTTAATTAATTTCTATTAAATTTGACTTTGATGTTAATGATTTTGTTTTTTTTTTTTTGTATTTTTTTGTATTTTTTTGTTGTTGATATTATCATGATTTTATTTATTATGGATAGATAAAAGTTATCAAAACGAAAAGTGTGCCCTTCTATCTTTCTCTAGCCAATGCTTCTTAGTTCTTAATGGTCTTGTTTGGGTGATTTATGCCTCGATTCACTTTGATCTATAAATCCTACCATGGTAAATTCATTTTTTTGTCTTTTCTTTATAAATATAAAATTCGTTTTTCCTCAAAAATAGCCTTTTGCCATCCTTTTAATTTAACATAGAAATAAAAATGATTATTTCTTATTTTGTGTGTTCGAGATATATAGAAGTCGAGAACTCAAGTGCAGTCAAAGATGATGCGGAAAACCGCACTCAAGTGCAGCTATCTGGGTACAATGTACAATGTCCCACCCGCCCCTTAATATATTTAAATTGCTCATGATACAGAAAACAGATATTCTTGTACATATAGGTACCTATATGAACAAGTGTATGAGAATGAGACCAACAAGCTAAGTTTGCATGTGAGTGTGAGTGTGAGTGTGAGTGCCCCACATTCAACTGCCTCCCATGCAATTATAGCAATCCCTCTACTTTGATTAATTCTTTGTCTTGTCAAATTATAGCACCACCTTAATTCACAGATCCTCTCTTACTCTACTTTAATTGCTTTTCTTTTTTCTTGATCCATTTACCTTTTTTCTTTCATTTGAACATGGCATGCTCAAAGTATCCCAATGTAACATATATAAAAAATGATACACGTATAGGTAGAAATTCATCTATAATCACGTAGTTATTGTATTGAAAAAAAAAATTATTTTAATTTTATTAAAAAGACTATACGGAAATAAAAATCAAAGAGAATCTACTTTGATCGTAAAGGGAATAAGCAAAGGATGATTAAGCTTTTAGTAAAATGTAATTACAAATAAGAAATTAAAATTCAATTTTACTTTTTTGAAATTCCTAATTAATTATAAACATGCTTTCTGGTTTGTTTTATGATGGATCCGTCCGATCACACCTCACCACATCTGCTTTCCATGGTTTGCATCTAGTATATATAATTTTTTTTAACAAAAGTGTATATATATATATATATATATATATACTGTTGACTGCCCACAAAGAACCTGGCAAAAGGTACGTGTTAAGCCCATGCGCTACGGGTCGACCCAAATCCCAACTAACACGACTTTCACTCAAAACAGAAACTTGACCAAGTCAAGCCAGTTATCTGATAATGATAACTATCGGTTACAACATTTGATTTGGTTTGGTTCCTATCTCGTCCCAAAAAATCTAGCCCTTGATCTTAGATATTTGAAGTCGAGTAAACCACGAAGCTACTAGAGTGAAAGTCTATAAATATGACTCCTTTTTCACTGAAGAGGGATTAAGATTCCTCTAGATTGAAAAAAGCTTATTGTGTGCTAAAACTCTGTCCAGATCGAAACTCAACTCTCAGTATCACTTAGATTAAAGGAGCAGTCGACAACCTTGGTTTGTCAAAGGTCAGACCAAGTTGTTTGGATCTAATTTGCATCCAGTTCTATCCACATTGATTGTAGATTGACCGTTTATAGGGGTTTGTGTAATTGTGTGTATCAAAATAATAGTGATTTGTAGGATTGGTGCAAAATAAGTGCAATGTTAATTAGTATTAATTAAGTCTATAAAATTATTTACAACTTGTAGGATTCAGGAATCCACAACACAAGCATGTTTGGTATCATAAATTAAAACATACTCAAACCCCTGTAGAAGACATAAGAAGTCTTGTGTCTTGTACAGTGACACGCGCTAGAAAATATCATAATATTCCATTCCATCGATCAAAAGGCAACCTTCTGCATCCTTTTAATTGAATTCAGGTGAGTGATCGATTTCTCAGCTCAGATCTCATCTGGATTTAATTAAATTTGTGATTTAATTTTTTGACTTCAACATCTCAATCTACTCTTAATCTAAGAGTTGTAAATATATACAAATCTTGACCATTATGTTAAAAACACATTATTAAGATGTTGAAGTTAAAAAATTAAATCATAAATTTAATTAGTTGATTAACTTAACTCATAAATTATGCACGGAAGAAATTGCATATACTGTCTACCAATAATGGCTTGAAAATCTGATAGGGTTGAGTTTGATGGCTCGAATTTATATTCTTTTCGCATGTTATTTAATTTTTATTCTTTATCAGTAAGTTTATCTTGCACGCATGCATACAAATGTATTGTATATTGTCTGAAAATCATTATTTCATAATTTTACATGATTAAATGATTTGATTTTAATTATAACATAAGGTTGTGATCCAAAAAAGTGTGAAATAAAGTTTGATGTTGTCAAAAATTACAGTAGGACTAGGAGTAGGTAATTATGGTACATGGCGAATTGGCGATGACAATAAATGTCTTATTGGTATTAATATTTCATTTTTTTAATACAGGGATGAGTTGAGAGGCAAATACATATTATTTTTTTAGAATTATGTCACTTTATTACAGGGTTAATTTCAAGAAATATTCGTAAGAGTAGTAAATGTTACTTATATATTGTTAATTACATCACACACCTTAAATATTACTTATTGGTACACCTTAATATTTAATTTAATTAATTAGTTAAACTAGTTTATATATATGAACCTCTTAATGAATTCAATTAATCTTATCAGATGGATTTAATTTTAGATTAAGATTAAGATGGATTTGATAGAGCTAGTGTTTTTGGGATAGTGGCCAGTGGCCACATGCACATTGCTACTTTTTTCATACACGTGCGTGAGAAAAGATGTCGAATTGTTGGGATCCTTTGTATCGTATTTGGAGTGCTCATTTATTCTTCACCACTTAGAAAAAAAAATATACAACAAGATTCTTAAAACTAATAATTATATATTATATTTTATTCTTGTTTTATCAATTAATTTCTATTAAAATTTAACTTTGATGTTAATGATTTTATTTATATCGACAGAGAAAATTAAAGTTATCAGAACGAAAAGAGTAAGTTACGCCCTTCTATCTCTCTCAAGCTAACTTTTTTAATGGACTTGTTTTATTGGGTGAGTTATGCCTTGATTCGTTTTATCTATACATCTTGCTGCGGTAAATTCATTTGTTTTCCTTATATATATAACTTATTAAAAATAGCGTTTTATCCTCCTTTTCATTTGAGATACAGATACAGTAGAAACATGAATCATATTTCTTATTCATGTGTTTGAGATTTATAGAAATTGAGACTATTATATATTGATATGAATATATGATTATATTTATACATAAATGATAAAATCTACCTAATGTAATCTATTTCATCTTAAAACCCAATTATGATAATTAAAGTAATTTGTTTCAAACAAATAAAATTTATAGGGGGAAACTAGCACCAAATGAGTTTTGTTTTGTTGGAATATCACCAAATTATTAATTCTATGTTTTTTAGCACCAAAGTATGTGATGAGATTAAAATACCCCCACTTATTCTTTTACTTTTCTTTTTACTTTTTAAATTTCTCTCTCTCTCCCTTTCTTCCTCTCTCTCCTCTATTTTTTTTTATCAACGACCTCCATTGAATCATCAATGGAGGTCGAAATGACCTCGACCTCCATTGGTGGTCGATGAAGAAGATGATAAAAAAAACCAAAAAAATATGGAAATAAATCTCTGCAATAATTCGCTGGTAAGTCACCCGAGACTTATTTCCAGATACTCGAGACTTATTGTCAACTACGCAAGACTTATTTCTACCCGAAACTTATTGCCAGCTACCCGAGACTTATTTCCATAATTATTCATATAGTAGATTTCTGTGACTATGTGTGGCTAGAAGGATAGCCCGTGAGTTTTGTCCAGTTGGAGAGTTTCTCACGTAAAATTATTCAACGTGTTATTTATTGTTTTCCACACTTTAATTTTGTTGATTGCTTGTTTTGTTGGGTAATTTGTTAATATTGATTAATCTGAAAAGTTGGTAATTAATTAGTTTAGACACACTTTGTGTATTTTCAATTGGTATAAAACCATGTGACCCAAAACTAATCTAAGAGAGGAAAAGAGGACATCTCTAGTGGTCACACATCGCACTAAGACTAAAACACGCACACCATCATGCAAACGCAGACGCTTCTGATCACACAACCGGAAATGAATTACACTACACAAAACAACACTTAGATCTAACAATGAAGTGCAAGTGTGAAATGTGTAATTGATGCGATTATATAAACAATGGGAACACTAATTCAAGATGAACAAAGCACGCATGAAGTGTGCGTGTGTGTGCGCGTACCTTAACTCTTCAAGAGACAAAGTCAAATGAATATATCATTCACTCTTGAAGTCACGAAGATTCTTGGAAGCTTGTCATCGAGAACCTAAGTTATCCATTATAAAATCATCTCCAATGTGGTTTGCCATGAAATGAGTCAATCATAAAATATAAGTCCTTACATCATTACTTTCATCCATCATATCATCTTCATTCAAATTTTAACCAAAATTTATTCAACAAATTTCATCCACAACAACACAACAAAAATCCATATAATACTACATAAACACTAAACACAACAAAATCCCACAAAAAAAAATATTCAAAACAAAAAAAAAATTAAATTATTTCTCCCACTCATTCCCTCCCTCTGCGGCCACCGGCCAACATTTCAGATCATCATCTTCTTTCTCTCTCCCCCCACATATTTTCTATCTCTCTCTAGATTTGAATACAAAATAAACATTAAAAATTGAAAAAACCTTTGAAGAAATCTGGATAGATTTCCAAATCTCTTCAAAAAAAATTAAAAAGTTTATAAAGAGATCTAGAGAGATTTTCAGATCTCTACAAACAAAAGAAACTAAAAAAACTTTTGAGGAGATCTGAAAGTGTTTCTAGATTTCTTGAAGAAATCTGAAACAAAAAAAAATTCTAGATTTCTTCATACACTATTTTAAAAAAAAATTAAAAAACTTTATGATCAGGATAGATTTCCGAATCTCATTAAAAAAAATTAGTTTTTTTTTAGAGATCTGGAGAGATTTCTAGACCTCTTCAAAAAAAAATCCATATCTCTTAGAAAGATCTCCATCTCCGATGAGATGGAGAGATGGAGATTTTTTTTTTTTAAATATTTTTCCTTTTCTTAAAAGCACTAATTCGGGCACACACACAAAAACAGAAAACCCATTAATTGTCTGGTTAACAAGAACTATTTGGTCAGGATTAGCATGAAGTAGCCTCAAAAATAAGGGCGGTTCTATTTTTATCCAAGATTATGGTTTTGATTGTTCTTATCAAATTTGTGATTGAAGAGACAAAAATACCCATTTGGTAAAAAATACACATATGTAAAATTTTGGAAATTTTTTGGATTTAAGAACAAAATTTTCTTATATTTCCCTTTTTTTTAATGTTTTATCTTCAAAAAAATCAGAAAAAAATAGTTCTTGGACTCAAAAAATTTTCAATTTTTTTCCACAAATTAATTTCAATGTTTTTAACATCCATGCAAAAAATCAAATCAAGATTCAATATATTTCATTAAATTTTATCAAAGGTGTTTAAAGTGCACATTATAAAAAGTAATTATTGGAAATTTGCTATTATATATATATATATATAGTTTTTTTTTAAAAAAATTAAGTGGAAATATTTTAATAAAAAGACACGAATTTCTTTTTTCAATCAGGAAAAAGAACTTGATTATGAGGGTGAATGTGGGAAATCAAGTTCTCTTTCATTCAAACGGAACTTAATTTCCTATAAATTTAATAAAAAGGGGAATTTAAAATTCGGGAACTTATTTCCCTTTCCAAAAATGATTCCCGATTAGTAAATACAACTCAATTATGATAAAATGATTCCCCATAACTAAAGTAATTTGTTTCAAATAAATAAAAAATTGAAGAAAAAAAATCCAATGTAGAAAAGTTTTACCAAAATTAAATAACCATTTTCACAATATTTGAAAATATATTGAATAGCCTTGTTCACATAATTCATAATAAGATCAATTTGTGTTGGTTACAAATTTACAATAACGAAGTGATTATTTGATGAATTGATTAGCAAGTAATTTAATTGCTTATTTATTTATTTATATATTGACTTTGTGAAATAAATTAATTGATGAACAAGTCACGAGTCACGACGTCATGTACTCATGTTTAGATTGGAATTGGTGTGGGGGCATTATCCGGTGCGGCACAACTAATTCTGTATGCATGCTACTTCTATATGCAAGTCCACACTGAAAGAAGATGCGGAGAAGTGCAGTATGAAACTATGAATGCCATGTACGAAATACAGTATGAAACTATGAATGCCTTCATTTCTTTTAAATATATATATTTATTTATTTATCAATGACTTCATGAATGCTTTTATTTTATTTTCGATAATTACCTGCACACATAAATTATGTATTTTAGAATCATCTGTTTAAATTGTTTCATAAAAAAATCATACGTTTATAAATTGAACTATTTAATATTGCAATGTTGTTGATATTGGACATAATATCAATAATTACGGACGTATATATATATATGAAAAAAATATGATAACAAGCGTACTCGAGGTAATTACAAGAAAAATATTCTGAAATTAGAATTTATTTCAAAAACAAATTCCCAATGGTGTAATTGAGAGAATTTAAAATAATTTAATGGCTATACAAACAACTCCTCAACATATTTCACAATGAAACAAAAAGTTGATGGATGTACTGCTGTACTTTTTATTTTTTAAGTATTACATTAATTTAGAATTTAAGGAAAATGGATAGACTCAAACCCACAACCTCTTGATGTAGGTGTGAGGGACGAGTCATGCGTCAATCTCAACTTGTCTAGACACACTACTATACACTATATAGAACTATATAGAACCCCAGTTACTACCAACCACATTGAATTTCAATCCAACCATTCTAACAAATCAAGAGTTTTAAAAATATAATTTTTTTTTTTAATTCCTTAAAAATAAAAATTGAAAACGGTTAGGTAGTGAACTCTCAACTCTATATTAGCGATAATTAAAAGAAAAACAAAACTATATATTGTCTAATTGTGTACGTCCAGTAGAAAAATCTAAATATTAAATTGTAACCAAATAATACCAAATGGTTTGAATAATCAAAATTATAGTCATTCTACATGACAACAATTTTATACGAGACTCCCATGTCAGCAGCTCGAATCCTACCAATGGCGAAAGCTTTTAAAAAAATACCTGAATTAATAATTATGTTGTCTAAAAAAAAAACAATTTTATACGAGACTATAGTTTATATTAATCACATTAATGAATATTTGATATTATAAAAAAAATAATTGACTTCTTTTATTGATTTTAATTATCAAGGATAATTGTTGGATAACGTTTTTGTTAATTTTAATCCATTATAAAGGTCAAATCCATCAAAATATACGGTATAAGGGTTGGGCAAGATTTGTTATAAGTTTTTATGTTTATAAATCTAATTTTAATATCCATCCGCTTTCCAATGTTGGGAGTTGGGGACTATTATTGAAGAAATGCTTCTCTTGGTAGATCAACTGGATGTCACGGTTGGTGTCTTTTGTTCCTCGGCTCGCTAATAAAGTGGCCCGTGGTTTGGCCAAATTTGGTCTTTTCGTGCTTGGAGAGTCTGTTTGGCTTGAAGAGTGTCCACCATGTGTGGATCGACAGTCCAGCTTAGCTTTTGGTTTTGTTTTGTTGCTGTTTGTTTTCCTTCAAAAAAAATAATGAATGTACAGTATATCCGTCCAATTCCCTATCATTTAACCAAAATCTATAAAGTTAATGACTTTTTATGAATCCACATAGATTTATTTGGATTTCTTGAAAGTCATTAAAAATCTAGAGATTTTAATGAAATCTTTAAAAAATATATATGGATTGAATACACCACAAATTTTGGAGACTCTACAAATCTGAATTGAATACTCATGCAGAGACTTTTAAAATCTTTTAAACTCCGACCAATTGGATATGAGTAATACTCACGATATCACCTCATGATTATTGTGACGATGACAACTTATTTATCACATTATTTTGGTTAATTATTTAGTTTGCAATGTATTACTCTAATTAAATATCACAGCAGATTATTCCATAATTATTTAGGTTCCATAATTAAATATCATCACTCACCTACTTCTTATGATCATTTTCTAAAAATAGCCCAATATCTACTTCTCATAATCACTTTATAGAAGTAACATATCACATACTTCTCAAAACTGGGGTTAAATCGACCTAGATTTTTAAATAATACTTTTGAAAGTTTTACCAAATATATTTTTCATACAAAAATTATTAAATAATCTGATTTTAACTTCTCAAAACCGGTGTCAAATCAACTCAGATTATTAAATAATTACTTTTGAAAATTTTACCAAACATTTTTTTCATACCAAAATTATTAAATAATTTAATTATAACTTTTTAAAAGCAATACCAAACAATTGTTGGGCAAAGAACAGTAAGTTGTAATTTAGTGAAAAGTGCATCGTATTTACAATTGCACCTAAACTGAGAGTACTTATCGCAATTTGCCCCAACAGAAACCATGGTGCTGATGTAATTCTGTTAAATAATAACCAACCCCGTAACTCACTCCATTCAAAATATCACGCATTACATCACTCCTAGCATATAACAAACTCCTAGCCAAAACAAAGTCAGAGAGAGTCCTAAATACAGATTAAATCAGCTAATTAGACTTTAATTCCATCTGCAACTCGTGCTTATTTAAACTCTATATAAATTCACTCCTCACTAACTCAATCTCAATCCTCTTTTCTCACTTTTTTTTTCCCCTCTCTCTCTCTGTTTCGTGCTCTTCAACCTTTTAAAAATGGTTAGCGCTGAAGCTACTCGCTATATCGTCGGCATCGTAGGTAATTTAATCTGCATGTGTATATGTTGTCCATTATATATGATCATTTGAATACGAGAATCCGATCATATATGTTTCATGGATCTCGTAATATAGAACGTGACAACGCTGATTGATGGATTACGTATTATTTGTTTTTGCGCACTAGTATTATAGTACACTGTTTTTAACCAACTTTAATTTTGAGTGGTTTTTGTTTGGATATGTTATTCGATTGCGATATTTTCGTAGTAATGATATCTGCTTCGTTTTTAACAGTCTATGAGGAAATTTTTAATGGCGATTGTTTGATCTATTTTGTTGAGGTTGATTTGGTTTGTTATGTGTTTGTGCAGGGAACGTGGTTTCCTTCGGTCTCTTCCTCTCGCCATCGTAACCATCTCTCTCTCTCTCTCTCTCTCTCTCTCTCTCTCTCTCTCTATATATATATATATATATATATATATCATATTGTCTTGTTTTCTTTTTCAACTTTTTTTTTGAAGTATCTTTTTCAACTTTTTTAATAATCTTAAAAAAAAAACTTAGAATCGCTTTGAATGTCAGATCAATTTTTTTAAAATTAAAAATAACGTAGAAATAGATTTTGAAAAAGATAAACTATTAGATTGCTATAGAATACTAAAACTTGTAATTCGAAAGATAACTTGTTGTAATTTGTAGGATAATTATATGGTCAGGATTTTATATTTTAATTTTTCTCAACGAATTACTGTTGGCATTCTTTCCAAAAGAAAAAAAAAATTACTATTGGCGTTCATTTATTTTGTAATATTTCGAGATTGATTATGATTTATTTATGGTCGGATTTAAGTAATATAATTAATTTAATTGAATTTAAAAATTACTGTTGACGTACGTACAGTCCAACATTTTGGCGCATCATAAAGAGGAAATCAGTGGAGGAGTTCCAGCCGTATGCTTACATCGCAGCATGTCTGAATTGCATGTTTTGGATTCTGTACGGTCTTCCGGTGGTCCATCCGGACAGCATTCTCGTCGTCACCATCAACAGCGTCGGCCTTGTACTTGAATTGATCTATTTATCCATTTTCTTCATTTATTCCCACCAGAACAGAACAAGGGTACGTACGTAAATCTTCAAGTCTCGATCTCTGTAAATAAATTCTGATAAATAATAATGCATGTAACATTTTGAAATTGCAGATGATGGTCGCTCTTTGGCTGTTGGGAGAACTGCTTTTTGTGGGCGCAGTTGCAGGCATTACCTTTGGTGTTTTCCACACCTATACGAAGAGGTCTCTCTTTGTTGGAGTCATCTGTGACATCTTCAACATTATTATGTACGCTTCACCTCTCACCATCGTGGTACGTGATTATAATCATCTTTAATTAATATCAGATTTTTATTGCTGTTTCATTTGATTGATTGATGATGATGATGATGATGATGATGATGTGTGGATTGGAATTTTGAACGAATGTACAGCATAAGGTTATAACGACGAAGAGTGTGGAGTACATGCCGTTCTTTCTTTCATTCGCAGGCTTTCTTAATGGTTGCATCTGGACTGCTTATTCTCTCATCCACAAGTTGGACCTTTACATCCTGGTAAAATTAATAAAAATAATTCCTGATCATTACCCAATTTTGGATATATTTTGATATAAATTACTGTTTGGGTTATATGTGTGCAGGTATCCAATGGTCTTGGATCACTTTTCGGTCTAGTTCAACTGATCATATATTTCATCTACTGCAAATCATCACCGAAGAAACCCGATGATGATGTTGTAAAGCCATCTGAGGTTCAGCTCTCTGGTGCACCAAGAGTGTAAGCCGGAAACCCAACCCATCAAAAGTTCGATCGGATATCCAAATTAGACTCTTCTTTTAGTTAGAATAACAGTTTTTATGTTTTGCAGTCATTATGGGAGAGTTCATTAAATTGCGTTTTGGTAACTAGTACAGTTTGAGATAGTTCTTTGGATTTTGTATATACAATTTTTCTTTATCGGTCTAAGATTGATCCTGAAAAAGCTGGGTTTCTAAAGAGTCCTGTCATATTTTCATAGCATTTTTATGGGTTTTCTGCTATCTTTTGAGTTTTGACTGATATTTTGTTAAATCGCATGATATGCTGGTTTCTAGATCACACAATAACTCAAGAACAGGGGAATAAAGGGTAGTTTGCACAGTTTAACACCTAGAAAATGAGTAAAAAGTAATGTTAGAACCTCTTCATTTATTATCTGCTTATGCTTTTAATTTTTGGGTAGTGCTTTAGTTCTACACAGTTGACATGTTTAATTTTTTTTTTTTATTCATTAAATTCAAATAGTTAAATTTAAAATCCATAAAAATAAATTCTATCAAAAATTTTGCACTTTTTAAAAAATAAAACTCAAGTAAAATAGATGTCTACACTCAAATAGCTGTAGTAAAATAATTTATTTTTTATTCAATAAACTCAGATAGTTAAATTTAAAATTCAGCAAAATAAATTTATAGTTGAAATTACCTGTTTTGTTTTATTATTATTTTATTTTTTTCACTCTTTGTATTTAAAAAGTCCAAAATTTAAAATCCAAACGAAAATATATACCTATAACCTGTTAACAATATATAAGCACCATAACATTTTAGTCTTTGATGTGCAACAAGAATAATTATTTCAAACTCCATCAAAAGAGTTACGGTTGCAAGAGGTTAATAATTAATTTTAGTGTTTATATAAAAAAAAACACACATTCTATCCCAACTCCATCGAAGTATTAATAAATTAATTAAAACACAATAAAAAAAAAATATCAAGTCCCTCTACGGATTATATATCTTTACCAATCAAATCTAGTTGGAAAAGATAAATAATTAATTTGTTGTGCTTATCTTTAGTAAAATAATCAATGTAAAATTATAAATAAAAGATGAATGTAAAATATAAACAAATATAAAAAGTATAAAAAATTATCAAGAATTTTCTAGATGTTAAGGGTACGTTAAAGATATAGGTTAACATTACCTTATAATAAAATACGGAGCTTCAAGTAAAATTCCTAAATCACAATATCTATAGAGTATGGAATATGGATAACTAAGTGGTGCACCGGACCACTGTAATGTATTTTTTCTTTTTACTTGACACATGTTTATCAGTTTATGTGTTATCGTATCGGTGGTTGGGTGTACTAGATACTCAGCTTGTGTACCCGGTGCATTGAGTATGACTAGGCCTCGATGACTCGGTGAACCAAAAGGTTAACATCTCTAGTGACTGAGTGACTCTGCCCAAATGACAAACCAATTCAGAAAGAGTCAGTAAAATAAAATTAAATCAGTTAATTAGAATTTTACACAAGTCCTTCAAAAGTTATATAGTATTACTCACTGTTAAGTGTTAAATAATAACCACCACTCCTTACATATAAGGAACTCCTAACCAAAACCAAGTCAGAAAGAGTCCACCTGAAACTCTCTCAATCCTCTCTTCTCACTTTTTCACTCTCTTAAAAGTTAAAACCCTATTGGTAATTTAATTTGCATGTGTACGTGCTGTCGATTATATATCATTTGAATACAATTAAGAAACCGATCCTTCATTGATCTCATAATATAGAATGTGACAATGCTGATTGATGGATACGATATATATATATATATATATAACGATGGTATCTGTTTCATTTTTAATGGCGATTGTTGTGATCTATTTGTAGAGGTTGATTTGGTTTGTTGTGTGTGTTTGTGCAGGGAATGTCATTTCCTTTGGTCTCTTCCTCTCGCCATCGTACAGTTTTTAAGTTTTACAGTCATCATGGGAGAGTTCATTAAATTGCGTTTTGCTAACTATGTAGTAATTCGAGATAGTTCTATCGATTTTGTATATATAAGTTTTCTTTATCGGTCTAAGATTTGATCCTGAAAAGCAGGGTTTCTAAAGTGTCTGCCTGTTATGTTTTTCTTCTAATTTATGGATTTTCTTCTAATCCTTTAACCGGTATTGTATTGTATTTTTGTTAGTATGTTAGTGTGTTTAATGATATATTGTATCAGACTTTGTTAAATAATACAAATGTTTGGTAAGTTGTTGTATAGTTATGAATTGTATTTAATGAATAATAAAAATAATACTGATTATTAATTAATGAATTTGAATTTTTTTTAAATGAAAACTTCTAATATTAAATTGAATAAAAATGTTTGAAATTCAAAAAAAAAATTTATTATGTATAATTTAGATAATTATTTATACTTTATGATAAAATTATTAAGAATTATTGAAAATATAATAAAAGTTCTTATAAAAAAAATTTGTTACAAAAATAATAAAAGGTTACTGATTTTTATTTTTGGGAAAGTGGAGTACGTGTTAGAGAAAGAAGAAGTCAACAACGAGTTAATACATCATAAACCAATAAAAAATGTTACAAAAATAATAAAAGATTATAGATTTTTTTTTGGGAAAGTGGAGTACTGTACCAGAGAAAGAGGAAGTCAACAATGAGTTAATAAATCATAAACCCGTCTCCAACCGCTAAATACGCATATGAGTGTATTGTAGATGGTCGATCTACAATTGATGTGAATTGGACTAGGTGCGAAGCTGGCCCAAGCAACTTGTTAACGAAACTAGGTCGAATCAACTTGTCGACTACTCTGTTAACCTATAAAAAGAAAAGGAAATTGAAGAAGAACTAGTTGATCCTCGAATTTGGCTTTATTTGGCTTGGGATAAGCATTATGGTAATTCAGGTGAGGGTTCGATGGATACAACTAGAGAATTCATAGTAAAGGATGTGGTAACTAAGAAGTTTAGGTGCTCTGAGTTTTGATTTTGGCAGAACTTCAACACGCAATAATACCTTTAGTAAGGGGCTCGTATTTATAGACCTTCACTCTGGTAGCTAAATACGACCTTCACTCTGGTAGTTTCGTGGTTTACTTGATTTTAAATCCCTGAGATCAAGACCAGATTTTTAGGAACGAGATAGGAGTCAGACCAAGTCAAATGTTGTAACTGACAGTTATTACTATTAGATAACTGGCTTGACTTGGTCAGATATCTGTTTTGAGTAGAGGTTAAGTTAGTTGGGCTTTGGTCGACCCGTAGCACATGGGTTTGACCCGTACTTTTTGTCAGGTTCTTCGTGGGCTTGACAGTTAGGCCTAGAGCCTATTTTTGGCTACTACAGTTGATAAAAGGTTACTGATTCTTTTTTTGAGAGTAGAGTACTGTGTTAGAGAAAAAAGAAGTCAACAATGAGTTAATACATCATAAACAAAACAAAACAAAAACTGTTACAAAAATAATAAAAGGTTATATTTTTTTTTTTTGGAAAAGTGGAGTATTGTATTACATAAAGAAGAAGTCAACAGTGAGTTAATAAATGACTTTCACTCTGGTAGCTAAATAAATACGACCTTCACTCTAGCAGCTTCGTGGCTTACTTGATTTCAAATCTCTGAGATCAAGGCCAGATTTTGAGGGACAAGATAGGAGCCAGACCAAGGGGTTGTTTGTTTTTTTTCACTTAAAACTTAATGGGTCCTGAATCATAATTATTAAGTTGTTTTGTTTTTTTTTTAAGTGGTCAAACAACTTTAAAATACCAAAAAACAACTTAAAATAAAAAGTAAAAAATCCTGACTTTTCACTTAATTGCAAATCATTGAATTACATTAAATACAATCCAAAATATTTTCTTCCGATACTATCCCCCATATATAACATATATCTAATTTCATCATAATTATATATGGTACAGAAATCTTTATTTTAATATATTGCTTATTTTAAATATCTTTAAAAATAAAAAGAACCCTAATCACTTATCATATTGTTTTTTTAATATAAATATTTTATTATGATATTATGGTGATGTATTTATATATTATTTTTTAGAGTATTTTGTAAGAGTTTTCTTACTGCCATTTTAATTTTTAATTTTTTTTAAAAAAACATTTTCTTTTCTTAGTAAAAATGAAGTTTATTTGTAATCGAAGAAGAAGATCATGTTCATATGTGTTCATATATAATTATTATTTTTAGATCGTTTTTATTTCATATTATATGTATAATTGTTTAGCATGGGTATAAATGTAAAATTATTTAGTTTCAGACAATTTTACTTTTAAAAAACAAACGTGTTGACAATACATTCAGATGTGTGGAAAAAAAAACATTTCATTTAAGTTTAGATTTCAGTCTCTATTCAGTCTTCAGAAAAATTCAGGATTATTCAGTTTTCCGACAAAAAAACAAACGACCCCCAAGTCAAATGTTGTAACTGACACTTATCACTATCAGATAACTTGCTTGACTTGGTTAGATGTCTGTTTTGAGTAGAGGTTAAGTTAGTTGGGCTTTGTTGGACCCGTAGCACATGGGTTTGACCCGTACTTTTTGCCAGGTTCTTCATGGGCTTGACGGTTAGCCTTAAAGCCCGTTTTTGGCTACCACAGTTGATAAAAGGTTACTGATTCTTTTTTTCAGAGTAGAGTATTATGTTAGAGAACGAAGAAGTCAACAACGAGTTAATACATCATAAACAAAAAAAAAAGCTGTTACAAAAATAATAAAAGGTTATATTTTTTTTTTGGAAAGTGGAATACTGTATTAGAGAAAGAAGAAGTCAATAGTGAGTTAATAAATGGCCTTCACGGTAGCTAAATACGAACCTTCGCTCTGGCAGCTTCGTGGCTTACTTGATTTCAAATCCCTGAGATCAAGGCCAGATTTTTCGGGACGAGATATGAGCCAAACCAAGTCAAATGTTGTAACTGATATTTATTACTATCAGATAACTAGCTTGACTTGGTCAGGTGTCTGTTTTGAGTGGAGATTAGGGTAGTTGGGCTTTGGTCGACCCATAGCACATGGGTTTGACCCGTACTTTTTACCAGGTTCTTCGTGGGTTTGACGGTTAGGCTTAGAACCCGTTTTTGGCTACCACAGTTGATAAAAGGTTACCGAGTCTTTTTTTTGAAAGTGAAGTACTATGTTAGAGAAAGAAGATGTCAACAACGAGTTAATACAACATAAAAAAATGCTACAAAAATAATGAAAGGTTATAGATTTTTTTTTGGGAAATTGGAGTACTCTATTAGAGAAAGATGAAGTCAACAGTGAGTTAATAAATCATAAACCAACTCCAACGGCTAAATGTGTATGTGGGTGGGGAGTCCATTTTTACTCACCACTTTCAAGGGGTAAGGAGGTGAGCATTACCCCTTCTAAAAACGTGACATGTGTTTATTGTTTATAGAAGAGTAAATTTATCTAAATAGAATATTTACATCCTCTATAAACACATGTCATGTTTTTAGAGATAAATATAATATTTACATTCTCTATGCACACACACATATATATATATATATATATATATATATATATATATATTTATAGGCGGTTGCTTTACATTCTCTATGGACACACATATATATTATTAGCTCCATCAAAACCCACTGCCAAAAATATGTATCGGATAATTTAATATCAAATGGATCTATTATCCAATAAAATACAGCCAGGGGAATAAAAAAATTAATTAAAAAATAAAACGAACTTCAAAGTATTCCTAAATCACAATATCTGTAAAACAGGGATAGAAACTCCAATTGACGAGATAGATCTATCTCAAATAGCATACAATGATATATTGATATCATAATATCATATGTTTTAAAATCATGTCAATAGCGTGAAATCGTTGTGGGTGCTACCAATCATGATAAAAATCATTTCTCTATTTCGGTTATATATATTTATATATCTTGATATGTTGTACAAATTAATTTAACTGATAAGTTTGTGTTATTATATAATTAGTTTTGGTATTAGATTCGATTTCACTATAAGATAAACGATTTTTCTCTTATTAACATACAACTTTGAACATATCTTGAGTATACTAATATATATCACCACAGTTTTACCATGACAGCAACATAACATCAATCATAATAATATATATGGTAAAAATATGGTGATATATATTAATATGTTTAAAATATAATATATTTAAAATATATACTCATAAGAGAAAAATTGATAAGGTAAGTGGTTACTATTTATTAATATAAAACAAGTTATGGCAACATATAAGCGCATATGTTTATTATGATTTAGCATTTTGATACGTATCTTTTACACCAATATTGAGAGGCCCCGCACATATTTTGCACCTTCCTTTATTTATGGAATTAAATAACCTGAATATGTAATTATGGAAATAAATATCCAAATGTAATGATGAACAGCTAATCAAAGTAAATATCCGTTTAAGGAAGTAAGCATCCGAACAAATGTAATGTTAAATTTGCTTATGTAAGTAAATATTTGAACAGCTGTAATGCTGAAATCGTTTAAGGAAATAAATATCCGGACAGATGTATGTATTTGTTTGAGAGTAAAGTTAGACATCTCATTTCCATCCCAATTTGTTATATGTCAATCGGTGAGTGAATACATATGAGAGTGAGAAAAAGCAAACGTGTATCCATTTGCTAATTGACAGCCAAAAGTTGAGATGTCTAGCGTCCGTTTTGTTTAAAGACTCCCTTGTAAACAAATAAGGCCTCTACCATTTTTGTGCCTTTGCCTTGAATGGAAAAGGCCCATAAGCCATAGCCTCCAAAAACACACGATCCACTAAAAAGACTCGACTTCGTTCGAGTTATCCCAAAATCCCAATGTCTGTTATCTTATCCAAAGCGTGAGGACTGAAGACGACTCTCTTTTTTTTATTTGTACCATATCCACTGACAATACCTTATCTCCATTTCTCTCTGTCAATCTCTCTCAAAACTCAAGAGCTCATTTTTTTTTCTTTTTTTTTTTCTGTTAATTCCTATTTTGTTTACCTAAAATTCTTGATATTACGTGTATTTGTTATCTCTTTAAACTTGTGTAAATTACGTAATGGCATCTATTATTTCCTGCAATTTAATCAGTCCAAGAATACCCAGCAACGGTTTTCGTTTTGCTACAACTCAGAAAAACAATTCTTGGTTGACCAGGCGCTTTGTGCCCAAATGTTCCAAGAATGCCAACCCATGTCAGGTACACTCCCTTTTATATATTACACATGTATTTTTTTCCAATTTGATTGGATTGTTTACTAGTTGAAGTAAATCAAATTGTTGTATAAACTTGTTGAGTTAGATAAATAAGGTATGAATTGAAACTACATTTGAGCAGAAACTGAAGGAATGCGCCATTTCTATAGCATTAGCGGTGGGGTTGATTACAGGGATGCCTTCGTATGCTGATGCTAATGTGAATGTGAATTCGTATAACTGGGCATTTCCTGATTTGTCTGTGTTGATATCGGGACCGCCAATTAAGGACCCGGGTGCATTGCTGAGATATGCTTTACCTATTGACAACAAAGCTGTGAGGGAAGTTCAAAAAGCCCCTTGAAGACATTACTGAAAGTCTCAAGGTTGCTGGGGTTAAAGCACTTGATTCTGTAGAGAGAGTAAGCTTCTTTTGGCTTTTGTTGTTGTTGTTTATTTTCTTCCATTTTAGTAGTTTATAGTGACTTAAGGTGGTTGTTTTTATGTCAAATGTGTAGAATGGGAGGCAGGCATCGCGGGCACTTAAGCAAGGTAAGAGTTTGATTGTGTCGGGATTGGCTGAATCCAAGAAGGAGCATGGACTGGAGCTGCTTGACAAGCTGGAAGCTGGAATGGATGAGTTACAACAGATTGTGGAGGACAAGAAGAGAGATGCGGTTGCACCTAAGCAAAAGGAGCTGCTTAATTATGTTGGCGGGTGAGTACCGCCTTTTCATTATAAATCATTCATAATGACATGATGTAGTTCAGTAGTTGGGTGTTTTCAATTTTTTTTAATTTTTTTATTCTTATAATCCACATCAATTACTAAATGTTTTTATAGCCTTAAAGGCTGTACTTGAAGATAAGTTCAGATCGTCATTCCTCACCTTCCTCAAAAGGAGTAGTGCAAACTTCCTGCATCTATAAGTTCATTTCAAAACCTGGAAATTCATGTTTAAATACTCAATTCCAGCTTACCCTTATACATTGGCTGAATTAGTAAGCTTTTCAGTTGTCAAATGAGTCGGTGTATGATCCCTTCAGGGTTTCTCCCTTGTTGGAAAGGGCATTAACTTATGTTGGTTTTCAAGCCAAATATGCGGGTATCATTAGGAAGCCTTAAATGAATTATGCCTCAGCTCCAGTACCAAGCAGTGGTTAGTACAGTAAAAAACGCAAAACTAAAACATCTATGTTGTAGAGGTCTTTCCTATGGAGAAGGAATATCTCTGGCAATATTTTACTTCCAGAGGAACTGTGAATCCTATTTTCGACATATAAATTGGGAAGGACGTATGAAGAAGTTAGTCCTCGTAAAGTAAACAATTCTCATATATACCTTGTCATTGACTGCAGCTGAGATCTTCCTGGGGCATTGGGTTTCTGCAGTGTTGAAGAGGATATGGTGGATAGCTTTCCCTATGAAGTGCCTGAAGAATACCAAAGCATGCCTCTGTTGAAGGGGAGAGCAACTGTCGATATGAAGGTCAAAGTCAAGGACAATCCTAATGTAGATGAGTGTGTATTCCGTATAGTGCTAGATGGTTACAATGCTCCGGTAACCGCCTGGGAATTTTGTTGACTTGGTTAAAAGACACTTCTATGATGGCATGGAAATCCAAAGAGGTATGACAACTTAACTCAAGTCTGTATCATTCTTCTGTTCAAATGTTTCTTCGTTTTTCCTTTTAAAAGGGCATATTAGGTTTGATGGTTGCCTTAGGCGAGGAAAATTTTACTTTTCAATTATCATGGACACCCTATTATTAAGTTGGTGTTTTCATTCCAGGTTGTTGTCATTTGCTAAAGAGTAAAGTAACATAGTCAGATATCTGGTTTATTTTACTGTTTGAACAAGAAAATAGTGGTGCTATCTGTTCTGGTTGCTAAATTTTATACATTTCTAATTGCTTTAAGAAACAGTCTCCGAGACACAAATCTAATGTTTATCAATGTACTAACTTAATAATTCCTTTGATTTTGCTGCAGCGGATGGTTTTGTTGTTCAAACTGGAGATCCTGAAGGCCCTGCAGAGGGTTTCATTGATCCTAGTACAGAAAAAATCCGGACAATACCATTAGAGCTAATGGTAGTAGGGGAGAAAGCACCTGTTTATGGAGCGACTTTGGAAGTAAGTTTCTCAAAATTAATCTAATTTCATTAATATAATGTGCCAAAAGTGTTCAAGGCTCAATGTTTTTTTTATCAGATTCTTCAAGGATCAATTATAAGTCACAATTATTGACCACTAAACTATCTATATTTCTGGAAGAATAGACATCAGAGCATGTTATTCTTGTTTCTGTTCCATTTCCTTTTGAACAGTCTTCAAAACGCCTCATTTATTTTCAATTAGAAGTTGTTCTATTTACCTTGAGAACTCATGTTTACCCTTTTCGTTTCTGAAGTTTGATAACATGTATTTGGGCAGGAGCTTGGTCTCTACAAGGCTCAAACAAAGCTTCCATTTAATGCATTCGGAACAATGGCCATGGCCAGAGATGTAAGAATATGAATTCTCATACTTTTCATCGTCTACGCATATGATTGCTAGTTGGATAGCTAACTAGATATTGCCTTGAATTGTTTGCTTATCAGGAGTTTGAGAATAATTCTGCATCAAGCCAAATATTCTGGCTACTGAAAGAAAGTGAATTAACTCCCAGTAATGCCAATATTTTAGATGGCCGATATGCAGTGTTTGGTTATGTGACGCAAAATGAAGACTTTTTAGCAGATCTCAAGGTCGGCGACGTGATAGAGTCGATTGAAGTAGTGTCTGGTCTGGATAATCTAGTCAATCCAAGCTACAAGATTGCAGGCTAGCCCTTCCTGTCACCTGCGTTTGAAACATGTGTGAGTTTATCGGCCACTTTTGACAAATTTATTTACGAATACCGGTTCCTTTGTGTGGTTCAAATCTTCAAATATATTGTTCAATAATTCTGCAGTGTTTCACTTTTGGGAGAATTGTAGTACTGAAATCGAGTATCTATTCTTTTGAACATCACTTGTATCATCATCAGATTCATTTCGTTTATAAACATTATCATTTTCACTTTGTTTTAACAAGATTTGCTTTGATCGGAGAAATTTATCTTTTTACAAAATTGGGGACCAAGTTCTTTTTCTATGCAAGGAAATCGAAAGATAGTTAAATATTTACATGAGATTGAACTATATATGTGCTGTGTTAGTGTTTAAATACTATTATTGGACCATTTTATTTCGGTTTAAGCTTTTGGATATGTTGGTTACTAATATAGTATCAATGTCTTAGGTCCACGTAGTCAAGCCCGTGGCCGAGCACGTGAGGCCATGAGGGGGTGTGTTAGTGCCTAATTAACAGTGAATGCAGATATCCTTCTAGAATGAGAGTTAATGATTGTATAAACAAAATTGATTCTCCACTTATCCATTGATCATCTTTTGAGGCTTTTGTAGTATTAACCTTATGCCCTTATAACAACCGCTCATAAAAGGAAATTAAGGCACTGTATTTAGACAATAAATACACTAGCTGATGTGGGCTTTTATTTTCTTTTATGTAAATAAAGCTCTTGTTATTGGTGCAGGCTAACACTACCCTATTATGATTTATGGGTAACAATGTTTGAAGGAATCTCCCGTTAATATTTAGGGAAAATTGCATTTGCACTCTTGGGTAATTAATTCATTAATTACACCGACACCCTTTGGATTCTATTGACCTTTGTGTTGATTGATTTGATTAACAATTTAATAAAATATTATTTTCATAAATTTAGAACATTTATATATAAAAAAAATTGAAAAATGAACCTCCGGTGGTGGTGGTGGTGGTGGAGCTGTGGAGGACCCGTCTCGTCCCAGTCATGGGAATGGAAAGAGATAGTCAATCTCCTCCAACAATCCATGCATCGAAGGAGATCATATCAGTGAACTCCTCCATGACTAGAGAGAGGTCGTGGGATCTCCACCGCACATGGAGGAGATTAGTATCCGGAGAAGGTTTGGCAAAATCTATGCCACCATGGTGGCTTTGTTGCTTTTTTTTTTGTTTGTTATTATTTTAAAAAACAATATTTATTTAGGTTTTTAATTTATTTTTGGGTTATTAGTACTAGTCTCCCAACTTTATGTGAGTTTGCATTTTACCCCCTGAACTTTCTTTTAGACATTAAACCCCCTGAACTCTCATTTATTGACAAACAGTTTGGTTTATTGCCCCCTGAACGTCTGTTTGAGGGGGTATCTGCAGTAAGGTTTTGCCAATAAATGAAAGTTCAGAGAGTTTAATACCTAAAAATAAGTTCAAGGGATAAAATGTAAACTCGTATAAAGTTCAAAGAGGCTGGTGCCAATAACCCTTTGTTTTTATATAAATTAGTTTTGCAATTTGTAGAGAAGTGATATTTAATTAGACATTTCAATTTTTATTTACATTCATTCCTTATCACACACTAAAAGATCATTTAACCCCTTTAAAAACTGAAGTTTTAAGTCAATGGAGTGTGCAAATTCTTTCGAGGCAATGTCCCAGGAACTAGCCACCAAAATAAAAAATAGTCAACAGAGTTCATTTATTATCTTCACATACTAAGACCATTTTAGCTTTGTAAAACTTAAGCTTAAAGTCAATCAATGGAGTCCATGGATGTTTGTACAATTATAGATACAGTATATACAAGCAGTGCAATTTTGCAAAATATTTAATATGAGCATTCATATTGATTTATTTGTTATAAATAGTTTTGGCACTTAAAATTTTGTAGGTCAAAGATATTCCATCAAATATCATCCAAAGAAGACGAGAAATTGGTGCTTTTTAGTTTTTACCATGCTTGCTAAAGAGCTCTGTGCAATCGAAATGTTACTTGTATCCATGACCAACTTGATCAGCAAATATGAAACAAAAATATATAATCTTTCAAGTATACAAACGAAAACAAGTGTCCAGCTAATCCATGTCGTAATTTTTTTTTTCCGTAGGCGAAGAACAAGAAAAAAGGAAAGAGCGAGAAGCTTTACGGAGAGTGCATTATCCAATTAAGAAACAAATATCACAGATTTCCTCCTAGCCTATATAGCCCTCCTCAGTTTTGTATTATATCATCATCAAGCTCTTAGATCCCATTCTTTCAATTTAATTAAATTATACAACTTGGATTTCTGAACTTGATGTCCACAACTCAATCAGTTTTTCAAGGTCCCCGGTGTCTGCGAAAACAGAGACAACTCCGAGGCTGATCACCGGGGAGCATGCCTCCGCCCTTGGTTGTGTCGATGGCCTCCAACATGGTTACAGCCTCATCCATCTCAGGCCGTTTGTCGGGGTTGGCATCCCAGCATCGCTTCATTACATTGGCAAGAGAGCTTGGGCAGCAGCGAGGTATTTCCGGCCTCAAATTCTGTAGTTTCACTTACAAAGTTACAAGTTAATGTTTCTCTTTTACCTTATAATCTTACAAATAGATGTTATGATGTCTATAAAGAGCACATGTCATCATTTTATATCTATATCCCTATAGTTTATAGATTTTTCTAAAACCAAATAAAAAGCATCTGAGATATTTCGTATACCTGGCGGACAACAGCCGATGTCACTTCCGAGAAGCTGAGATCCGGATATGGCATGTCGCAGCAGTATATCTCCCACAAGCATATACCAAAACTGTAGACATCACACTTTCTGTTATAGGGGTTGCCATTGAGTACCTGTCACATTCCAAAATTCATTAATAAATAGGTTAGACACAAAAGTTTAGGAGCTGAAGAATCCGTATAGTATAGCGTTAACTACATTGATCAAGATATAATTTGAAAAGACTCCATTGCAAAGTTTGGTTAAAGATACTCAATTGTATACCTCTGGGGCCATGTAACCAAGGGTTCCGGTCTCTCCAGTCATGTCATGAGGATTTGAAGCTTCTAGGCGAGCAACTCCAAAGTCAGCAATCTTCACAGTACGTGTCTTGTCCAGAAGCATGTTTTCTGTTTTAACGTCTCTGTGTACGATTTTCTCAGAGTGAAGATAGCTCAACCTATGCCACGGAGAATGCCAGCTTAAATACAGTTTTCTAAAGAAACTTCGGTCTATCCAAATTACACACTTAATTTTCATGCACAATACTTCAGAATGTTCGTGAAAGTTAAAAGTGTCAAATGCAATGGGTCTAAACAATACATACAAAACATTAGAAAGATTAAGAATTTTACCCTCGTGCAAGATCTAAGGCCAGTTGAATAACTACTTTAAAAGCTAGCTTCCTTCTCCGGTTCTTTATGAGATAAGATTTAAGTGCACCCCCGGGGCAGTATTCAACAACGACACAGCAAACGTTACTAGGCATGCCAATTTGACCATTTTCTGTTTGTATGTGTAGCTCCGATGATCCCATTGTCGCCCCTATAAACTGCACAAGGAATTTAGCATGTTTCGATAAGGTTCACATGTCTAAAACTCTGTAACAAAGAACAATAGCCAACCCACCATTTTGATCACTGACGCAATTGTTCAATCTATTTTTATCAGATAGCAGCAAGATAACAATCATTCAGATACCGGGCTATCTCACTGCTTACATTCCGTTATATAATTACAGGGGACGGTGAACATAAAATAAAAGGGAAGAGTCGATAATGTAACCTTAGTTACGTTAGGATGATCGAGCTTGTGCCAAACAGCAACTTCTTGGGTAAAAGCTGCTCTAAGTGAAGCTATTTCAGCATCGGACCTGTGGCCCTCTTCCCCCCAGTCAAGAAGTTTAACTGAGCTTAAGAAAGCAAGGTAAGTTAAAAGATTTTGAAATATGAGAAGAAGGTCTAATGATTTCACTTTCGAGTTTCGAAACATATAAGTTTCATTAGGGAGATAAACAAGCGTCATAGTTTGATAGTTAAAGCAACTGCACATCATAAAAGAAATTTAATAAATGACATGCATGATCCAATTAAATAAAACACACAATAGACTTAAATTTAGTTATAATTTCTAATTAGAGATTAGCTTCACAAATCACAATTACATTCATTTAGCAGTCCAAAACAATAGAGATGTGCTTTTGTGTTGTGAGTTGATGATGATCATGAGCACCCATTTGGCAACTTTATAAACTAGCCAGAACACACAAGTAACAATTAAAATTTTGGTGGTTTTTAGTTGTTTAGCTTTTTGTCACCAACCAAAAAGTGAGATGATGATAAATGAGAAAGTGAAACAACAGTAAGTTGAGGACACATGAAAGAAAGTTCTGGAAAAAGAATATAACAACATGGAAGTTACTGTGGCTAACTACCAAAATAATCAATCTCGTGAATCACGGATTTTGAAACAAGAGATAGATCTATAAGGATCTATCACAAGAAAATCATTTGCTAAAAGAAGCAAGACATATTTCCCTATGTTTGGCCACTGAAAAATCTGAACCATATCAAACAAACAAAACATAACCCAGATAGAAATTAGGCATAGCAATGGAAACAGTTGTTTTCTCAGGCCACAACTAATTAAAACATTTTATATGAATTTTGAGGCAGATAATGAAGCTAGAGTAAAGAAGCAGATCCCTTAATCCACAAAGCCACATAAAAGCTCCAAAAAAAAAAATGACTCTAAAAAACACATCTAAGCTCCAAATGATCAACAGTTTTTGGTACTATTTAGTCTAAATCTGCAGAAGGACTTAGCTTTAACAGGTATATAATCAACCCAGTTTCTGTTAATTAAAAAATTAAACCATAGAAACTAAACCTGATCATGTATATATGTTCTTTCCTAAACTTATTTGCTAGAAATGGAAAAAAATAATGACACCATAGTCCGTATATATGCACCACCAATAACATTATTCAAGCTTGTAACTTTGAACACAACAAAATTGCTACTACAACACAGAAATTGAATAATATAGAGAGAGAGAGAGATGAATACCAGCAACATCTTGACCATCATAGATGCCACGGTGAACAGTGCCAAAAGTGCCACGAGCTATGACTCCTTTGATAATAAGCTTAGAAGGGTCAATCTCCCAGTCTTGTCTGGTCACACGTCGAGTACTAGTAGTGTTGTTGATGATGATGGGTCTGTGATCTTCATTGTCATTCCTGTTCTTGTTCTTTTCCATAGTCCATGCTCTACTTAGATGCCTCTGCAACTGCTCATCCAAGCTCTTCAGATCTATCTGATCTGCTCTCACATACCCACCACCACCTCCGCTTTCGTTCTTCTCCTTCATTTTCTTCTCTAAAGACAAAGACAATGAGAGCTGATCAGTAACAGAAAATATATGTTGGTGGGTGGTTGTTGTTGTTGCAATCTATGTATCTTCTTGTTCTAAAAATGGTGCAAATGTTTATTACTACTGTAGTAGCAGTAGCAGCAGCAGTTACATACTTACATAATATATATATATTTTTTTTGATCTCTGAAAGTGATTCAGAGTCTGTGTATGATAATTGATAATTTGATATTCAAATGTATGAGACTATGAGTGTAACAACAATGAGGCATGTGGGCACATGGATTTGGGTGAAGACGACGTGTGTGTTCTGACCAGTGACCCACCACCTCGGTCTCTTCTCAGCCTCTTCTTTTCTCTTATTAATTTTATGATGAAAATATGAAATTGAAAGAGCAGCATGCAACATCTATCTATCTCTGCTCTCTCGTGCTTGTTGTTTGTTATTTTATGGGATTCACGATCAATGTACCTTTTTTTTTACTCTTTTTCTCCAACCTTTCTCTTTCAAACACTACTTACTTAATTAAGCCTTTACTTGATTTAGTTCATACTCTTAATTAAGTCTTAACTCCAAACTTGAGAGTTGAGACAGATGCTTACAACTTGTAACTTGTAACTTTTACTTGCCCTTTTTTTCAAAAAAAAATTCATAAATAATCATAATTATAGTTTTTTAAAAATCATTTATATTCATTATTCCTAAAAATATCTTTTATAACCCATTAAAATATGATATTATCAGATTGTATGCTTCAAGTCACGTCATTAATGACTTTCTTTACCGCATTATTTACCCCATACAACATTTGTCATTTTGTTGCTATGCAACCATTCACAAACACCGTTTGGGAACGGGGACGTGCGAATTTGGGGGAAATTGGCATCCATTCGTAGTTAACATGGAACTTTAATTGACAATTTTTTTGGTGTGGTCTAATCATATCTTAGTTTGCAATATTTTATTCTTATTTTTTATTATAGATAATGCATAAGTGAGCCGGCCACATGACAATATATCTTGGTTCTACATGATATGGGTTTCCCATGTGGCATGTCATAATTGGCTCATCTCTTAATTTATTAAGTTTATATATATATATATATATATATATATATATAAATTTATTAAGTTTATTCATACATTAAAAAAAAAAAATTGATAGTTGGGTTGTCCCATTTGCCAAATATGGGAAATTCAGTTACATTGCTTGCATGTCATAATAATATATGTATAAATTATAATGTATTAATTATAATTTATAAATATATTAGATACATACACCATACACTACTAATTACAATAAAAGGGAACATATGGCTGATGTGAGGAAAGTTGTATTTAATGCTACTTTAAAACTAGCCGATTCCTAATTCACAATCATCATTTCTTTATTTCAACTTTATATAAGTATTTATCGATGACCAAAACTTAAAAAAAAATCTAGTTTCGAATTAATAAATATTGTAAAATAAATAAATAAATAAATAAAACTTTATGAGTATTATTTTTTTGTTTCAAAAGAAAAAAAAATTGTCAACTTAAACTATAACACTAGTTTAATAATATTGTCATGTCGCAAGATGCTTAAGTTTGTAGAAAGTTTGTGAATTCGCTACAAACATCCATAGTTTATTATAACTTCTAAGGGTTGTGAAATTGCCACCCAAAAAACTGATAAACACCCATTTTTAAATACATTTTTAATTATCTCATCGCTCCTAAAAATTATCTTTATACTCACTTAACAAACACCTATCAATTTCATGTTTCACTTTATTTTTTAAAAGATATTTTTAGGAGATATTACCAACTATACTCGTGAGTAGCCACTTCACACTTGTAGGCACATAAACAAAATTTTTTTAATCTGACATTGATCGGATCCGAGATTTATGGGAACCAAGTAGTACAATGTGGATCAAGTTATGACTCTCAGATATATTATAGGATCATCTATTACATAATAAAAGCCTCTTGACCTCTTTTTATTAAATCAATAATTAAAAAAAAAAACTTTAAATGTCTAATAGTATGTTATTTATTAATTTAAAAAATTTATCCAAAATTCATCACAAATGATATGATCCATATCATTTCATAATTTATACCATATTCATATATAAATTATCTATCGCATCCTTTTAAATAAAGTTTTAAACAAACTAAACTGTATTTCTCATAATTTATATACCCGAGTGGATGGTGCACAAAGATTCTCTTCCATAGGAAGATGTTTGTCAACACTGAATAGCAGAAAAACAATGTATATATGCGTATGCATGCCCCTAGTTTCTTGAGTAATTATTGTTTCATGGATATTGCCAAGGAGGAGGCAGCACTAGTGGGTCTTTTTACCGTAACTAAACTGCTTTTATGTTATCATCTTCGTCCGATTGTCAAATTATCTTTTGTGTTGATTGGCATTTTTTTTTTTAAATTTCTCCCATTATACTCATCACATGAAGATGTTGTTTGGTCAATACTAATAGCAGAAAAACACTGTATTTACGCAGCTACCCCTAGTTTTTCCTGTGCAGTTATTGATTGCCAAGCCAGTGAGTCTTTTTACAGTAACTGCTTTTATATTATAGGCACCGTCGGGTTGACAAACTGTCCAAAGTGAGGCCTTGGAAATGTAATTCTTCAATAAATTGAGTCAAAAAGGTAGTGAGTAAAAATAGTTAAAGAAAGGGACCTTATCCATGGATTGTGTTTCCCATGAATTAACACTAATATTGTAGCACCACCACATAACCTAACCTAACCATGCACGTGAAAGCTCAACCTTTTTGACTTTTTGATGTCCTATTAGGGTTAGGGTTCACGGGGCCAGCCGGCCACCACCGAAAAATCCCCTCCGGCGAACAAAACAGATTGCACACTTGCTGCCTACAGCCCACCTCTACCTCCCGTGATTTTTGACTCTCAATGTCACTACTTAGATTAACAACATTTAAACGTATAATTAAACTAAAACAAACAAACCAATCTACATTGATATGTATGGATTTTACACTTTAAAC
Source organism: Dipteronia sinensis (assembly GCA_033220585.1). Classification (NCBI taxonomy): domain Eukaryota; kingdom Viridiplantae; phylum Streptophyta; class Magnoliopsida; order Sapindales; family Sapindaceae; genus Dipteronia; species Dipteronia sinensis. The sequence continues at coordinate 33,345,053 of CM065645.1, forward strand.
CAACCTCGTGATATCTTTGACATGAAAACAAATTGCCTTATATATTCTTTTCCTTTTTGGCCGTGAAAATAATTCCACCATGCTTCTTCAACATCTATGGAATGACCGGGTATGATCACGTCCAGCAGGACACATTGGCGTTTCCACACGCCCAATTATATCAGATATTAAAATTTCAATTACTCTTACAATTATGCATATATCTGATATAACATTATGAAATGAACAAACCTCATCTTCAAGCAAGGATAAAACGACAGAGAGAGAGCTCCGATCACACCTTGTGAACATCAATAAACTCATTACAACTCTGTAGTCTGTACCTAGTAGTACCAGCTTCAAAAATCCATTGTTCTAATCATATCAGTTCAAATATTAACAGGTTGATAGATGGAAAAATGTGGCCTCAACTATACAAACTAATTTACGTGAATGGAAAGCCGAACGTGTAAAAACTCAAATAACATTTTGCTTTTATGTGTTCATGATATCTGAACCGTATGCATGTGCTGATCAAAGAAACTCAATTAACAATGCTCCAATGTGATGAATGATATCTGAACTGTATTCAGGTGCTGACCAGCAACCGGATATGTTTATAAACAAGATGTCCGGGAGAGAGAATCAACAAGATAATGACCTCATAAGCGCCTTTTCTTCTTCTCTGGTGTTGCATGTACTTGTGCTTTAATCCCATAAGTTTTTAATTGAAAGTTCTCAAAAGCCTCAGAGATTGCTCCAACCTGTTTCATAGTATATAGAAAAGGTGATGTCACAAGGAACAGAAATGGGTACAAAGACATTTTGATCAAACCATAGAAGACAAAAATGCTAAATAGATAAAACTGACAGACCAGCTCAGGTTTTTTGGAGTACACCCTCACTATCATATCCTGACAATACGAAGGCAGCAAGTGACTAATGCGATCATCAGGTATAGAGAATTTCTCATCACTCTCATAATCCTGGAAAAAGAATCAAGCATGTTAAAACCTAAACTATTAAAATAAGAAAGCTACTGGAACTTGAAGACATGATACTGAATTAGGAACATTTATCAGGACAAACATAGCAACTTTTTCTGCACGTGGTAACAGATAAAGGGCATGCTTTGAGTCCTCGTTTTGAATACAGTGTCTCATACAAATGAAAAAAAAATCCCAATCAAATTGAAAAGTTTTTGCTTAAACCTACAATATGTCATGTGGTTGCACTGTATTTTTGCAAAATCTACTGAAACAAATTAAGTCTGTATTACAAAGATTTCAAACCAGAAAATATATAACTTCAAAAGATTCACTTGGACAACCATCATCAGTGAAACTCCAACTTAGAAGCATTTTGCCAAGTTAAGGTCGAGATTAGAGAGTGAACTGGTCAGGTAATTATAAAATAGATGATATCACCTTGTAGAAAAAAAAAACAACGGGAACAGAGAGCTTGCTCTTATTTCATTTTCTTCCTGTATTATTCCAAGGGCATAGAACTGTTCCAAGCCAGATCGTACTCAATTTGATAACTGGGCTACCTTACATGCCCACAAGCACTCTTAGGTATTCACAGCTATCCTCATTGTCAAATAATTGGGAAAAATAAACAAGTAATACGTAAAGGATACGGTAGTGACACAAGTTAAATCAATTAAGGACCACATATCATAAAATGAAAAATAGCGATAATCAGGCTACATATTAATTTTGAGTACCTTGAAAAAGTTAATGCTGGAGAGGACATGCACCAAAATAAATCAATAAAAATTAGTGGTTGCAACAAAAATATAGGCGAAAAAAAAATGCTTATTTAAATTAAGCATAAATGCTTCATACTTCTTCTGATACCTTTCAAGAGGATTATGCCTTCCACGAGTCAAATCAATCCTGACATTGCTAACAGAAACATCCTCTTTTCTCAATATCACTCCACCATTCTTCTGTAAATGAAAATACACACGACAGGTATTAGAAACTCTACTCTACTCCATTTTTCAAAGAGCACACATGCAGACATATATGCAGTATATACTGTGCATTTACCTGGGAACAAACAATATCTTGTGCAGTAACATCTTTAAAATTTTCTAATTTGTCCTTTGGAACAGTATATTCATTACAAAACTGCCACAGAAAAGAAATTTATATTTTCAGCTTCATAAATATCGTTGGAGTATAACAGGATTATTAGCAGAGTGCACATTATCGAAGCACAAGGGAACTATAAGTTAGTATCCATTCCATGTGATGTCGTATTCTGTTACTCAGGAGCAAAATCGAAATAATCAACAAAGCTTCTGTACCTGGTACAAATTCCTCCTGTGGATGCGCAAAATCAAATCCCTTGCTTTCTTGAGTTCTTGGTTAGGAGCTATCTCAATGGTTTTGAGAATTGAGTCATCTAACTAAAATTTAAAGAACCACAGTTAACATCACATTCTACAACATACAGGCAATAGAAGCTTTTTTAATCTAAACAAAGTAAGCAACTTTAAAACCTTCCAGTAATCAGAAGGATCTTCAATGGAAGATGAAATCTCTAGAAAATCATTTGCTTCCAACAGGGCATCTGCCACCATAAGCTCTATTGCCTGCATTCATAATACAGTGAGATTAGGGATATTGGGACTTCAAACACTACTTTACAGAGAACATCAAAGATGATTTAAAAAAGTATAGCATAAAGAATAAAAAATAATTAAACAAAGTGAGAACAGAACATGCAGATGAAGACTCTGATATAGAAATAAATGATTCTGTTTCATACCTTTACTTTTGGATGTGTATACACTGTTCTATACAGATCAGCACGAGTGGAAAATAGCTTGTGGATGGTAAGATCTAGCAAGATATTAATTAATATTAGCAGGGCATTATAAAAATTATACATGGCTGTAGCAATGGAATTTAATAGAAGATACTAACAGTCCTTAGCACGATAGCAAATCTCATCATCCAAAACCCTCATTGTCTCCATCAACCTGCAAATTATCAAAATTGCATAATTCAGGTAAAAGGTTCCGTTTTCAAAAAAATTCCCATTGGCTTACTACACTAGTTACAAAATCAATTTCATGGCGTCAGTAAACCAAATGTTTGCGAGTAAGCCTGTGTTTGCTTGGACATGGATGTGTTTGTATCGACTAAATGATTTAAAAATTAACCTTTGAAACTCGAAGTTGCATCCTAGACCACAAGCTCGGCAATCTCGGACAATGTAATCAAACCTACATATCGTATTTATACTATAATTAAAAATTTTGCAACAATAAAATAAGTATCTCTGTGTATATGAAACTTAAGGAAAAGATATAAATTTGGTGGATAAATAATAGGCCTCACTTGTCCACATCAATTCCATTTCGACCATTTGCAACAATATCATACAGGAAATGCTTCTCTTTTGAGGCCTACAAATAAAGCATACATATTTGCACAAAGAAAACAATAATGAGAGCCCGAAAATAAACATAAACAGGCCTATAAAATGAAGTATAACAAAAAGCCTTACTATCGGAATGGAAAACTCGGAGCTAGCTAGTATCATCTCCTGCCACAATTAAAAAATTAATAAATAAAAATAAACCTGAAAATATTTCCCTTATCAAATGCAGAACCAGTTCATCATGAAATTTGTGTTCATGGCATTTTTAGCTTCTGTCTTAAGTATCACACAAAAATTTCCATTACAATGCAGAGCCGAACACATCAAGTTGTGAGAAAAACTAAATCCCTCAAATTACATATTTAGGAATTCTGAAAGATTTTTGGAAACAGAGGATTCCTAGTAAGATGAGTGTACCTTTACTTTTTTAATCATTTCAGAGTCAACATCAATATGGTGCTCATCCATGATATGATCAACCATCTTTACTGACATTTCCTCATGAGACCTAGAAATTACAAGTATCACATAAAGCACAAGAAAGTTTTGTCTCAAAAGCAGTTGAGTGAGGTAGAGAAAGAGAGAAACACTAGAACTTGCAAAAAAATAGACTTGAATGTTGAATTTTTTATCAATGGGGAAATGTCATTATAATTGGTCCACATAAAAGGGGAAGAGATGTTCCCCTGTACACTAAAAGTAAAGCAAAAGGACCAAGAGCCCTATGGTACACATAACACATAATTCTCCAGGGGCAAAATTTCAAGATATGTCCTCCAATATCAAAGTTACCCTACAAAAATGAACAAGGGATGATTACATGAAGACTAAACAACCTTGATTTAAAAATTATCATATTCCTTGCAGTACTCAATTACAACGGATACACAGGGTAACCTGAGTGGGGGATCCAGTCCTTGTTCTTACCAGAATAAGCTTCTGAGAAAGAACCACTGATTACATTTCCAAGGAACCAATCTAACCAAACTGATAACACTGAGACTTACTGGTTAATAAATAGAAATTAAATTTTCAAATATGCAACCAGACACAAACAACACTCAAAAGATTTTCGAAACAAAACCAAAGTAATATTGCTATAACTTCTCTCCATCAAGTGCACCAAAGCATTCTAAATTGATTTGTTAACTTCCTTTTGTGTTGAAAATTTCAGTTTATGCCATTTTATGTTTATCCTCGAAACTAAAGCTACAAAAGGATTAAGTAACTTATCAGCACTATGATTCAGAATTAAAAATAAAAAAGAAATAAAAAATTAAAGGAAACAAAGAATACAAGGAAAAAACCTCACTATTACACATAATTCCCAAAACAAGCACTGCTGCAGCACACACACATCTCATATTTCTATTGGCAGAATACATAAGAGATCACTGCTTGATTAATAAGTCAAGGTGCTTACACTTACTAGAAAGAATAAAACATAGTTTCTCAGGATAACACAGTAGTTTCAAGCAAAAACATATATTAACAAAGTGAATTGCAATTCCCTCACTATCAGCAGGAAGGCAAGATAAATGCATCATACAAAATTATGTATCAAGTACCATTTGGAACCACTACACACACGAGGAAGGAACTCGCGTTCAAACAAGTGACTGAAAGGCCCATGGCCCACATCATGTAGAAGTCCTACAGATTAAATGAACAAAAAAAAGGTAAGGAAGCAGTTAACTATGAATAGAGAATCTTAAGAGACACAGTTAGTTACCATGCAATTTTCACGGTTTGTATGTCAAAGGCATCAATATCAAGCTCCAGACCCTACAAGGATTGGATGATTTACATAAACACCTTGAGATACAGTAATTAATGAGATTACAAACAATCTAAAAACATAAACAACAATCCCGTACTTGGTAATTTTTGAGCTTTTGAACAGCTTCGCCAGCAAGCCAATACACTCCAAGAGAATGTTCAAATCTGGAATGTGTAGCCCCCGGATAGACCATGTGTGCCATACCTAAAACATGTGAAAAGTCTGTTTAATTAACAAAGTTCCAGCTTGTAATGGAAATTTACCATATAACTTGCTGCTGACATTGAGCCCAACAAAGATATATAAGAAAACCTTAATGCACGAAAACGAGTCTTTCTATGATGCAAAGTAGAAAGAAATAAAGAGCAAAGACACAAATTCATATGTATTAAGTACATAAATATTGACCATCATTATTCATCCAATCATTAGACTATCCCACAAATGAGGTTAGATTCGTGGTGTATGAAGAGTTTCATACTAGATTTTGTTTGTAATGATAAACAACATGATTTAACAAAAACACCAAAACACTTGAGTAGCATTCAAGATTACAGAAAGATTCCGATTACATAGTTAATTGACAATAAATCGAACAGAAAACGGCATCAAACTCACCAAGTTGTTTCAGGTCACGGAGCCTGTAAATAACAATAACGTCATTAACAACATCAGAGTAAATGGTACACAAAAAAACGGAAACACTTAATAATCCCAAAAAGAGAAAAAGAGAAGTAACAACTTACCTTTGAAACTGCTCCGTATCAATAAACTTCAAAGAGAGCTGCAAAGCATCAACAACTATAAATTCCACTATCAAAACAACAACATTGTAAAGCTCCTAAGTTATTTCTTGGATTAAAGATAACAAATAAAATATATGACCGAATCGAGATAAATGTTGCCGTGGACGTTGTCGTGAACGTGCTTGGAGAATCTGAGTTGTTGCGACGAAGTGAAACCGGTGTCAAGCGGAGAGAAGCAAGCATCTTCCTTACAAAAAGCGCCCATTTGTTACTGTGTTGGTTAGGATTCAGTGAAAACTGAAAACCTAAATTTGTGTATACAGTGGCAGATCCGAAATATTTAGGGATTTCATTATAATTGATGTGGCCGCTAAAGAAGCGGGAACTATAATTATACTCTCTCTTTTATAATATTTTAATACTACTGCATTACATTGTATTTCACGTTTGGTTTCTTTTTCTTTTTCTTTTTCTCTTTCTCGAGTTTAAGAACTTTGCCATTTTGCTTGATTACAGTAACAGTATATATATATATATTTCTTGGGCCCTCTTATCATGTTAAGATGATGCATATTTATTTATTATTCATTTAGTTTTTTTTTTAAGAATTTAAAAAAAAAAAAAAAAGTTCGAGTAAATGCTCAACTAGAGCAAAGGGCTTTGACGTTTTACCCTCACAATATCGAAGATAAATATAGCATCTGTAAATACACATATTATAACTTGAATCCTCACCTCAAATATGGAAAGAGAATTTATTTATTTAGTTTTACTTTTGAGTTTAACGTTAATGTTTATTGTACCATCTATATAGTGTGTCTTCCACTTTTTTTAAAAAATAAATAAAAAGTTAACACGGAATGTTTTAGAGACGAAATTAAGTAATACATAAGCTTTCTAGATATCTACTCTGCAAACACGAATATCATATATAAATTTTATAGTGTATTTGGAATTTTTTTCTTTTTAATAATTTTAATTAGGATAAAATTATCATATAATAAAAAATAAAAAGTAAACATAGATCGTGAATAGAATCACTCAAAATATATATAGACTCAATATATATATATATATATTAAACATTAATGGGTCGTTTGTTTCTAACACTTAAAACTTTATGAGTTTGAATTGAATTTATTAAATTGTTATATTTGTTTTTTAAGTTGTTAAACAACTTAAAAACACAAAAAATAAAAAATAAATAAATAAACTTAAAAAATAAAAAATAAAAAATCTTACTTTTAACTTAATTTCAAATCACTGATTACATTTAATATATTTTCTTCCAATATTATTCTACCAAAGATAACATATTTTCAATTTTATCATAATTTTATATTATACAAATTTATTTGTTTTAATTTAATACTTATGATAAACATCTAAAAAACAATTATTTATCATGTTTTAATTATGAATAATATATTACAACTATTGTATACAAATTGTTTAATATTTGTTAAAATATTTTTTATTTAGTTGTTTGTATCATATAAAAGGAAAAATACATAACAATTAATAATAACAAGATATAAATGTCAAATTACTCTTTTAAAACCATTTTATATTAAAAAAAAAACTAGTAAGTTGACATTCTATATTAAAAAAAAAACTAACAAGTTGACATTTTATTCAGAGGTAATAAGTGTGTGTTTGGTATGACGTTTGTAATAATCAACAACACTTTTTTAATACTATCAGCTATTTTGAAGTTTTTCTTAATTGTTTGGTAAAACTAAAAACAGTTTTTTTAATATGTCAATTATCTCAATTACCATTTATAAAAGCCATTTTATATCTACTTAGAGAAGCTCAAAATTTGTGTTTTTTCAAAAAGTTTTTTTTGAGCTTTTTAAAAACATATGAATTATATCAATTACCATTTATAAATTTTAGATATTTCACCATACAACTTTTTCATTGTAAATATATTGTCAATACGCTTTTTGTAATTCACACAACCAAAATTTATTTTCAAAAATACACTATCAACACTTTTTTTGTAATTTTACACAACCAAAAAACCTTTTTTTTTAGAAGTTCTACTAATTAGAAGCTCTACTACAAAAAAAGATATACTATAAAAGCACTACTTGAAAAGTCATACCAAACACACTCTAAATATAAAAAACAAATATGTCATTCAGATTTATGATTATTTTGTTTTCAGACAAAAAAAAAGACCCACATGACACAACCGTCAAAAAACTTACGTAATTTATTTTTCACTAATGATAGATAACCCAAATGATGTGGCAAGTAGTTTTTTCATTAACCACATCATCTCATGTTGTGTGTGGTGATGATAACTCAATTGCCACATCATTTGAGTTAATTATTTGGATCGTAAATATTAGTCTTTATTCTTATCGTACATCTAAAAGCACAGAATAAATTATTCGGTGGATAACATATATAAATGAGAGGCAGTCATGATAAGTTAACAAAGCAACAACTAGATTATACACAACCACCATGGTTGTGACCAATCTCCACTCTCAAATCTTCTCTTCTTACAAGCAGATTTCACCTTCACTTCTTCTTTTCCATCAAATCCAAAGCAGCAAACCCACAAGACACAACCCATCAAAAAAGGTCCCAAACTCTTCTCCTGGGGTCTTGTCTGTTAAAGCTTACATTGAGAACCAAAACTCTTTCTCTAGTTTCGCTAGCAAAGTCATCGGTTCATTGCCTGTTATTGGTCTTGTAGCCAGAATAATCAGCGATGAAGGTGGTGTTGGCAGTGATATGATTGACTTTGCAGAGTTTCGACGAAGAGTAGGCAAGAAATGTGGTATTAATGACTCTAAAGCTTTCTATGATTTTCAAGAACGGCATGGACGGGTACTTTACTTGTACTTGGATTTTTCCACTTAATTTTATATGTTAAGCTGTTATTACATTTGGGTATTTTGTTTGATACTAAAGTTTTGATTTTTATTGGTAAAAGCTGTGATCTTGGCTTTGGTTTGAGATAAGGTGATATATAGTTGAAATGTGCAATGATGAATTTGAAATTCACATTGCGTTAATTTCAATTCTTCAACAATCATGGGGATTTCATACTTGTGATTACTTGAATTCTTGATTATATGGGTTGTGTATGTTTTTATTTCCCAAGTAAATAAGTTGTTGAATTTGGGTATTGAATTTGGGCAGGCAGGGGATCCTTTGTATGTTTTGATGTGCTGTTGGCTGACAGCTGTTGGTGCTGGTCTACTAAAATCTGAGGAGATTCTGGAGGGGGCATCAAGGCTTAGCATTTCAAATGATGTTGAGTTTGAAGAGCAGAAGTTTATTGCCTTGATGAATGAGGCCAGAGAGGTTGGCCATTCTCTTATATCCAATTTCTTTTCTTTCTACTTTGTTCAACATTTGTAATTCAATCTAGCCCCTTAATATTGAGTTAATTGGCAATAAATAATTTGTGGGATGGGATACCTTGTTCTTATTCTCTTAAGTTAATAAGTCCAAGGACACATTATAGATTCAGAAGCCTTTTCTTGGCACTCCTTCCAATAAGCACAAGAGTTTCAGTTGCTAACTCAAATTAAACCAAGAGTTAATTTAGATATAGAATTAATTATGTTTATAGTACAGGATTCCGGATTTGGAAGATGTGTCTAAAAACCAAGAGTTAATATTGGTATTGATACAAAAAAATCTGGTTTATGAATTTATGGAAATATCGATGTTTGTTGGATATGGGGGAAAATATTTAAAAAATTATGGATATTTTGCTTTTGCAGTTTAAACGTTTGTTATAAACTGAAACAATTAGTAATCCAAAATGAATAACTTTTTGACAATAAATTAACATACCTATGACAAATTATAATAGATGGTGCATATATCATGAAACAATTAATAAATATAATTTATGAAAATGTTTAATGGAATGATATTTTATGAATAGACCAGTCATACATTTGTACATTTAAAATTCAGTATAAAAAATGAATTCCTTGATAGTTCAAATACATAAGGCATATGAACGATAATTTGTTTGTGCAAAATTTTGAAGGTAGTTATTAACATGTAACATTAATGAGTCGGTTGGATAAGATCAAAAAACATATATGCACTCTATCTATTATATTTACCATCATTGCATGGTATATGCACTCTATCTATTATAATTTATCATAAGTATGCTAATTTATTGTCAAAAGGTAATTCATTTCATATAGTACTAACGGTTTTAGTTTATCCTAAAATTTCAGTAAAAAAGATTGAAATTATAGAAGCAAATGTCCACCTTTTTTTTCCCAATATCAATATTTCCATTAATTCGGAAGTATGATATATGTATCAATACCGATATTAACTTCCTTACCTGTATTAGATAACAGAACAGTGTCGGAGGGCAGTCAGTGAGCTAGGTTGTTCTCTTGCATGTGCACTCTAAGCCTGGCATAGTTGTGTGAGCACAAATTGAGTCAAGTCTGGCATTGGCAATAGATGGCTTGTGTGTCAGATTGATCCAACTGTGAAGATTTTAAGTTTAAGAGTGGCCTTTAATGTGTATAGTACACAAAGTATTTATCTTGTGCTAGTGAGTTATAGGGTGCCATGAGAGACTTGTTTGATTCAGTTGACGTTATAGGCTCCACTGTGTACAACTTGGTATATTGTAGCCTTGGGATAATTTTACTGCTTCCCATCATTCTGCTTCACCAGGATCAGCGTTTGAGCATTTAATGGTCAATAGGCAAGAATTTGCATTGAAGAAGATATATGCATGATGATCGTTCATGTGTGTTTGCATTTATGGGTTTCTATGTATATCTGGGTTCGTTGATGTGATGATATTGTCTAAATTCTGATTTATACATGGGATATTCCTGTATATACTTTTAACAAAAGGTATATGTATACTGTAGAAACGAGCAAAGTTGAATGCTGCCACTCCGAGCATCCCAATGGAGATTCGTGCGGAGAAGGCTCTCGAAGCTATCTACGTTTGTTGCTTTGGCAAGGAACCGATAGAAGAGGAAGATGAGAGGTTACTGAATATCATACTTAGTGCTGTATTCCCATCAGTTAAGGCGGCAGAGATAGTAAGAATTGTCAAAGACAAGGCTAAGAAAGTAGCAGAAGGTACTGATGAGAACAGTGTTCCAGAACTAAAGTCCCTTTCAAAAGAAGCTGTAGAAATGCAAATGAAGGACCTTCAATTCCTTCAACAGAATAGAGAGGATTAAGCCAATTGTACTGACTTGTTTGTAGTTCCAGATGAAAACTTAATGAAATTTTGTTTATTATTTAAGGAAGTGGTACCAGAAACGGAGCAGCAAACGGGTTCCCCAAAGTTCCTTTATTCATGCATTAACATGGAAAATAAGATTTCTACTGGAAACACTTTCCAATTGCTAAAGAGTGGACTGGAATATACAAGTACCAGAAAGGACTTAAAAACGCCCAACATTTGAAAAGATAGCATTGGTTATCAAGCGGTATCAGTTGTCGTTAAGATGGAAATTCGTTAAGACGGAAATTGAAAAGACGAGCATAAAATTTCAAGCATGATTCATAAAGGTTAAAAATGACCAGATAATAACCTTCACAGGTTCACTCATTCATTACCTTCACAAGTTCACTCATTACAGTTGTTTATTTGTTCCAAGAAAGAAATTACAGACCTCTATAAAGGCATTTATTTCAGGACCTCCTTGAAAGGGAGGTGAAGGACATACTCAAACTCAGCTGCATGAACTTATCGATACTGGCTTGCTAGTTCACCCTCTTTGACTATGTAGTGTTGCTGAGGAAACTCTTCTCCCTTGAAGTACCTCTCAAGCATGTCCTTAACTCCAGCAGCATATCGTAACTGCAAAAATTGTGTTACAGGATTTGACTTGTCAGCAAAAAATGAAAGAAAGAAGTGTGAATTCCAAATAAGATGACAGAAATTATATGGACTAATTACCTGTGCATCAATTGTGGTTCCCGAAATATGAGGAGTCATGGCATGATTTGGCATGTAACGCCACGGGTGGTCCTTTGGAGCTGGTTGTGGATACCAGACATCGCCACTATAACCTTAAATCCAATTGGAAAAAAATAGAAAAACAAAATCAATAAAGATGGCTTAATAACAAGAATTCTCATTAGATGTAATAGATGTCCAGGTAGTATTCTTTAGACGGATAGAAGATGAACTACTGCCAACCATTTATAATTTTCTTTCATTTTATCTTTCATTTAGAAGGAACTGCTCCTAACGTACCTGCAATGTGTCCACTAGTGCAAGCATCAGCAACTGCTTGTGTGTCCATGATTGCTCCTCGAGCATTATTAACAATTAGGACCCCCTTCTTCAGCTTGGAAATCTTTTCTTTGTCAAACATTCCTCTGTGACACACTCAAAAATCTGATAAGTTGGACTTGGGCATAAAAATAGACCAATTAGAATCATAAAAATACTATGTTAAATCAGAACTACATTAATCTCTGTAACCAAGAGATAACTATCTGCAAATGAATGAATTCAAGAAACCAAGTTACAAAGTGATGCCAAAGTGATGCCAATGGTAAGACAGTTAAACATTTTTTGGCAGAGATTCCATAACAAAATCAACTAGTAGTTAAAAAAGAAAAGAGTGTGTCGTTTATGATTACACATATTTGATTTATCATTTTGAAGTATTTTCGTGCATTGGCTTGGAACATGGACATACTTTATAAAATATATGTAAGTTTCAAATTTTAAAAATTGTCCATAAAATTTGTGCTATTCTTTACGGGAAAGAGGAAAAAAATTCCAAACTATTCTATGCTTAGTAGGCTGTACTTGTGCAGTTTTGATAATTTTCTCTCATGAGCACACACTTTGAGCATAATAAACATTCACCACACTTTTGCCATGTGTATTATTATGATTAAAGTTGTGTTGCTTGCATGGCAAAAGTGTGCTGATGTATATTATTATGCTCAAAGTGTGTGCTCATGAGAGCAAAATTGCCAGTTTTGATACAAGAACTGTTACGCTCCTAACTTGAACCGGTGAAGAAGTGATGTGTACTAATTAAAAATTTTACTCACTCGTATCAATAATCTTAAAATCATTCAAAATGCAAGGATCCATAACAATTACCAACTGTAGCTACTTAAATGTTAAAAGATCAGATATGATTTATTAGTTATACCTTGTCTTATCCGTGAGAGGCATGTTGATGACAATGATATCACATTTGGGAAGCATTTTGTCAAGATCCTCCTCAAACTTTGCCCCTATCTGATTCTCCAACTCAGGATCCATCTTAAGCCGGTCATGATAGAGGAGATTACAATTGAAAGGTTTCAGCCGTTGGAGTAAAAGCTTGCCAATACGTCCAGCACCAACAGTTCCCACAGTCTTCCCTTCAAGATCATAAGCTCTGTAAGCAATACCTGCAACATTCCAATCCCCAGTGACAGCTTGATGGTATCCAGGCAAGAAATTACGGACAAGAATAAGGATTCTCATTAGCTCGTCTTCTGCAACTGAGACTACATTGCTTCCGGTGACCTCTGCTACAGTTAAACCAGCAGCAGCAGCAGCATTCAGATCAATATGGTCAGAGCCAATTCCAGCAGTAAGAAGCAGTTGCAAATTCTTGGCCTTCTTGATCCTTTCTGCCGTAACATAGGCAGGGTGGAAGGGGGTAGATATGAGGACATGGAGATCAGGAATATGTTTCTCAAGTTCTGCAATTAAACAACACACAAGCATATCAAATCAACTTTTCATATTTGGAAGTTTTCAAGTATCAACTATCTGACCATGTAATAACCCAGCACAAAAGAAAAAATTCTAGTTATCCCAACCAGTAAACTTATCCAAGGATTTGCAGTTTTTAAATAAACAACAATGCATCAACCTGTACAATTGTCATTTTGAAGATTATCTGCATCTTGAAGCAACCATTCCCATGACAGAAAGCCACACAAGGTAACCAATATGCAACTCGGTAACCAACACTGTCAGCAGTAGTCTTAAAACAAAAGCAGAATTGAAAAGCGAAATAAATGTATCTAATTATATTTCTCAAAAGTAGCGTGGTAGCACTTAAAGTTTATAGTCATGTTAGTTGACACAATTTCTTTTATATTCCATAAGAGCAAACTCTGTATTTTTCTGGATGAAACAAAAGTGCTTCTATGATTCTATCATCTCTCTGTAACAACCTTGTCGTGGCACCTTATCCTTTCAAAACTTCAACTCAGTAATTAAATTCAAACACGCAGCCTCTTAGAGCAGATAACAAATCTAAAATAGTCCCAGCTACCATATGCACTTAAATGATTGAATAATCTTAGCCAGAATGAACTATATTAACATGGTGACATCCATTAATGACCTTACTTACAATGATAATTTCGAAATGCATATAGCATAAAGGAACTTGATGTCTATATACTAACCAGAATCAGGACCCTCTTTGTCGTCAGTGACAATGTACTCGTGGCCTTGCGATGTAAGCCAATCACGGATTCCCAAGGCTCCCTCCACACAGCCCAAAAAGTTGGGATTCATCGAAGCATATTCGTTGGCCTTGTAAAACACTCCAACAATCTTTTTGCTTCCAGTAGAAGCCTGTTAGCAATCAGACATAGAACACATGAACACACAATCCATTATAGAACAGGGGTGTGGGTTTTCATATTAGAATTTGTTTTTGCTAATTTAGCATTTGTGCAATTAACAATGCAATTGTTACATATATATGATATATTCTGTAAATTTGTGAAGATTTTCTATGTGCAGTGATATTAGTTACATCTATTAGAATTCACAGTGTGTGTGACTGTAAAGATATTGATTTGTGAACTAATTATAAAATTGCTAACAGTTATCAATTAAAAAAAATGACAGGGTGATTTAAAAAACAATTTTCGATCAAATTCAAAATTAGTGTTAATTATTTTTTTGATAAAATGCTATTTGGCTAGTGTAACAGTATCAGAGTTGAGTGGGGTCACGAGAGTGGCATGCTACACTGTCACGTGGAAATCTACCCATTCAAAACGCCTTGGTTTGACACGTCATCGACCTATATCATCATCGTCAACAGATAAGATCGGATGCATGCAACACAACATTTTTTTTTTCAAATCTCAGTTTTTCATTTCAACTTAACTATCTTCTTGGAACCTGATTAAATCGCCACTGTATACAAATATATATTTTAAACAGGAAAAAAATATCAGAATTCTGCGGATGTGACCGATTTATCGGTTTCCGATGATAATGAATCAAAAGCTAACAAACGCTGAGCGTAGTTCAGAGAAATTAAAGAAGAAATGAAATTGCTTACATGCAATGGTCTGATCAAAGCTGAGGATGAGGAACCAAAAGATCCTGGTGAAGAAGCAAGAGTACCAATTGCAGAAGTAGCTACTCTCTTCATCGCCATCTCTGATTTTTATTTTTGAAGTTTGTGTTGTGACTGATTTTTTTTTTTTCTCTCCGTCTCTCTACTCTCAGTCTCTCACACTAAGTAATTTTATAGGCCAAACTAAAAAGTCATAAACGTTTTTACCTCTTTTTAGTTCACTACAACTATTGTTCGTCTTCATCTTTTTCGTCGGGTTTTTTTTTTTTTTGGGCTTATGAGCGTTTGATTGGCACGTGTGTGAAACGCTCTACTCCTGCGATTATTTTTCAACACATCCCCAGACATTGCATGTTTTAGTGGATGACGGCTATTCTGTCACGTGGCAAATTTCAATTTGTTCTTCTCTACTACCAATTTTCACGGTTTTTCGCATGCCAGGAATATTGAGTTTGTATCTCATTTTGTGAGAAAGGGCTGTCTCAAAACGGTTTTCTATTTTGAATCTAAACAATTAAATTGAAATATATGTTAACATTTAATTATATATATATTTTTTAACTTTTTCCATAAATATCGACAAATGAATCAATTTTGTTGATTAAATATAAATTAAAAAAAACTTTTTTAGATAACCGATTTGATTTCGTCTGAAAATTTCTTCCACCGTCGATAAAAAAAAATAGGGGTATTATCACTAAAGTCCCTATTTTTTCATGAATTGTCATCTTTTTAAACGTCTTTACCATATTAGTCACCTTAGTCCCTTGTATTTTCAAAATACATCACTTAAGTCCATTTGACCAAAAACTAAGGGTCAACTATAATATAATATATAAAAATACAATTTTACCCTTTATTGTTATTTTTAAAATTTTTCCTTTTAGTCCCTCTAATTTTCAGTAATAGCTGATCAATCCCTGAAACAATAAAATGCTTTTATCAATGATTGAACCTTCAACCTTTTGATTAAAAGCCACAACCTCTAATCAATTGAGCTACTCTAGTTTGTTGTTGAGAATTTGTTGATTTAAATGTGTGTATATATATATATATATAATATTTGTTTAAACTAATTTAAATATGTTTATATAATTTAAAATAAACTTATATTTAATAATAATAATAATAATATATAAAAACATATTTATGAAAATGAAAATGAAAATAACAAAATAAAAGTAAAAAATAGGAAAGAAAGGAATTTTTATTTATTTTTCTTCTCCGTTGTTGATTTTTTTCACTTTTCAATTTATGGGCCTTTGATTTTCTGGGTTTTTTTTTATCAAATTGAAATAATATATTTTTTGAAAAAATAAATCCAAAAAAAATTAAAAAAAAATTACAGGCTTTGATTTTTTAGATTTTTTGGATTTCCTTTTATTTTGTTATTTTCATTTTCATTTTCATAAATATGTTTTTATATATTATTATTACTATTAAATATAAGTTTATTTTAAATTATATAAACATGTTAGATATATATACATTTAAATCAACAAATCCTCAACAATAAACTAGAGTAGCTCAACTGGTTAGATGTAGTTGTTTTTAATCACTAGGTTGAAGGTTCAATCCTTGATAAAAATATTTTATTTTTTCAGGGATTGACCGGCTATTATTGAAACTAGAGGGATTAAAAAGAAAATTTTTAAAAATAACTATAAAGGGTAAAATTGTATTTTTATATATTATTATAGTTGACCCTTAGTTTTTGGTCAAATGGACTAAAGTGATGTATTTTGAAAAAACAAGGGACTAAAGTGACTATTATGGTAAAGACGTTTAAAAATGTGATAATTCATGAAAAAATTGGGACTTTAGTAATAATACCCCAAAAAAATAATATATATATATATATATATATATATATATATATATATATATATATATATGACATACACACATGTGTATGTGAACTTATTGTTATCGCTACATGTAACATTTTCAGTATACGTGGTGCATTAACAATTTTCTCCTCTCTTATACAGTACATTATTCTTTTTATTTAGGAGTTTATACACAACAATAATGCTATTTTATCTAAATTTGGTATCCAAATATGATGTATAAATGATGTGATAAAACTATAATTCATTCATTTAAATTGTATTTACATGATTTAAATGAATGGATTTGGATACCATATTTGAACATCAAATTTAGACAAAGTCGTATAACTATATACAAAATTATAGACTTTGAATTTGTTTTTATTTTTATTTTAATTTATAGTCAATATAATTAAAATGTAAACTAAAATCTTTCCCATTTTGAACATCAATCTGAAAAATCCCATTATTGATGGATGGTCCTACCCAACCTTATCTCTATCTAAGTGATAATCTTGTTAAATACAAAGATCACGTGGTGATATGAGTTTTGTTTAAATGCAATAACAAATAAAATAATGAGGGCTTTGATTATGAATATACGATAATGTTATCTAATTTGTTCGAAATTCAAGGAATCCATTGCATAGAACAGTAGTAACTCCACCTTGAATCGAAGAAGTCGAGATCACAAGTTCTAATTCCCTTCCTCCAAATAAAGAAAAAAAAAATCCAAATCCAAATCCAAATATCCCAGATGGAATGGAGCCAATTCAATCGTCTTTGTCTTAGGTAGCACCAGGCGTGTTAGAGTTGACTACCATAAATGTACAAGTATATCGAGAGTTGAGTCATAGCAATTGCAACCAATAGAGACCAGAAACTAATAATATCTGGGGAAGTAGCTATCTGTAATTAGTTGCAATTGGTTCCATTTCCATATGAGTATGTGACATCTCTTTCACCGTCAGAGAAGTGGGGTTCGAAACGTATATAACACATTTTTAAGAGTACATTTTAAGCCTATCGTCGGTTTAAAAACTTATGTTTAAATAGCAGCTAGTACGGTGAACAGATAAAAAACCCCATCAATTTTGATTTTTTTTTTTTGTTTTTTACTTCAATTTTTTATTTTTTTTATTCTTCATCTTCTTTGTTGGACCTCCAATGGAGATTGAAATTGACCTCCATGGTCGAAGTTGTTTGACCTCAATTGGAGGTCGAAATGAAGTGGATGAATTTTGTTATGAAAATTTTTATTTATAGCTGCAAGCAAATTCCTGAACAGAGCATCTGCACATAAATTGAACTTTATGCAGTTCAGTCTAGCTATCAATTGGGTAACTTTATCTGTACCACAGTTTTTAACCAACCAGAAATGAAAATTAAAACAACAGTTAGACAAAAAAAAAAAAAAACTGTCGAAGAAAATTGCTTTTGGGTTGGTGGCCATTGCTTTTCAAAGTGACATGATTGCAAGTTCACTTGATCCAAAATGGGTTGCTGGCACAACTTGATTGGAGTAAAGTTGTGAATCGGAAAGCTTGTATCTGGTTGGGAAGTCGACTTCACGACCCTACAAAAGAAGGAAAATGTGTACAGATTGAAGAGATGGAATATGGCTGTTAGGTATAATGACCTAAAGAGACTCCAACATATATTTAAATGCAAGCTAATTGTCACAGATAGGGGTGGGCACGATTTATTGAATCGAAACGAACCGAACTGAACCGAACCGAATTGAACTGAAATATGGTGTTTGGTTCGGTTTTAAGGTTGAGTTCGGTTCAATTCGGTTCAAACCGAATGAACCAAGTAGAATATGGTTTGGTTTCGGTTTTGGACCTTCCAAAACCAAACCGAACCGACGAACCGAATTATAAATACAAAAAAAAATACAAATTTTATTATGGATTGTATGTTGGATTATTTATGTATGATCTTATTTTATTTTGGACTTCTATCATTCTATGTAATGTATGGACTGAATTTGGTAGAATAGTAACTATTGAGCAGATACTTATGATTGAATTGAACTAAATTTGATTAGTTAAATAGTAATGTGGTCTATTTAGATGTGTTTTGAATGTAAGAGATTGTTAAAAAAAAACATAGCCCAAAGTCAATTGCCCAAAGGCCAAAGGTCTAAATACAAAAATAGGGTTGTTAAATGATACAAAAATTGAAAAAATATGTAAAAAAACCTCATAGCCCAATAGGCCTAATAGGCCCAAAACCGAATTGAACCGAACCGAACCGAACCGAGATAAAGGTATTCGGTTCAATTCAGTTTTGTGGTCCAATACGGTTCAAACCGATTCAAGTTTTCAAAAACCGAAAATATAATGGTTCAATACGGTTTTAGCCGAAACCGAACTGAACCTAACTGCGCCCACCCCTAGTCACAGATCTCCTAGATTAAGGCAATTATCAATTGGGTCCTGAACTTTTTTTAAAATTTCAAGTTGTTTGTGACTTTTACAAAAGTGACAAAATTGGTCCTTACATCTTTTCCAAGTGCCAAATTAGTCCCTCTAACTAAGTTCTATCCGTCAACTTTAACTGTGTAGGGGTAAAATTGTATTTTACTCATAAACAATATAATATTGACACATGCATCGTTTTTTAACACACACACACACACATATATATATATATATATATGTTTATTTTATTTGTGTGTTTTGATTTTTAAATAATTTTGAAAACATCACTTATATAATATTAACAAAAAAACACAATATTATATAAAAGTGATAAAAGACTAAACTGAGAATGAACAGTAACTTTGTTTTAAAAAAATTAAAGTATAATTGACATTGTTTTATTAAAATATTTTTAGAATTTTTTAGAGGATTTTAATTAAAAAAAAAGGTACAAATAGTGTTTCATTAATAATATTTTTAGAATTTTTTAGAGGATTTTAATTAAAAAAAAGGTACAAATAGTGTTTCATTAATAATATTTTTAGATTTTATTGTAATAATAATGGAGAATTTAATGCATAGAGACAAAATAACTTTGCTATAATATGATAAATAAAGGGTATTTACGTACTTTAACTGAAATTATTAAAGTCAACTGTTATATTTAACACTGTTAAGTCATTAGAGGGACCGATTTGGTCACTTCTAAAAAGAGAGGGACTAATTTGACATTTGGGAAAAATGTGAGGACCAATTTGGTCACTTTTATAAAAGTTGCAAACAATTTGGAATTTTAAAAAAAGTCCAGGACTTAATTGGTAATTGCCCCCTAGATTATACCCGAATTCACATGTTGTCCCCTGAATTATTTTTTTAGACACTAAACCCCCTGAATTATCAAAAATTGGCAACAGTGGACGGAATGTTAACGTCATCCACTGTTCTGTCATGGAAAAAATACAATAAGTACGCTTATTATATACATAATTTCATCAAATCGAAAAAAATATATAATAATAAGACATAAATACCTCTCTTAACAAAATTTTAAAAATCACATTTAAAAAATAAAAATTTAAAATTTAAAATTGAAATATTGGTTAAATAATAATAAAATTCTCAACTTTTTGATAAAGAAAATTAAATAAATTGAGAAATGAAAAAATTAAATTGATTTAACAATTATTTAAATTATCTTTTTTATTTAAATATCCCTAAATATAAAATCTAGATGATTATATAAATTATTTAATGTGAATTAGCATTTAAACTATCTTTTTATTTAAATATCCCTAAATACAAAACCCAGATGATTATATAAATTATTTAATACGAATTATCATTTAAACTATCTTTTTTATTTAAATATCCCTAAATATCAAGTATTCATTTATAATAATAAGGTTATTAATAATGTAAAAAGCAAGAATAAAAAATTAAATAATAATAATAATACTAATAAAATAATAAAATAATAATAATGATAATAATGATAATAATTTAAATGCCCTATACTTTTTTTCGACATTATCATATAAATTATCGTTTTTATTTAAATATCCCTAAATATCACTTGTTCATTTACAATAACATATGTATTTAAACAAAAAAGATAATTTAATGACTAAAAAAAGTATATGGTATTTAAATTATTATTTTAATATTTTATTATTTTATTAGTATTATTACATTATTTTAATTTTTTATTATTATCATTTAATTTTTTATTTTTGTTTTTGACATTATCAATACCCTTGCTATTGTAATTGAACAAGTGATATTTATGGATATTTAAATAAAAAAAACAATTTAAATGATAATGACGAAAAAAAGATTATAGGGTATTTAAATTATTATCATTATTATTATTTTATTATTATTATTATTTAAATTTTTTTTGTACATTATTAATAACCTTGTTATTGTAAATAAATAAGTAGTATTTATGGATATTTAAATAAAAAATGATAGTTTAATTGATAATTCTCATTAAATAATTTTATATTCATCTGAGTTTTATAATTAGGGATATTTAAATAAAAAAAGAAAATTGAAATAATTGTTAAATCAATTTAGTTTTTTCAATTCTCTATTTATTTAATTTTCTTTATCGAAAAGTTTAGAATTTTATTATTATTTAACCGATATTTCAATTTGAAATTTGAAATTTTTATTTTTAAAATGTGATTTTTAAAAATTTGTTAAGAGGGGTATTTATGTCATATTATTATATTTTTTCGATTTGATGCAATTATGTATATAATAAGGGTACTTAGTGTATTTTTCCATGACATAACAGTGGATAGCGTTAGCATTCCGTCCACTTTTGCCAATTTCCGATAGTTCAGGGGTTTAGTGCCTAAAAAAATAATTTATAGGGTAACATGCGAATTCGGGTATAGTCTGGGGGGATCTGTGACAATTAGCCTTAAATGTATTTATTTGGATCGATGTTTAATTTTCTAGATTTATGTTGATCGTAGGGGTTTGATTTTCTGGGTTGTTGGAAATTCACATATTTCTTCAAATAAAGGAAATTTTTCTAGATTTGAAAAGCTTTTTCCGTATTTGAAATTTTTAAGCTTCTTAACTGTTTTTATGTCACATATTAATTTATTTTATTTTATTTTATTCAAAATATTTTCAACTCATTAGAAAAGATATTTGGAAAAAAAATATAATTTTTGATTTTATTTCGTTAACCTACCAGACTTGTTTTTTACGTTTTCATTTTTAGAATACAGTTTTCAATATATGCTACAATACGCGTTTTTCAATTTCGAAACAAAAACAAAAACACTGTTTTCATTTTCCTTTTTATTTTCAAAAAACAGCAAATGAAAAACGTTACATGACGCACCCTAAGTTTTCCTTAACAAAAAAAAAAAGAATGATAAAAATTAACAAATTTACTTGCAAAATTGACAAGCATGGACAAAGCCGGACCTAACAAAAATAACGAAGGTTACTCGAAGTCCTAAAAAATCATCCTGCAAGGAGAGGGTGTCCAATAAATTATATATCTCGATTAATTTTCTATATTTAGTCAATATGAGATCCTAATACTCGACCCTTAAGTTCGGTTGAACCTGAATATAAAATAGAGTAAATTGCACTGAACCCCTTGAGATTTAGGCAAGTTACACTTAGATGGAAAAAAATTCTTTATTTTACACTAAAACCCCCAAAACTTAAATTTGACTTTTAAAAGACCTAAAATGCCCCTAGTTTTATTATTTTATACTTTATTTTTTTTACCTTTTAACCAAAAACTTTATAAACTTTAATAAAAAATAAAAAACTAAATAAAAATATATGATTAATTAAATAAATAAATAGTTTTAAAAAAATTAAATAAATAAATAGTTTTAAGAAATTAAATAAATAAATATTTTAAATAAATAAATAATTTAAAAAATAAGTAAATAAATAAATAGTTTTTTAAAATAAAATAAATAAATAGTTTTTTTTAAATTAAATAGTTTTAAAATGTAAATAAATAAATGAAAAAAATGAAAAACATTAAATTTTTTAAGGATATCCATTAATAGGGACAAGAAAAACTCTAAATATCCAAACTTTTACGGTAAAAATGATGGTGAGAGAAGCTACAAGGTTCCCAACACTCATTGGATATTTAGAGTTTATCTTGTCCTTATTAATGGATATTCTTAAAAAATTAATGCTTTTAATTTTTTCATTTATTTTTTAAACTATTTATTTATTTGATTTTTTAATACTTATTTATTTAATTTTTTAATTATTTATTTACTTAATTTTTGTAAACTATTTATTTATTTAATTTTTTAAAACTATTTATTTATTTAATTTTTTAAAACTATTTATTTATTTTATTTTAACTATTTATTTATTTTTTAACTATTTATTTATTTAATGAATCATATTTTTATTTAGTTTTTTATTTTTATTAAAGTTTATAAATTTTTTGGTTAAAAGGTAAAAAAAAGTATAAAATAATATAACTAGGGGCATTTTAGGTATTTTAAAAGTCGAATTAAAGTCTTGGGGGTGTTAGTGTATAATAAAGAAACGTTTCCATCTAAGTGTAATCTGTTTAAACCTCAAGGGGTTTAGTACAATTTGCCCTATAAAATATTACACTTTGACCCGGCCTGACCCGATACTGTCCATTTGATACTTAAACTATGGTGCGGCCCAATTGATCCAACTTATTTGCATCAATTATGCATAAGCCCATAATTAAGGTAGCCTAATTTTTCTGTCCTGAAAATTCGCGCCGCTTTTTATTTTTATTTTTATTTTTTGAGTAATCAATATGCAACACTACAAGTAACATTGAGATCAGTGAGCGAATATAACTCTGCCACACTGCAAAAGCATTGAAGAAATGGCGTCGACCTCCTCAAACGAAACCGTGACTCAGCGAGAGCAATCGATAGTTCTGGAAGACGTTAAACTGATGTACACCATCTTTGCCGATGTTCCTCCCAAAACTAAACATCTCATGTACGACAATTCTAAAAATTAGGGTTTCATCTTTTTTTTTTCTTCTTTCAATAATTCAAAATTTCAGTATTTCATGATTTGAGATTTGAGTTTCATAGGCTGGAGCTTCATCGAAGCAATCACATGGAGTACCTACTCAGAGGTCTACAACAACTCGCTCCTTCCTTCTGCGCCTTGGATGCTAAGTAAGTCTTTGAAATGTGATTGGTTTATTATTATTATTATTATTTTTTTTTTTACAATTTACACGAATTCTTGAATCATTGTTTCTTTTTGCAATTAAAATTTAAGTAGAGGTTGAATCTTTTATGGTCGTTTTGTTTGGTAATTGATGTTAGACCCATAGTTGTCAGAGGCGTTAGGCAACTTAAGGCGAAATGGGCCTCTATCGCCTTAGGCGCTAGGTGCCAGGCGAGGCGCACGCCCAACTGAAGCGATGCACACCTATTTTAAGAAAACCTGTATAGCTAAGTTATCCATCATTATTTAAGTGACTATTTTCAAAACTACCCACGACACATAATTATTAAATAAAAAGCAATTACCATCATAATTCATAGTTCAAAATAGACTTAAAGTTGCAAAAACAATTCAAATCATCACAATTCTAATGAAAACAAGATCATGCACCGAAATCGAATTCTAAATCATCATCTCCTCCAATCCTCTCTTGAAGTTCTTCTTGTTGAAGTTGCTCTCCCTCATCTTGCCCTTCAATCTCTTCTTCACTTTCCTCCTCATCTAATAATTGATTCCTTGGTCGAATTTGGGTACCCTTGATGAAGAAGCTTCGCTCTAATTCGATACTAGACTCTCCAACTCCAGCAGCTGTAGCAACATCATTCCATGTCAAATTATCTTCATAAACATCAAAAATATTTCATAATTCATAAACATCAACTATTTAGGTCATCCGTCATCAACAGCCAACATCAACTCATCAAGCAAAATAGACATTACATTCATTCAATTTTTCAACAAAACAACTAATAGAAATAGATAATATATTAACCGGAGACTAAAAATAAAAAATTCGGCAGCATAACGGCTTATATTTGGAGATTAAAAGGATAGAGAAGGAGAGAACGGTGAGATACTGGAAAAAATTGAATTAAAAAAAATAAAAACAAAAAAAAATGATAATAACGTACCTGGTCAGTTGGTCTTCAAGTCTTCAGGTCTTCAACTTGGTCTTCACTTCGAATGGAAAGGAGGAGAGGAGAATCAGGAGATTGGAGAGCAGATTGGATAGGATTGGAGGAGATTGGAGGAGATGGGACTTCCACTTTCTTGTTCTGCGACTGCTTGCTTAGTTTCTAGGTTTTTTTTGTTTTAAAAAACGACTATGGACTACTTAAAAGGACAAAACGACATTAAAAAAAAAATTTCAATAGGCGCGCTTAAGCGTCGCCTAATGACGCCTGGCGCTTCGGCGCTTAAGCGCAAAAGGCGCTCGCCTGATCGAAGGGACTGCTCCTGACCACACTCAAGGCGCCAAGCTTTCGCCCTGCCTCGCCTCTCGCCTAGTCGAGCGCCTAGGTGCGCTTTTGACAACAATGGTTAGACCAGACTAACACATAATTAGCCAATTAAGCCATTTGAAGATATCAGCGAATTGAATTGGTCATTTGTGATTGAAAATATTAAATATTTGTTAATACTTCAGTTGATTGGATTCCCGTAGAGCACCATGTGTTTGAGTGTTTCATTATTTATGATTGCAGGCAGCTATTCCTGCTATACTGGGATGATATATTTATATATATATATATATATATATATTGTTCCTAAGCTTGATTAATGCACAATACAATTTGAGTGACAACTGCTTATATAGCCAAGGAAAGAATACAACAATTTAGCTGATCTAATGAAGTCCAAAACTATTACTTCAATTAATATTTGACAACAAAGTTTAGTTTGAATACAAGTAAAGAGAAGCTCTTATGCTCAAAATACAACATATTATAAAGTCTTAAAAGCTAGAAAATACATCTATCCCGTTTTTTTATTTTTATATGACATGTATGATTTTTTGGTTTATGTTCTTTTCCTTTGGTGGAATATTTAATTATGCCCACGAGTCACTCATGACAACTCTTTTTTTTTTTGGTGTGTGTGATTTTGTTTGCCTAGTCGACCTTGGATTTGCTACTGGATCCTTCACTCAATTGCTTTACTCGGGGAGTCTATTGATGCTGGATTGGAAGATAGAACGATTGACTTTTTGAGTCGTTGCCAGGTATGAGATTCAAATTAAATTTCACTTGCATCACTTGGCTTTTAACTATGTGTATTTTTAAATTTTTATAGTTCACAACTCTTTATATTCCCCTTCTACTCTCTCATTTTTCCTTTTTAATGGAAACCTGAAAGTTGAAAATAGGAAATAGAAGAAGCATCTTACCCCTTTTCATATTAAGAAATTGACCTGATGTTGAGATCCCAGTAGATTTCTATCACTTCTCTGCATCAAAAGTGATGTGTAAAATCGTGTTATAAAATACTCACTCGCAAGTGCACGAATCGTGAAGATAAGTACTATGGCAAGTAAGGATCGTTCCCACGAGGAAAAGTAATTTATTAATTAAAACTAATTCTAATTAAAGTTAAATTAAAGTAACCAAAAGATTTGTTGAGATTTGAATTAAACTAAACTAAATTAAAAAAGTAATTAAAAAGAATGGTGTTTGTGATCAGTAGAAAGAAAACACTAAGTCATCAATGATCCCCAATTATGAACACTCAATGTATGTAATTAATTTGTAAACAAGATTCAATCAATTCTAGGGTTCATTCTTTGTCTTTAATGTGACTATTACCGTATGGTCATGGGATGAGTCACGTGTTCCCAATTATTATTCACCCTTGGTCTATGTTGTAAACAACGATTAGAAACCCAAGCAGATGCAAGAAATAAGAACCAAATTCTATACTTTGCTTGGCCTATGCTAAAGATAAAATTCATTCATTCAAAAGAGCATTAATCAAAGTTAGGTTTGGTCTATACTCTAACCCTAATTCTCAGATAGTCTTAACCCTAAAATCATGCCAAATAGTTATTCACCCTTGGTCTATGGTGTGAATAAATATTAAAACTAATGAGGATTAAGCAATTAAGCATAATGAATAAATCAAGAATTAAGTTGATAAATTAATAATTAATCCAAACATGACCATTCACAAAAGGTTCACATTGATTCCCTAGTTATGGGATTAGTTACACATCATAGAAAAAGAAAAGAAAAGAGATTGAGTAGAGAAAACCCGATATGATCATCAAAGAGCTCCTCCAATTCTTCTTCGTCTTCTTCTACAATGGATGGATGGGTCTTGAGGTGATGTGTGGTGATGAAGTGATGGGGGACTGCCCCCTTGGTGGCTTGGGACCTCCCTTGGCTTCCCTCCCGAAATTAGGCTTTAAAGGGGTTTAAATAGGCTTTAGATAATAAGCCAAGTCCTTAAACAACAAGGAAATTGGTTCCCTTTGGGAACTCTACCTTTTTTGGGATTTAATTCTTTCCTAATCCACTCAAATTGATTACTTATTGAAGGATGATAAGGATTAGGTGTCAACTTGCTTTCCAAGACTCACACTCATGTCCAAGAAGGTAATATTTTCCGTTCCGACAACTTGCAAAATAAATCCCGTCACTATTTGCGGAATTATGACTGATCTGCCCATCGGATACTAAAACAGGCATAACTTCTTCTAGGAATATCGGAATTGCATTCCGAAAAGTGCGCCAGAAACTAGACTTCCAGGGCTTTCCATCCATAGGTAGTAGGACACACAATTCAAACCGAGGAGAGAGATATAGGGCCCGCAATCTGGGTGATCTGCACTGGCCGAAATTCAGCTTTTTGCTCATTTTCTTCAAAATAACTTCTAACACCTCTTTCATGAAATGTGACCTATAAATGCTCAACAAACACATAAAATACCTAATTTCACCCAAGAACAAAGCACAAATAATAGGAAATGGGGACTTATAATATGTATAGAAATAGACCGATCAAAAAGCTCTAGACCCATTCACTCAAAAGGTTTAAAAACTCATTTTGAAGATTCCTAGTAGGTGCAGCTTCGCTAAATGAATACAATTATTAATCTTTGGACGTTATGAGTTGCATTTCTGTTCTAATACTTAGTCTGCAGTGTATTGAAATTGCCATCTTCCATCTTGAGTTTTCTTTGGTTAATGTTTTTATGCATGCCTGAATGTATATGATGGATGCTTGTACTGATTATATTTTGATATCAATATATAGTTTTTTGTGTAAATATGTATATCAGTAAATGCTTGCTATGAATGCACGTATTTTGTATACTAATGTGGACATGCACTCAAATAGTTATTTACTTTGGGCCCTTAGGTCATATCAAATTTGTTTTTGTTCTTTATTCCCATTGTATTCTGATTCTTGATTGTGATTTGAATGTCTGACATTAAGTGAGCTTTAGCAGTCTTCGAATTTATAGTTTTGTACGTTGCTGTGGTACAGTCAAGAGATGGCCTCTCCTGTGTTTTTCTTTCACATAAATTTTTGGCTAATCTCGATTCATGAAGAATTCAAAGGTTCTCAAACTATTAGTGGTTGTGGCCTTTGAAAGCAGCCAAACTTTTCAAGCTTACTGCTCATGCTTTCTTATTTACTTGAATTATACGACATGTGATGTTGATTTTTGGCATAGTTTTTTGCTCTTTAATGTAAACTTCAACAGTATCTCTTCAGCTCTTTTTATTCCATTTTTTTTTCTCGCACTGGCAGGATCCAGATGGTGGATATGGTGGTGGACCTGGACAGGCAAGTAGATTTCCCACTCTTGGCATAATAACTTGTCATTATTGAGAGTTGATTTTCCTAGATACTTCCAACATGCTATAACTTTAATTTATGTTTCTAAAATATCAACTGAAAATTACCCTTTCATTCGTCTCCGACTGGTTTCATATTTTCCTCTGAACTTTAACGCATCATTGGAGAACCAAATTGCCTCTGGTTGGATGGTAAAATATTAGGGACAAAGTTATTATTGACCCGTGGTGGTTTTGAACTTTCTGAGATTTGTTGCTTCTGTGAGGCTGTAGTTCTGTGTTGAGTCATGTATTATCTTGGCTTTCATTTCGTGTCCCATTGTTTTCCAGTGTAGTGCATTGTTTTGGTGTGGGGATCTCTTGAGAAAACCTGCACAATTTTTGTGATTTGTTTTCTTTCTGAATGAGTGTTGCAGAAGGTTTTCATATGATTTTCTGAAAAAGAAAAGTTAAACATATAATTGTTCATTTGGATTTTTTTCTCAATCATTAATTCATATGTATTCTGTCAGATGCCTCATCTCGCAACGACTTATGCTGCTGTCAATTCATTAATTACTTTGGGTGATGAAAAATCTTTGTCGTCTATTGATAGGTGAATTTAAGCTTCTTTATAATCAGTGTTTTGAAAAAAACAATTGTTTTTGAATCTCGGAGGTTATGAGACATAATGTTTTGCAAATACTTTTCAGGGATAAAATTTACAGGTTCTTGCTGTCCATGAAAGACCCAAATGGAGCCTTCAGGTTTTACATCATCTTGGATTGTTTGGATTGAGAAGCTAGTTCATACAGATGTCTCAAATCTTAGTTTTTATGTTGTCAAACACTCAAACTGCCACTTCTTAGTATCTCAATTGCTTGTACTCAGGATGCATGATGCTGGAGAAATGGACGTTCGAGCGTGCTACACTGCTATTTCAGTTAGTTCATTATGACTTGAATATCTTACCAGATACTACTGTAGAATTATCAATATATTTGTTTGTCCCGTGCAGGATTGGTTGTGGTCCTGTGGAGAGGATGTAACTTAAAAAATGTAATAATTTATTTGGCTTGGATAGGACCTCCAAAATTAATATTCGTACTTCTAAATTGGCTCAAGGTTATTGGGTCTCCATTGATCTGGATTGTTAGATCAAAATTTTTACCTTGGTTCTTTCATGAGTTGCATATATGTTCTATGATTGTCCTAGTAGTAATTGCTGTACAACACTTTCCAGTGTTTGCTTAATCTTTGCAATGTCTGATCTCTGCTTATAATAGGTCGCAAGTGTCCTGAACATATTGGATGATGAACTGGTCCGTGATGTTGGAAATTACATCTTAAGGTCAGTTTCAAGTAGCTGTTAATTTGAATTTGGCGCTAAAGTGATCTATTTAGGATTTGCTAATTTACATAATAAATAACAGCTGTACCTATGGCATCTTTCTGCAGCTGTCAGACCTATGAAGGTGGTATCTCAGGGGAACCTGGTTCTGAAGCTCATGGTGGGTATGTTTCTCTGTGTATTCTCTCTCTCTTTCTCCCCATTGTGTGTTTAGCTAATTGTCATTGTATTTACCTTTTCATTTCTCTTTCATGGGCATATTCAAATGTCTGTATGCATGTGTGTTCATGTCCTTTCTCCCTTGTCTGTCTTAAGTGGATTTAATTATTTGCTCATCAGGTATACCTTTTGTGGGTTGGCTACAATGATTCTGATCAACGAGGTGGATCGTTTAGATCTTGCTACATTACTTGTAAGACAATGTTACTGTTCTACATGTTGATTTATACATGTTATTATGTTACCTGGTTCCTGTTATTTCTCTTTAATGGATTCTCATGAAACATACTTTAAATGTTGATAATTATTAATTTATTATCATATTTTGATAAATTCATTGCTGCAGACATGCTAATCATAATTGATTTACAGCGCATGTAAAAGCCATGATTTGGGTTATTTAACTTAAGTAAAAGTCATGCAGAAACTGTAGCGTGAAAGGATAAAAAAGAATTCATTTGCATTTGGTTAGAACGGCATAGAAGCCTTTTTTCCATATGAGGAATTTAATAAGGGTATTTTAAAAAAATGGGTGAGATTACAAAAGTTGAGATTTTTGTAGGATTGGGTGGTATTTCGACAAGGGATGGAAGGTGGATTTCAGGGGAGAACCAATAAACTGGTTGATGGTTGCTATTCATTCTGGCAGGTGACTACTTTGCATTGTTTTGTTGGTTTTCCTTGTTAGTTATATTTATAATAGACTAAAACATAAGAACAAAGTGATCAGGGAGGAATATTTGCATTATTGCAAAGGTTTCATACAATTATTGGAGAAAGCATGACGCTGTTAGATGCTGGACAAGCAAACTGTGCAGATAGTCCCCAAGCTACTGGAGAATCAGATGAATCAGATATATCAGATGGGGAAGAAAGTTTGGATAGGACTTCATCAGGTGATGAGGCTTGCGTTATTCAACAGGGAGCTCGGATAATTTCTAAGGGTGATGGGGCTTGCTTTTTTCAACCGGGAGGTAGGGTAATTTCTAAGTGTGTATAAGATGTTCTTACTTTGTTAAATTGTCAAACCTTCAACTCTTAGTGCTGTTATTTTATGATATCTGATCTTAATTCCTTTTTTTATGCATTTGCAACTCTGATGAATACTTATTCAGTTAACTTTGGCAATGTTGATTGTAAATCCATTGATGGGCTAGCAGAAAGGGAACCACTTTTTAACAGCATTGCATTGCAGAGATATTTACTTTTGTGCTCACAGGTACAGACTTCAGATAATTTTACATTTTATGAATGTATGCCTGATTTGACAGATTATATGTCTAATCATCATCTGCTTGACTATTGCTTTAAATTTTTGTTTGGGAAAGGTGTTTGTTCAGTCTTTTAGGGCCGAAATTTTTCCCCTCTGCAGAATCCTTTGCCTTCTGCAGTTCCCTGCCAACTCACTTTCTCCTCTATGTTTCCCATACAAGATTATTGATGTTTGGATGATGGCTGGCTTTTGCTAGTGCCATTTTGAAAAAAAGAATATAAGAAATGTATCAGTAGAGACTGCCTTCGTCTCATGTTTGGTTGGCATTGAATGAAACATTTGGTGGGAATGTGTTTGTAATGTATTATTATAGCCAAACTAAACCTAAAGAGCATTCTCCGGCAGTTTTAAGCTGTTTGAGGTTGTTATTATTGCCATGCATTTAACTCAATTAGATTGCTTACCCCTTTTCTTTCCGGGATGCTGCCCTTTTAACTTGAATTTCTCCCCTTTTACATTCTGCATTTGCTAGCGTATAGATCATTCACACGCACTGTTGATGCAGGATCCCGGGGGCGGACTCAAGGACAAACCTCGGAAGGGCAGAGACTATTATCACACTTGTTATTGTTTAAGTGGGCTCTCTGTGTGTCAGCATTGCTGGTCAAAAGATGAAGATTCTTCACCATTGCCTGGGGCTGTCTTGGGTCCATATTTCAATCTTTTGGAACCCATTAATCCCATTCACAATGTTGTCTTGGAGCGGTATCGTGAAGCACAGGAGTTTTTCGCAAGGTCCTAAGCAAAATCTTCCACTTGTAAAAGTTTTAACGTGGTTTGCAAGATATGTGATGCTAACACAGATGTTCTAAAATTTATCTTTGAATCCGGTAGACTGTGGAAGAAATATAAGTGAACTGTGACAGTAGTAACTCGTAAGTAACGAGACTTGGTAGTTATAGTGAGGCGATTGGATTTGGGGGAATTACAGTTTGGTCCTTAAAGTTTTATGGGGTATTATCATTAAAATCCTTATTTTTTTCATGAATTGTCATATTTTTAAACGTCTTTGTCATATTAGTCCTTTTAGTCTCTTGTTTTTTTAAAATACATCACTTTAGTCTATTTGACAAAAAACTAAGGGTCAACTATAATATAATATATAAAAATACAATTTTACCCTTTATTGTTATTTTTAAAAATTTTTCTTTTAGTCCCTCTAATTTCAATATTAGCTGATCAATTTTTGAAAAAATAAAATGCTTTTATCAAGGATTGAACCTTCAACCTTGTGATTAAAAGCCACAGCCTCTAATCAATTGAGCTGTTCTAGTTTGTTGTTGAGAATTTGTTGATTTAAATGTATATATATATATTTATATAATTTGTTTAAACTAATTTAAATATGTTTATATAATTTAAAATAAACTTATATTTAATAATAATAATAATAATATATATAAAATATATTTATGAAAATGAAAAAGAAAATAACAAAATAAAAGTAAAAAAAGGAAAAAAAGGAATTTTATTTATTTTTCTTCTCTGTTGTTGATTTTTTTTCCCTTTTCAATTTACGGGTCTTTGATTTTCTGGTTTTTTTTTATCAAATTGAAATAATATATTTTTTAAAAAGAAAAAAAAAATTAAAAAAAAAGAAATTTTCATAAATGTTTTTATATATTATTATTATTATTATTAAATATAAGTTTTTTTTTAATTATATAAACATATTAGATATATATACATTTAAATCAACAAATCCATGACAATAAACTAGAGCAGCTCAACTGGTTAGAGCTAGTTGCTTTTAATTACTAGGTTGAAGGTTCAATCCTTGATAAAAGCATTTTATTTTTTCAATGATTGACCAGCTATTATTGAAACTAGATGGACTAAAAAGAAATTTTTTAAAAATAACTATAAAGGGTAAAATTGTATTTTTATATATTATATTATAGTTGACCCTTAGTTTTTGGTCAAATGAACTAAAGTGATGTATTTTGAAAAAAATAAAGGGCTAAAGTGACTAATATGGTAAAGACATTTAAAAATGTGACAATTCATGAATAAATAGGGACTTTAGTCATAATACCCCAAGTTTTAAGGAAACATTGTTTGTTTTAAGGAAACATTGTTTTTTTTACCTGCCTTATGTATATTAGGTCTTTGGTCCTCATCTTTTTAGAAATATATCAAAAAAGTCCCTCTGACCAAAAAATTGACGGTCAACGGTAAAAGAAATATCAAAAAGACGGTTTTACCTCTAAGCAATATGAAAAGATTGAAATGTCCAGCTAACAATTACTTTTAAACCCTTTGACCATAAATTAGAAAATTAAAACCGTTAAAAGCAATAAAATCTAACTAGTTGAGGTACTCCAATTCATTGTTGAAGGTTTGTTGATTTAAATGTATATATAGTTTTATAATTTGTTTAAAATAATATAAATATGTTATATATTTTAAAATAAACTTATATATATAATTTGAAATAATTTGTTTAAAATATTTCAAATCCATTCTTTCTTTTTCTTTTTTTGAATTTTTTCCCTCTTTTTCAAAATAAAATACTTTTTGGAAAGGAAAAAAATTCAAAAAAAAGAAAGAAAAAGAAAATAAAAAAACAAAAGGAAACCCAAAAAATCAAAGCCTGTAGATTTTTTTCTTTCTTTTTTAATTTTTTTCCTTTTTAAAAAATATTTTATTTCAGTTTGATAAAAAAACCTAGAAAATCAAAGTCCATAAATTGAAAAGGGAAAAAATTCAAAAAAGAAAAAGAAAGAAAGAAAGAAAGAAAGAATTCCCTTTTTTTTTGAATTTTTTGCCTTTAGTTTCCTTATTTTTTTTCTTCATAAATCTGTTTTGATATATTATTATTAAATATGATTTATTTCAAATATATATATGAGTTTATTTTAAAATATATACGGATTTAAATTATTTTAAACAAATTATATAAATATATATATATATATATTTAAATCGACAAACCTCCAACAATGAGTTGGAGTAGCTCAGTTGGTTAGTACTTGTTGCTTTTAAGTATAAGGTTGGTGGTTCAATCTTTGATAGAGGTTTTTTAATTTTCTATTTTATAGTCAAAGGGTTTAAGAGTAATTGTCAGAGGGGTCTTTTACTATTTTAGTACTTTTTAGGGGTAAAACCGTCCTTTTGACATTTCTATTAACGTTGACCGTCAACTTTTTGGTCAAAGAGATTTTTTTGATGCATTCAAAAAAGATGAGGACCAAAGACCCTAATACACATAATTCGGGTAAAAAAAAATATTTCCTTAAAATATAAGGACCAAACTATAATTCCCTTTTATAACTTTAAAAATAATCATATTTAGATAACTAGCTATCTAATTTATCGGTTGATAATTGTACTTATTAAACTATTATGTGTCTCAAAACTTTAAAGAGGTATATATAAATTTTGTAATTTTATTGTAAAAGTGTTGAGATTGATTACAAACTTACAATAATTAAAATAGATATGATTTTAGAACATTACTTCATTTTCTCTTTTTTCAGTGATAATACAAATCAAATATTTAAGTAGAATATTTAAATTAAAAAGATAGTTTACTTTATAGATTTGTTGAATTTATTCAAAATAGATTATATGACATATGTGTCTAAATTTAATAAATTTACCTAAAAGTCATGGATGTATTGACATCTCTTGAGTCTTGACACCAGAAACCTCCTCTAGTCCTCGTTGACTTTTTGTTATGCATTTAAAATATCCTACTAGAGAATCCAATTAAAACTGAAAAATATTTACTTCCAATTGAAAATGACGGATGAGGTTTTGATTCACAATATAGGCTTCATCCAACTAGTTTCTTTTGAAAATAAAATGATAAATAATTTATTTTAATGAAATTTATTGTTTTTTTATTTAATTTTATTATAAATAATAAAAAAATAAAGGTATAAACTAATTTTATCTTGATTTCATAAGGATAATAAATACATTTTAAAAGGGACTCAAATCAGCTGTCAAAAAATGATGTCTCAATTTATATCATAATTAAATATAGACATATGTCTCAATTTAATTGGTTAGACAAAAATTGAGACACCATTTTTGAACAGCTGATTTGAATCATTTAAAAGATTCATTAAATGTCGAAATGTATATCAGTTAATGTTCAGTTGTTGGAGATGATTTTGGATTTTCCAAAAAAAATAATTCCTGTTATCTAGGGTTCTTGGAATTGTTTTTTGTATTTTATTATTATTATTATTTTGTTTAAGTTGTTATGGATTTGCTGTTTGAATTATTATTATTATTTTAATTATTTAAGATTTTATTATTGAAATTTTATTTTGTTTTTCATTACAATTTGACGTTAATATTAGTCTATTTCAATAACAATAAAAGTAAAAAGTATCATTTTAATTAAATTAAATAGTAATAAGATCAAAATTATATTTTAATATATTCTGTTACGGTTGACAATAAATATTTGGTAAGAGTCATTAAATTTTAGAAAGTAAAAAACAATGGATCGAAGATTTTATTACGACAACAAACATAAAAAAAATGACAAATTATAAAAAATGGTGGACTTGTATGATAGTTTCCCTTTTATATTTTTAAAATAAATATAATTTTTTAATATTAATATTTTCCTTTATAAATTTACTTTCTAAAAAAAAAAGGGTAAATTACACTGAACTCCTTAAGGTTTGGTCAAGTTACACTTAGATGGAAAAATTTCTTTATTATACACTAACACCCCAAAAACTTAAATTTGACTTTTAAAATGTCTAAAATGTCCCTAGTTATATTATTTTATGCTTTATTTTTATTTTTTACCTTTTAACCAAAAACTTTATAAACTTTAATAAAAATAAAAAATTAAATAAAAATACCATTCATTAAATAAATAAATAGTTTAAAAAAATTTAATAAACAAATAGTTAAAAAAAATTAAATAAGTAGATAGTTTTAAAAAATTAAATCAATAAATGGTTTAAAAAAATTAAATAAATAAATAGTTTTAAAAAAAGTAAGTAAATAAATAATTAAAAAATTAAATAAAAAAGTATTAAAAAATCTAATAAATAAATAGTTTAAAAAATAAATGAAAAAATTAAAAACATTAATTTTTAAGAATATTCATTAATAGGGATAAGATAAGCTCTAAATATCCAAGGAGTGTTGGAAACCTTGAAGCTTCTCTCACCATCATCTTTACCATAAAAGTTTGGATATTTAGAGTTTTTTTTGTCCCTATTAATGGATATCCTTAAAAAAATTTTGTTTTTGAATTTTTTTCATTTATTTATTTACATTTTAAATCTATTTATTTATTTGTTTAAAACTATTTATTTATTTATTTTTAAAATTATTTATTTATTATATTTTTAAAACTATTTATTTATTTTATTTTTCAAAACTATTTATTTATTTAATAAATCATATTTTTATTTAATGTTTTATTTTTATTAAAGTTTATAAAGTTTTTGGTTAAAAGGTAAAAAAATAAAGTATAAAATAATATAACTAGGGGCATTTTAGGTATTTTAAAAGTCAAATTTAAATTTTAGGGGTGTTAGTGTATAATAAAAAAACGTTTTCATCTAAGTGTAACTTGCCTAAACCTCAAGGGATTCATTGTAATTTACCCAAAAAAAAAAAAAAACACCTATTGTCTTCAATAAATCTGCGATTGGAAGGGAAAACAAAAAGTTACATTGACTTGACAGCTCGTTATTGTCAAAGAGAAAGTCTTTCTCTCTCGTATTTATAACTTCAACATTGTCATCATACACTTGAACAGATTGAACCTGACAACTAAACAATGGAAAAGCGAGTACAGACACAGGAAAATGAAGAAAAACAAGTACGAGTAGACGAAGAAGTTGAAGAAGAACCGGAACACACAAACGCAAACCCAAACCCAAACCCACCACCACCCGTGATACGGTATTCTCCACCTGAACCCCACCACAGCCCCAAACCACAATCACCGCCGCTATTTTCCCCACCACCACAAGAACAACCACCACCCGTGATACTGTCTCCTCCACCTGAACCCCACCACAACCCCAAACCACAATCACCGCCGCTATTTTCCCCACCACCACAAGAACAAGAACAAAAACCAAACGCAGACGACAAACAACCTCCATTCAAGCCTCCCACTCCTCCTCCGTCTGCGGATACGGTCGCGGCAGCTACCACCAACGGAGGACCATCACCCGCAGCCCCACAACATGTTGACGAAGAGCGCGGTCCTACAACAGGTAGCAGCGGGATGAGAAACTTTAGGCTGAATCTGTCGATATTGAAGAAATCGAAAAGAGAGAGTATGTTGAAAAGGACTCTGCTTGGGTTTAGGGTTTGTGGGTTCGTGTTTAGCTTGGTTTCCTTCTCCGTCTTGGCCGCCGATAGGGACCGCGGTTGGGCACTCGATTCTTTCTACTTTTACAAGGAGTTCAGGTTCCTTTTTTTTTCTTTGAAAATTTACAAACTCGTTTCACGGTGTTAACTGTTAAGTGAGCAACACGTTTGTGTTATTAAATTTAATTATAAGTATTGTATTGTATTGCAGGTATTCTTTGGCAGTGAATGTGATAGCTTTTGTGTATTGTGGGTTTCAGGCGTTTGATTTATTCTATCAATTGACAACCGGAAAACGCCGGACGAGGAATCATCTCCGCTGTTACTTTGATTTCTCCATGGATCAGGTTGGTCTTGTTTTGTTTGGACAATTTTTAATTTTTTAAATATTAATTAACACACCTAACCTATGCCCACCAAGTGTTTGATTGGCAATGTTGTGATAATCTTGGGGACCACTTCCTTTAAAGTCGGTGAATAATGCCGCTGGTGTATGTGGATTGATAGCAATGTTTGCAAAAGTCTCAACACAATTGGTGAATATATATTGGATGATTCTGTGGGTCAGAATAGTTTACACCTTTGTTGTGTAGTTCTTAAGACACTTTTCCACACCTTTCTATCTTCCTTTTTTTCTGTATAATTATGCTGTTTTGATTTTCTCAAATTGTTTTCTATTTAGTGTTTTTTGTTTTGTCAAGAAAAAAGTTGATTCTCCTTACTTTTTACAAGTGAGGAATCTTCAAATTCTAACTATCACTTTTGGAGTGTAGGTATATGCTTAATGTTCAAACATTACGTAGAAAAATACATACAACCAATGTCACCTCATTTGAGTGGCATAGATAGAACATGTCATAATTTTATTTAGACCTCTAACTTGATGGAGTTAAAGCTTGTCTCTTATAGTGTTGAAACATTTTATTGAGAATTAAGAAGCTTCTGAGGCAAAAGCATCATTCTTGAATAAATTTCTTGCGTGAGCTTCGGATAATTATGATATATAGCTACTATGCAACATGGATACCGTGTTTTTTTCTCCACTTATGTTTCAATTGTTTGCCCTTATTCAGTTTTCCATCATTTGGTAGGTTATCAGGTGCACCTAACTAAAGCTGGTAGGCGGTAATCTTGCACATCCTAATAGTTAGAATTAATTAGGGAATTAAGATCAGCAGTTGATCTAATCTTTACTTGAACTTTTAAAGATGCAACGACATGTGGTCAATAATCAATTGAATGATCAAGCGTCCCTTTCTTCATCTGTATGCGTATTTTTTTTCTCAAGTTTTGGCAATTGGCTTACAAAAACAGAAATTCCACCACCGGTGAAACTCTGTCAAGCTCAATACTTTATGTGATCATAGGTCTTATGCATCTAATACTAAGATGATGGGTTGAATCCTGACTTTCCTCCAATGTATCTCACTTTATTTTCTTTACTATAAATTTTGGAGCAACCTTTGGCAGTGCTGTACAACTTGGTGATAGGAATAGTAACAGAGGATTCAGTTAAGAAACAATATAAATCTAAATACTCTTGTCTTTCAGTCAATAGTGATGATTATGAAACCCAAATTGATTCCTCTTTTCACTCCATTGTTCAAGTTTAATATTTAAAAGCTTAGGTCCATGAAATCTCCAAAAACAGTAGAGCAGGATGTCACTCGGTCACAGGGGCCTGTTTCATACTTTGTAATGAGAGACCATTATACAAATTCTTTTGCTGGTTTACTGGAATGAAACATTAAACATGTTGTTTTACATTTACACTGCAGATGTTAACTTATCTTCTGATGTCGGCATCATCTTCGGCTGCTGTCCGGATCGATGACTGGGAATCCAACTGGGGAAAAGATGAATTCCCGGACATGGCAAAGGCCTCCGTGGGATTGTCGTTCCTGGCATTTGTGTCCCTAGGCTTGAGCTCACTCATATCTGGTTATACACTCTGTTCTCTCAAATCTATGTAGTTCATTTCACACTACTGCCTGCATTGCATTACCTATACAATATCAGTTATGTAAAATTAAAGTAAAATAATAGCTTTAAATGATGTACAGAAAAATATCACCCCCAAGGATTGTACAC
The DNA here is from genome assembly GCA_033220585.1 of Dipteronia sinensis. NCBI lineage: Eukaryota > Viridiplantae > Streptophyta > Magnoliopsida > Sapindales > Sapindaceae > Dipteronia > Dipteronia sinensis. The sequence continues at coordinate 33,385,056 of CM065645.1, forward strand.
AAATGTGAAACAATTTTAGTAATTTTATTTGCCTTTTCTGATAAAATAATTCCTTTTCCTGGCTTTTAGAAGTTAGAAGGACAATTTGCTTCTTTTTGTGCATTAATAGTGTGCAGTGTCTCCTCTTTGTTCAGTGTGTGAACCCACGAAATTAAAAAAACCTTTAAAAGAAGAGAGATTTGATTAGAGTAGCAATTTTTGAATTGCAAAAACTTTAAGTTGAACGTTTAAAATAAAAAAAAAGAAACTTTTGTTGTTGTTGTTGTATTGCTTTGATTTATAAAATCAATGTTATTACAAAGAGAATACAAGCGGAGATGTAATAATATTGGTCTATAAATTAATATTTGACGAGTAGTTGATAACTAGAAAAAAGAGTAACGGTATTATCTTAAAAACTGTATGCACACCTCTATTTGCATTTTATACGTACACCATATTAAAAATTTTCAAAATGTTAACAAATTGTAAACAAACCCAACATACTACCAAATATAACCTTTCTCTTGTTTTTTTTTAATATTATAAATTAATAAGTTATAAAATATTTAAAATAAAAATTGTAATAAAAAAAAGTATGGATGTTATTTTTTTATTAGTGTAACTAATTATAATATTTTCAAAAAAACGAAAAAGAAACACAATAATTCTGGAAAATTTTCCACAGACGGAGGACCATCCTCTAACCAAATTGATTCCCCACAAGAAGACAAGCCTAGCTTGTCAGGTGGTAAGGGGTAACCCACCTTAAGATTACACAGCAACCTTAAAATATCACCGATCAGTAATAATTACTCCAACATCGGACAAGGGGAGGGACTGTAGACTTAATAAGCTCAATAACCTGGTCTCTTCCGTAACCAGAATACCACGAAGGTATTCACCATGGCAGCCACAATAAGCCACACACACGATTCGTTGGTCCCGAATAATGATACAGAAATCATTTTTTCTTTTTATCTGTGTATTCAAAATATTAAATATTTTATTAATATTATGTATGAGGTATATATATTTAGGGTCAAGCTAAATTAATTTAAATTTGAGATTTAAAATTTTGAATTCAAATCTCAACCACTCATGTGCTCTTAATCTAATGATTGAGATTTGAATGCATTTATAACTCTTGGATTCAAAACATATGTGTGATTGAGATGTTGAAATCAAAATTTTAAATCGTAAATTTAAGTTGTTTTAGCCTTACCCCATATATTTATATTAATAATATTAATAATTTTGTTTAAATGTAATGTTAGAATTTAAAATATAGCCATTAGGGGTGTAGCTCAGCTGGTAGATGAATGAAATTGAGGTTTGGGCAAATGACTCACAAATTAGTGGATCGAATCCTACTAATGAGAAAAAACTTAAAAAAAAAAATACATGACTAAAATTAGTGGATCAAATCCTACTAATAACAAAAAACTTCAAAAAATACATGGTGTAGATATATGAATAAATAAAAGAATTTTAAAAATATATTTATTTAGAATGCACATACAAATTTTAAAGGTTACAAATATCGCCGCTACACAAAAATTAAGTTGAACAACGTAGGCCATGGCCATAAGGCCTTTTTAATAGCCCATTGATCTTGTATATGTAAGTTTGCTTAAAGTTTGTTGAACCGTTTTAATTTAGAGTGGTGTTATTGGCACACCCCCTACTGATCTATTCATGCCTCACTTTTTTAATTATATAATATTCTTTTTTTTTTCCTTTATCAAAATTACTTAAAGATACATACAATTTAAGAAAAAATCTTCTACAAAGTAAATCTATTAAAATCTCATTTTCCTTTTCCAAAAAAAAAAATCAGTAATATGTTTCTTTAAAAAAAATTTAATTCTTAAACCCTAAAATCTGTTTCTTACATACGTATAAAATATTATGGAAGAGTTTGAGAACAATATCAAAAATATATAAGAATTGTCTAAGAACGATATCAAACATCTTGAAGAATTGTCTGAGAATGACATAAAGTAAGAATTGTCTGACAATGATAGTAAGCATCTAGAAACAATTCATTCTTTGGAAATAAGTTTGAAGTTTAATTTTTCTTTAAAATGATATCAAGCTGTAGTTGTGTTGGAGTAACCTGTTATTTTTTATTTTTTCTTTTCCATCATGAAATAAGATAAAAAAAAAACTATAAAAAAAAAGAAATAAGAAAAAAAAAAAATCAATGAATGGAGGTGAGAGAGATGTATACAGATAGAGAGATTATATTTGGTATGTATTAAGTTTGAAAAATAAGTAAAATGGGTAGTTTTGAAAATAAACCAAAAATTTTAATAAAAACATTTAATTTTATTTAATTAAATCAAAATTTTAAAAAGTGGGGCATGAATAGATCAGTAAGGGGTGTGCCCGTAGCACCACTCTTAATTTATAGACCAATATTACTAACTTTTCTATTGTGTTATGAGAAGCAAGAAGTAAAGAAGGAAACTTTATTGAAACCAAATTGTTGATTAACCAATAATGAATGAAATTGGGTGATGAACTTTCGTGATTAGTAGAAAACTGTTCAATTTATAAAGTTTAAAGGTTATCCCACACCGGTGAATAGAGATGACAATTTCACTTAAACCCGTGAGTACTGAACCGAATCTGAATCTGAATCACATGGGTCAGGTATGGGTCTTAATATTCGAATCGCGGGTCTGGTCTGGGCACAAACCAAACAACCCGCATTGGGTCAGGATCTGGAAAAAAAACTTGAATCCGCTGACCTGAATAGTTTAAAAGCCGAAACTATTCGTAAGGGACATGTAATCGAGAGAACTTGCTTGAGATAATAACAGACCATGATGAAATGGTGGTGGGTTTGTCAGTGGGAAGTGTAAGGTTGCTGTATTTGGTGAATCCATTAATGGAAACGTAAAATTCTATGAATAAAAGAGCTTTTCTTGAGGAAATAACCAGACCACCATCTTTACCATTATCTACAATATTATCATCTTCTGGCTGGTATGCTTCACAACAATAATAATCGTAGACCAAACCTGTTGCGGTGGTGGTGATGGTGGTCATGTATGTTTCTTGAACGAAGACGAAAACGAGAGACATAGAGAGAGATTTGGAAGAGAGTTTCTTTAGAGAAAGAATGTGCAGGAAAACAATGATGGCTTGATGGGGTTCATTGGTCGATCGAATCTACTTACAATCAATCAAGTCGTCGAGCTGGGCATTGGCAACCGGTACAATAAGAGAGAAAATAGAGCTGTGGTCAAACCGCATAAGAGGGTGGTCCCTTTGGGGGACTCTCCGACGCTCAAGTTAGTTTAGTGTGAGATAAAGTATATAAAATTAATATAAAGTTCGTCGTCTCTTATCGAGCGTGGAGTTGATGCTAAGTAACGAATATGTCGATTTCATGCAGGTGTTGAGACTGCTGTTAGCTTTGGTCAATGGTTCGTCAAGACTGGGCTCGACTTATCTCGAATGAGAGTGTTAGTCACCTTGCTAAGCGTCGAGCTAGAATAATTAAATGAAAGGGGAGATTTATGGAGCTATGGCTTCGCGTGTATATGTTGTGAAAAATCGGACCTCTTCATCTAAAGAGAGGTGTGTTATTTATAGTGAAGACTTGAGGCCTTAAATGTTCATCTCCTTTACGTGAGGGCGTAGATCTCTGGCCATTAATTACCCGTTTTGATCTATATGGATCTGGTGAAAGGCAATTAAGCCCTTTGTCTAACGTTGAACTTTGGGTAACGTTTGATAAGTTATTGAAGTATGGTCAAAGCAATTTAGTGGCTTGTTTAACCATGTGTTTGCATTGACCAGACGCCTTAGTTGGCCGGGCCTGTTTTGGGCCTGCTTTGTTTAAGGGCCAGTCATATGATGGGTGTTCTGGACATCGTTTTGGCCTTTTTGAGAGTGGACTTGATCGTTGGGCCGTAGATCGGTTTTTGTACCATTACATAAGCACATATATAGAAAGACAGAGATTTTGAATCCGGATTGGATTCAGAGTTTGATTTGTATGTTGCACTTGTATCAAGATCAAGAAAAGAGTAATCTTAAAGATAATAGAAAGGATATTTGTACTATTCTTTCTTGTTGTTTTTTATTTAAGTGACAACTTTACAAGTAGACATAACGCCGGTTCAGTTCGAACCGGAGAACCGAACCGGAACCGGAGTCAGAAAATCGGAACCGAAACCGAAAAATCGGTTCCGGTTCCAGAACCGGACCGGGAACCGGTCCGACCGGTTCCGGTTCCGATTCGTTTCAGTGAAGAACCGGCCGGTTTGAATCGGACCAGACCATTTCCTCTTTTAATTATTTTTTTTTAAACGAACCGTTGGAGGCCCAACGGTCTGCTGACGTCAGCAGGCCGTTGGGCCTCAAACGGTTCACTTGTTTTTTTTTTTTTAATTTTCTTTTTCATTTTCTTTTCTATAAATACCCCTACCCCTCCATTCATTTTTCCTCACCCCAATTTCCTCAATTCTCTCTAATTCTCAATTCTCAATTCTCTCTAAACTTTCAATTCTCCAAGTCTCAAACTCCAAGTCTCCAAGTTTCCAATTTATATTATTTGCAATTACTAAGTTAGTAAGTTTCCAATTTATTTTATTTACAATTACTAAGTTTCTAATTTTATTTTATTTGCAATATTTCTTATTTCCAATTTATTTAATTTTCAATTAGTCAATTACTAACTTACTAAGTTTCCAATTTCATTTATTTACATTTTACAATTTATTTTATTTGCTATATTCCAATTTATTTTATTTGCAATTTATTTTATATCCAATTTATTTTATTTACAATATATTTTATTTGCAAATTGCAATTACTAACTACTAAGTTTCTAATTTTCTTCCAAATTTATTTCCAACCATTTAATCATTTTTTAAATCAATTTTTAAACATTTTTTGTTCAAGGAATTTTATAATTCAATTTTTAAAATGGCAAGTGGAAGTGGTGACGCTCCTAGACGCTCCATTTCGATGAAAGGTAAGGGTCGTATGACGGATAATCTCGGTCATGACGACCGTGCCTATCACTAGTAACTACAACAACAAGTCTATGCTGAAGACTTAGGCCTAAACTTTCCTCAATCTCATTCTCATCCCTCTCTTAGAATTTCTGAACCCAATCTCAATGTCACCCCCATTTTGACAAGCCAATCAGAAAATATGCCTGATCTTGGCCATGATGGTGATGAGCTTGATGACCCTGATGGTGATGGCCCTGATCCCAACCCACATCAAGATTTTGATTTTGATCCACATATGGAAGAAAAGTTACCGAAGCAGGTCAAATCTGATCTCTTCGTACTCCATATGAAGAAAGTTACGCATGAAGATGGAAGCACAGTAGTGATTTGCAATAACTGCAAAAAAGTATTTAAATGACACAAATCTGGAGGATATGACACATATCAGAAGCATATAACGAACTCACATCCAGATGCACAAGCCAAATCGAGTTCACAAGCTCAAATTCTCAGGTACGCTACCCCTAACCAACAATTATTTAAATATAGTGATGCAAAAAATAGAGAAGAATTAGCTAGAATGGTTGGAAGTAGAACACTTACCATTTAGTTTTGGTGAAAAAGTTGGTTTTAATAATTATTGTCATCGAGCATTAAATCCTGCTGCATGTCGTGTTCCTAGAACCACGCTCACAGAAGCACTTGAAAACATTTATGAAAAAGAAAAGAAAATGTTGGAAAAATATTTAGAAAAATATAATGGCCGTGTTTCCGTATATGCCGACATATGGAGTAATCATTGGCGAATGCATTCATACATAGGTGTCACTTGCCATTATATGGATAATGCATGAGCTATCCAAAAAAAGAATTCTTGCATTTAGAGTTTTTGATGATAAACACACTGCTGCTAATATTTTTAGACATCTTAAAATTATTTTCACAGAGTATAAAATTGAGAACAAAATTTTTACAATTGGTTTTGATAATGCTTCTAACAATACTGCTGCTATTCCTGCTTTAATTGAATTATGCAAACCTTATCTTTGTGGTAAATTTTTTCATCAAAGATGTGCATGCCATGTTTTCAATTTATGTGTTCAAAAAGGATTAAAAACTCTTGAACAGTTTATTCAACCTATTACAGATGCCCTCTATTTTTTGTGGAAACATCCTTCTGTAATGAAATTATGGGCAGCATATTGTAAACAAAATGGTAAGCGTGCCATTAGATTTCCTCGTGATGTTCCAACACGTTGGAATTCTACTTATAAATTGCTTGCTAGAAGTTATGAATATATGGATTTATTAGTTACTTTTATTCAATATCATGTTAGTCACATTAATCTTTATCAAAGTCATTGGGATGCTTGTAGCAATGTTTGTGGTTTGTTAAAAGTTTTTTATACTGCTACTAACAATTTATCTGGTGTTTATTATCCTACAACTAATTTATTTATTATTGAGAGTCTTAATATTGCTGGTGCATTTGCTCATTGTGAATCCGACTTAGAATTACATGAGTTTGTTACTGCTATGAAGGATAAATGGTTAGAATATTATAAGGAGTTTCCAAATATTTATTTGATTGCCTTGTGTTTTGATCCACATTGTAGATTAGAAAGTTTGTCTGATTATCTTTCTGTTTATTATGAACAAGGTTTAAAAATAGATTATGATGTTGATATGTGTTGTGCTAGGGTTAAGACATTATTGTATGAATTATATGATGAATATATTAAAGTTTACGGTCCATCACTGAACATAGATGTTCCACAAACTCAAAATGTATCTCGTTCATCATCATCATCCTTTGGATTTGTTAATTTAGGGTATAATCTTTTGTCAAAAAAAACCAAAAAATTACGAGGTTCTTCTTCATCAAGCTCCACCGCATATTCCGAGCTTGAATCTTATCTAAGTACCTCTTTTGGGTTCACAGAAGACACCGAAGATAAAAAATATGATATCCTACACTGGTGGAAAGAGCATGAAAGGTACTTTCCAATCTTGGCTATGATAGCCAAACAAATCCTTTCAACACCAGTTTCTATGGTGGCGGTAGAACAACAGTTCAGTGCCAGGTGGGAATATTTTAGACCCAAAACGTTCCCTTATGAGTCCGAAATCACTTCAGATACAAGCTTGTGTTGAAGATTGGACGAAGGCTCAATATAGATAACAAGAAATCGATCAAGAGGAACCATACAATTTCTTTAAAGATGATCAACCGGCTGAAAGTTGAACGGATGATCATGGCAACGATTAGTCTACGACTCCACGCAAAATCCCCATCTCCAAAGTCCAAATCTACAATAAAAGGTAAGAGAACTACGTGGCCTTTGATTCTTCTAAAGCCTTAAGAGGATACGTATGCAACTTAATTGTGGTAAAAATTAAGTGCAAGGCCAATTTTATTTTTTTTGGTTTTGTTTTATTTTATTTTATTTTTTAATTTGTCATTTATTTATTTAACTTTATTTTGTGGGTGACCCAATAAAATACATTTACCAATTACATTTTTACATGACTAATTTTTTTTTATGAAATATGGTTATAAAAAAAAAGGCCGGTTCCAGTTCGGAATCGGACCGGAACCGATGGAACCGGAACCGGAACCGGAACCGATATCATATCTATTTACTAGTGGGTTTGAGTATTGAAGAGATAAAATTCCAAAAAGAAACAAAATTCAGTTGATTGGGTTGCGGGTCCACAGGTCTAAACCTAGACCCGAGTAAATTCACGGGTCTATAGGAAGGGTCTAAGTCTTTTTAAGACTCGTGGGTCTCGACCTAAACCCGAGCTCGTGAATTTATTTGGGTCTAGGTCCCTAAATATTTTTTTGATCTGGGTCAAGTTGACCCAAACCGGACCAATTGCCATCCCTCAGTGGTGAATAATAACTTGGTAAGACAACTACTATAAAATCTTTGTCTCTCAACTAAAAAACGATAAGCAAATGTTTTGAGTTTCAACCCTTAAATGAACTATGATTGACCTTTGAGTTGATTATTGTTAAAGTCAAATTTGAAATGAGGACTATATTTTTTATTTTATTCTTCTTCTTAATTTCAAGATTCATTTAAAATATATTGTTGCATATTTTTCGTAACATATATTAAATAGTTCTAAAGGTTCCTTAGGTTCGCGTGTAGACTTTTTTCAAACCCACACCTGAACTCGCTTGGGTCTAAGTTTTGTACCCAGACCGGCTTTGGGTTTTGATTTGCAAGATCCAAGCCCGTCTATAACGGGTTGAGTTCGGGAGGATGCCCGTAATCCAGGTCAAATTGACATCCCTACTCATAATTCTAATACCACTAACCTTCCTCCAATCCCTTCCTGGTTGATTCCAACCATAAATTTTAACAATTTCATTTTAGAGACTGTCAAATAAACTTTTTGACTTTTAATACATTACTCCTTTTTATTGAAACATAAAAAAAAATCCTTATGATTTGACAAATCAGCAAAATTATTTCACCGTTAATCGACTTTATTTAACTCTAATGGAATATAGATATTTACATAAAATTGAATATTAATATAATAATAATACAATTAACTTATTTAAAAGTTACTAAATATATGGTTAATATTAAAAACCTACCCTCACCTTTGAACTATTATTGAATATATAGTTATAAATGCTTTTATTTTAGAAACCTCCGCTATGACCTAATACCGTTAGCATTCTATTTGCGTTGACTGAGTTTGACTATTAAAAAAATCTAAAATAACAAAATTACAAATAAACCAAAAGCATTGAAAATAAGTATTTGCTTGGATTTATATAAAAAAAAAGTCAAATAAATACATAAATAAATACATATTCTGGTTAATTTTCAATACTTTTGGTTCATTTATAATTTTGTTATTTTTCAGGATAAAATTGTCCATAAATAAATTATCCTTTGCAAGTTAACATTCCTGCATTTTGTATTATTTTATTAATTTATTTGGTAATAGTATGAGGGTATAATAGTCAATTCATACAATTAAAGTTTAAATAGAAACATTTTAGACTTTTTAACGGTCAAACTCAGTCAAAACAAACGGAATGCTAATGATGTTAGTCTATAGGGGAGGTTTCTAAAATAAAAGTATTTGTAACTATGTACATCCAATAATAGTTGAAAGGTGAGCGGAGTTTTTAATATTAAACCTAAAATATATTATGAATAAAAAATAAAATCTACAAAAATTAAAAATAAAATCAAAAAAGATTTAATATAAAAACAAAAACAAAAACTATGAAGATTTTGAGCATCTCCTCCATATAAAGTAATTTCATTTTTTTATGATTTTATTGTGTAGTTATATTATATTTTTAAATATATATTTAGGTTTTTTATTAAAAGAAATTATATGTATATATATATATATATATTTTATAAAACGTTTTTAATGTATTTTGGTGTTTTGTTCATTAATTGTTACTTCCGATTATATAAAAAATCACTTAAATAATTAAAATCAACTAATGATCAACTAATGGAAATGAGTTTTTATAATGGAATTACATAATGACATCTTTGTTATGTCGTATTGAACTGCATTACTGTAAGTCTCAATCTTTGAGATTCATAATATTATAATTATTATTGTTATTGTTATTGTCATTATTATTGTTATTATTGTTATTATTATTATTATTGTTGTTGTTGTAATTGTTGTTATTGTTGTTATTTTTATTAATGTTATTATTATTATTATTATTATTATCAATTCTTAATTGAGACAAATTAAGTCTCAATTTAATAAGGGTGTGTTTGGTATGACATTTCAATTGGAGTTTTTAGAGTAAATATTTTACTAATAGAGTTTTTAACAAGAAGTTGAATGTTGTTTGATATTTAATTTAAAAAAAAAACACTTTAAGTTAATAGATTTGTTGACAATATATTTTTTAAAAGAGCTTTTGGTTGTATAAATTATAAAAACGGTGTTGACAATTAATGTATTTATAAGAAAAAAGATATCTGACGGAATATCTAAAATTAAGTCTCGATTTTACGACATTAATTCTCGATTTTACAATAAATAATTCTCCAACCAACAACCATTATTCATCATCTTCTCTACATTCAAATCCAGATTTTACAGAACCGAATTATTTTCACAAAATAATCACAAACAATGCAATACATTGAAGTTAATTTGGGCAACAAAAAATACAATTCAACCCCCCGAAATCTAAAAAACTAATTTTTTTTTTAAAAAAACAAAAATTAACTTGAGAGAGATGAGTGAGAGAGATGAGGTTATTGTGTTTGAGAAGTGAATCTACTCTTTTAAGGTGAGTAGCATTCAATTTCATAGAGAGATCAAATGAAATGAGAGTGTTTTTTACTCTTCAATTGGTGAGTGACCCATTATTGTACACTATCAAAATTTTCATTGGATGAGGATTTCGTTTCAAAATGATCATTTTTGGCAAATAGTATGACACTAATAGTCATTCTGTCACACTCCGTTAGCTTTCACTAGAATTACTTAGGGGCTGTTTGTTTTTTCACTATAAAATTTATTGTCTCTTATATCTTAAATTAAGATAAATCAGTTTGTTTGTTTTTCCAACTTATATTTTATTTTAAGATATATATGTCTTTTAGAAAAAGCAAATTTTTTTTACTTTTATCTTATTAAAAAAGGAGTGGTGCTATTGGCACACCCCTTACTGATCTATTCATGCCCCATTTTTTTAATTATATAATATTCTCTTTTTTTTTACTTTATCAAAATACTTAAAGAGACATACAATTTAGGAAAGTAATCTTCAATAAGGTAAATTTATTAAAATTTCACATTCCTTTTCCAAAAAAAAACATAATAATCTGTTTCTTCAAAAAAAAAATTTAACTCTTAAACCCTAAAATCTGCTTCTTACATACATATAAAATATTATGGAAGAGTTTGAGAATGATATCAAGAATATGGAAGAATTGTCTAAAAACGATATCAAACATCTTGAAGAATTGTCTGAGAATGACATAAAATAAGAATTGTCTGACAATGATAGTAAGTATCTGGAAACAATTCATTCTCTGGAAATAAGTTTGAAGTTTATTTTTTCTTTAAAATGATATCAAGCTGTCATTATGTTGAAATACCATGTTATTTTTTATTTTTTATTTTCCATCATGAGATAAGAAAGAGAGAAAAAACTAAAAAAAAGAAATAAGAAAAAAAAATAAATCAATCAATGGAGGTGAGAAAGATGTATACAGATACAGAGATAGATAGATCATATATGGTATGTATTAAATTTGAAAAATAAGTAAAATGGATAGTTTTGGAAATAAACAAATTTTTTTTAATAAAAACATTTAATTTTATTTAATTAAATCAAAATTTTAAAAAGTGGGGCATGAATAGATTAGTAGGGGGTGTGCCAATAGCACCACTCTAAAAAAGTGCTAGTAGAGTTTTTTTTAATAAAATTCTATAAATGTCCTATAACAATTCATACATTTACAATTTTATCCGTACATAATAAAACCCTAAAAATCAATTTTTCAAAAATTTCTAATTTTGAAGAAACCCTAACACAATCTAATCAATTTTACATTTGTAATAAGTCATCCAAAATGAAAAAAATAAGCATATTATAGTATCTTAATTTATAAAACTTATCAATATAACTAAAAAAATTAAGGTCTTATAAGACTTTATATAAAAAAACAAACGGTCCCTTACTCTAGTGACCATCCATTTTGTCAATTGGTATCAAAATGACCATTATGTCTATAAACTAAGGTGGACACGTTTTAAAATTTAAAACAAATTTTTTTTTTCTCTTCGTCCCTTATTCACATACAACACTTTCTTCCCCAAATTCCCTTCCATTTGTTGTTTTGTTTTGAATTTGTTCTGTTGTTTTGTAGATTTCAATTCGTTTTATAATAAAAAAAGCATCTGAATTGTGGCGTTGGTGGTTTAGGGTTTTTCGATTAGGAGAAGATAATGAACAATAGTTATTCAATTAGGGATTTTTCGATACTCATTAGCATATTTCGAGAATTATTACGGCTTTTCGAGACTTAATATATAGTTTGCGAGACTTATATTTGCATTTTCGAGACTTAAATATACCTTTTCGAGACTTATTCCGAGACTTATTTAACATGTATTCGAGACTTAATTCATGTTTATTCGAGACTTAATTCATATGTATTCGAGACTTACTAGTATATATTTGAGACTTATTGGTGTATATTTTTTTTATAGAAATAATTGTTTCATTTGGAGACTTATCTTATGCTGTGTAGTTATTATTGTATGTTTTGTTTGTAACATTATATATGCAAATGGTGAATCTTAAGAGGCTACTGAAAACTCCCGAGTCGGATTGGTATAAAGGAACAATTACTCGCCACAATCACATCGAAATTCTTAAAGTAATAGACGATGCATTTTCCGGTATAGATGATGGGGGGGGGGGGGGGGGGGGGGTCCAAAAGCAGAGGCTCATGGACTCATGTTTTGGACATTTCTTACATATGCATCGAACCATGCAGTTTTCTGGGATGATTGTGCATCGCTTGCTTTTGCGGGAGATATATCATGATGGCAGCCCAGATGAGATGCAGTTCTTGTTGGGAAACGTAAGTGTCCGTTTTTCAAAAATTGAGTTTTGTCTAATAACAGGGTTAAAGTTTGGAGTCGTGCCTGACACGACAGAGGATTTGGAGGTTAAGAATGGAATACACCAAAGGTACTTTGGTAGTCGGAATGATATAAAGTTTGAGGAATTGAAGAAAAAGGTACAACAAAGTGAGTGGACAAACAGTTTGACATTGTGAAGCTGTGTTTGTTGTTGTTGGTTCATGTATTTTTGATCGGAGGGGATGAGAGGGGGAATGTGCCTATATGGCATGTGCGGCTTGTAGACAACTTGGACAGTTTTGATGCGTTCCCATTGGGTTGCCTTGTCTACAGTTACTTCATATATGGGTTCAAGACTTGATCGAGCCAAAATAGACATGATTTTGGCCCTCACTTCCTACATCTTTTGGCTTGATTCTCGGACATTTTCTCTTGTTTTAACAAGTTTATCAAGTGTTTCAGAGTTAGAGTTTCCACAAGAGCATTAGTGAAGAAAGGAAAGAAATTAAGACAAAAAGAGCAAAAAAGGTGAAGTGTAAGACATGGTCGCGGTTTTGTCGTGTGAAAACCAACAGCAACTCAACTCAAATGAGTGTCGCTACAAGGACACAACGATAGGAAGAAGAAAAGACCGAGAAGGCAATCAGGTGCAGTGTCATGGTTTAAGTGTCACTTCTATGACACCGCGACAGAGAACCAGCTGAAGCAAGGATGAAAACCAAGGAAGAGCCGCGGACCAAATATCGCTGTGAAGTACAACGCGACCGGGAGAAATCAAATCGAAAAATCAATCATGTTTTCTGCCGCGGCTAAAGTTTCACTGTCAATTCAACAGCGACACCACCAAATCTATTCATCTCTAGTTGATGAGTCGCTGCCTGGTCACCTCGAAAGCAGATGAAAAAATGAGATCCAATTGTCGCTGTTATTCAACCGTGAAAATACTGAAAGTTGGCTGCGATAATCATATCAAAGACTGTATAACCGTCTGTCGCGGTTATGTTCGTTGGGTGCACACTGCGAACTCGAGACCGTGACACATGCCAAGTCAGCTATTCAGGCAGTTACAAGAAATTACCTTGTTCTCATATAAATAGCTCTCTTCATGATTTTCAAAGGGAGCTTTTCCAATCACGAAATTTGCAGATTGTTAAATAGCCAATTTCCTCCATAACTCCCAAACTCAACATCCTATATTTCTCATCTTGAACTACCTATTCCATTCAAAAACTCAACACCAAATCTAGATTACTTTCACCCAATCATTCCTCTATTTCCATTCTTTACATCTCCTACCTTTGTCACTACCCACTTGACATCCGTCTATCTAGATATCTCATCATCCTCCACTCTTTGCACAAGGAACAACTAGGTAATGAAGGATCAAACAATTAAGAAGGTGGCTCATGAGTGATTTCCTTATCTTTTACTTTTTTGCCTTTGTTGTAACGATGTGTAACTATACCTCAACCTAGGGGATTGATGTGAGAAACTTGTGGATGTGGGTATTTGTTTGAGCTTTAATATATATGAATCTCCTTTTATGTTCTATTCACTTTTAATTAGATTCTATTCATTTTGTGATTGATTTTGTATGCCACTTATTAATTGCAATATTGGTAGGATAATTTGTGATACAACTAATTAAGGATTGACACACTTGATTGGTTAGAGCACATAGTGGATAAGATAGATTGTTGGAGGATATATCAACCCCAATTATCGAGGCCTTGGATTGTAATTAACCGATCCCATTTTTATCCCTTTTCTCTAATAGGTAAGGAATTTGGTAGAAAGTGCCTTGGTTTTGTTTCGATGGCCATTTCACATTTTAGACTACAATCGATTTGTAATTGTGAGATTGATTCATTAAAGAAGCTCTATAACTTTGCCCATAATCCATTTGTAACTCCATCAATTCCCTAGCTACTCATTAATTGTTTCATTCATATCACTTATCTAGATTGTTGAGCATTCTATTTTTCCTATCACTTTGTCACATTTTGTTATATTTTAATTTCAAATGTTTTGTTTGGTGGTTTATCAAACCAACATTTATCAAGCTATTCATGATTTACTTTTATGCTATTAGAATAGTTAATCAATTCAACAACCACAATTTTCCCTGTGGAAGAATCTCTTGCTTCCCATTTATACTAATTTCATATTTTAAGTGTGCTTGCAAATGGTAAACAACTTTGTTTTCTAAATGAAAATATCTTTTTGTTGAGTGTAAAATGACCACTTCAAGACTGCGTTGTCTGGTCGGAGAGGGCGATTTGAACAGAAATTGAAGACCAAAGGAAATGAGAAGCACTCGTAAGAGAAGTACAACATGTGGGGGTTTTCGTACGCTTTATTGGTGAGGCTTCCAATATCATGTCATTATCTGAAACATTTTAGTTATAATTTTTACTTATCTATTATTTTATTTTCTAACATTTATTTATTACTTGAATGTTGTAGATATCTACTCTATAAGTCATTCTGGCATTGGCTTGGGAATTCGCCACTCGCTGTAACGTTCATCCATTTCCACGTATTATGAAGTGAGAGTTCACGAGGCGACCCTCGCCGGACAAAGTGAAAAATATTATTAAAGATAGAGTAATTTATTTTTAACCTATTGGATATTATCATCGATTAGAATTTTTTAGGGTTGTGATTGTTGTTTGTATCTCTTATTTGCTTTTTCAATAAATTCAAATGTTTGCGGAAACGGAAATCACCCTTATGGATCAGGAGGTTGGTAAGTAGCACTATGAGTGGGTACAAAATGTGAAGGATTTGTACTCGGCTCCCGGTGCATGAGATAATATGCTAGATGAGTATGATGTCCATGAAGGCGGTTGTAGCACAAACAATCTTACACCTCCACAGACTAGACCTACCAGTGTTGTTGAGGCTAGTGGAATCGCTACACCTACACTTACCACGGGTGTAACCGACATTCCTACCCCTCCACGACGACGTTTTAGAGCAGGAACTATATGGGGGGACAAGAACATGCAGTGCCACCATCTCTTGTCCGAGAGGTACGTATTCATATTTCAAGTTTTGTTTTTGTTGCATAATTTTAGTTATGTAATTTATAGTAGTAACTTTTGAATGTTCATTTCAAGGACCACCTGAAGTTTGTACGCATCGATTTGACTCAGTGATGCAGTCATTCCCAGAGTTACGGGAGGATTTTATGGATTTTGAGTCACGCGTATAGGATCGGCTTGAGATAGTCTTGGATGAGTTTCGAGACAACGACCGACGTAGAGAGGAACAACATGCTGAGATGATGCGCATCTTTCGTACATATATGCACATCGATGACCAATACCATACTCCTCTAGCTGACTCACTATCCATGCCCTAGCATGCTTAGTTTGATCCTCTATGTATGGACCATGATCATCCTTTGGATCCTCTAGTGATAGCCCAACCAAGGGATCATCCACTGATGATCCAACAAAATCCAGAGGTCTATGATCATCCACTGATGGCTCAATAGGCTCTTGAGGTCCAGGATCCTCAACTAATGCCTCAAAAGTCTCAAGAGACACTGGCCAATACAAGTATGAATTATAGACCAGTACGCTTACGGAAACGGGGATATTAGTAGACTACTCCAAATATAGACCCATGTAGGCCTAAGAGGGCTAGGTCGACAGCCCATAAATTCAAGCCAGATGAACCAGTTGATACAGAAATGTTGGCGGAGTACTTAACATTTAAGGAGGACCCAACTGGGAGGAAATTATAAGTTACAAATCTTTTACATATATGTGTACTTAAACTTATGCATATTCTAACAATTTTATTTTGTCGACAGACGTGATGTAGACGTACAACTCATAGTTGATGTCCCTTGGTTCGTTCAATTCGAGTCCAATAACACCGTTTTGGAAGACACGGTATGAATTATACAAGTTCTTCATGATTGAATCTGTGAGACTACATTGTCTAACAATGATGTTTATTTTTGTATAATTGGTGAATATGTCCATATTTTTTTACAGCATTTGGAAGACTATTTGAAAATAGTAAGGAAGCGTCAGCACATGTTTCCAAAAGTGTACCAGTAGAACGTCAACATCATAGATCCGTATCTTTATATAAGTATTTAGTATTTCCAAAACTATAAATTTATTTATTTATAAATCTGTCCATGCTTAAATTACAGTCTTACATGGTAAATTGGTGGGAGCAAATGATGCCTCCTAGAACAATGGATAAACTTTTTCTAGAATAACCAGTGTTGTTTTACAAGTGGATCGACGTACAGTTAGCATGGGCCAGAGGGAATAACGATGACTGTTCTCGTCTGTGGAAGGAGGTCGATATGGTATGTTATGATACAGATGGCATTTATTTATTCTATTTACATCGGACAACTGACATTGTTATTTATCCTCTTTTGTTTGTGTTGGATCCAGCTCTTGATTCCGGTGAATGCTGGAGGCGGTCATTGGTTAATGGCTAGAGTGAAACTAACACAACGATCCATCCGTGTGTTTGATCCATGGCGGTAAGAGGTTCAATACAAAATCCAGAATCAACAAGTTGCTTGTTTACGGTGGTCTCTGCCTTCGATGCTGAATCAAATTGATTTTTACAAAAAGAGACGGGGGAAGGAAATAACGATGTCTCCGGACCTGTTTCATATGGTCGTAGTAAGCAAACATAACATTCCCCAACAGACAACTGAGTAAATAGCACAACTTTAATGATTCTACACGGTATTGAAATCCTTATTCTGTTTACAAGGTAATTAACAGTTTTTTAACATCTTTACAGTGGCAATTGTGGAGTACACACATTAGCATTGATTGAGCATACTGTGGCAAAGAGAAAGAAGTTCAATTGGACTGATAAGCAAATGCCACATATGCGACTGAAAATGGTTGTGGAAGTATTTTCAAACTCCTCCATTGTTTCAGACCAGTGAATTATGTTATATATGGATCTTAAACTCCTCCATATGGATGTTATCATATATATATATATATATATATATATGGATGTTATGGATGTTATCAGATATATTATGGATGGATTTTTGGTTTATTATAGATGGATGTTTTGTTTATTATGGATGGATGAATGAATGTATACATTTATAATGAATTATGTTGTGTGTTTCCAGGAAATTGAATTTGTTGATTATTTTTGAATGGTTTTGTTGAATGGAATTGACATGGACTATATATATTGACTGTGTTTATAATAAATAATGGATTAAGTTGTGTTAGACATGGACAATGTAACCTTTTTTCCAGTAAGTCTCGAATTTCGAGATTTATTAACTATATTTGAGACTTATTACAACATTTTGAGACTTATTAGGTGCACTCGAGACTTATTACAAACCACTCAAGACTTATTACAACATTTCGAGATTTATTAGGTGCACTCGAGACTTTTTACAGCATTTTCGAGACTTATTTTGTATATTCGAGACTTATTACAAACATTTCGAGACATATTTTGTATATTCGAGACTTACTGGGACGAAATGTCATTTTCCATTAGAAAGGTTTAAACATATACACTTATGAATCTTATAATGCAACATATCACCCACTAACCATCCACTTGCAAATTACAAACCAAGAAATGTCTAGCTCTTACAAATAATAAAGAAATGTCGATACATGTTATAAGGAAAGTACGATAACAGAAAATGAAAGCATTACAATTATCCAGATTACAGGTTATCCAGATTGCAGTTATCCAGATTACAACTATAAAGTAAAAAAAATCATTACATGTTGTTGTCTCCAACGATTTCATCCTTTTTTGGACAAGTTTGTTTGTTGTGCCCGATTTCATGGCACACACTACATTTTCAACGGTATGCATCTTGAATAGTGCTACTGGAGCAGGGGCACGTATTTGGACACCGCCTGGAATTGTGACCATGACTTTTGTATTTTTTTACATTTTTGTTTGCTAGGCCTCTCAGAGGCGGACAGAAATCGACGTCTTCGGAGTCGACGAGATTGTGTTCAGATATCTAGCGTTAAGACGACCGGATTTTTGATGTTTGGAGGAATTACCTAAATATTTGGATGGTCCACTGGCATAATCAGTGTAGCATATGCATCAGCAAGGACTTCTTTTTTGTAGTAATCCGAACATAATGAAGTGTAATCCAAATTTCTCTCTCTGTGAATTTAACAAAAAATAACCTTCACCGTAAGTGCAATCATAGAATATGCATGTCTTTTCCAAAAACAATATATTACCTAGCAGCTGCAAGTGCATGTGCACAAGATAGATGATCAAGATCGAAAACCTTGCATGTGCATGTCTTTTCCAACAAGTTTACTGTCCATCGGTCTCCCCGTAGCTTCACTGGAAATATGTTCCAATCAACGTGAGTCACGGTCATACAATTACACTCAGCTATTCGCTCCATAATCTTTGTATGTGCAGCGTCAGTGAGTTATGAATGCATGTTTACCGCAGATTGGTGACGATTATAAAACCATTTCTGGAGCATGTTCCTAATGAACTCGGCCAATGTCATCACTGGTAATTTGTGGGCAAATCGTAAGCATGAATTAAGACACTCAGCAACATTGGTTGTCATCATGGAAAATCTCATTTGTGGACAGTAGACACGTGACCATTTATGAGGTTCGACTTCCAAAACATATTCATATGCGTTCTTATACAGCTTCTTTAACTCTTCCATCGCCCGTTTATAATCCACTTGCATGTATGCTCTGGTAGCCTGTTGAAGTATATCTGTAACATCCTTTCTGTGGAACTTTTTCCTTACATTCTCGGAAAGGTGCCAAATACAAAATACACAGGTTGCATTTGGGAAGACTTTATGTATCACAACTTCAATGCTTGCATGACGATCAGACACCAAAATCATGATATGGCAAATGCCATCCTTCAATGTCTGTAGAAACCATTCCCATGAACTGTTGTTTTCAGAATCCCCATAACCAAACGCTATAGGATATACTTGTTCATTTCCATCTTGTGATGTGGCCACAAACAAGTACACATGTATCTCCCCTTTAAATGTGTACCATCAACAACAATAACAGAACTGTAAGTGCCTCACTTTTATGATTGGCTTAATTCAATGACAAAACTACATTGAGATTGTTATGTAATGGGTAACTTATGTGATTGTGATTGACAGGCTTACGGACATCCCAAAATGCTTCAAGAAGGTATATTACTTGCTTAACTCTTTGAAGGGATTTAGTTGCACACACACACACACCTCATTCATGCATGTTTTGTTCACCATGTATTTGTGTTCATCATTTCTTGTATGTGTGCATCATTTACACATTACACACACTCTTGTATGCATTTGCAATGACATGCATGTATTCCTTGTTACTCATATGTGCACCATATGTCTAGATCTAAGTGTGCTTGTCTTTGAGTGTCTTTTGACCATGTGTGCGGGTCCTAATGCACGGGTGTCTACATGCGCAGCAACCAATGCAGTTGGCCTGGTGTGATTCTTGGACCCCGGTTCGCTGGTTTGTTCGCTGGTCTGGAATCAGCGAAGTGCCTGTGCACGGGTATGTGAGCGGGTCTCTACCCGCGCAGTAGACTAGCACAATTTGTCTTGGTGGTTGGTGTTCCCCGGTTCGCAGGTGTGTTAGCTGGTCACGAACCAGCAAAGCCCATGTGTGAGGATTATTGCGCGGGTAGGTACCCGCACATATGGACTTGCGCACTGCGTCAGTTTTGCTTGTCTTTTTGTAAAATTTTCCAAAACAACGTAGTTCCTTTTAGGGTTGTTATATATACATCTCTTCATCCCCATTTCGGGTCAAGAGCTTAAAATTCAAGAACTTTGAAAAGGATAAGAGTGTCTTGTAAGGAAAGCCACCAAGATCCAATCTTTGTTGACCAAAACCCATCTACCCATCTTTCATTCATGAAACAAACATCATCTAGCTTCATCTAGGATGTTTTCTTATATGGGTCTGCATCAAAACACATGACTTGGTAATTTAAACACCATCTCCATTCATTCTTGTTAAGTCTTGTATGTGTCGTGGGTAGTATACAAGCAAGTGTCTAAGATCACTATTAAAGGTCTGCGGGTAGCAAGAACGGATTAGTAACCGATTGGGTGTGATGCGGTCAACTTAGGTTGTAATCGTTTTTGTAAATAGTGGATTTGAGAGTATGATTGGCTTTAAGCCCTTGAGTTTTTACCCTTTTGGGGTTTTCTCACGTAAAACAAATCATTGTGTTTTAATTGTTATTTTCCGAACTTTGCTACAATGATTGTTTGTTAGGGGTTGTTGTGATTAATTTTGATTAACCAAAAAGATGGCAATTAATTTGGTTAAAACCTATTCACCCCCTTCTAGGTTAGTTTAATCACTCTTAGAGTATTTTCAAGAACGTATACATCAGCGGAAACCTCGAATTGAAGCTCCAAACGACATGAGAAAGTACAAAAATTGATTATCATATGTGCATTGTATATCTGTGATTATGCCATGATTTAGTTGTTCCAGAACATAAGCAAAAGATGGAAGCAACTGGAACGACTCATCGTGTGTTCCATATGTCAATGGCAATGCATACTGAAAGGATGTGTGCATTACTGTACATGAGTTGGATGCCGTACATATACTTCATATCTACAATTATGTCTCTAGGGTCGTGATCTTAAAGTCTAGGAGCTATAACTTCACCTATGATGACTGCACTAGCTTGCCGGTGGCCCCGGTAAACCTCTTCTAATGGACAACTGTACTTGTTTTCAAAACTTCTGACTTGAAAGTATGTTCCCTCAGACACCCTAACTGCTCTTAATTTCCAGGTACAATTTTTATGCTTGCAAACCAAATGGAAAACGGATTTGTTGGACCGTTTCACCTTCCATTCATATTCTCTCTCATCGCATGTATGCCTACTAACTGTTTTAAATCCTTCTTCCTTGGGAAAAATTCTCCCTTGTAAATAATGGTGTTAGGTGTACTGGAACCCATGGTTCTCATGTCGCCAAACGAAAATGATTCTGATCCAGGGATAACCCACATTGTTGGATTTTTCGAACTAGAAATGTTACGCCCTCTCCACACGTCTTCCCAATGCATGATGTTGTTCAGGACCATCACCAATGTCGAAACGGTCGTCTAAATGCGGTTCCAAGTCACGGTCAAAATAATGTACAGTATGAGGTGCATCAAGGTCAACTGCCTCGTACGAATCATGGACAACATTATTATCAGATTGCCGTGTTTCTACGAGATTTTGATTGATTTCAATGTCATCACCTATGACACGTTCCTCACATCTTCTTTCAACAAGTGTAACATACACTTTCAGAATTATCATTCCCCTAGTAGAGTAGAAACTGAACATCATCATCATCCGCTATCATAGTACGACATGTACTGTTTGGACCAACAACTATTGATTCTATGTCAATTTCATATCTGTTCAGATCATGTTTGACAATGGCCTTCACAACCCCCAGCAGTTCTTCGTATGTCAAATTCTTCCAGACATATACATCTTTATTAACGGTGCTGACATATCTTTGTCTTCCATCCGGTAGTTCATTCCATCGTCCATTATATGATATCAATATTCTAACTCGATCCATTGTCTTGGTAACAAATAATACTATCAAATTATTCACCATATGAAAACTAGTCAATAAATAACTGTAAATCTGATTCATCCCAGTAAGTCTCGAATTTGTCCATTTATATCTCGAATTAATGGCATTAATTCTCGAAATTGATATACATAAGTCTCGATAATGATTGTAATAAGTCTCGACAATTACATAATTAAGTCTCAAAACAGATATAAATAAGTCTAGAAACGTATATAAGTCTCGATTATGAAATAAATAAGTCTAGAAGATGATATAAGTCTTGAAATTGACATAAATAAATCTCGAAATGAATAAAATTATGTCTCGACATTAAGTCTTGAATACATTAAATAAGTCTAGAAACAACACACAGTTTTCCAGAAAACCAGATCGAAATGGAGAATTAGCATCAGTTCAACATAAACATCTAACAAATTGAAAGTGAAAGTTTCCAGACCACAACTGAAAAAATGTCATTGAACGAGTTCTCAACTCTTCAAAAATATTCCAAACAAGGTTTTAATGACTGGATCTACTCTTCAAACCTGGGCATTCATCGATTTTGAAAAGATATGAATGAATGAACTGTGAGGGAGAGGAAGAACGACTGAATGGAGAGAAAAAGAGAGAAAAATTGAAAATGAAAAGTAAGAGTTGTAAAAGTAAGGGGAGGGGGCATTTTGGTCTCAACACCCTTTTAGTTGTTAATAAAACAAAACTTATTAAAAGTAGTGATAGTTGCACAACTCAATGTTGAAAATGTGCTATTTGTACTCATTCCCTCATATTAGATTCTAGGGTAGTGTATCAGTTGCACCCAAGTTTTTCTCCTTTTAATCGGTTACGATAGACATTTATTTATAAAAATGCTCACCTATCTAATGGTAATGCTAATCAAAGTTAATGGAATGACCATCATTATCACACTCTTCGTTAAAAATGACAATTTTAAAACGAAATCCCCATCTAGTGGCTATTTTAATAGTGTCCATGGGTAGTCACCGGGTAATTAATTATCCCAACAAAAAATATGAATTTAAAATGGTCTACTTGAAGAGATAAGTCTAGGTAGTACTTTTGTCGGTTAATATACAGTTGTATACTTAAGTTATTAACTTAAAATGTTTTTAATTAAGTTTATGACTTTGCATTCAATCAGTTATTTCTTATAATCCGGTAGAAAGTAAATAGCTAGAATGTCAATTTAACCATTGTCTCAACTAATTAATAGGTAATATTCTCATCAGATTATGAATAAATATAATATTGAATAAATTTATTTGATTGTCTATTCTGCGTGGTCTTCAATTTGCGATTGACACAGGTTTGCTTCCAGTTTTGGTTGAGTCGAATGCTCTAGAAGCGGTTAACATGTTAAATTCTGAGAGTGCTATATCTACTGATATTGGGTTGGTTGCGTGATATTAAGGACCTCCAGTGTCGCATAGGTGATGTGGGTGATGTTTTGTTTGTTCATACATATCGGAAGGCGGATGTTATTGCCTATAATTTGACAAAAATGGCTTTGTCAATTATTGAGGATGTGTTTTGGATGGAATCTTACCCTTCGTATGTAGAGAGATCTGTTCAGGATGATTGTCCTAATTAGGTTGTTTTTTGGGTTTGGTTAATAATATTTTCGCTTTCAAATAAAAAGAAATTCAAAATTGGGATATTACCGATAGACCAGTTTGAAAGATTGCATTTTACCATCAAAAAGCCACGTTGGGAAGGTTTTTGAATCAACAAAACCCGATAAATGTCCTGCTTTCTCCTAGCTAAGCTAGCTAGGGCTTTGTTGCATGGTTGCTCGATATATATATATATATATATTAAATTATTAATAGCACGTACGCATGATTAGTATATATTCAAACAGCTAATTATGTACAGCTAGCTTTTCTTTCAAGTGGCTTAAATAATTAATAAATATGCTACATAAAGTGCAGAGAATGCTAGAGAGTAAATCAGAGACCAAATTAAAAAAACAATAAAAAGGAAGTAACTTCTTGGATGACAAAATCAACACATGTAGTACTTATAAATTATCTTTTTATTGAAGAGCTTATAATCATAATACATATCACTGGAGTACTAAATGCTTAATTATATAAGATTAATAATTATAGCAACTAGTAATCTCCATGTTATTGGTATATATAATATAGTATATATAAAGGCAGCCATATGCATGGTATAGGCTATATTAATTAGTCGAAGCACCAGCAGTAATAATCGGACCTGGAGAGGGCCATCATTTCTTCTGGAGACATCCTCTCAAGCTCATTTTGCCTCCATGATGCAAAGTTATTTCTGTTTTGTGGGTCTGAGGCCAGTGGACAGTCCTCTCTCCTATGAACTTGGGATCTCATTCTATTGTACAGCTTCATAGTCGCCACGCAATCCTCGTACGGGTCTTGTATACCAGTTTGAATGTCATACCCAAGATATGCTTGGGTCAAGTATTTCAGTGAATTGCTCAGCTTGCTTGTTTTCATCAATGGAGGATATTTGGCTGTATCCCTGCAGATAGTAATTACAATTGCATACATATCCATTATTAGAGTTACATTTACATATTTAACATAATATTATACACCTTATAATTAAAGACTACATATATGTACACTATTGATCGACAAGATTGTCCAGTGGTAAACCCCTCACACCTGTATCATCAGGTTGCAAGTTCGAGACACCCTCTCTAAAAAAAAACCCAAATTTATGTAATAGCATAATTTTTTTTTTTTTAAATGATATGTACAATATTGATCTAGTGCATTAATGTGATGTTGATGAGTCATGTTGGAGAACTTTAATTACCTGATCATTATTGCTGGGTATTCTACTTGAAGGCGGTCAAGGTCATGATCCAAACCATGACCCACAAGAATCCTGGCTCTCCCAGTTCTAGGTCGAATCTTCCACATTGGTTCTCCATTGCACAGAAAATCCTGAATCTTCTTTTGCACTTGCTTCAATGGCATGGCATCCCTCAGGAATTCTGGTCGAATTCCTGTTGTTTCATACCTAAAATATTCAACAATATTCATTGATTCAGAGATCCTGCACGTTTTTGCATGCGCTCTAGAGAATACAAATTAATAGTACTACCCAAGTAATTAACAATAGATCATCATGAGCATATTGGTGTACCTGCAATTTGTGACTGGAATTTGTGGTTTGACATAAGTATGGAAGATAATATTTTCTTGTTCATCAATAATGCAAACTTTTCCACATAGATCTAGAGAGCCATCACTGCCCCCACCAACCATTTTGCAAGCAAGTGCTACTACTTGTGGCTCTCTTGTATAACCATCCATTGTCAAATTGTCACGAAAGCCTAGGTTAGCAAACCGACCGATTAGTCCCTGCAACAAAAAGATTGTCAATAATTAACATCACAAACTTTGATTTGATCTAAAAATAAAAGATAAAATAAGAAAGAAAGAAAAAAAAGAATTATGCGGACATTTACGCTCGAGAACTGGCATCGTTCTTGATGAATCCTACGGGCATTAGGGCTATCAAGGATGGTTAAACAGAATTTGCATCCTCGGAGGTTGAATATATTCTTGCACTCTTGTTTTGGCAATGGCCCTTTAGATCAATATAAGAAAGGTATATTTAATTAATATCAATCACATATATGTCCTGATAATTAAGAAATTATTGGAAGTTGCACACATTAATTAATAATGGATTAATTACCTATAAGATGTTCCCTTAGAGATTCAAAAGATCTGCAATGTTTCTTACAAATTCCACACATGGGTTCATGAACTGAATGATATGAAGTTCTCATGTGCTCCACTAGATGCTCTATTTTGTTGAATTGCCTGAAGCATGCTGCACACTTGTTCCTGCATTCCAAATTAAAAGCAACATTGTTTTTATTAAAATGTAAGCATATTATGTGTTTCCCTCTGTAAAAGAATATAAATTTGCAACCAAAAAAAAAAACAAACAAATTTACTGTACATAATAGTAAATGTTCGTAAAGCTAAACTAGTTTAAAGTGAGTGGATTAGACTGTATACATAATAAATTTCCTCCTAACATGAAGTTGGCCCCAAGAATAAAAGAGAGAGATCAGAGTACCTTAGAGTTTCAGAAGTCTCCATTCTATAGTCCATGAAAGTTGTTAATTGAACTATAGAATGCGATCACCGGAGAATAAGTAGAAGGAACTTGGGGAAGAAGGAGAGTATTGGGAGGTATTTATATAGGTAAAAGACTAAAAGAGGATGACAGTGGGTTCCAAGTTGATGTAGGGATGATTCCCTGAGACTATTAATTACTTGAGTTTTGTATTTTTCTAATACATATTTGTAAAATATGCCCGGTTCCATCTTCCTCTAACATATATACACATTCGTAGTAATCCCAGATTTGCTTTTGCGCCCACTTTTTATTTTTACCAGAATATTTCTCTGTGAAATATTGTGCATGATAGAGCCATATATAGCTTTAACGACTGTTTCATGTATATATATATTCCACAAATGACATATTGTTTCTATTGATAACAATTCTGCTCCTTGACTGGTTACGGATGGTGCATATTTAAGAATGTGTCATTTTCCTATCTAGCTTGTCCAGTTTTTAATTTAATTATTTCAGCAGATTCTAGTGTACTCAACTAGACAAGGATATCAAAATATATAAATATATATCCCGATCGAGAGAGATTCCAGTGTAACACATTGCATAATCAATCACATCTTAATCAGAGCAACTGTAAACAACTTTACTAGCTGAGATTGTTATGTTTATTTATTTTTCTTATTTATCACCAAATAAGTTAACCGGTTGAATACTGTTTGAAATTGTTATAGGGATTTTTTGTCAGCAAGACATATCAGGGAAAATAGCGGGTAATGTGGAAATATAGTAATTTCACGTCATCAAAAGTCAACCAGTCAATGAAAGGGACGCTGACCAAAGACACGTCATCAAGAAAGTTGATATGGAAGTTAGAAGAGTATGCGCTAAGTAAAGATCTTGCCCGTCTAGTTTAGGAGTCTTAATGAGCAAAGATCCTGCCCGTCGAATATCTCTACTCAGCGAGATCTACTCGGTCAAAATAGGAAATATGACCATGTCAAGATATGCTGCAAGGAGAGTGGCTCGATCAGAAGAGAATCTTGGCAAAGCAAGATTCTGGTTGTCCGAGCTATCTTCCATAGCGAGATTCGCTCATCCAAATCAGGCAATTGCAAACCGACTTAAGCACGACGACCAGTAAAGAAGTTCCATCAAGATATGAAGCTTAGAATCACATCTCAACAAGGAAACGAATTGATCTTCTCCAAGATATCAGGAGTCCAAATTAGACAATGAATCAACTACATTAATTACGTGATAATTCCAATTAGGAAAGAGATCAAGATAATCCATGCATGAAGAGTCCTAACAAGATTCTGTAATCTTTTACTTGTACACTACAGATTAGGGTTACAGACAGGTTGTATAAATACAACCTAAATTTCATTGTAAACGATATCGAAAATATAAGTATCAACGAGAGACAACGAGTTGAGGGTGTAATCGGTTTACTTCATAGTGAACCTTCTCTTCGCGTCACCGCACCATGGTTTTTTCCTTGCCTTTGGGTTTTCCATGTAAATCTCGTGTTAATACCTTATTATTTTTCTTTTATATTATACTGCAAATCACCATTCTCGCCGGATAAGCCACCCACATCAAGTTATTCGGCCACAACATCACATCCATTTAGAAGAGAAAGGTTTTGGCTATCTCACCTCGACCGGTCAAACCTTGATTTGTCTACGTGTTATTGTTTGGTGGATTTATTTTTCAACGAACCAAAAATCACCGTGAACAGAAATATTATATATAGAGTTGTAATTTTGTGTTTTTTGGATAATTAAAAGGGTTAATTTCATTTTAGTCCCTATAGTTTGACTTAATACACAAACCGGTCCTCCGGTTTTCAGTATTATGTTGACAGGTCCTTCTAATTTCTAAAAATATGTATTTTGATCCCTTCCATCCAATTATGTAATTTATGTTAGGGTTCCGTCAGATCATTAAGGGTATAACGGTAAAAGCAGGTTAAAATTAATGATTTCAATTAAAAATAATTAAAAAATGATTTTCAAAAAACTGATATTTTAAAAAATCAAATTAAAAAATAAAAAATCAAATTAAAAAAATAAAAAATACAACTAAACCCTAACCCTAACCCTCAAATCATCATCATCGACCATCACCAACATCATCTATTCATCTTCATCAAAACCATCCGGAAAAAAAAATCTTTTCACACACTCTCTCTCGATCAATCCCTCACTCCCTCTTCATTATATCTCTCACTCTCTCGATCCCTCACACACTCTCTCTCTCTATCTCGATCTCTCTATCTCGATCCCTCACACTCTCTTTCTCTCTCCTGAATGGTTTGCCGTTCTCGACTCCGTTTTGGGTTTGTGTGTTGGGTGTTGGGAGGTTTGATGAACTGGGTTGGGTTTCTGGGTTTGGGTGTTTGGAGGTTCGATCTCTCTCTCTCTCTCTCTCTCTCTCTCTCGATCTCCCACTCTCTCTCGATCCCTTACTCATTTTCAGTTTCTGGGTTATTTCTGAGTTTGGATGTTTAGGTTTAGGTTATTTGAACAACCTAAAAACTGAAATCTCTTTGATTAATACCCAGAAACAGAAACCATTAATACCCTCACTCTCGATCCCTCAATCTCTTTCTCAACCCAGAAATCTTCTCTATCTCACTCAACTGGTTAAAGGTTCGATTTGATTTGTTGTGCGTGTGGGTATTAATGGTTTGATTTCTGGTAGGGTGGTGGCTTGTTGATGGGGTTGAGTTGAGTTTTGGGTTTCTAGGTTTGGGGATTAAGGGTTCTGATTTTCGGGTTTGAGGGTGGTGGGTCGATCAACACTATCGGGGGTGGTGTGTTTGTGGCTAGGGTTTGGTGATTGATGTTGAATGTGGTAGGTGTTGAACACATTCAACACTAGATGGAGGTGATGAACAAATCAATAATTTTGGGTTTTGGTCTGGGTTTGATTTGGTTCACAGATCAATAAGTTTTTTTTTAAAAAAAATTTGTATTGGGTGTTTAAATTTGTTAGTGGTGGATTGAATCTGGGTTATATAGGTTAGGGGTTTGATAGAATGAATGATGAAAGATCTGGGTAGGGAAGTGGGAAATTGATGATAGTGATTTGGAGTTTGGGACTGGGTTTGTGTTTGGATTTGGGTTTAAGTGGTTGGATTTGAGGGTTACAGTTTGGTGATTGAAGGTAGATGGTGATGATCGATGGTGATGGTCGAATTTTTTAATTTGGAGATTTTTTTTTTATATTTTTGTTTGTTTTATTTTTTACATTTGACCCTCTAACCCTATCAGTCAACGTTATTTTAACTGAAGAACTAAACGAGATAATAATGAAATCAGAGGGACCAATTTATATATTAGGTCAAACTAGAGGGACTAAAATGAAATTCATTCTAATTAAAAAGAGTGCCATGCAACTTGGTTGAGAGATGTGACTATATATATATTAATGGTCAGCAAATGCATGTGAAGTGGAGAGAGTGGGCTGCGAGATAAAAAGCAGTAAAAATCAGTGGTTAATATCTCTTTACTTTCGGCAGAGGCGCATATATAAAAGTATAGTAGATAAGATTTTAATTTCAACGACCTTGGTAATGGCACCTCAAGTTTATCTCTCTAGTTTGCCTGTTGTCGATCACGATCTCATTAGTATATATCCTGTATATAGATTATATATATAGAGAGAGAGAGGGGTTTGACTCTTGATGAAGACTCTTTTGTTGACTGTAGAAGAGGTCCCATTAGTGATTCTCTCCATTCGTGCTTTGAAGATACCCAATGCTGAAGAAAGTTGTCGATGATGAAAAAGGTCATCTTTCTTTCTCGATCGCATTGATTCTGGTGCATCCAGCCTCATCTTCTTCCACAGACGTCTCTATTGATTCAGAAGTCAAACATGCATGGTATCAGACGTCAACAAGTTTTCCCTCTAGATCATCTCTCTTATAAGTGGCACAATTTCATTGAGTAAACATACCATCATGTGGTACAATCATCACATGATAGTTTGATAACTCCCTAGCTAAACCATATTAAGGTTTAGACGTGCATTAATTTGTAATTAGACGTTAATAATGGAGGAAGGAAGAACACGTATTTATTTATTTTTGTTATATCTAGAAAAATCATTCTCTAGTTTGCGAGGGATGCTTTAGTGAGCCAGGTGTATATGTTTTGTCCATTCAAATCGTACTATGTGCTATATGTGTTTTTAATCATATATAAAAGACGCATATTATATGACATAATATTAGCAATTTCAATGTGTACTTCCAAGGCTGCTTAGGCTTTTCTTCTACTCAAACCTTGAAGGATAGTTTTATGGCAGAGATAGGATTCGGCTGGAGACATGACTGCTCCTTCCCTAAAAAAATTAACAAATTTCTTTAAAAAATTTAGTTCAACATTGAAATGACTCCTCCTTCCCTAAAACAAATTAACAAATTTCTTTAAAATTTTAAGTTCACCATTGAATTTTGAAACATTCTCACTTTACCACTCACATTTTTGTTCTAGCGTAGTGGCCCATTCAAACAAAAATTTCCAACTCTGCCCTTGATAAAGTGGTCCATATATAATTTCACATGTTACACTTACAAGTTAGCATCGATGGAGATGATTCTGTAAAGGAAAACAAAGTATTGGCTCTACGGATGGAGCGAGGTGGTCATCATGCATTATGCATATTCATTGAATATTATTCAATCGGCGCATTTGTTCCTATTTCTGCACTTTTTCTTTGACCAGAAAGATTCCCTCTCTTTCTTTATATATATAGGTTGGAAACAGATACTTGAGATGGGAATTGAAGTTGACTGGTTTTCTGAGTCTCTCTCTGTGTGTATCACACACGCATTTTGTGAAAGAGAAAGAAAACAAGAAAAGATTTCGATGCTTAATTTCAAAATCGAAATGGACAAAAGAAAATATTTTGATGCTTAATTTCCAAATCGAAACGGTCAAAAGAAAAGCTTCCAAGTCTTATTATTATGTTTATATATTGTCTCTTTACAAGTTGTTACGGTCCGGATATCTACTACCATAAATTGGTAGAAAACTCTCCACGCATACATGCTAGTAAAATACAAATGGTGGGATTTGAACTCTTCAACACTAATCCATGTGGAAGGAAGGTGCATTACCACATATACTAAGAGGTAATACACTGTTAATATACGTATGTTTAATAAACTATCTCCAATGCATATATCAATGCCAATGTCAAATTTGACACAAAAAATAGTAAATTGTTATATTTGGCGTATCATTTTAGTATTGTACTCCAATATAAAATTCTATTTGATATGCTATTTTTTTTTATTTATTTAAAATTATTAAAGTCAACAACTATAACCAAAGCATTTAATGAATACATCGAATATTTTTTTAGAATTGTTTCAATCTCAATTTTCCCTACAAAATTTATTAAATTTGTATTATTTAAAATAAAAAAAATCAACTAATAGTATTGACACAAAGTATAACATACGCCAAATTGAGATTGAAACAATTCTAAATTATAGTATTGACACCATGATTTAGCATTGCATTGGAGATACTCTTAGCTGTTCGGATTTTACTGGTACTGCGTGTCTCCGGACTTTGGTAATATATATTTGTTCTTATAATGATTCTTACTCAAAAAAAAAATTGTACAAGATATAGGAATCTAGCTAATTCATTTTGATTAATTAAATTGTACTGTGTACTAATTGGATATTCTTACTGTTAATGAAAAAATTCACTCGGGGTGAAAATCTCAGTTAACACCCTCACCCACTACCGGTAGCAGCAGCGGGGTAGGTACCTTCGGTACCGGGGTCCCTCTTTTAGTATGATCGAGGTCGACAGACCAAAGAATGGATAAAGAACACAAATGGACCGGGAGATATAAAATGAATACTGTTTTATTCAGTCAATTACTACGATAGATTTACAATATGAATACATACATATCTCTCTCTCTTTTCACTCTTTTACACATGATAGAGATGGAGGAAACGTTCTTGTCGATAAGTGGATATTTTTCTTCCAGTGATTGTCAATGGACTCTCACTGGCTTCCGAGAATCTCCCCGGATCTCTCCCGTTATGGCGATGAAGAATACTCTCAGACCCCCCTTTGCTTTACCCTTCAATGCCGTCTATATAGCACTCTCCAGAATCTCCCCAAAATCTGGTTCCCTTAATGAAGATTACAGAGAGTCATATTTTAAGCGTTGAAAGGTGTTTGCGTGGAGCTGAAGGCACGGGATTAGATCCCGTTAATCAATGGTGAATTCAAATTCTGATTCGGTCTACCATTGGGTTATTAATGGCGCTTTATTTTGGCGATGGAGTCAACTTTTCTTCTTCGTGGAGCTTGATGGCGATGGAGTCAACTTTCCCTCTTCGTGGAGCTTGATGGCGATGGAATCGACTTTCCTTCTTCGTGGAGCTTGGAGGGAAATTCTGACTTTGAGTCCTGACGGAGGGTAGTACTGGTACCTCATTTTGATGAGCTTGTTCTGCCTCCTGCTGGAATTGTGCTTGTGTCTTCGTGTACCCTATCGTATTGCCTGGGGGGTAGGATACTTGCCTTGAATGAACTCTGGATAAGCATACTAAGTACCAGGCGGGAATCAGGGTGGCACCCAGGCAGACATCGAGGTGGTACCGAGGTAGGTATCGAGGTACCTGGTACCTTGGTACCTTGATCAATGTCGAGACACTTGCGGGGTTCTGGGCGTGCAAGCTATCATTGTACTGGTCTTGAACTGGTATCAGGAGTTTCAGTAGGGCGAGATACATACTTTCGGAGATGGTATCCTATCTAGATATCTAGATAGATGGATAGTCGAGGTTCCAACCTTGTCGGATATCGACTTCATCTAGGTGAAGGCACCGATCTCGCATGTCTCTTGGAGTATCTGGATGAATCTTCCTGGATAGATCTCTGTTTGGAAAATTCTCCTTTGGTCCCTTGCCAGAAAAACCTGTTAACACTTACATGAACTTATTCTAATTTTTTTCTTTGTCAAAACCTAAGATATCATGGATGCCTTAACTAATTAATTGGAAATCAAAATGAAAGGAAATTGAATTTCATTGATGGAAACATAATATAAGGAAGAGATTTAAGGTTTTTAGATGGGAGGAGGGAATTAATGAGTGTGTATTCAATTAAGATTTCAAAAGATGTTTAAAAACTTTTTTAAGTGGATGATTTTTGCAGATTTCATGGACTTTTATGGACATTTAATTTATAGACTTTACAGAGTTATGAAAAACTTTCATAAACTTTCATTTCAACAAATTTTCATTTCAAAAGACTTTCGTAAACATTTTTAAAATTTCATTGACTTTTAAATATAATATATACTTTGATTTAATTAAATTATATATATTTCTCATGCCAATAAAAATATTTTTTAAAGAATAAAAAAACACTGTTAATTAAACTTAGCAAAAGTATTCAAGCATATATATATATATATATATATATATATTTATGTGATTTTAATTTTTTTTATTTGTATTTTTATTATATTTTGCATCATAAAGACATTGTATACCTAATTTTTTTTAATAATTAGTCAAAATTTAATTTGTCTTTTAAAATTAGTCAAAATATTATAAATTTTCTTTTAGAATAAATATAACAAACTGACAATAATATTAACATTTACACGTCTCTACGAAAGTATGACAATAGGTATAAAAAATATACCAGAAATTAATTCAAATTACTAAGATAAAACATAAAAACCGCATCTAGTTGTTGAACAAGACTCATGCTTGGAAGTGAGTAGTTTGATATTGATCATAATTACATGGAGCAAAGCTCATACGCGACTTCGATTATGGCATATTTATATGTTTGAATAGTGGTTTTTGTCTTTTATTATTTTTAATTAACATAAATGAAGTTCATTTAATTTGTGTCGGTGTTGTTTAATTACTTTGAAAATAGAGGTACAAAAATTAAATCTATCATCCTTAATTGCATAACCGATTGAGAGTTGTTTTATATTATTTTTTAGTTGTTTTTTTTTTGTTATAGATCGTTAATGTTTGTATGTTTTTTTTATGATGTTTATTCATTTTAAAAGTTATTCATGTTATTTTATTTGTGAAATTTGTTAAGGACGAGTGTGTTTTTATTTGAAAGTAGAACATATGTTTGGTGGTTAATGTTTTTCAAAGAGTTTTATGTTTTTCTTATAAAGTGAAATTCTTTCTATTTAAAAAAAGAAAAAAGAAAAAAGAAAGTCATTCAAAGTCTTTGGTAGAAATGAAAAACAAATTGTGAGATTTGTTATAACTAAAAGTCATTGATATTTTAAAGTAAGTCATTGAGATTTTAATACAAATCGAATACACACCCTCCTAAGTTTCGTTTCCAAATAAGAACTTAATTAATGTTTTGTGTGTGGGTCTATATAATTTGATCATCTCTAAATATTTTAATAAACATTGTAATTATAAATAATGAATTAAAATTTTCACTTTCATTAATATTCCATGTAATATTTCTGGGAAGTAAACATGTCACCCGCCTAAGTTTCGTTTCCATATAAGAACTTAATTAATGTTTTGTGTGTGGGTCTATATAATTTGATCACTCTAAATATTTTAATAAACATTGTAATAGTAAATAATGAATTAAATTTTTTACTTTCATTAATATTCCATGAAATATTCCTGTGAAGTAAATATGTCATTGTGACAAATTAGTCTGTCAATTCAAATAAACTAAAGTCACTTTACGTTTGACACAATCACATGTTTACTTACCAGAAATATTAATGTAAGGTAGAAAATTTAATTATTCATTATTTATGATTAGGATGTTTATCAAAACTTGTGCGGATCAAATTATATAGATTCACACACAAATTATTAAGTAAAGTAATTTTCTGTCCAGAGGTTTTTTCGGTATATGATTTTTTGTGATGATTTTTCCCCTTTAAGTCATTCTTATTTTAGAAAAATATTTGACTTATCCAATGCGTTAAGATGAAGAATAATTATATATATATATATATATATATATATATATATTCTCTTCAAATTACTTTCATGAGTAAAAGTTCTTATCAACGAGATGAAGTTGATCATGTGGTAAACCGTAAACCTATAGCACCTGCACCACGAGGTTGCGGGTTCGAAACATCCCCTCTCCCCAAAAAAAAACTTCAAATTTATGTAATAGTGTAAGGGTGCCGATATCTATAAACTAATTACTACACACATTTTAATAAGTACACACATGTTTAAAATTTAAAAATAAATTATTACTATAAACACTCATTATAATGTAAATAGTACCTTTATTGAAATAATATATTCAATATTATTAAATTATTAACACATCCAATTTATATAAAAAAATCATATTGCTTTTGGAAGCAAATGGTAACACCCCAAACCGGGATCCAACTGTGATGTTACGTGATTTGGACCTTACAAAAACCTTAATTCACAAATATTCACAATTATAATCTTCAAGAATATATCCACAAATTACAATACTCAAACCGGATACCATTCATTTTACTAAAATCTAGAGCGTCTAATGTATTTACAACATAAATAAATCCTTAAACACATATGTATATGAAATAAAATCTGTGATACATATCTCTACGATTGCTAACACAAACTCCATCATTTATATATCTAAGAACTTAATCTACAATATGTTGGTGACGATGGGTGAGCCATCAGCTCGGTAAATAAATTCGTACATAACATGTAAAATAAAATAGTCTTTGTAAAATATTTATGTTCAAAAACTTTGGTCATAAACTTTTAGGAAGAATTCAATCAAGATAATATTTAACAAAACATAAAAAATAACGTTTATACAGTTCATATAATAAATATCAATATAACAAATGGAACAACCTTTATAAATCATTTATACTGTATATTCATAATCTGAAAGCTTAAGAAATTCATTAGCAATAGATATTTATAAATCAAAAGATCTTTTTAAATGATGCTCTCTAATTTGACGGAAATAATCAATACGAATTAATCATTTTATAAAATAATATGTAAACAAATATCTCATCTATCATAGTGTCACAAATCCCAAATAGTGCCAGCTCTAGCTCGGTGACCTAGCCTAAATAATTTCAATTTGTATAATCCGTAGCCCGGTGACCTGGTACAAATAATTCCAAATAGTGTCATTTGTAGTCCGGTGATCCGGTCTAAATAATTCCAATTAGTGTCGCCCGTCCTGGCCCAAATAATTTCGTTAGTATCGCTCGTAGTCCGATGACCTGGCCTAAATAATTCTAATAGTATCATCCGTAGTCCGGTGACCCGACCCAAATACTTCAATTTAGTGCAACTAGTACGAACCACTTGTACCGTTAAAATCGAAAACGAATACAATTCTAAAAATTATGAAATTTTAGAACATGAAACTAGACACCAATAACATGCTACATAAAAAGTTTTAGAATTTTCCAATATCATTTAATATGCTCTATCAAATAAATCACAAAATTCTGATAACGTTGGACTTGTATTGTCAGCATTTAAAATCGTTTTTAAAAAACTGAATCGCTGAAGTTTTCTAGTAAAATACAACTATCCAACATGTATATTTTTGTATTAAAATATTTCTGGATGGAAAATAGTGTTTTAAACAATACATCTATTCTTTGAAATACATGTCTTCATTGACTTGTTATAGTATGCAATCCGAACATGTTGATGATCAAAACACAAACGAATTATAAATTTAAAGGACATGAACTGTGTATATATATAACAGTGGTCATTTGATCTAAATCTGTTTCAAAAGCAATTTAATAAATTCTTGAATATCTTTAAAAAAGGAACCGGTTCGAAAAGGTTTCATATAAACTTGTTATCAAAATAATATTATTGAAACATGCTAAATAAATGACAATGAAACAGAAAACAGTGAATATACATTATATTTGTAATTCTAAATTTCAAACATAAATGGTAGTACACCACGAATGAATTAACTTAATATAAACACATTTGAAAACGTAATAAGTTAGGAGTGAGTTTACTTACCTTCAATCCGTATAAGAATTTAGCTCTACATCTAAACACTAAAAATCATACGAACCCTCTTCCAAAAACTGTAGCCGATTCCTTTATAAGGATGTTGATCTTTTGTATAAGGATTTAAAAGAGAGTCAGTGATTTCTAAAGCCACTGATTTGGTGAGGCTGTCTCTAAATGACCATTAGTTTTTTAAAATGGTTCAAATTAGCCATTTTATAGAAAGAAATTATCAATTGTTGCCACTCTACCCCTTAATTGTTTTTTTTTTTGTGCAAAATTTAACATTATGCCATTTAAACAGCAAGCTTCAAAATAACAAGCTTCAGTCTGTCGTAGCCCTATGGTTTTGTTTGTAAGGTTGTCCTCTGTTTTTGGGTTGAGATTTACTTTGTTGTAGCCTTATGGTTTTGTTTGTAAGGTTTTCTGGTGTTTAGTGTTGTGGAGGCCAGCTCTGTTTTTGAGAGCCTTGGTCTTGTGCTTTTGTTTGTTTTCTTGGATGGGTTCTAGCCCTCCTCTTAATAAATCTTCATAGTTTAAAAAAAAAACAAGCTTCAGTCAAATTGGTTATATTTTGTAATTTAAACAACAAATTAAAGAGACATCGTGTATGCTCAAATAGCAGGAAAAAAACATCATAAGACTTTAGTATGATACTATAAAATGAAAAATGTCATAAAGAACTAAATTATATTCAAGTTTTCTTTGATTTGTGTGGGCTTGTTCTTAAGAACGCTTCCCAACTGCAATGCTTGAAGTTAATGTGTAAGTTACAGTTCCTTTCCATAACGACTTGAAAGTAACATATGAATTTTCGCATTTCTTATATTCTGTAATCCACCATATCATCTTATCAAAACCCTTGAACCCACCTTATTCATTAATCGTTTGAAGTCTGTTTCTTTCTATCATAGCCTGTTGGAATAAAGGCCAAAATAGTAAAACAAAAAGGGGCAATAATCTTCACAGAGAAAATCCCAAATTTTCTCAGTCCTAATTTTCCCAATTCAAGCCTCTCATAAAGCTTCTCTCTATTGCCTCGCTCATTCTCTTCAAACAACCAAAATGCGTATGAAACATACACTAAACCACAAAGAGCATAAAATATTGCACATAAAATTCTTTATGAGTGTCATGTCACAGATAACGGCAATTTTTTATTACATTTTAACATAATGGCCGTCAATGAACAATGTTTTGTTGAAATTGTGATTTTGGAACAATTTAAATAATGAATGGCCATTTTGGGACTCCACCTACCAACTAATGGTGTCTAGTGATATTTTCTCTTTAACAGATGCTCTGACAAGTGCATGCAGCCAAGTCAAAGCATTTAAACCAATGATCCAAATGCAAGTAATTGATATATCTTATATCAGTTCAAACTGACAATAGAAAAATTATATATAATTTTTATATATATATATATATATATATATATATATATATATAACAAGAGTATTAAAAACCCTTAATCATTAAGGAATCACTCTAGAATGGACACTCCATTTATTAAGATTTAATTCTTTCTCCATTTGCTATTATTCCATACAAGATTTTTGGGTTGACTAACTAATATAGAATGAATTTCTTTCTTTCTTGATTTAATTCGGTTTGAGAAAAAATAGCTTGTCAAAAATATCTATAGAGTATATTGACCGGATATACCTAAGGGGTCATTTGTTTTTTCCATTTAAAACTTAATGGGTCTGAATCATAATTATTAAATTGTTTTGTTTGTTTTTATAAGTGGCCAAACAACTTAAAAATACCAAAAAACAACTTAAAATAAAAAGTAAAAAATCATGACTTTTCACTTAATTGCAAATCACTTAATTGCATTAAATACAATCCAAAATCTTTTCTTCAGATATTATCCCCCATATATAACATATTTCCAATTTCATCATAATTATATATGGTACATAAATCTTTATTTTAATATATTGCTTATTTTAAATAGCTTTAAAAATAAGAAAGAACCTTAATCACTTCTAATATTAATGTTTAATATCAATACTTTATTATGATATTATGGCGATGTATTTATATATTATTTTTTTAGAGTAATTTTTTGAAAAAAAAAATCTTTTTTCTTTTTATTTTAGCAAAAATGAAGTTTATTTGCAATCGAAAAAGAAGATCACGATCATATGTGTTCATATATAATAATTATTTTTGGATTGTTTTTACTCCATATTATATGTATAATTGTTTAACATGTGTATAAATGTAAAATTACTTAGTTTCAGACAATTTTACTTTTAAAAAACAAACGTGTTGACAATACATTCAGATGTGAGGAAAAAAAAACATGTCATTCAAATTCAGATTTCAATCTCTATTCAATCTTCAGAAAAATTCAGAGTTGTTTAGTTTTCAAATAAAAAAACAAACGACCCCTAAGTGTTTGATGAAAAGCCTCAACGAAAATTCAGAGAAAAGAGAACTCCATTAAAAGAGCTTTATGATTCTTATTTTCATTGAAACTTTTGCTGAAGCGTACAAGAGTATTTATACAATAATGAGAAGAGCTACACACGTTCTTGCAATCTATAACTGATTCCGTAATTCATGGAATTTAGTTGTTACAGAATATAACTAACTATGCCAACTCAACACTAACTAACTTTATTAACTAAACCAGGCATTGAGCTTTTAACTCGATCATGCACCATATTACTCTTGTATCTTCTAGAGCTTGGTTGGTTTGAGGTGTGATCAAGATTAGAGACCCACGACAACTTTCCTGTGTATGCACACAGTGTAGTAAACCCAGACTTGTGTTGGAGTTATGTGGAGAATGATCTCAAAGTCAATAAAAGCGGCTAAATAAATCATTTGAAAAGCAAAGACAAGTTTTTTATCTCTTGTAAAATTAAAAAGCAAACTTTAATTTGCTTTATTGAAATATGCAGACCACAACGAAGGAAGCAAAACAAAGAAAATTGTTTCATGAAATTGATTCATGCTGTGTAATACACAGCGGTGTGCAGCAGCGCAAGGGAGAGCGTTATGCATTGCGTTGTGTGATGCACGGCGTCTTAGACAGCGGTCCAAAAATCAATGAAGAGCGCTG
This sequence comes from Dipteronia sinensis, assembly GCA_033220585.1. Taxonomy (NCBI): domain Eukaryota; kingdom Viridiplantae; phylum Streptophyta; class Magnoliopsida; order Sapindales; family Sapindaceae; genus Dipteronia; species Dipteronia sinensis. The sequence goes on from CM065645.1 coordinate 33,425,429, forward strand.
TGAATTATGATAGCGGTGGGACAGCGGTTCAAAGTCCAGTAGGTAGACGCTATGAGGAACGATGTGTCTCCAACAGCGGTAGGGACAGCGGTCTGATGATTTTTTTTACGGAACAGGAAATTTTCAGTGGAAAAAGGAAATAGACTCCAAATTAGGATTTGGCCAACCCTAGTGCTCCCATACAAATACTACAATTATGTGTACTCAAAATTAAGTGTGTAATGTGTGAGAAAAATTGCTAGAGAGAGAGCAATTGTAGAGAGACTGAAAGAGAGACAGAGAGATTGTAATAACTCTAAAAATAGTGGATTGAGTGCTGTACGTTCCGTGGACGTAGGCAAATTGCTGAACCACGTAAAATCTTTGGTGTCGTCTTTTTCTTCTTATTGCTTTCATATTATTTATTTGTGATTAGATTTGTGTGTGTGCGATTTATTCTCAACAACAACTTGCTCTTTAAGCTCTTCAAGCTACTGATATGCAATTCTGGCTTGGTGTCAAAGTTGCTCGGTAGTTCTTGATCACTATCTTTCACACAACTATTACATAAATCGTCTTCTAATGATAGTCTAATTTACTGTTGGAAATATGTATTAGGAGACTTAAGAAAGAGAATATGTAGAACTGGATTTTATATATATATATATATATATATATATATATATATGGGGTAAAGAGATTTTCAATCTCGAATTCTTTTATATATACATCTATCTTTATAAAAAAAAAACTCATTGATATTTACAACTATCTTTAAAAAAATATATATCACTTTTGTTTATTGATAGAGTTCATAACTAGACATAAAAGAAAGAAAAAAAATAGAAAAGTAAAGAAATACATACCCCTGTATGATCAGAAAATTCTTTTTCCATTATTTTGTTATATGATAATCAAGTGCTGATGAGAAAGTTTAATAATTGAAATAAAATTATAGTTTAATTAGGGTTTGTCAATTAATTAGGAGTTATCATAAGTTTTTTTTTAATAAAAAGATATAGTTGAAGATATGAACGTAATTAATGAGTGTATGTATTATTTGGTTTATTTTCAATTAAAGTAATTTGTCCTTATTCATAAATTTCTATTGAGATATTTTTGTAATTAAATTTTTTAATAAAATATATATATGGTTGTACTAATTAATTTTATGAATAGCAATATCGGCACCCATAGTATAATACTTCAAAAACCAATATCTTAAAAAAAGTAAATTTTTTTATCTTTGTTTTTTAATAAGTGTTTTTTATAGTACACATCCAAAAACTGCCGGTAGTATTGCTGGCTTTATCCTCGATGAAGTTAAGGCTCTTTGTGAAGAGGTCCAAGTTTCTAAATGTCAAGCTATTTCTAGATCTGGAAATACATTAGCCCATAACTTGGCTTCGGTGGCCGTCTCTACTGGAAGGACCGGATGTGGCAAGACATTTGCCCTGATGTTTTGAGCTCAGTTCTATTGTAGTTGTTCGGTTGTTTTAATGTTATTAGCTTTAAAAAAAAGTGTTTTTATAGTACACCATAATTAATAAGCCCCTTCTAATAATAAGTGGTGCTATTGACACACCCCAACTGATCTATTTATGTCCAATTTTTTAAAATTTTTATTTAATTAAATATATTTCATTAATTTTTTTATTTATTCCCAAAATTATCCATTTTTCTTATTTTTCAAACTTAATACACTACATATATGATCTCTGTATATGTTTCTCTTTCACTTCCATTGAATGATTTATTTTTTTTTCTTATTTTTTCAAGTTTTTTTCTTCTTCTTATTTCATGGCAGAAAAGAAAAAAGAAGTTGTTTAAACACAATGACAACGTGATATATTTATAAAGAAAAAGTAAACTTCAAACTACAATTTTATCAGATGTTTGATATCGTTCTTAGAAAATTCTTCCATATGCTTGATATCGCTATCAAACTCTTTTATAATATTTTGTATGCGTATAAGAAGCAAATTTTAGGGTTTAAGAGTTACGGAAAAAAATATTTCAAAAAACAGATTACAAGAACGTGTTTTTTTTTTTGGAAAGGAATGTGGGGTTTTATTATATTTAGGGGTCGTTTGTTTTTTCCACTTAAAACTTAATGGGTCGGAATCATAATTATTAAGTTGTTTTGTTTGTTTTTATAAATGGTCAAACAACTTAAAAATGTCAAAAAACAACTTAAAATAAAAAGTAAAAAATCATGACTTTTCACTTAATTGCAAATCACTGAATTGCATGAAATGCAATCCAAAATCTTTTCTTCCGATATTATCCCCTATATATAACATATTTCCAATTTCGTCATAATTATATATGGTACAAAATCTTTATTTTAATATATGTTTATTTTAAATAGCTTTAAAAATAAAAAAGAACCATAATCACTTCTCATATTGGTGTTTAATATCAATTCTTTATTATGATATTATGGTGATGTATTTACATATTATATCTTTAGAGTGTTTTGTATGAGTTTTCCTGCTGTCCCTTTTATTTGTTGAAAAAAAAAACCTTTCTTTTTTTAACAAAAATGAAGTTTATTTGTAATTTGAGAAGAAGATGATGATCATATGTGTTCATATATAATTATTATTTTTAGATTGTTTTTATTTCATATTATATGTATTATTGTTTACCGTTGGTATAGATGTAAAATTACTTAGTTTCAGACAATTTTACTTTTAAAAAACAAATAAGTTGACAATACATTCAGATGTGAGGAAAAAAAAAAAAACATGTCATTCAAGTTCAGATTTCAGTCCCTATTCGGTCTTCAAAAAAATTCAGGACTATCCAGTCTTCAGACAAAAAAACAAACAATCTCTTACTTTGTAGAAGATTTTTTTTCCTTAAATTTTATGTCTCTTTAAGTAATTTTGATAAAGGAAAAAAAAGAATACTACATAATTAAAAAATGAGGCATAAATAGATTGGTAGGAGGTGTACCAATAGCACAACTCTTAATAATAATCAATGACATAATAATATCAGACCATATTACCACAATTATTATTTTATATCGTTGTATGTCTATTTTCAATTGCATTTATTTCAGCATATATATAATAGTATCATTAATTCATTATCTCAAATTTATGCACCTAAGTTATAACATTGTGCAGACAAAAGCTGAGATCATGCTTAATGATTATATGCCTCTTACATCCACATAATTGAGATTGTTTATTCAAATAGTATTTCATTCCCTTAAAACCTACAACTCAACAATGCCTAGATGTAACCGCGGTCCAACATGACTCGATAGTAAAGGGTGTCTATTTAGTATATGAATATTTCAGATTCGAGTCGCCGTACCATATATAGTTAGTAGATAAATAAATGCCTAAATGTACATCTAATTCTAATAAGATGCATCAACAGTCATTTTGAGGACCAATCAAGTTCATTAAACCACTAAATATGAGAAACTAAAGTTTCAAGTTTAATCAAGTTTTGGGGGAAAAACCAATATAATGTTCATTTTTTTATAAAGTAAATATAAAAAATATAGATAAAATTAAATATGAATATTAATTAAAAATAAAATTTCCAATTTCCAAAAGGTTTGAGGGGTACTGGCCCCTCGAAGTCAACCAATAGCTTCGTCACTGCCGATAAATGTAATTAACATGATTTCATGCTGCTTATGAAACAAAATTTTTTCTACCTTTTAAATAATAAATTTCATTATATATTATAAACTTCTAACAAATACTTATTTATCCAATAAAAATAAAATACCCGTAGACTTGCATGTGTCTGACTTTAATGTTAGAACTAATAAATTAATTCTGTACAAATCAATTCTCTCACTTTACAATTATTGTTAATTTTACAATCTATACAACATTTGGATCCTCAAACATGTTAAGAGAACTCATTATAAAACGTGAGATAATGTAGAATAAGTCCATGCATTTAAAGTTTTTTAATATATAAAAGGCCAAACTTTTAAAATAGCCCTGAATTTAATGAAAATTCCGAAAATATCCACTCCCAATTTGTTTAATCTCTTTTTAGCCAAAAATGCTCTCAGGCTTTAGTAACTCATACATCTCAACTTAACTTGTAAATTTTCATTTCTACCCGAGAGAGAAACCAAAAATGTAGAGAGAGAAACAAAAATAATAGATAGAGAAACATGAAACCTAAAGAGAGAAACCAAAAATTAACTAATTAAGCTTAGCTTTTGATTAAGGGGACGGGAATAACTCAGTCAATAAAAATGTTTTATAGCCATATAGGGCTATTTTGGTTAACTTAGACCTTAGTGACAAGAAAATAAAAACTTCCAGGGGAGACTAATTATTTAGAATTAGTTACTAGCTAATTAATTTAAGGACAAGAGGATAGAATTTCACCGTATAAAACCATTAGGTATGTTTAGTTATCATCTCCAACGTACCTTTCCCTGACTTGATTGGCTACTAGTTTCAAACTTGGTCATGGATATATATGTATGTATGTATGTATGTATCGTATATATGATATCGTTCGATCAATTCCTGCATGAGTCTATCTATTTGATGATCACATGGTCGAACTTTAATATCCATTTGTTTGACATGTGACCCCAAAAGTCAACTGAAAAGGAAGAAACTTTTTCCAAAAAGATTGAAGAAAAATATGCTTTAACACCAAAGGATAAATATGAGCATTTAATTGTTTTATTTTCCTTTTGAGTCATAGGCCCGCCCCCCCCCCCGGATCAATTTGGTAGTCAATTTGGTAGTAAAAATCATTCATTAAATCTTACAATATACCATGTCATTTAGACACAATTAACAAATATTTTATATTATATTCAAACACACAAGTCACAAAGACAAGGGATTCCTGACTGTTGACCCATCTCATAAATAAGCGTTTAAACATTTATTAGCTATTTTTTTAGGGTAAATTTTAAAAGTATAACTCCTTAAATTACTTAAGTTTAAATAGCACCTATAATGTGTTCCTTTCAAAAATACCCCATACAGTAATCAGTTTTTTAATATTTTGATTTTTTTTACTGTTCTAGATCGAACTCTGCTGGAGGTCGAAATGGTTTGAGGTCTGTTAGACCTCCATTGGAGGTCGATAAAAAAAAAGATGCAAAAATAAAAATAAAAATTGGAAAATTTCATTTTTACCAAATAAGTCTAGAAAATTAAAAATAAGTCTCGAAAATATTTAATAAGTCTCGAAAACTACCTCGGAAACTACCTAATAAGTATCGGAAACTACCTAAAAAGTCTCAGAAATACCTGAAAAGTCTCGAAAATTTAAAAAAAAAGTCTCGAAATTATAAATTGAGTCTCGAAAACACCAAAACGAGTTTCGGAAATACAAAATAAATGCGAGACTTATTGGACAAAAATGAAATTTTCCATAAAAAAAATTCATCTTCTTCTTCATCGACCTCCATGGCGGGTGAACGACTTTGACCTCCATTGGAAGTCAATGAAGACCCCTGATTTCAAACTCCAATGGAGGTCTGTTCAACCTCCATCAGAGGTCCGTTGGAAGCCCGATGAAAAAAAAAATTGAAAAACCGAAAAGTAAATAAAATATATATTTAAAGTAATGACATTTTTGGAAGTTCACTTACTTTGGTACCTTTAAAACTTAAGCTATTAAAATGATGATAAAACTCATTGATTTGTAGAATTTTGATATGAATTTATATGAATGATAAGAATAAATTTATATGAATTTATATGAATGATAAGGTCAAATCAATTGAATAAAATTTATAAAATTTCAAGCACTATATATATTTAGGAATATTTTCACCTCAGTGCGCACTGATAAATATTTATCATTGCGTTGCATGTGGACCATTAGATTCAATTGATTTGACCTAGTCTGTATGCACTTGTCAGTGCTTATCCATAATCTATGACTCACATGTAATGCACTGATGATATTCATATCAGGGCGCACTGAGGAAAAAATGATTCTATATATATGAAACTTTTCACCTCAGTGCGTATTGATAAATATTTATCAGGGTGTTGCATATAGACCATTAGATTCAATTGCTTTGTCCCAGACTGTATACACTTGTCAGTACTTATCCATAATCTATGGCTCACATGCAATGCACTGATGTATTTTATATCAATGCGCATTGAGGAGAAAATGACTATATATATATATATAGGTGTACCGTGTATGAATGCATTAATTCATGGTAATATATATATATATATATATATATATATATATATAAGAGTAATACCAGACAACCCAAAAATTTAGTCCAAATTTCAAACTAAATGATGTGGTAAGTGGTTTTTTCATTAACCACGTCACCACATGTTGTGTGTGATGATGATAGCTCACTTGTCACATCATTTGGGTTGTATAATATTACTCTAAAAAAAACACTTTTTTGAGTTTCGAATGAATTATATACTCGTCTTAATACTCAAGTATATACATTAATTTTTGTCAAAAAAAGAAGAAGAGAGTATATACATTAGTTAAGATATATTTAAATAAATTACTCGGAATATGGTTGGAATGAATCAATTAATTGAGAAGTTAAGTAAAAACTTATTCCCTTAAAAGGGTTGGCGCCGTATTCTTATCTAAAAAGTAGGTATCATTTTCATTTTTATAATAGTTCAAGATAGTTCAAGTGGTTGGCCGGTTGGGATTTGAGTATCATATGATTGAACTATTTGTACAACTTTTTTATATTAATTTTTATTTTCTAGAAATTGAGTGGGTACTGTCGTTTTTATTGCTGTTGAAGATGAGACACTTCTTCTTAAATTGATGTTAATCAAAATTAAATAAAAATAATAACAAGAGTTGTTTGGTGCTGTATCCTTATTAGACAATTACTTGTGAATTTGATGGAGCACCTACTAAATACTTTGATTGTGTAGTCAGTCAATAATTACAATGCAGTCAAATTCAAATGCATCTCGATCGTATTTCTTTTGTACGTACGTGTATCAATGATTAGCATTAATATTTCATACAATTTTGTGAATATGATTGTATAAAGTAATGAAAACTGCTAAAAATATTTTGATTCCACCTATTATAATACAGTTATTTATTTCGGGAAATAATAGATACAATGATTATTGTTTAAAAAAAAAATTACAATAATTCAGATTTTTTAGGTGAGAGAGAGATTCAAACTTACAATATCCTAGTGTGGATGTGAGGGGCTTAACCACTAAACCAATCTCATCTTATCGATATAATATTATTGTTGATAAATTTTCAAAATTAATTCAAAACATTAATATGATGTCTTACATATGTAATGACTACTTTTTTCCTTCTTTTTTTTAATGTGATCGGATTTATAAGACTTTTGAATTCCGATTCTCTCATGATCGAAACTTTTTGTTAAGATGTTTCTAAAGGTGTCAAATGAGTCGAGTGACCCATGCCCATCCCTCAAATTAAGAGCCTAGCATGAGGGCATGGTCGGATTAAAAAAAAATGAAAAAAATAATTGACAAATTTATATATGAAATAAGCTAAAGCGTGACAAGGGTTTATGGGCAAAGTCGAGCCTAAATAAAAGTATAAAACAGTGAATTCAGTTTGGAGAGTCTGTTCGATGCAGCCAAGTGGGGAATGGGGAATTTCTAGAGACCGCCGGATCGGGATCACTATAAGATTAATTGTGACGCTGTGATTGATGGTCTGGGTGTTGTTATCTGAGACTCTACGGGTTTTGTTATGGCTTCTTGTTCTCAAATCTCAAGTTTTGAATCCATGTAGTCGTTAAATGGATTAATGATGGTAACCAGCATGATTCAATTAACGGGGTGGTCCGAGGACCGATATTTCTGATCTTATCTCTTCTATGGGTGAGTTTCCTGTTAGCCATGTGCCTAGATTGGCCCACAGTCTTATGCTTTGGTCTTCGTTCCGGAAGGAAAACCACCCTCTCTTCTCTGTGTTAGAGGTGTTGTTATAGCAGATGTGCCTAGCTTCTTAGTTTTTTTCTGTCTTTGTTGTCTGTTTGTTGTCAAAAAGCAAAAAAAAAAAACATTCAACTTTCAGCCTGTACCCGATACTCATGCCCAATTGGGCCTACAAATGACAACTTATCCCTCAGTCTAGACCATTTGACACTAGTTTTTCATAGTCTATTAACATATAAACATAAATAATATCATATTAACATGGTCAAATACAAACAATTATTTCTTTCAAACTCAATGCTAGCTCTTTAAAACAGTCCAGCAAAAAGTATATCGCATATTCGTATATATATTAATCAAATTAGTGCCTCCCCTTCACCGAACAAGACTTAGAATGAGCCAAAAAACCTGTGATGTTCAGGTTCAATGGGTACCTAAATAGTATTAAAATTAGGGTGCTATACAAAAACCACCATGAGCAGGCAAGGTGGGTTGCGTTGCACCAGAAGAATATACTGTGGTTGGTTAATCAAAAAAAATTCAAAATCAACAAGCTTGTCATGTCTTCTTGTCTCTCCATGTCTGTGACTATGAGTTGCAACTATATATACAGTATGTCCATTTAGCAATTAGCAGTATTAATCATTTAATTTAGATTTGGATTTGGATTTGTCTTTATCTTGTTTTGTGACCCTACTCTTGATTCTTCCTTTATTTTCAAATTATAATAATGTCATAAGTTCCTAACCTATGATTTTTATTATTGGAATCTGATTATAGTTTTTCTACATTCGAAGCCCAGGTGAGGTGGTTGTTTTTATTACAAATTCATTTCACTCAATTTAACAAAAAGAGTAATTAATTACAAAGGGGACTTCACTCAGTCCACTATGGGCCAAATCTTAGTGGGCCAGTTCTGCTTCGGGTTTCATGTTGAACAGTTAGGTTTGTCTACAAAAATTCCTCAGGTGTCTGCATTGGTTTTGACAATATCGAAATAATTGAAACAAAAAAGTTCAAAAAAAAAACTCATTAAAGATTAACTAATTTGGTCCCACTTGTCTATATAATTTACGATAAGAATAATACTTGTTACTGATCGTTCAGTATCCTAAAATACTGATCCACATCAATTAGGGTGCAATACGTGGTCCAATTTATAAGATAAACATAAAAAGTAAAAGAAAAAATACCACATACTACAATTCCAAGTATTGTTCTTACGATAATATTATAACAATCAACACTTATCCACTAATTTAATTCCCAAATCTGGGTTGTAATTAGTTTGATATTGTACATTTATTTTTGGAAGCCGATTGACATTGAATGCAACAATATTTTTCAACGAAAATGTTTCCAATGAATTGACTTGTAAGTTTAACAATGTGGTGCTAATCTAAGCAACACAAGGTGTAAGATATGTTTCTTCTATTACAAATTTATAATTGAAGGTTTAGGTTTTAAAATTTCAAATTGAAATACCAGTAACAGTTGCCTTCTTTTTTTTTTTCTAAGTATTACACTGAGTTGCTCATTTAAACAAAAGTTATACTTTTTTTTGATACGTGTCCAGTTTTATGACATTTGATATAATAATGAAGTGATAAAGTGCTCTTATTTAATCAAATGAGCAGACAATTTTATAATTGAATGAAAATATGTCAAAATCAAATATGTGTAGCCAATAAAGATTTGTGCTAATACCTCTCAAATTGTAAATATCAATAAAGAAACACAACTGTTAGTCGAGTTGATAGTAGACGTCGATCTTTGCATCAACGGTTGTAGAAGTTTACTCGTTAAAAGTAAGCTGTGAGATCTCTTATTTTATTTTTTTATGGGAGTAGATATTAAATCTAGTATTCTAATATATATATCTCTCTTGTTAAGGGAATTATTATTAAAGCCGCACTAATAATAGTTGATCTTGTCAGATCTAAGTAGAACAAGTAAACAACGTATACCTAATTATTTTTTTAAAAGTATTATAAAAAATTTCAAATATTGAATGAATTAGGAATCTATCGAATTCTATCAAAATCAAACATTACATATACGACATAAATATCTATTCATTAATACCGAGAAAAATATTCCTCATACTATATTTATAAAAAAACGCATAGTTGAACTCGAACCCCAACCACTGAATGTAGAGTACTACCGGATATACTAAGAGATGTGATGTACTGTACCCAATGTTAGTTTTCAAAAAATAAAATAAAATAGAAATGAAGAAAACAAAAAAAAAAAAGAGAGAGATGATTGAATTTTACTTTATTCCGTCTTAGAAAGGTTGTGGTGGGTCAGTGGCTGCTGTACTGGCCCACATATAATTGGGCCGCTACAGGACCACTTTTGCTATTGAAAAAAAAACTGACAAAAAACAGCCAAGACGGGGCTGGAATTGCTTTGGGACATGGTCCACGTGGAGCCCTCCAATCATCATCATATCAAAAAGCCTCTTTGAAATCAAAACCTTTTCCTGACACGTGGCAAAATCTAAATAAAGTTTCACACAATCTTAACATCAACCCGCTGTCACCAGATAATGTCCACTGACATCTTTTGCGTCGAAAAGCCGTTAATGGCGCCAAATTTCAACGTCACAGCGATAAAACTTGGCATACTTATATATATATATATATATATATCAATCAAACCCAGAAAATAAAATCTATAAATAATTAAATATAAAATTAAAATAATAATAAAAAATAATAAAATGTGGATGTTGAAGAGTGGGAGAGAAGTCGCCTTCCTCATTGCTTCAACAATCCACTTCTCTTCTGTGCAACCCCACACGGACACACCTATACGTTTATATTATCTGTATTTTCATTTTATTTTATTTTTAATTATACTCTGTCTGATTCCTATTTTGCCCTTACCATGATCACATGATCACATGATTCCAAAGTCTCTGTTCTTCAAGTTCTACACTTACATAAAAAGCAAAGCAAGCAAGATAGATAAATACTCCTCACCAGTCACCACCCTCTATAGTTCTCTCTCTCTCTCGCTATATTTGGACACAACACCCAGAAGACAGCATTGTTTTTCTTCAACAAAACAATAAGGTATGACTTGTTTATCATCCAAAGCTTTCTTTTGTTGTATTTTCTGTTGTTGCTTGATGCTTGTTTTGGCTCTGTTTTCAATCTTGATCATTGAATGAGAACTATTTTTTTCCTGCTAACTGTAAATTCTTTATTTTGATATGGGGGGGTGTCATTCTCTTTGGTTTTTGAGAAATGAATGAACAAGTTGAAGAGCAAGAAAACTTCTTTAACATTTTAGTTGAAGATGCTGATGATAACACAATTATATATGCAAGTGCACAACTTGAAAAAGTAACTTCATATGCAACCCCAAAAGCTAGAAGTTCTTTTTCTTGATATATTGATTACAATATGATGATATTTTAGTTTTAGTTCATGTTGGAAGTTTGAAATTGTCATTTGTGAATTGTGATTGTTTTTTTCTATTGAACTGCATATGGTTGGTACAAGTATGACAAAACTTTGATTGTGCTGTTTCCTTTTCAATAATTGTTTTTTGGTCTTACCTTGTTCAAAAATTTGTTTCCTTCTCAGTACTAAATGCCTGGATTAGCAATGGATGCAATTAATGGAGCAAGTGGAGGACTACATGAACCTAATGGAAGTTACATGGCTTATAAGGAGAGTTTTATGCAGCAAAGGTCTCCAAGAAGTCCATTGAGTCCGCAGAGTCCCCAAAGTGACTCGTTTGATCTGGCCATGGATGACATTGTTGAGAACTCCATTGAGCAGTTGTACCACAATGTCTGTGAGATGCAGAGCTCTGATCAATCCCCGTCAAGGGCTAGCTTTATATCGTATGGTGAGGAATCAAGGATTGATTCAGAATTGTGCCATTTAGCTGGTGATATAGTAGGGGTTGAGGAGATACAAAAGGAGGTTGTGGCGGTGGAGAACAAAGAGGAGAGTAATAATGGTGGTGACTTCACTCCCAAGAAAGTAGATGAGTTTGCTGACAAAAAGTTTGCAAAGAAGGGCAAGAGCCAGTCTGCAAATGGTCACTCTCAATTGAGTCCAAAGGGAAAATCTTCTCCTCATGAGAGACCTCCAACTGATAAGAGGAATGCAAGAAGACCAAACAGTGTTTACTCCATGAAGAAGCATCGAAATTTAGCTTCACTAACAGCAAAATTTCAGAATGGAGTGGAGGATTCTCCAGAGGCTGGATTAGATAATCCTGATCTTGGACCCTTTTTACTCAAACAAGCTAGAGAGATGATTTCTTGTGGCGAAAAACCCCAGAAATCTCTTGAATTGGCCAAGCGAGCGATGACGTCATTTGAGGTTTGTGCAAATGGGAAACCAAGTTTGGAGATGGTTATGTGTTTGCATGTTCAGGCAGCAGTACACTGCAGTTTAGGCCAATACAACGAGGCAATTCCCGTGCTTGAACGTTCAATTGAGATTCCAGTTATTGAAGATGGCCAAGATCATGCACTTGCTAAATTTGCTGGGTGTATGCAGTTGGGTGATACTTATGCAATGTTGGGTCAGATTGAGAACTTCAATACTTTGTTACACTGCAGGTTTGGAGATTCAAAGACAAGTCCTCGGAGAAACTGACCTTCGTGTTGGAGAGACATGTCGTTATCTGGCTGAGGCTAATGTTCAAGCATTGCAATTTGATGATGCTGAGAAACTTTGTCAAATGGCTCTTGACATCCATAAAGAGAATGGCTCACTTGCTTCTATCGAAGAAGCAGCGGATAGGAGACTCTTCGGACTTATCTGTGAGTCGAAAGGAGACTATGAGGCAGCTCTTGAGCATTATGTTTTAGCAAGCATGTCCATGGCTGCCAATGGCCATGAGGTAGATGTAGCTTCGATTGATTGCAGCATTGGAGATGCATATTTATCCTTGGCTCGATTCGATGAGGCAGTTTTTTCCTATCAGAAAGCACTTACTGTGTTCAAGTCAGCTAAAGGAGAATACCATCCTACCGTTGCTTCAGTATTCGTTCGTTTGGCTGATTTGTACCACAAGATAGGAAAATTAAGGGATTCCAAGTCTTATTGTGAAAATGCACTTAAGATTTACGGAAAGCCAAACCACGCGATCCCATCAGAAGAGATTGCCAGTGGTTTGATTGACATTGCTGCTATATATCAGTCTATGAATGACCTGGATCAGGCACTCAGGTTGCTTAAAAAGGCATTGAAAATATACGGTTATGCCCCGGGTCAGCAGAGCACAATTGCAGGAATTGAGGCTCAGATGGGGGTTATGTATTATATGATGGGGAATTACTCAGACTCCTACAACACTTTCAAATCTGCCATTTCCAAGTTTCGTGCTAGCGGAGAGAAAAAAACCGCCTTGTTTGGGATTGCTTTGAACCAAATGGGACTTACCTGTGTGCAGCTTTATGTTATAAATGAAGCAGCCGATTTATTTGAAGAAGCAAGGACTATTTTGGAGAAGGAATATGGACCATATCACCATGACACTTTAGGAGTCTACAGCAATCTTGCTGGTACCTATGATGCAATGGGGAGGTACTATTTTATGATCTTTTCTTCTTATATGTTAAATAAATCCTTGTTTAGTTTTATAAGCATGTAATGTGTTTTTCTGTTTTTTATTTGAATTGTGACTTCACAGGATAGATGATGCTATTGAAATTTTGGAATATGTTGTTGGCATGAGAGAGGAGAAACTCGGAACAGCGAATCCTGATGTGGATGATGAGAAGAGGAGGCTGGCTGAGTTGTTGAAAGAAGCAGGCAGAGTTCGAAGCAGAAAATCAAGATCACTAGTAACTCTACTTGACACCAACACTCAAATTCTAAGAGATGATGCCATTGAGGTATCATAATGTACATAATCGCGTTTGTAAAAAATATATCCGAAGTGTAGTAGGTTGTTGATTGGATCATTCCTGTTTGGCAGAGTTGAAAATTAAATAACAAGCGAAGCCTGCACGGGTGGAAAAAAAGTTTATAATGTCTTAGTGAGTTGGAAAGAAACGTTGCATTTTATACTTCATTGTTTATCACATTTGTTAAAATTCCTTTGTCACATTGTTCTTTGTATATCTTGAATTCTAATAAGAAAAAAATGGTGGGATTTCGTTTTCTTAATTTCTTGGTACACCAAATTGCCTACTTCAAGTTTGAATGTCGATTCTGAAACTAGTATTGACAGGGTCTGTTTTGAACAAAAACATCATCGGTAGATGAGAGGTTCTATTTCAGGTTTTGGTCTATACATGGCGGGAGTTGGATGGTGATTTTTTGCTTAATGCAAGAGACCCTGACTTGAGCAACACAAGGGGCATTTTAAATAAAGTAGAGGCAGAGGAGCCAATTATAGTATTCAATGCATAGATTTCACATAATAAATCCAATGATATTCAAATTGGTTTAGATACAATTACGTACTGGAGTTTGTTTCGATCGTACAAAAGCCTGAAGCATCATTATCATAACTTTTCTATCCAGCCAACTTGTAGACATATGAAAAGTGAGCAATAATATTGCATTATGATCACATGTTCCTGGAACAATGACAAGCCTTGTGAATTGGAAGTGGTGGGTTAGAGAAGGAGCCATCGAGAATGTGGTTAGTAACCCAGCGGTTGGCTGCCTCTGGATAGTGTACGCCAGAGGCGGCTCAAGGGTATCAGTAGTCTTAGGCGAAATTTTGAAATGAGGTCATGAATATGTAAAGTAAAAAATATTAATTTACTAGTTAAAATAGTTTATTTTAAATTTATTCTTCTTTTTATTTTTTTAGTTCATTCTAATTTTCTACTAAACATGTTTATTATCAACTAAACATGTAAATTGCACATCACCTCTTAGCAAGGGTTGGTAGTGCATATTTCTTCCACATAAGTATTGAGGGGTTTAAATCCCACCGTATGCATTTTATAAGCATGTGTGAGAAGTTTTCTTCCAGACTGGTCCTGGCAATCATATTGTAATATTTCAAAAAAAAAATACATATAAATTAGGTCGGGCTGACCTAGGCATGATCCGATACACGATTCTATATAAGAACGGCACGGCACGACCTAATTTAATGCATAATTTACTGACTGCATCTGAGTTTACATAAACATTTCTCTCAACATCCATTGGTACAAAATCGAGCATCAAAAAGTAGAGAGGGCCTAATTTACATTAACATCTATGCATTGAACTCACTATAGTATTCAATGCATAGATTTCACATAATACATCTAAGGAATTCATGAGTTAGAAATATTCAAATTGGTTGAGATACAATTGCTAAGTACTGAGCTTGTTTCGCCTACAAAAACCTGAAGTGCCGACTTGTAGACATACGAAAAGTGAGCAATTATGATCACATGTTGGTGGGATAATGACAAGCCTTGTGAATTGGAAGTGGTGGGTCAGAGAAGGAGCCATTGAGAATGTGGTTAGCAACCCAGAAGTTGGCTGCTTCTGAGTAGTGTATACCATCCCAGCTAATGTGCATTGATGGATGATCACATGGGTTACCATAAACTGTTCCATTCACCACAGCTTTCTTCCCGCAATCAATGTGGTATCCGTAGTAACTACCACAGCAGAAATTCATCGGATCAACGAAACCTGCCATGTTGCTCTTATAATAATGACTAGATGTCCCACATAATAATACAAAGGATCAAAACTAGGTACTAAAAGTGACTAAAGTTTACCTTGATTCTTTGCATTGCTAATCAGTGCATATTTAACAGCATACACATCAACATATGTGAAAGCTGCTTGAGGAAGTTGCACTCTTAGTTGGGACATTATTCTGTCCTTGAGCTGCTTGTTGAATTCTTGAGCAACTTCATTGTGAGACTTTACACACCTGTTTTGATCCAGATTATTAGGATTTGATTGGTGATATATGAAACTATATGGCAAGCACCCAACTGGGCCTGTGTTATGTATCCAAAAGAATCTTGCCCCTTCCTTGTATAGTTGCTGAGATATCAATCAAGAGGAAGCATTATCGAAATGGCTATATAAACGAATTGCATAACCACAAAACATGTCCATCAGGTGGTGTTTGTTGCTTTACCTGCACTGCTTGGGAAAACTGGTCTAGGATATCGGGAATGGATGCTCGAACTTGTTCCTCACTCGAGTGTTGAAAACCATAGGAAAGATCATTTTGTCCAATGTCAAATGTATACAAGGCTTTCGAAAAGTCCCTAGGCCTTGGAAGACCACTTTTGAAAGGTGGGGTTTTTCCTGGAGCAAAAATTCACCAAACAAAAAAACTAAATTTAGACTAGAAAATTGCATCAACAGATGTCGAATGAACAAAATAAACAGAGAGACTCAACTGTTGGAGGTGAGTTTATTATAGAGAGCCATGGTGCGAGACTTGAATTGCACAAACTGTGAAATTTGAATTGCAAGATGAAATGGACTGTAACCAGGAGGTCGAATAGATGATCCTCCAGTAGCAAAATTTGCACCTTGTCTGAAATTTGTCCCGATTGAGTCCAGGTATGCACTCAGATACTGTAACTTCAAATTCTCAGCTGTGGTATGCATGGACACATATTGACATGGTAAGAATATTATTGTTTGTTCAAGACAAGAAAAAAAAACAACAGTTGGGGGAGATTATTACCTATAAAATCTATGATAAGACGGCCATCAGAGAATCTTCCAGAGGGATGTCCAAAGAAAGTTTCACCATTTGGTGGAGCAACCTCTGTTATTGCAGCTGATATTCCTCCGGTATCAGAATTTGAGTCCCCAAAATTATATAGAGCTGGGAACTCACATCTCTCAGTACTGGCATCACACATCACCACCACCATTGATATTCCTGTCAATCCCAGAACCAAAACCATAATCACCACACAAAATGGCCTTACAGGAGTCCATGGTTGCCTGAATTTTTTTATTTTTTTTTGAAAGCACAGACAAAAAGAGACAAATGTTGGACAATTAAGTGGGTGCATTGACTTTTGTCTTGATCCTTTGTGACTCAGAGAAGTGAAGTGATCCACTTTGTGATTCATGACTTTGTATGGATTAGGAGACTACCAAAAACAAAGTGCACCGACAAGTTACATAGTCCATTTTTTTTTTTTTATATATAAAAAGTGATTTCTCGTGCCATACATTATTGGTAATTATATATTAAACTGGCTTGTAACTTGTTTTGTGTTGGTAGTTTTTTCTTCATAATGGAAAATAGTCATAATAAACTGCTTGCCTCCCACTTTTTTACTTTTCTAATTGACTCTTTCTTTCTTTACCAAAGTGTCAATTCTTCATGGGAATCAATTTGTAGGGTTATGATTGTTGTCTAATGATAAAGTGCTTTCTTACACAAACTCTACTGTATTGTAGAAATAAACAGCTGGTAATAGGACATGATGTTGAATTATTGATTGATCAGTCCTTAAAAGTGGTTTCATAGTATTACAAAAATATATGTGGATGAAAATTAAAATGAAATAAGCAGGGTCCTAGTTGTTCAAGAGAGAAAAACTTGCATGCACCCGATACGATGTATTCTAATCAATGGGTGCATACCATGTAGTATGAAAAACTCATTTGATTGGTTTTTCTTGCCACATGACATGTATCCATTGGACGGATACATGCAATATTTTCTATGATCAAGGACACTATACAAAGTGGGTCGTACAACTCAATCCAGAACTCTATATAAAATGGATTGTGTCGTACCGTACTTATACAAAATCATGCTGTATCGATGAGTATCTAGGTCAACCCGACCCAATTTACATATTAAATTGATAATAAACATGTTTAACAGAAAATAATACTGTACTTCATAGTATCAAAACTAGTTTTGGTAAGAAGGTCATAGGATTCAAAGTCAACCATTACTTACAAATTGGTTGCTTCTTCAATACATAGATTTCACATAATACATCTAAGGAATTCATGAGTCAGATATTCAATTTGGTTGAGATACATATGATTATATACTGGAGCTTGTTTTGATCGTACAGTGATCAAATTTTGTTCCTGGGGGACAATGACGTGCCTTGTGAATCGGAAGTGGTGAATCAGAAAAGGAGCCGTCGAGAATGTGGTTAGCAACCCAAATGTTGGCTGCTTCTGAGTAGTGTATACCCTCCCAGCTAATGTGCATTGATGGATGATCACATAATAATACAAAGGATCAAAACTAGATATTTAGAGTTTTTCTTATCCCTATTAATGAATATCCTTAAAAAAATTTAATGTTTTTTAAGTTTTTCACTTATTTATTTATATTTTAAATTTATTTATTTATTTTTTTAAAACTAATTATTTATTTTATTTTTAAAAACTATTTATTTATTTTATTTTTAAAAACTATTCATTTATTTATTTATTTTAAAATTATTTATTTATTTAATTAAAAAACTATTTATTTATATAAACTATTGATTTATTTAATGAATCATATCTTTTATTTAAATTTTTTATTTTATTAAAGTTTATAAAGTGTTTGATTAAAAGGTAAAAAAAAATAAAGTGTAAAATAATATAACTAAGGGCATTTTAGGTATTTTTAAAGTCAAATTTAAATTTTGGGAGTGTTAGTGTATAATAAAGAAACTTATCCACCTAAGTGTAACTTGTCCAAACTTCAAGGGGTTCAGTGTAATTTGCCCTATAAAATATATTAGGACAAAGAATGTGGACCATTAGATTTACATATTTTGACTCAAAGTGTATGCACTTGTCATTCCATAATCTGTGGTCCACATTCTTCGTCTTGATAGTAGAAAGACAGTAGAAAGACTTTATAAATATATATATATATATATATTATTGTTTAAAGGTTTTCTCTATTTTCTATCTTTTTATATTCAATCATACTCTTTTACTACATCTCTACATACTCCTTGATCAACATTAAAATGATGTTAAATTCCAAATTTTCATATTAGATTTGGGTCGTGCTTTTACGTGCCTAGTCGGCCTGATGGGCCACACAACTCAACCCAGCACGCTACACGAAAGGTCGTACCGTGCCGTGTTTGTATAGAAATGAATTGTGTCGTATCGGATCGTATCTTGGTCATCCCAACTCAATTTATATGTTTAATTTAATATCTTTTACATTACACATTTTGGTCTCATTTAAAATTATCGCCTAAAGCCACGATTACCCTTAAGCCACCCTTGATGGCAAGCACCAAATTGGCCCTGTGTTGTGTATCCAAAAGAATCTTGCCCCTTCCTTGTATAGTTGCCGAGATATCAATCAAGAGGAAGCATTAACGAAAATCGAAATGGCTTATGGCTATATAAACGAATTGCATAACCTCAAACCATGTCCATAAGGTGCTGTTTGTTGCTTACTTGCACTGCTTGGGAAAACTGGTCTAGGATATCTGGAATGGTTGCTCGAACTTGTTCCTCGTTCGAGTGTTTAAGACCATAGACAAGATCATTTTGTCCAATGTCAAATGTGTATAATGCTCTAGAAAAGTCCCTAGGCCTTGGAAGTTCACTTCTGAAAGGTGGGGTTTTTCCTGGTGTCAAAATTCACCAAACAATTTAGACTAGAAAATTGTATCAACATAAGTAAACAAAATAAACAGAGAAAGGAAAGAGAGACTCAACTATTGGGGGTGATTTTATGATAAGAGGGCAATGATGCGAGACTTGAATTTGCACAAATTGGGAAATTTGAAATGGGCTGTAACCAGGTCGAATAGATGATCTTCCACACCTTGCCTGAAACTTGTCCCAATCGAGTCCAGGTATGCACTCGGATAACGTAACTCCAAATCCTCAGCTGTACCAAATTTAAAAAAGATTAAAAAAAATAACAATATAATATCATTACATTGACACAAACTGACATAGTAAGATTATTACCTTTAAAATCTATGATAAGACGGCCATCGGAGAATCTTCCAGAGGGATGTCCAAAGAAAGTTTCACCATTTGGTGGAAGAACCTCTGTCATTGCGGTGGATTTTCCTCAGGTATCAGAATTTGAGTCCCCAAAATTATATAGAGCTGGGAACTCACATCTCTCAGTACTACTGACATCACACATCACCGCCATTGGTATTCCAGTCAATCCCAGAGCCGAAACCATAATTACTACACAAAATGGTTTTACAGAGTCCATGCCTGCCTGATTTTTTTCTATTTTTTTTAGAAAGCACAGACAAGGAACACTAATGATAAGCACATGTAGTCAAGTTCAAGTACCCTGTAAATACAAGTATTCTTCTAAGCTTTGGACAATTAATTGGGTGCATTGACTTTTGTCTTGATCCTCTGTGAGTCAGAGAAGTGATCCACTTTGTGATTCATGAGGCTAGACTCTAGAGGTTGCCGAGGCACGGCACAAAAAGGCACGACAATTATCCTGTCATGTCATACTGGATTTATATGAAATCGGACCGTACCTATTTAATGGAAACTGCCAAAACAACAGTGCACTGACATGTTACATGGTCCGTTTTCTTTTTCTTTTTTTTAAGAAAAAGTGATTTCTCATGCCATAAATTATTGGTAATTAGAAATTTAAATTGGCTTGTAACTTGTATTGCATTTTTAGTTTTTTCTTCAAAGGTGGAAAAGAGATTGTCTAATTGATTTTTTTCTTTTCCAAAGTGTCAATTCTTTACTGGAATCAAATTTGTATGGTTATGATTGTGTGATTTGTGTCTAATTGTAAAAGTGCTTTCTTACACAAACTCTGCTTTATTGTAGAAATAAACAGCTGGTCATAGGACTTTATATTGAATTATTGATCACTCCTTAAATGGATTCATAGATATTACAAAAATATATGTGGATGAAAATTGAAATGATATAAGCAGTGTCCTAATAGTTGTTCAAGGAGGACGCTAACTAGCTTTTAACTTTTTTATAAACTGGAAAACTCTAATAACTGCAGTCATCATTAATAACAATTCTGTATGATCACAATGTTAAAATCTGTGATTTTTCCAAGAGAATGATAGCAACCTAATCAAGGTTAAATGCAGAATGGTAGCATAATAGAGGATCACCATTGCTTTTCTTTCAAACTGTCCCTCCCAGTCCCACATATGACCCAAATCAGCTTCTTCTAATGTGGCTTGTGGTAAAAGGAATTTCGAAGATAAGCATCGAAAAGTTGGAAAGCTGAATGATAATTTGTTATTCCCACCTTATATTTGGTTCAAAAATCAGTACAGTATATTATGAAGCTAACAATTCAGACTGCAGTTGTGTTTACATCTATAAACATTTCTCTCAACATCCAGTGGTACAAAATCAAGCATCAAAAAGTACAGAGGGCCTAATTTACATTAACATCAAAGCAACAACACACATTCAACATAGCACTGGAGGAATCGCTTTGATTTGGACATGGTATCTTTCTTTGCTTTCAAACAATGGATTAGAAATGATTTATAGAATAGAAATTTGATGAAATACAAAATGATTATTCAAAAACAAAAAGGAAACTATATGGAGTTTCTCCAAAGGCTACTACTACTGTGAGGCATGGTCTGGTTCATGCCAAAGGTATGCATTGCAAATTTTCATGTATAAATGATAACAGGGTATTCTATAAACAAAGTTTTGGCAGGAAGTATTTAGAAACAGACCCTGCACTTCCTAACACACAGGCAGCTTGTGTAGCTGTCGTGAACTCCATGTGCTATTCACAGGTGATGCTGGGAAAATAATTGTTGGTAGCCTTTTACTTTCCTCCAAATGTGGAAAATCAATTGTGTAGTGAAGCCCGCGACTTTCATGTCTAGCAAGTGCACTGCTCACTACCAACTTTGCACAGCAAAAAAGATTCCTCATTTCACAGGCCTCAAGCCCTACCATTGTCTGCTCCCACCCTTGCTCAAACAAGTATGTTTCCCACTTGGCCTCCAACTCAGCAATACATTGCTCTGCAGTTTTTAGCCTCGTTGTAGACCGAACAATCCCCACATACTTCCACATGACTGATTGAAGTTCTTTCCTCACTTCCTTCGTCGCCCTCAAAATATCACACACTACATTACTCCCAAGTGACTTCGGCACAACTGGCCGCGTCCAGCAATTTGAAGCACTGAGGTCAAGGCTGGAGCTTTTCATGTGATCAATTGAGGGTGGGACAGCTCTTCTTGCAAAAACTAATGCCTCAAGCAATGAATTGCTTGCTAGTCGGTTGGCTCCATGTAAACCTGTGCAAGCAACTTCACCCGCTACATACAGGCCCTGGACATTTGTCTCCCCCTGAAGCCCAGCACGAACTCCCCCACACATGTAATGAGCAGCAGGAACCACTGGGATTGGCTGAGAGGTTATGTCTAGTCCATACTTGAGGCATTCAGCAGCTATATTGGGAAAGTGGGAGAGGATCTTTTCTCTGGGTTTGTGACTTATATCCAGTAACACATACTTCTCATTACGCTTTTTAAGCTGGTCATCTATACCTCTTGCCACCACATCCCTCGGAGCAAGTTCAGCTCTCTCATCATACATGGGCATGAACCGTTCCATGCTTAAATTAAAGAGGATGCCTCCATCACCCCTGACAGCTTCTGTGATGAGAAATGCATTTGCTCGAGTTTTATTTGGTTTAACTGGAAGGCCTTCATCAGCTAAGGCGGTTGGGTGAAACTGCACAAATCTGTGAAAAATAGTGCCCCAAATTATAAAAACCGGCTTGGAAAAAAAAAAAAAAGAGGATAACTCAATGGGGACAAAAGGGATATTCAATTGACCTACTCCATGTTGGAAATCACTGCTTGAGCTCGATGGGCCATAGCCGTTCCATCTCCAGTGGCTACCTATATGAACGCAACACAATATAATAATTGGTAATGGATGAATCATCAATGATCAACATGTGCTATAATTGCATCCAAAAAAAAATGAATTTTTGTGAATGAGAGTATGACAGAATGAAAGAAATCATAAGTAAACAAGAGAACTTAAAAGAGATTAAGAGAATATAACTTCTTATTTACATATTCACTTGTTCAATACAAATTTATTATTCACTTATAACTTGATCGCTTGCTAACTAGGGTCTCATTAGATGGGCTGAAACAGTCAAATTCTAGATTGAATGGTAATAATGATGTGGCTGATAAAACTTCCTCTAACAATTCACAGGAAAAACTATTTAGAACATATTGGGAGAAGCAGGAATTTTTGATAGAAATTAGAACACACAAATTACCGGAGGATTTGTTGTTGAGGGATAGATATGCCCAGCCCCACCAGATGCGAGTAAAGTGACCTTTGAAATAAATCGTACCACCTGCCAGTGTGAAAAAGGAAAACATCAGGGCACAGATATGAAATTGCTTTGGCAAACTGTTGGTAAAGTAAATTCAAAAGAAAAAAAAAATAGTAAGGTAATCCTCGTTGTCACCTCTTGTGTTTCTGTATTCAAAGTGTCAACACCATGACAAACTGTATCAAGACCATCCTGCAGTCCACATTTCAGTATCCAAATTGCTCTAAGGGTTAAAGTCACAATGCCAAAATAAAATATATCACGAAGCAATGAAGACTTTATTATATCCACTTCTAAAAGATCATCATCAAAGGCCTAGGCATACAAGAGTATGGGAGATGCAAAGTGAAACTCTTCAAAACAAGAAGACGAACCTGAGAAGTTAGCAGATCTATTGCAAAGTGATTTTTGAACACACAGATATTAGGGTCATTAATAACTGCCTCCAATAGAGCCCGTTCAATCTCCCTTCCAGTCATATCAGCAGCATGAACAATTCTGCGATGAGAGTGGCCCCCCTCTCTTGCTAGGTGCAAGTTTCCATCCTCCCCATGATCAAATGATGCACCCATAGCAATCAGTTCTCTTATTCTGTCAGGTCCTTCTGTACAAACAACCTGGACAAAATAACCAAATTCATGCAAAAGATCTATTATTTAGAAAGAGAGAAATGCAATTGACTATGAAATAATTAATATGATAATACAATATAAGAACTATATGTGCAACAGCATCACATGTTGTAATTTCACAACTTGGAATTTACTGATGCAATGCTTTTTGCTAATAGAATATGTGACTGTCAGTTTATTTATAATAAGGGAATCCACATTTATTATGTGAAACCATTCAAGAAGTGGTTGAGAGACATGAGGGCACATGACATTACTCTAGTTCATCAATTCTTTGGATATAATGGATTAGTCTTATCTCCTCAAATTACTGCCGGGCCAGCACACACATAGCACAACAAGGCAGATTATGTTTATCAATTGATTCCCATCCAAACTCACTTTCTAGTTGCAGCTAAAAATGTAATGCCAAATCAGGTTGACAACTAAATTATGTAATATGGAAAATTTATCAATTAAGAAACTCACTCTGACAGTCTCCTCATCACATAGATGAGCCCCTGCCACAATGGTGTCCTGCATGTGACTCTCTACAGAATCTGAAGGGCACAGAACGGCACTAACACCACCCTGAGCATAGTTTGTGTTGCTCTCATGAGGCTCTGCTTTCGTAATCACAGCAACAGATCCATGTTTTGCAACTTCAAGAGCATAGCGGAGGCCAGCAACTCCACTCCCAATGACGGCAAAATCAAAATACTTTGTGGATCCATCTCTCAAGCAAGATGATACAGAAACTGTTTTAAGGGATTTCCAATTCTCACTCACCGGAGATGGAGAGAAATTACACCTGTGCAACCGTAAATACTCAGATACTCCATATGACCTGGAAGATTTTAGAAAAATATTATAAGTAAAAATATGAGATAAATGAATGATAATTCCTTCTTCTTCAACTTACTCATAATCAAAGGACCCTTTTAAGTTTTAACCAGTGCCCTAAGGGCAAACTTTAAAAACAACTCTTAACATAAGAATTTAAATTTATATTCTTTCATGACATGAGAATCTATGAAACTTCGGTCTCTATTCAATTCTTGACGCTAAGAGTTGCTGAGATAATCTATGATCGAATAATGAACTTAGTCCCATTACCATAAAACTGCAAATCTCATGCTGGAAAATAGCCTATTTTCCACAAGATAACATTCCCCCATCTACACATACAGTCAAAAAAATGTCCATCATTGTGCTAAAAGTACAAATTTTGGGGAAGCGTGTGCATGTAACATTGATTATGAGATTCCTAATAGTCACCAAGCATCATGTCTTGTTCCCAAAAGTAAAAATGTATCCAATGCTGATAGGTTGGCTTCATGAATTAAAAAGTAAAATCAATCAAACCTCCAACCAAGAACTCATTATAGCTACAAGGAACCTTTTTCTTATAGAAGATCAAAAATCGATTTGTAAATGTATTCAATATGATCAAGATATCCAAATGAATTTATAAGCACAATTGCAATACTGAAAATTAAATTTTAAATCAAATACCATGAGAGCTCCCTCTGCAGGCATCCATTGAATGTCACACTGGGAATCCGAGAAGCTTGTCGGCAACCTTGTCCCTTCATCAGTCCATAATGCAGACTGCCACCCCCAGCAGCTAAACTAGTTGCCATTGCAAACTTTTTTTGCTTTCTGCTAGATACAAGGATGAGAGATTAAAAACAATACACAAAAGTTTATTCTACAATAGCTTCTCAAATTTTCCACATAGAAAAAGAAAACTTTGGCCATGCAAACAGACTCAAAAAAGTTAAAGCAAATAGTCAACAACAAAGTCAAAAGGCACCACAATTGGCGAAATAGGTAGCTTCATGCCTCTTCCCCTGTAATATCCAAGTAACTATCATTTTGTACAGACTATAACAACCATGATATATATAGGCACAAATACATTGAAGCTTCCATATTAACCAAAATACAATATATAAAATAACAAAATGAAATCGAAAGAGATAACAAAACAAACATAGAGAAAATGTAAAAACCAAATAAAAAACAAAACCCACATCAAAAACTTACAAAAGTGAGTGGAGAGAAAGAAAGAAAAAAATGGAAAAAATGGGGAGAGATTCAAAGAATAAATGAAAAGGAATTGTAGGAAGAGATACTAAAAAGAGATGGGATTAAGAGAGAAAAAAAGGAGTGGTGAATAGAGAAAGAAGGAAGGAGGAGAGAAACCTGCACTTCCGAGGCGCCACACCCGCACCCAACTACCCAAGCTTTTTTAATCGTAAGGGTGAAATTCATTTTCGTCCCTCTAGTTTGACCTAATAGCCAAACTGGTCCATCGGTTTTCAGTATTATCTCGTTTAGTTACTCCCTTAAGAATTCCGTTGAAAAAGTGTTTACTGGCAGAGTCAGAGGGTCAATTGACCATGTTGTCCCTTAAAGTAGGTCAAGTTATTTAAAAGATATTTTTACCCTCCACCTCTCTTTTTTAATTTAAAAAATATATATGATGGTGGAGAATTGGAGATCTAGATCTCCACCGACCACCATATTCAAGACTTCAATGGAGATAAACAAAAAAAAATTGAAAAAAATTAGTTTCACATTCAAACAACCCAAAAATTAAAAATCATCATCAAAATCAAACTCAAACCCAGGTTCAACAACTAAAATAATCTCTTCTATTCTAGGCTTCTTGCATATGAATCCTAGAAATCATCAATTACATTGGTACCCAGGTTAGCATAATGAGCTTTGCAATGAATTCATATATATATATATATAACAATAATTATTTCATCAAACTGTGTATATAAATATACTGATTACAAAAGAATCATAGTATTATAAATTTCCTTTTTTTTTATGTCAATGTTGTCAATGTTAAGAATCATGTACAAATTACAAGGGAAGATTTTATTGGTTGTTTCACTCTCTTCAAGCCTTCCTTTCCTTTGTGGTGTGCGCCGCCGTCTCCACCTCTTATATTTGGTCTAAAAGACAATATTGTAATGTGAATTTTTTAATTGGTTTAAAAGACCATATTGCCCTTAGGTTAGCAGGAAAAATCTAACTGCAGAGGATATTTGTATAAAATTTCTCAAACATTAGTTTCTATGTCATTGACATACAATTTGCGCTTATAATTATATTATTGAAAATATAATTGTAGAAACCTTAAAAAAAACACCACTTCAGTATCATATCCTATCCTATCTGATTTATCTAATTACGAGAGTAAATATATGTTTGATGGTTGCTCGAGTTGTTTTTATTCTCAGTCTAATAATATTTTCCCTTAGAAAAAAAAATTGAAAGTATAGTACCTTTTACGTGGGATGAAGTGGTATTTTATTTGAACCAACTTGCGGCAATAATCTTAAAATGGGTCAAAAGATGATCTTCATCGGTCTTCATACGAAATTCATGATTCATGAACTCGTAAAAAAGCAATCCCAACGACCCAAACCGTCCAAAAACTCAAAAAGTGCGAATAAAAAGGAAAAGCATAACGGTGACTGTGAGGTGGGTCCTCATTCCTCAACCTTCTATAACATTTTTTTTTTCATTTATTAATAGCAAGTTGGTGGGGGCTTGAATTTGATTTTGGTAATGTGGATATTTGACTAAAGACAAAAATAAACCATACAATACAAGACAAAATAAGATGAAATCAGTATTATACACCTAGCATATGTCCCCGTTCAATGTGGACTAGTTGGACATTTGATTAAAGACAAAAATAAATCATACAATACAAAACAAAATAAGATGAAATCAATGTACACCTTGTATATTTCTACGTTTAATGTGATTTGATAGTAAAAGGATCGAATAATGAGTTAATAATATTTAAATTTAACTTATTATATTTATATATATATATATATATATATATAATCAGAATGTTTTTAACTGCATTTTTTTTCAGTTGGTTCATGGTATGATCTGTGGAAATCTATGGTTATTATATTCAAAATACATATATATTTTAAAAGTCAATTCATAATCAATAATTTTTTTATAAATATTTTAATATCAGAAGGAGAGTAACATGATTCGAAACATAATTTTTATAATTAGATATGAGATGTATACTACATCCTTTCAATAATATATTAAGAAACATATGCATATGCTTAAATGGGCAGCAGCATGCATCTGCGATTTTATGTTAGAACATTCTATTTGGACCAAACTATAAGCGAAGGGCCTAAGGTCGGCTTGCTGTGCTATATATTGAATTTGATAGGGACGTAAGAATGTATGATGGCTTTTATTAAGAAAAGCAAGTGGAGATGGGATGGGTGAGTGCTGGAATACAAATTGGACTCAAATTTTCTTTGTGGGGACTGGGGAATCGGAATATTATTATTATTGGGGACAATTCCCACTTGTATTATATAAAGGGAAATTATCATTTTCTGTCCTGAAGTTTAACATATTAGATAAATAGGTTCCTCCAGTTTCAATAATAGTCAATCTTCCCCCTGAAACCTAAAATAATAGTGCATTTGCCCCTTCTTTTACCTTTTCCGTTTGAAATGTTGACCGTTAAAAATCAAGGGCAGCATGGTAATTTTGTATTTAATTAAATAAAAAATAAAAAAACAAATAACACATAAATAAATATTAAAACTAATCATATTCTCTCTCTCACCCTCCATCGATCTCTCTCCCCCTCTCTCTCGTTTTTTCTTTGATTTCTTTTTTGTTTGGAAATCAATCAATCTCTCTCTCTCTCCCCTCTCTCTCTCTCTCTCTCTCTCTCACATTCAATCTAATCTCTCTCAAACATTCAACCATCTTCCCCACCATCATCTCCACTCATTCAATGGCCGTCGCGAATCACAGCAGCCCCAAAAATATCTCTTTTACTCACTCTTTTCTCGTTCTCTCTCACCAACGGTGAGGGTATGCTGGTGTGTTGGTTCTAGTATGGTGTGGGTGTAAGCGTCGATGTGGGGCGCCGATGGTGATGATTTCATGTGGGTGTGGACTGGGTGGTGGTCGTTTGAGTGTGGGGTTGGGTCGATGTGTTGGATCAATTCCGGAACTAGGTTCGATTCCAGATCTGGGTTTGGTCGAACCCAGCTCGTGTGTGATTTTAGGGTTTGTGTTTTTATTTGATTTTAGGATTTGATTAGGGTGTGTGTGTGTGTGTGTGTGTGTGTGTGTGTGGTTTTAGGGTTTGTGTTGTAATTTGATTTTAGGATTTGAGCAGGTGGTTTTATGTGTGTGTGGTGGTTGATTTTAGGGTTTGTGTTTTTATATTTGATTTTAGGATTTGAGCAGGTGGTTTTATGTGTGTGGTGGTTGATTTTAGGGTTTGTGTTTTTATTTGATTTTAGGATTTGAGCAAGTGGTTTTATTTTTTTTAGGTTTCTAAAATAGTATTTTTCTGGGTTCAAATTTTTTTTTCTGGGTTTGATTTGTGTTTTCGATTTTTTTTTACCAGTAGTATGTTTTTGGGTTTGGTTTGTATTTTCGAATTTTATGGGTTTCAGCAATAGTGAGTCGATTTGGTTTCTGATGGTGGTGGTGGTGGTGGTGGTGGTGGTGTGTTCTGATTCAGGTTTTTGGGAGGTGGTGTTGGTGATATAGGTTTGGTGTAGTTGTGATGATGATGAACTGATGATGATGGTGGTGGTAGACCGGTGGTTGTGGTGTTGATGTTGGCGGCTGATTCTGGAATTCATTCATTGTAATTTGTTTTATTTTATTATTTCAATAATTTCTGTTTTAATAAATCATTAATGTTTACTTTAATTCCATTCATATTCTTTTAACGCACAATTACAATATTACCCTTGTTATTTCACAATCAAATAGGAAATAAAAATTATGTGATGGAAGGGTAAAATTGGCTTTTCATTTTCAATTTTAACGGTCAAAGCTTTTTTGGATGAAAAAGGTAACATAAGGGGGAATATGACTAATATTTTTGGTTTTAGGTGGGAAACTGACTATTATTGAAACTAGAGGGACCAATTTATCTAATATGGTAAACCTTAGGGGGGAAATAATAATTTCCCTTATATAAATTATTATTTGTGCAGTAGGGATTGGCTCTCATTTTAAATATAATCCTTTAATTTTATGTGTGACACATCAAATTGGCCAACAATGAGTTGAGGATTAATATTTAAAATAAAATAAAAATGATTCAAGGGTCAAACATGAAACAACCACCAAAACTAAAAGTTAACAAAGAAATGTTGACTGGATAGGCTTTTTATGGCGAATACTTCAACACTCAAGTCAGTATGATAGTATCAATTATAGAGATGTGAAGTATAGATAGTTGATATAACAAAACTGGAATTGTACATATTTTATGAACATGACTCATCTATTTATAGGTGAGATAGTGTGTCTGAGTGATTAACACTCGAATATTTATCTTGAGTGTGATCGTAGTCAATCTTATGCCTGATTGATATATATTGTGTTGGTATTCCAGCGCTAGTTGGTTGACACTTATGTTTCCCACTTGACTAGCTAGGGTTTCAGATGCTATTAGTCTTCGTAAATTTTACTTGATTTTGAACTTAAAACTTAGCCAAAGAGGTTTGCAAGACTCGAGGGGCTTCCTTGGTTCGAGAATCATGTTTCGACCTCATACGGCTTTGATTGGTGCGCTTGGTTTAACCTAATTAGGCAAAACTCAAGGGATTTAGTTTGCCCGATAGGTCGAACATGGTCTCTCATGTCTAATCAATGGTTTGAAACATAGACCGAATGGTTAAGCTTTAGACCCAACACCCTCAAATTAGGTCAATAGTGGATCTTGGGCTTTGTGGCTTTTTATTGGGCTTGTATTCAAGCCCAACACCTTTAAGACAGACACTTGATCTCAGCCCATTTAATGGTATAACAATTAAGAATGTGTTATCGTTAATTTTTTTTGACTTAATGGTACAGAAGCCTCCTGAATTCTTCACGGATTGCTGATATACCTCATGAATTCTTAAAATGGTCATTAAACCTCTTGAACTCTCATTTTCTTTGCAGCAGAGGCTCAAAACCTAATGTCAGCCATTTTTCTTTCATGACAAATTGCAATAAGTTCCCCTGACTATATAGATAATTGCATAAAACCATAAACAATATAATAATATTATCTAAATACCCCTCTGACCAAATTTTATAAATCAAATTTAAAAATTTAAAATTGAAATAATGGTTAAATAATAATAAATTTCCGAATTTGATTTTCTGAATAATATCTTTTTACTTAAATATCCCTAAATGTTTATTAATAATAGTAAATAATAAATAACAATAATAATAAATAAATAAACTAAAAATAATAGTAATAATAATAATAATAATAATAATAAATATTTGAAAGTTATGGTTATTAAGTCATAATTATTCCAGAAAATTATTTCTCTTGCATTGATTAATTATCTAGGTCATTGTGATTCAAGTTTAAAGAAAGAATGACAACTTATCAAGCAAAGAGAAGCATTCAAAGAGGATCTTATTAAGACTTAATAACACACATTGTATCCATATGTGTTCCTGCATCGTTGTGCTCAATTTGTATAACACATTCACACACATTATAATGTTTTATAGAATAATTATGACTTAATAACCATGACTTTCAAATATTTATTATTATTATTATTATTATTATTTTATTATCATTATTATTATTATTATTATTATTATTATTACTATTATTTATTATTATTGTTATTTTATTTATTATTTACTATTATTAATAAATATTTAAGGATATTTAAATAAAAATATAATTTAATTATTCAGAAAATTAAATTCAAAATTTTATTATTATTTAACCATTATTTCAATTTAAAATTTTTAAATTTGATTTTTAAAATTTGGTCAGAAGGGTATTTAGGTCATATTTTATATTGTTTATGTTTTTATGCAATTATCTAAATAATTAGAGGAACTTATTGCAATTTGCCATGACAGAAAAATGGACGGCGTTAGACTTTGGGCCTCTACTCCAAAGAAAATGAGAGTTCAGGAGGTTTAGTGACCAATTTAAAAATTCAGGGGGCATAACAACAATTCGTGAAGAATTCAGGGGGCATCCGTACCATTAAGTCAATTTTTTTTAACGCCTAAGGTCAATTTTTATGTACATATATTTTTGAAAGGTGTTCTTATAAGGTCAATTATTATTATTATTTATTTAAAATATTACATAAATTCGTAATTTTTTTTTAAAGGAAGATGACTCAAAACCTAAAACCTCGTGGTATAAGTGTGAGGGGTTTACCACCGTACAAACCTCATCTCAATTGTTTACGATAACAATTCTTATCAATTTTATTAAATTCAGTTGCCACTAACGTGACAGTGAGTATGAAGGATAGTAGCATTAAAAATTCAAAATTACAACATATTAACATTGTTTTAACATGCACAATTGTAATTATTTATAACCATATGCCATGAGAAATCACTAATATACCCTTCAATTAAACAAAGTCTTCCACCTTCATCCAAATGCACAACTCTTATTATTATTATTTTTCAAACAAAGAAAAAATTGAAAAACGTGAAAAAGGAAGGATGTTTAAGTGAGTTAAAGGGTATTTCGGTAATTTTCAGTTATAAATTGAAGTAAAATTTTATTTTGTGGTCATTAAAGATTACAATTTTGTTTGTGATTAAAAATAAATTTCGTATAAAATTTGTGGACATTTTTAGAATTTTTCACCAAAATTTAAAATTACCATTTAACGGATTTGACGGAAGAGAAAATCAATCTTCAAAAGCCACGTCAGTGTTTCTGTTCAACAGAACTGTGCCACGTCACTACAGTACGGTGTTGCGCAGGGGCAGAGTTGAAATCGTCAATTCGTCATGGAAGAAAAGAGAGTGATGCCCGAAATCTCGGGTATCCATAACCATAACCATAACCATAACCATAACCAGCTTTGTTTCTACTTCGCACTCATAATTTTATTTTTTTCCCAATTGAATCTGGAGCGAAACGGCATCAAAAAATGGGGAATTGGATGAACAAAGAACCTCCGCCGCCAGTGGTGCTCGTCCCGCCACTCTTCGACTTTCCTCCGCTAGCTGCCCGTACCAGGTTCACTATCACTCGGCGATGTTGCTTTTATTATTATTATTATTATTTCATTTGTGTGTTTTTAGTGAGACACTGTGGTGGTTGTGTTGGTGGTGGTTTTCTGCAGAATGTTGGAGTCTTCGTATAATTTGTTGTTTGGGAAGTTGGCTTTGAAGTGCCTTTTCGACGATTATTTCGAAGAAGCAAGACATTTTAACGCTATAATTATGTTGAAGCCAATTGACGATCCTCATGTTGATTTGATTGCAACTGTAATTTCCGTACTTTTTGAGTGTTTTTGTTCTTTATTTGGATTATTTATATCTCTCATTTAGGATTGATTAATTTTTATTTAATTTGATTAGGTTTCAGGTCCACTTGATCATAAACCTGAGGAGAAAGTAGCAGGAAATGCACTATTTCGCTGGCAAAGGTGTTGTGGAACTGGCTTTTTACTATTCTTCGGTTTCGCTTACTGTAATTATAATGAATTCTGTATTTTTATTAAACAATGTATTTTAATACTTTTTTTATATTAGCAGTGATGTGGATGATCCTCATACATTCATGGATCTTTTCGTATCCAACTCTGAACCGTAAGTGATTTTTCATTTTAAAATTTTCTGATCGTTGCCTGATTCAAGAGCCATTATTCTCTGAACAACGCTTTGCTTTGGATGCTGCCAATTTAGTATTTTACAGATGAGGTCTTGTGCTTACTACCCGAGACTTGGCGTGGGAGCATTTGGCATCCTTCCATTGCTATTGAAGAAAAGGTTGTCTCATAATGATAAATAATCTTGTATGGATTTTGTGTTAGTTGGTACAAGATCTTCACAAATGCAGTGTGCTGACAAAGCTTAATGTTTTCCTCAGAGTATCTTCTGAAGATTACGGTGTTATGGGATTGAGATTTGGATCAACAAATTTGTCATTTGGAGCCACACTTATGCCATTCGCCTGTATTGTCCTGAATTTCTTTCTTATTAACCCTGCATATATTGGTCACGTTTCTAGGCTGTAGTTATTTTAGCCCTTAACACTGTTGTTGGCCTGAAGAAATTGTTTTTAAAGAATTTTCACACGCACATACAAATGTCTACCCAAAC
Source organism: Dipteronia sinensis (assembly GCA_033220585.1). Lineage (NCBI taxonomy): Eukaryota > Viridiplantae > Streptophyta > Magnoliopsida > Sapindales > Sapindaceae > Dipteronia > Dipteronia sinensis. The sequence goes on from CM065645.1 coordinate 33,459,312, forward strand.
AGTTTTTTGTTTTATATTTTTATTTTAAATATAAGCTGATTGATAACCTTGATCTGTCTGTATTCTGGCACCACTCATTATATGCAGGCATGTATTGCGTGCAGGTTTGGTGTTGGCCATGCCTTGAAGAAAAGTTTTTAATGGCTCTTTTTTAATTGCAAGAGGGTGCCTTATAAACTAATAATGGCCCCAAAATTCATATATATTACAAGAACTTGACTATGAATGTAGTCTATTCACTTTTATTGCCATTGCCACCCCCTTTAACTTTCCCAAATCAAACATTACTTCATCCTCGTTTCCTTGCTTATAAGTTTGGAGATTGCAATTTTTTCATATCTATTTTTTGCTTTATTCAACTTGTGAAGTTGAACTTGAGAAGTTTTCCACTTACAAGATGAACATTACTGTCCTTTCCAGTGAAAGATGAGTTGCCAAAGAATGCATGGCTGGTAAGCAAGATAGGAAGGCTCACTGTCGGAGTGCAGTATGATCCACAATGTAAGTTTTGCACGTATTAAGTTCATTTTGCAGGATTTCGAGCTCAGTTAATTACATTTTTATGCTATATTGCTAATGCATTGCTTGAACTAGATAATTGCTTTTTTTGTTCTTAAAAATTCTGTTGTCCCAAATATTGTACACATACAACTTCAATATATATGGCCTTTTTGCACATTACAATTTCAATTTCCAACCCTTAAATCTGGTTTAACTATGCTGGCATGGGATGTGCTGAGATACAATATTCATTTTTATATGATAAAGATGAAATCCTACCTTCATTTATGAGTACTTCACTCAAATAGTGTTGATGGGTATGCTGTTCATAATAAGTTTAAGGAATCAATTAAACTGCTAATGAAAGTTTTCTAAGGATAGCTTTTATAAGCATGCGCTAGTCTGTATTTTATGGGATATGTGTTCAGTATATAAATCTAATGGTGAATGTTAGTGAATTGTCATTTTGTCCGTAAAACTTATACGTGATCTTAATTGAACTGATTTTTGTTGGTCACCTTGTTGCATCTTTTAGTAGATGGAGGCAAAGAAGGTGCAAAATATAAAAATCTAATGAATTGGAGTTGTGCAATTGGCTACGGAGTAGGATCAGGCAGCCCCTTGAGCCCTTCTTTCAATTTTGGCCTTGAACTTGATAAAAGTTCTCAGGTTTGTTCTGTTAAGAGTTTAAGTTATTTCACATATGCATATTTATCCTGACAGTTTGTTTGTCATAGCATTACATATCATAGACAATTTATTTATTATTTATTTTTTATGCAGTCCGTTCAGTTTTGTTAGTAAACCAATAGGCCCAAAAGTTTAAGCTAATAGGGAAGTGCCCAACAATAGCATTTAAGCACTCTAACACACATGACACACCCCCTCACGTGCAAGACCAATGGGCTTACCACGTGGCTCGAGCCTAAATACAAACACATAACAATAACAAATTGAAATATAATCATGCAAGGGGACATTACCTGACCGTGACAACATGTTAGTAATCAATAAATCCAAAAGCTTAAGCTGATAGGAAAAAACCCAACAATAATATTGAAGCACTCTAACAATTTTGTACTTCTGGTGAAGCTTTGCGGTGGATAATTCAATTACTCCATCAATTTATACTTTATTAGAGCTTAAGTTAGATTTTATTATCTCCAATGATATATAGGTTAGGACATAATTTATCAGTTGTGTTTGATGTGAAATATATGAGGTCATCAAAGTGATGGATACATAAGTGAGCAAGCATTGGCTGCTTAGGCAAGACTAGGGCCTTAACTCTATATTTTACCTAATTTATGGAAAGCATTGTCTCTGCATTGAAATATATGACATTTTGGAGAAAATCTAGAGTGAGAGCCCTTTCTTTGCTTTTTTTTTTTTTTTTCCTTTTGTGGGGGAGAGTCTCAAGGTTCTTTCCCACAATCCGACCATTAGCATCTTGTTTATTTTATTTTTTTCCCTCTTATTTGTTCCCTATCATAAGTGATTAACTGATTATAAAGCAAGCAGAGATTAAGTATGTGGCTGAATGGGATTATGAGCTCCCACATTGGTTATTCTCAGTTACCATAATGGAAGGAAGGTTTTCTTTAAATTCCCATGATAGAAACATAAAGAATTTTTCAAAACATTATCTGATGGCAAGAATATCATTTTATAGTTTATTGGGAAACGAGTCAATACATCAATGATGGATGTTATATAAAATTATTCATTGAAATCATTGCTTGGGTTTTGAATTTTGGATTGCACTGCTGCATGGCATTCTATATAGGTTTTCCTTGTGCCTCTAGAAATTCATTCCAATTTCTGCTTCTGTGCTTTGTTGTTTTCCAAAATTTGATTTGTGAAGTTCTAATAGATTTATCATGTACATGAGCAAAATTACATATTCTAATTTTTCAACTGCAGTTCATTGCTTCATTCTATCAACACGTGGTTGTCCAAAGGCGGGTAAGCTTCTCAGTTCAGTCTCTTGTCTTTCTAACGCATCTATGTTTTGTTTTTTGAACCTGTATTAATCTGTTAATGTAAATATTTTGTTGCAGTGTATGAAATGATACAGATTGCTCAATTCCATTGGGTTTTTATATTACCTATGGAGTTTCATTTTGTGCATGAGTACATATCCTATACATATTTAGTTTTTGGTGGATTGAGAAAATTTTTCCATGGGTTTGAAGAAATATCCCTTCTGTCTACCCATTTGTTTTTCTATGTTGACTGAGTGACAGATGTTAGCGGTTCATCGTGATAACAAGATGTGAAGTTAGGTCACTGATTCTTTGTCAGATAGTCTACTACAATAGTTGCATCATGTATGTCTCTACAGCAGGATACGGATAAAATACATTTAATTAGATGATAATTTCAATGCATTAATTGATGAAGTTCAGTAAATCCTGTATCACACAAATTTTGTACACTTATCTACTATTTTAGAGCAATATATGTTCCAGGCATCAAAAAAGTAGGTTGTTCTCAAGTGTTTTCTGGACTTATGCTGGGACTGTATTTTTGGCTGTACATTGCAAGGATAGGCATCGACTTAAATGTGTTTAAAATTTGCATTTTGAATGTAATGATTCAACACTTAATCTCAAGGAAGATTATGTTAGATGATCTATTTACATGAAGCTGTCATTTGCTACTAATAAGCCACCGACCCTTTAGAGATTATTTTTACCACTGGAGTATAATTTGTGATTCTTGCTATCCATTTTCTGACTATGTTTTGCAATATGGTACTGACAAATCATTGAACTGCTTCACTGTAACAGGTGAAGAACCCCCTCGAAGAAAATGAAATTGTTGGAATTACAAACTACATCGACTTTGGCTTTCAGTTGCAGACAAGGTAGTCCAAGTGAACAAAAATTATTTGTGATCAATGTGCTGATGTTCTGATTTTAGTATAACTTATTTTAAAGGGTTGATGATTCCAAAACATCAAACAATATCCCAGAATCCTCCTTTCAGGTAGCTGCATCCTGGCAAGCCAATAAAAACTTTTTGCTGAAGGTAGTACTTTCAATCTCGTGTTTATAAAAACAGGTCGCATCGAATTCAATAAATATCCAAATTTAATCTTTGCAGGGAAAGGTGGGACCTCTAAGCTCATCTTTGGCGCTGGCATTTAAATCATGGTGGAAACCTTCTTTCACTTTCAGCATTTCAGGTATCTTGGGTTAGTCGTTTGCTTCATTAATTCATTTCAAGGTTTCTTTTATATGGCTAGAATTCAAGAAGTGGCTTCTAACATAATTATAAACTGAAACCATTATAAGCACTGCATTTATTGCCATATCTGTACATATTGTTTAGAAATTCACAGATCTTTTATGGTAAAGCCTATAAGGCTTTTCCTAATGTCTTGTGCGATTTTTGGGTGTCAAAAGAAGAGGGAGAGAGAGAGAGAGAGAGAGAGAGAGAGAGAGAGACCTTTATACCATGACAACAGGAATACCTTGTAAACTCTCCCTCTTAGATAGATTTAAATTGAGCCTCAGGCATAGAATAGCCTTCAAAATTGTAAGTCCTGATCTGAATGCAAAAAAGATATGTCACAATTGTTGATTAATCCTTGTGCATACACTCACTGTCTTGCAGCTACTAGAGATAATACAATAGGAAAGACAGGATATGGGTTCGGCCTCCGCATTGAAAATCTTAGAGAAGCCAGGTATATTTATTTTCTTTACTCCGTTTTCAATAAATATAAAATTTCCTATCTGTGTATAAGTAATAAGCAGCCAGTTCTAGCCAGCTAGTTTGTAATTATTAACTTCAGATTTTTAAGAGTACTTGTTTCTGATATGTTACCAAGCTTTACATAAATTGAGCTCAACTCTTTCCTCCATCCTCCACTTCCTGTTTTTGCAGTTATCAAAGAGCTGATCCAAATTTCGTAATGTTAACACCAACCAAGGAGCATCTGGCAGAGGGCATCGTTTGGAAAATCGGAAAGAGACCCATGCTAGAATCTGATGTAAATGCTGGAAATTTCGACGGTCTACCAAGGGAATTAAGGCCCTTGACCAAAATTTTGTAAAGTTTTGATTTGTATTTATCCCCTTATTTCCCTTCTCAGAGAAGGTTTCAGAACTGCTCAAGGTAGCATGGACAGGTTAGTTGAGATTTAGTATTCAAGTCCCATGAGCTCCAACCTCTGTTTTTGTACCTGCAATACAAGCACCTGGATTCTCAAATTTTGTGAAAATTCACTGCTCCCACTTTTGGATGGAAAAAATGTTTTGCTTCTGGGTCTGGGGTGAAAGAAGATTAGAAAACTTTTTGCTTGAGTGAAATGATTAGAACACTGACTATTTCATAGTTATATTTTATTATTCTCATCAAAATAAATTATAATTTCTTAACTATCAGTTAATCAATTGTATAATAAAACGGATTTTTAATCCAGTTGACTCAAAGTTTCCGGTTCAGACCGGATTATTTTCAAATAAAAAGAAAGAAAAAGGAAGGAATACTAAATCCCTCTAGAAATGTAGAGATCCAATGGAACGAGGACACGTTGACTTGATAAAAGAATATGAAAATTGCATGGCCCAGCGAATGGTAGATGAGGAGCCCAAGAATATACAGACTCGCACAGACTTGCATTATCAAACCAGTGGTTCTGGACAAAGCCAGAAAATGGCTGCTCATTCTCTCATTTCTACAATTTTCTTTCCATCCCCATTTTCTCGCTCTCCAAACACCACCATAACAAAATCCAACAGCTTCTACCTCTCCAAACCATCCCTTCCTCTCCGCAAATCCCGAACGAACAACAGTACCACCACCACTTGCTTCATTATCAAAAGCAGCTCACTAACCACCACTGACTCGAGTGTCTCCAAAGTCGTGTTATTTACGAAAACGCCCATCCTCTCTCCAGCTCTGGACTCGGTCTTCATCTTCTGCAGTTCAGTCGTTTTGTCACTGACTCTGTTCCTCACCGGCGTCGATCCTGCCTCGGCTTTCGTCGTCACTCCTCAACGTAAGCTTCAGACCGATGAGCTAGCTACCGTTCGTCTCTTTCAAGACAACACTCCTTCTGTCGTTTACATCACCAATCTCGCTGTCAAGTACGTATCATTCATTATCTTAATTGTTCTAATTTTATGTCAAATTTTGCGTGCTTTTTTTTTTTATTAATCAATTTTGGATGATTGTTGAATTGTCAGGCAGGATGCGTTTACGTTGGACGTCTTGGAGGTACCGCAAGGATCCGGGTCTGGTTTTGTCTGGGATAAAAATGGTCACATTGTGACTAATTATCATGTGATTCGTGGCGCTTCTGATCTCAAGTTGGTTTGCGTCCTTTGATCTCTGTTATTTCTTGAATTTCAATTTTTGTTTACTCGTTTGACTTGCTGCTTTTGCCACTGTTGATTGTTGCGAGACTTTATACATGTTGTGCCAATTTGAATATGTTTTTATTTTTATTTTTAAGTTTCTGTTGATATCAATTGGTGTTGTTTCTGGTCGTTTTAATTGATAAAAACATCAATATGTTGGAGGGACTTGAAAGATGAGCTTGTTATTTTACTGGGTTTTGGATAAGTTTGAGTAAATTCAGTCTTTACACTTTGGATGCTATTTTGAAATTCTGTGATAGCACCTTGGTTTATTCTTTGCTAGAAACTTGACTAGACGCAAGACTGGTGAAGGCTTGACGGTGCATTACATGCTTCAGAATAAAATAAATTGGTTTAGCGAAATCATCTGTTATAGTGATCAGTCTCGATCTGTAGTCTTGTCGTAATAACTTGTGCTAACCTTGAAGCAGCACTTTGATATCGTGGTACTTTTTGCTAGTAATTGGTATGTGTTGATAATGTTGGTCTCATGTTATTGTTTAATCTAAGGGATCATTCCCTGTTGTGTAAATGTGTAATTATGTAAGCCTTGGGCTAGAAAGCAAAATAAGAAAAGTTACAATATACTTCGTTGGGACTTGGAGAGCCACATGCTCATTTCAGGAGCCTCAGCTGGCCCACAGAGAATCAAAAGAGAAAAATGGACATTTTCATATATTTATTAATTCCTTGGATATGAATATGCTGATTAGAAACCAATCCTTCTAGTTGATAAAATTTGTTGGTCAACTATCACTCTATGGATATGCTGTCATATATGAATGTGACATAAGCCTAATCGTGCATCCCGTTGGTGTTTCACTTATGAATGCAACGATCGTGCTTCTAGTTTATAATTGAACTTGAAGAATATTTAATATTGGGATAGATTGTCTTCATTTGGACCCAATTACTTAAAAGAGCTTGACCCAATGAATTTTGCTGTTTTCAAAGTGAAATTTGATGGTTTTTCTGTTTAACACAATTTTATTGAGAAGACACTGTGAGGCCAATTATGAGGTTGTCCTATCATGTATAGATAGTCTTGCAAAAAATGTAGAATTTGAATATTTTTATAATCCCTTGATGATAAGATTGGATGTTTTTGCTAAAATGCTCTCGTATACCATTATAGTTTAAGGGGCCATTACCTGTCGTAATTATATAAGCTTGGGATAGAAAGAAAAAGAATATGGGTTCAAGTCTTGACTGTTGAGTAAATATTTATGTGAAAAACACTACAAGGTAATATAATACACCTCAAAGTTTATGCTCTGCAGATTTAATACTGGGCGATGGTTTACAGAAGCAGAATGAATAAGTACTTTGCACCTTGTTACTTTTCATGAATCAAGTCCTTCAGGTCAATTACTGTCTGCCATGATGTATGGGTTTCTTTGGGGTCACAATTCTGAGCTAAATTTATTGTTTGGTAGTAGATTCTGTTATGTTCCTTACTGTTGGCGTTGAATTTGCGCTAGTGATGTACAGGGTCACTCTTGCTGACCAGTCAACTTATGATGCAAGAGTGGTTGGATTTGACCAAGACAAGGATGTTGCTGTGTTAAGTATTGAAGCACCAAAAGAAAAATTGAAGCCCATACCTATCGGTATCTCTGCCGACTTGCTTGTTGGGCAGAAAGTATTTGCTATTGGCAACCCCGTGAGTCTGATTCTACATTCTATGTTCATATGTATGATCACATAGCTGCATGCTATCAATAAGTTTTTGCCTACTGAATAAATATTACAATTAGACAAGTGGTGTTATTATAAGATAATGAAAAAGAAAGACGATGTGCACAAACCATAGGTCCATAGCTTTTATTGCCATTTTTAACACAGGCAATAATTCCCGATCAAAACTTTGGTATATCATATAGCTCTTGGCCATGGCTCACAAGTTGCATAACCTTTTTTTTTTATTTGACAATCTGATTAATGCATTAATGTATATGTTTTTGCAGTTTGGACTTGACCATACCCTTACAACTGGAGTGATCAGGTAAAATATTCATGAAAATCTATATATTTGACAGATTTTGCTTTATTTGGATTTCTCTTGGAAGTGTTAGTTCTATTCTTGAGCTATGCATGACAACAGTTTAGTGTTATTTTAACACTATATAAATTAAAATTATCCTTTTGTTTCCCTTCCGCACTTTGTATGGCAATTTCTAAGTAATGTATTTTTAAAACAGCACATTAAATTAAAATTATCCTTTTGTTTCCATTCTGCAGTTTGTATGGCAATTTCTAGGTAATGTTTTTTAAAACAGGACATGACTATTACTAACATTGGAGTTTTTACATATATCTGTTGTTCAATGGAGAAATGGAGACATAAACATTAGCAATTAAACACTTGTGTTTTCATGAACATTTCAAAAAAATTATAGGAATATAGAATTTAAAATAAACAATGGAACATTTCTATGGTATTTAAACTACATACCCGACATATCTTTCATATATCTATATTCCATGCGGTGATTCGAACTGTTGGTCTTGCTAATGCATTATTTTACTTTTAATGCAGTGGGCTTCGCCGAGAAATCAGTTCTGCTGCGACTGGTCGTCCAATTCAGGATGTTATACAGACAGATGCTGCCATTAATCCTGGTAATAGTGGAGGGCCACTTCTGGATAGTTCAGGAAGCCTCATTGGAATTAATACAGCTATATATTCTCCATCTGGTGCATCCTCTGGTGTTGGATTTTCTATTCCAGTTGACACTGTATGTTTTTAGACCTTTTGAATTCATCTTGATAAGGAAACCGTTGTTGTTTGGCTATTCTTTTTCATGACTGTGAAAAGATTATTAATCATCACTCTTGCATATCCAGGTAAGCGGCATTGTCGATCAGCTGGTCAAGTTTGGCAAGGTCACAAGACCTATTTTAGGGATTAAGTTTGCACCTGATCAATCAGTAGAACAGTTAGGTGTAAGTGGGGTACTCATTTTGGATGCTCCAGCGAATGGTCCAGCTGGCAAAGCGGTATGCATAATCATTTCCTTAAGTTTAACATAAAATGTTAGGCCATTATTTATTCTTTTTTACATAACCTTAATTGACTGAAGATTTGTGATTTCTTTTTGGTAGATCTGATCAATCTTTATTCTGCAGGGTCTGCTATCAACCAAGCGTGATGCCTATGGTAGACTCATACTGGGTGACATCATAACTTCTGTGAATGGAAAAAAGGTCACAAATGGCAGCGATTTGTACAGAATTCTTGACCAGTGTAAAGTTGGAGATGAGGTATGGTTTAAATGTTTAATAACATTAATTGGATAAACTCATGTTACTTTACTTTTTGGGTGGAGGCTTTAAGAGTGGTCTTGGTACAGAGGCCATAATTTTTTTTCAGCGGCAGTATTCAATCATTTAATAAAATAGAAAATCAGTAAAAATAATATATAATAACCAAAAGATTGATTCAGGGTATCTTCATTCAATAGTAACATTCAAGCTTCCATGAAACTATTGAGATCCCATCTAGTTTTACAATCACTCAACTATTTATATCTAAAAATGTATGTGTAAAATGGCAACTAATTTAATTTGTATGCTAATAATATATTGGACAATAAAGCTAATGCATATACCTTACTGTTCTTAGTTATATATATTCTTGACAAGATCTTTAAAACTCGGTGCTTGAATTGGAAGTCTCAAGTTAAATTGCAGGTCTCATTAGCTCTATTGTTAATTCTTTTGAATAAAACTAAATACAAAGTTTCCTTCTCCTTTGTTTTTGTTATCTGTCCACATATAGGTTTTTCTTTTTGCTTATTCTTTGCTTTGAGGACAGCTTATCCTCCTTTGTATATCTTTTTGCATTTAATATAGTCTTTTTGTTTCCTATATATATTAAAGAAAGAACAAACCATAAGTACAAAATTTAAAATTAATGGTTCATTTGAACTCAGACTTGTCAAACAAGGAAGCAAACTAGTATTGTCTCATGGAAATGACTACTTTTTGTAGTTGCATATATGTAATGCCATAATGGTATGATCAAGCTCATCAAGATAATAAGATAAGCTTGTACTTTCTTGGAAGAAATATGAAATTACATGATATTCTTTCTTTAGTTCCATAATAACAAGGAAAGTTCTATGTATTCCCTCTTTCAACTTATTGTTATATGGAGTATATATCAGGATGAATAAATTTAATAACTTAAAATCAAGTAAATTATTTATCAACCCATTGAACTTGTTATCACTTTTCATAAATACAAAGATAACGAACTCACCGACAAACATGGAAATGCTATAGTTAACCTTGATCACTTTGCCACTCATTCCATACATTGTCTTTTAACATTCTATAAATGCTCTTTAAGAAAGGTAGTTACTGATAATTGATACTCAAAAATTATAACTATGGCTTGAGGTAAGTTAGAGAAAACATAGTGAGTTGAGTAGGGGTCCTAACCTGGTTCCATCTATGGAGTGGTTGGGGATAATTTATATCATTTACCATATTTTTGGCCCCTTCTATAGAGTGGTTAGAGATGGCTTACTGATGGGGAACTAGATAAGCACTATTAGATGATATTACAAGTTATTATATTTATCTTGTGAATAATTATCTCCTTAAGAGATTAGTTAGGTTTTGTTTTATCTTTATTAGGAGTTAGGTGTTTATCATTTTGTCAGTTATAAATAGGCCCCTTCAGAGCCTATTGTAATCAGACTTGATTATTGAATGAATTGATTGATTAGTTTTCCAATCTATATTTCTTCTGTGTTTCTCCCCTTTCTGTTTCCAGTCCCTATTTCTCTCTATTTCTCTCTAAAGCCTCTATCTAGTTCATATTTCTAGTGTTGGTACTAAATCACTTACCATACATTCAATTATTCAAATGGGGTTTATATATATAAGACTGAGAATTGAAGTGTCATGTTATATGCTAAAACTTGGACAAAGCTGCAAATGTAGGAAAAAATTGTTGTTTCAAATGTTGAAAAAATATTCTGTGCGGAGTCATAGGCTGCAACCATGGAAAATTGGAGGTTATATTCATAGTGTGTATGTCTTAGCTGCAACTGTGTATGCCCTAAGATCAGGCTATCCCATACCACTGGTGAGATTTTAGCATTATTTTATCTGTTTGATTCGATGATTTTAGCATTAATTGTGCTCAGTCATGCTCACACATGCTTGTGTTACATAGTAAGCTTCGGTATATTGCTCTTGTAGACGGGTAGAAATCTCAAGGAAGATACTTCTTTAGTTTGAAAGTTTTATCCTGACTCTTTTGACTTAGTCTCGTCCTTCAATGCTCATTGTCCAAAAGCTATCTAAATCTAGCTTCATTAATTCCAAATATACATTTAGTCACTTTCAGTGCGGGATCCCCGTACGAATTTTTGTAAGGGATCAAGGTTTATCACATGTGATAAACCATGCAATTTTTTTTACACTATTTTTTACACTGCGATAAACCTTGATCCCACACTTGATAATAATTTTACGTTAATATATATATAATACTTTCATCTCAGACTCAGATAGATATAGTGAACCCCACAAGTACTAATAATCATTGTTTCATTATAGAAATTATTCCCCATTCATCCTGGTAGCATTTTTGCTAAATTTTTGTTAATCTTTTGTTGAAAGTCATGAAATTACTGTGTGTGTGTGTGTAATCATAGTTGTAATTTTTTTTTTGGGGGGGGGGGGGAGAGAGATCTGTTAGAAACATGCTTTGTCGTCAATGGCCTCAGTTATAAAGATATGTGAGAGAATGAAATTCATTGAAGTCCATACAAGCCTAATGTGATCCACTTTTAGCTGGGCTTTTAATGGTCTGGGATTTAAGCTGTGTTTGGATTAATATTGAGTGAAATATAGTTTACAAGGGTAACATTCATGGCTAATATGTTTATCATTTTTGCACTTTTTGATACTCAGGTGACTGTGGAGGTGTTGCGTGGCGATCATAAGGAAAAGATTACTGTAAAACTTGAACCAAAGGCTGATGAGTCGTAGTATGCTAAAAGCTCCAGCTTGTATATTTTGGTACAGTCTATATTCAATAAAATGCCATTATTTTTTGTGCAGTAATTGTTTGGCTAAAAAAGCTCCCTTTTGAATTTTATGCAATTTGAATGAAGCAAACTTGTCTGTTCCATCTTAGCTGTTGAAATATAATACCAAAAAAATGTCTGGTAGCTTTGAAATTTTGACACCTTTTCCTCTCAACAGGAGCCATTGATTCAGTTAGTAGAAAGAATTATGTCGTAATTTCCAAATTCCAGTCTTAAATTTCAAATGAATAATTATGGTTTCAATGAATGAGAAACTAGTGATTGCTTGGAATGCAATAAAAATGAGTCGAGTGTAGTGAAAGATTATTCATTATTGACATAGAGTCAACCCCTCAGTCCTCACTGCTTTAACAGATGTGGGCAAGTGTTTAATTTCTGGGGGGCTCCACTGCATTAAGTTATTGTTGTTGTTAGTTGTTACAGTATATCATCCTCTTAGCTGTTATGCCTTAGCTTGAGGATGTTCCTTGTCTTGACTCTTGACTCTTGACTCTTGAGTGGTTTCTTTCTGAGACTTAAATTTTTTTCAATCACTAGGGCACTGTTGTTTTCTATTGACTGTTTTTCTCATTTACTGTGCTTGAAAACGGATTCTTAAATTCAGTGTACTGAGAGGAAATTCATTTGAGCCCCACTTTGTGACACATCTCTGATTGATCATTCAAAATGGTGCAGAAAATTATTAGCCATTAAATGGGTTAACAGAAGTGTCTGTGGACTGTGGTGCGTAAGCCGTCAGCGTAATAATAGACCATGTTTGATCCAACTGGCAAAGGCTTTGACATTGGTTTAAGTCAAAAATCGAGTGTCTTGAATCTTGATTATTTAAGGGTACAATATATTGTTGGTGAGCTTTCTAATTCTAAACAAAAAAAAGGGTATATTTTTCACACAATGGGTTGGTGCATTTATGAGGCATGCAGTGATAATTAGCCTTCTCAAGTTATTTTGTTAATCTATAGGGCAATCTTGTTGTTTATGTAAGGATTCAAACATTAAATTAAAATGTTATATACATAAATTTGTTCTTTTAATATTATTCCAATGCAAACGAAAAATCAAAGACGGATGAAAAACTTTATACATAATTTTATCAAAAAAAAAGTTGCAATTGTATTTCTTTTTTCAAAAAATCAATTGTGATTAATGCTATACAATCCAAATAATTAACCCAAATTTCAATCCAAATAATGGGTTGTCTAGCATCAGTGATCAATTATAACAATAAAAATGTTTGAAGATTGATTTTTTAAAGAATTTATAAGCACGGTTTTTTTTTTTATTAGACAGATTAATTACTAGGTAAAGTTGACAAGGACTTTTCAGTAGCTAACATAACATCACTATTCAGTATTCACTGCTATGTAACAATCGCTGTTGAAAAGGAAAAAAAAAAGTTTGGCAATACCAATGTTATAAAGTTGTTATTAGATGAATGTAAGAGCTAAAGATGCTCTGGTTATTTGTGTCAGAGCTACAGCGGTAGATGAGCTACCTCTCCAGTCTCCAACAAAATATTTTATATATCATAAATAAATCATTCAACTGCACTGCATGCTGCAGCTATAGCTTTTACTGTAAAAAACTACTCTTAAACGTTTTGCTCTCACAACTCATCTCTCTCTCTCCAAAAAGAAGAATAACAAAGAAGACAATGGAAAAAGAGAATAGCAGTGAATACAAGAAAGGTTTATGGACAGTGGAAGAAGACAAGATGCCCACTGATTATGTAAAAGTGCATGGCATGGAAAAAGAGAATAGCAGTGAATACAAGAAAGGTTTATGGACAGTGGAAGAAGACAAGATGCTCACTGATTATGTAAAAGTGCATGGCAAAGGACAATGGAATCGTGTTGCCAAGAAAACAGGCAAGTACTACTCACTAGCATTATATTTGTTATATATTCTTATATTATAAATAAAGGGGTGTTGTGAATTGTGATATTAATTAATTGTTGTATATATAGATTTGAAGAGATGTGGGAAGAGTTGTAGGTTAAGGTGGATGAATTATCTGAGCCCAACTGTGAACCGAAGCAGTTTCACTCAAGATGAAGAAGATCTCATCATTAGACTCCACAACCTCCTTGGAAACAGGTTCCTTCTTCCTTCTTCTATTATAATTGTATTATTATTATCATTAAAAATAATTATGGAACTATATATTTTGAATGGTTTTTAGATGGTCTTTGATTGCAAAACGAGTGCCGGGACGAACAGACAATCAAGTGAAGAATTACTGGAACACTCATTTGTGCAAAAAGCATGGAATCAAACATCAAACTCACACTAGCTTCATCGAACTAGATCATCAGAGTGTCACACAAGAAATTACAAATACTATAGCTTGTCATGATCAAAATACCACCACTACCACTACCAGTAGTACTACTGATGAATTTTTACTGCAAAATGAAGCCACCCAGAAAGTTGCAGCAGCACTAGTGAACATCTCATCATCATCAGCAGTAGTCGACACACAAGAATATTCCATTATGGATGATGGTTTCTTCAACTCTTTATGGGTTTCTGATGACGACTTCCTTCACTTTATGCACGGTTATTCTTTTATTTGATCTTCTTTTACATTTATTTGTTATTGAGGTTTTGTGAAAACTAATATAATCTAATCACTTTGGTCCTTTTATTGTCACATATATCAAAATCGCATCCTTGAATCTTGATACAAGTGGTATATAAGTTTGAATATGTTTGACTTGTGAAATCAAAACTGAAACAGGCCCACAGGATTGGATGACTTGAATGATCAGAGCAGGCAGTCTATATATTAATGATACCTGTATGATTATTTAATTTTCCATGTGAGATACTGAGATGTTTGATATATCATACTCATGATATCTGTACCGCGAATACATGCACGTCTTAATATGTGAATAAAATGCTAGTTTAACTTGCCCAGTATATGAGTGAGTATTCATAGTGATCCAAAAAATGAAAATACTGCCACTTAAAATTCCAGATTTCACATTAATTAGTCTATAAATTTGACTGGAGTTGTAATAAATTCTTTATAATACTAGTACCGCCAATTTACCAGTTCAGTTGTTGCGATTGTAAATTCAAAAAAAAAACTTTGATATTTTGTATTTTAATTAAACCTATGCATTCAATCCTAATGTGAGCGGGATTTTACTTTAAAAGGTGTCAAACAACTGATTATTGAGATCTTACTGACTTGACTAGTTTTCGCTGAATATGCATTATGACTTATGAGGTCTTCATAGTATTAATTTCAATTGCGTATTTAAGAGTTTTTATTTTATGGATACACATTTAAGAGTTAAAAGAAGCTAATTAAGGTGGAAATATGTTAAAGGAAGTTTGGAGTGAAGAGGAATAATTCAGCTGTTTGCAAGAATCCCATTAATTCTTGAATTATAGGATCACTTGTGATACACAACCCCAGTTCATTATTTTTATGATAGAAAGTGAAGAGACAGAATTGAACTCCAATATATCTTTGTAGTGATCAAGAGATCAGGCCTCTAGTAGAGCTTCCAATGTAGTATCGTGGCCACATCTTTAACCTAACAAAGCAAAATCCAGCAGTGAATACAGCCAACAAGCCAATTGATGATTGGAGATTAATCTTTTATAATTATTTTAATTTCTTGAAAAACAAAAAACAATAAGAAGAAAAAGAAAGAAATTTGATCATGAAGTCGTCCATTATTATTATTATGCAACAACTAGTATATATATATATATATATATATATAGCTAATTTATTAAGGCATACAAAGCAAGTACAAAGATGGGGGTGATAATATTATTGAATTTGAATTATTGGGTTGATGATGATGCATGCATGGTTGATGGTTCATACAGAGAGTGGTGGAGAGAGACCAAACTCAAGGCCCCAGAGCTCGAAACTTCCTTTAACAAAGTCGTAGTAACCACCCTTGAGTGCTAGTGTCTTCTTCACCAATCCATCTCTCACAAATGGGTACGTAAGCAGATTTCCAAGTGATACATTCACTGCCTCCTGCACATTTACGCATTACAAATATATATATATATATATATATATATATTCCCAAATTAATCCATATATAGTACGTAAAATCTTTTATTAATTAGAGGTTTTAAAATCGAAATCGAAATCGAATTAATTTACCTTTTCACAGTAGGTACATTGGTCTTCAAATGGTACACTACCATGCTCTGAAGTCACCTTGGACTTGGCAGCTAAACCAATCTTCACCCAATCTTCAATGAAATCACTGCATGCATATATAATATAATTAAACCACCATTAATATATTACAAATTAAGTAGTTATTTATTTGTAGAAGATTAGGCGGGCTCACGTAGAGTTGGGTCCATCAAATTTGAAAGACATGAGACCCTTGATACCACCACAGCAGCTGTGTCCAATCACCACAATTTCCTCAACCTGTGGAGGAGAAATCAATTATATATCAGAAACCAAAATAGAAAAAAAAAAAGAATATTTAAAGTGATTTAATTAGATTTACCTTGAGATGGAGAACTGCATACTCTACAGCAGCTCCAACTCCAGCGTATTTGGTCTGTTACGTACAGCACAACACATAAATTAAATCAGAAAAATAAAATTAATTAGAAATATTAATGGTAGAGTTAATGATTAATGAATGAATACCTGATCATATGGTGGGACGATGTTGGCAACATTTCGGACCACGAAGGCATCTCCTGGATGGAAATTCAACACATGGGATGGGCACACTCTTGAGTCTGAGCATGCAAACACCATAAACTGCAAATATCGATCATTTCAACCAAAATTAAATTATTATTACCATTCACTACAAATTATACCATATATAAGGCATACCAAATCGTCATGTTTAATATGTTATTCAATTCAAGTTTGTCACGTCACGTTCTATAATCTATACTGACGAATTATAGGGAAAATTTGGGACATATATATATATATGTATACCTTAGGGCTTTGGCCTTTAGCAAGCTCACCGTACAAAGCAGGATTCTTTCTGCGGAAATTAAGAGTCACAAAAATGTTTATGATATTATGTGAATGATAAAACTAATTAACATTATTATATATTAATGTGAAATAATAATAAAAAAGAAAAAGAATTACTCGTATTTTTCTCTCTTGAAGTGAATAAAGCCATCTTTGACCCTCTGGACGGAGTCGAAGGGTTTGGTGTCAGTCGACGAAGTTTGTAACTGGGCAGTTATCTGCTCTACTTTTGCAGCTGCCACCGGTTTCAGCTCATCCTTCTCACTGTAATCCAATTTTAATATTAATTAGTTAGTCATTTTCATATAATAATTATTAACCACAAAAATAAAATATAATATGATATATATAAATTTCAGGTACGAGCCACTTCTTTAATAATCAATCGATCGGGAAAAGTAATAGGGCTAGGTCAGATTATAGCTCCACTAAGCTTTTGAGGAATAAAAAAAAATCTCCCTCCAAAGCTAGGTATAAATTTTCGGTTGTGTTGATGTCGCCTCACCAACAAAAATAATAAATATAATAATAAATAAATAAATATTTATTGTTGATATTGATTTGGTATTATTATTAAAAATTAATTTAATTTAATCAATTAATTCAAATATTTATTTAATTAAAGAATATATATATATATATATCATTTTAAGTTTATATAATTTATTTATATTAAATATTTATTCATTTTAAATATATATATAATTTAAATTAATTAAGAATATATATTTCTTTTTAAGTATATATAATTTAATACTATTAAATATTTTTTCATTTTAAATATATATATATATAATTTAAATTAATTTAAGAATATATATTTCTTTTTAATTATATATAATTTATTACTATTAAACATTTATTTTTATTTTCAATTTTTTTCCTTTTTTCGTTTTTTAAAATTAGCAATTTAGCATTGAACTGTTTTTGTTGTTTTTATTTTCAAATAAATGTTTCCAAAAAACTGCTAATAGGTGAATTATATATGAATCTTCAAACTATCAAATCTAATTGATAATACAATGACTTTGCCCGCTCTTCTTTTAAAACAATTGAATGCATCCTAAATAATTACAAAAGTACTTACCACATACTAAGTAATTTCTTGATTTGGTGTCTTTTCTTTAGTTTTTAGTATCAACATTACGAATACTAAGATATAAAATATATTATACTCCCAGTGGGTGTATATATTTGCGTTTTTATTTATGAAATTTCTCTCACACAAGTTTCTACTTAGGGTGTGTTTAAGATGTCTTTTCAAGTAGAGTTTTTAACAAAAAACCGTATATTGTTTAGTATTTACTTAAAAAGCGTTTTTAAGTTAATAAATTGTTTGGTAAAATATCTCTAAAAGTGCTTTTGTTATTAATAAGTACAAAAATGGACATTAATAAAGTATTTGTAATATAAGGGAATATAGTGAAATAAATAAAGTTTATGGAGGAAAAAAAACTCAAAAAGAGTTTGGAAGAAGCTCAAATTTTGGGTTTCTCACAAAAGCTATAAAATAGTTTATATATATATATATTAAAAAAACATTTCTTTAGTTTGACCAAATAAAAAAAAAACCCATCAAAATAGCTTTTAAAATAAATATAAAAAAACACGTTTGGGCTATAGAAAAGTCATATCAAACACACTTATGGGTTATTTGATTTTTTTATCTAAAGTCTTATAAAACCTTAATTTGTTAAACATATGGATACGTTTTACTAATTAATATATTATGATATGTTTGTTTTTTCATTTTGGATGACTTATTACAAATGTAAAATTTTTAACTTTTTCCATTTATAACTTTTCAATGTTCTTTGATATTTGTAACAAAATCATTTTTATTTTTAAATTGATAATAAAAAATAAAAAATAAAAAGAATGGGAGGATGGTGGTCGGCCTCCTCCAATCCCAACAGGCGGCACCGCCATCGCTCCCTTAAGTTGGTTAGGTTGTGTTAGGGTTTCTTTAAAATTGGGAATTTTTGAAAAATTGATTTTTAGGATTTTATTATGTGTTGATAAAATTGTAAATGTATGAATTATTATAGGACATTTGTAGAAATTTACTAAAAAAACTTTACTATAGCACTTATTTAATTAGATAAAAGTCAATTTTTTTTTATTTTTTCTAAAAGACATGTATATGTTAAAATAAGATATAAGTTAGAAAAACAAATAAACTGATTTATCTTAATTTAAGATATAAGAGACAATAAATCTTATAGTGAAAAAAACAAATAGTCATTAGAGTCTTAACTAGATAAAAGAAAGAAAGAAATTCTTGGCTCTGCCACTCTTTAATGATTGAGAAACAGAATCTTAGGTCACATAAAAAACGTTTATTAAATGCGGGATTCTCAATTTTACAATGTTTCAAAGTGATTTTATGATAGAGAAACGGAATCTTAGATCATATAAAGGAACGTTTATTAAATGTGGGATTCTTAATTTTACAACGTTTTAAAGTGACTTTATAACGTTATAGAATCAACAGAGTTGGTTAACTCTAACTATAACATTATAAAGTTGAATTTCATATAAAAGATAAGTCATCTGTATAGAAAAGTGGAAAACCAAGTAGATAATATACATGTAAACTTAAATAAAATGGAAAAGTCAGTTAGGATTGGTTTGATATATGGTAGAAAACAAAAAAATTGTACCTAAGAAGCTTCTTGAGAGATTCAATGGCTTCCTCATACGACTTGCTTCCCATATCTTCTCTCTGCAAAAAAATATAATATGAGACTTGAATGAGAATCTGATCTTTGGAGATATATACTCAGTAGTAAATATTTTTAACTATCTGCTCTAAGTTGGTAATTTGGAGAGTAGAAAACTTATAAGAAAAGAGAAAGCTCTCCTACTGTGAAAACTTCAAAGGATATTGTAACTGCAATGACAGCAAATGCAGGAGGTTGTTTATTTATGTCTATATTTAGCTTAGAATTGGCCAACTATATTAATATCGGGTCCTTTCAGACTTCAGTTAGTTTCAAGAGTTAATACCGTATAAATTTATTATTTTACGTTATATACATTTTATAATAGTTGTTAATTGGAGGAATGACCACACACTTGTCATTACAACTCTCCATTCCTTCAATTTTGGGGCCATGTATGCATCAATATGTCCAACTCAACTAAAGGCGCTTAATTTTCAGCCACAGACGACTAGTCGTCACATGCTATATGAATATATTTGTATGCGTGTGAGGAAGAGATAATAAGTTTCATAGGCATGTCATGTCACCTCTTATATTTATTTTGGGACCTATATGGTAGTTGTGACATACGTGACCTAATAAGTTGATCATGAGTATGGGTGATTTTGAATTATGATTTATGTAGGATTATAACTATAGTGATATATTTAGGAAAAAAGTAACGACTAAAGTTATAAATATGAAAAAAAAAAATTATTAAAATTACCCATCGTACCTAATAACTTTCTTAAAATGTTAATGAAAATTCTCCAAATGTACATGCAACGTGGTAGCAAAACCCAAAATGATGCATGGATAGACTTAGAGAGAGAGAGAGAGAGAGAGAGAGAGTGAATATACCCAATTGGTGGGGTTGATGATAGGAGCTGGTGCGGCGAAAACGGGCTCGTTTCGGATGAGTCTAGGAGGAGAAGGAGAAGAGTTGAGGGTGGCAGAGATGGAGGGACGTAATGTGGCTGTTTTGAGAGTAGATTGAGAAGGAGAGAGAGGGGTAAGGCACCAGCTACTGATGGAAGCAATCGACATTGTGCAAGGGATCGTAGAATGAGATGGCTTTATACACCTAACAATTTATGGGACACTCATGAGGCCACCCGATAATGTTAAAGCGAAAGCTCCTTGAATGAGAGCTTCTATCGTTGTAGATGAGGTTTGGACGTTGGAGATGTATTTTGGTTGAAGAAGAAGAAAAAATGCATGGCTCTGTTTACTCCATCATGCTATTTGATGCAATCACCATTCGCCACGTCTACAATTGATATGTGGTGCCTTTGCAGCACCTCTGAGACAACATGCATCTCTTGATATCAACGTCTCAAGCTTCCAAATTCAAATTTGTACAATTAATCTAACTAAGTCGATGCTCTTTTTTTTTTTCCACCGAGTCCATCACAATTGTGATTTTTGCAATGATGCATGGATTTTCCTCTTCTTAATAATTTGGTTCAAGTGAAAAGACAATTCCGAATAATAATAATTAAACCAAATTTATGCATCACCCAAAAGTACGTGATGAATAAGAGCGTTTATTCAATCTGTTAATATCTTTTATTCGAGTTGCCAGTCACGGTAAATTTAAAAAGAAATTCTAAACTTCTATTTTTTTAAAAAAAAAATTAAGTAAATAAATTCTAAAATTGAAGTTGCCTCCTCTATCTATCCTGGATATGTGGAAGAGGGGACAAGTGTCAGGAAAGAAGAAGATGATGGTGAAAGAAGTGAAAGTGGTAGAAAATGGGGATGGAATCAATGGTGGTGATAGAGCGTAGAGATAAGGTCCTATCCTTAAAACAAGGCTGTGCTATTTCTATAGTTGGATCCCTCTATCTCATTACTCATACACTAGTGTCCATTTGATTATGACAGGTTTGGTCTCGACTTCAATTTCTCATGGCCATGGGGGCCTCGGTGCCTCACTACCTCACCCTTTTCATCCACTTCAATTTTAATTCTTCTGTGAATGGCCAGCCACATGCATGCTTTATAATTATCTTTCACAATTTCAAATCAGAAAAGAATTCAACTACTGTATGTATTTATCAGAAATCTTGTTTACAAAATGTTATATCAACTGTGTATTAATTAACTAAACCTTAGAAGAGACTCAAAACTTCACTTCCTAATAACACTGCAATGACCACTTTTTTAGTCATTGGCACTCGGATTATACCGATACTTTTTCTTCTGATACAATGTCACAAAAGAGTGTGAGACCCTAGTAATATAGCATAGCACATAAAAATAGAGAGAGTTTTTGAGGAGGAAGTGGAATTAGCAGGAATACAAACCGGTATTTTTCTGGAAAATCACACAACCATTTTCCATTGCAGAGATGCTTCTTGGACTCGCTGAAACAATTTAACTCATGGAGGAACTTCAATTCTATTAATTCATTTATAGGAAAATGAAGCTCAGGTTTTATATGTAACGTTGGTGTGTATACTCAAAACATTATGTCAACATTTTTTGTCATCTTTTCGACATTGTCTGTGAAGAAAGAAAGTTAATTATTTTTACAAATTAACATATAATCCTTCTTGATAAATATCCATTTTACAAACTAATTTTGTTTGATTTAGGCAGATATTATATTGGACCAACTTTTAATATCGGATCATATTATTTTTCTATAGATTAATTAACCTTTGTTTACCTTTTCCATCAAAGAAGGTCCCATGATGTTATGTTATTCATTCTTTTTTCATGGGGTGAAGTAATTTCAAGAATGATGTGGTCATGTTAGTGCCATTTTTTTGGACCACGTTGGCTTTCCAAGAATCCATACAAGTTCACCAGAGGACTTAAACTTACAAAAATAAAAAATAAAAAATTAAAAAAATTAGCCACCTCCAGTCCATATGTTGCTTCAATTCGAATTGACAATACTGGATACCACGCTGAACATAAAAGCTCACACATTCATACACATGGAAGGAAAATGGAAGATCCAGCCATAGATTATGCATAATCTCCAAATACCACAGAAAATTTCGACAGTTAACAAGAGGGAATTCCTGAGAGCAGAAGTTTAATAAACGGTTTGTTGACTCCTTTTTTTTCGGTTTGCAACAGTTAACATTACAGTGGTATCGACCTCAACTTTAAACATTATCAAACAGAATAAGAGCTTTTTACCACATAGGCACATTGTTATGTGGTAACAAAAAACCAATGGGGCTATTCATGCCCCACATGTTCATGAACATTTGTGTGATTTTTTGCTAGCTCTAGATGGCTTACCAAAAAACAGATAATACAAAGTTCTTCTAAATCAAAAGATGTTCCACAATGGCTCTTCTGGAAATTACTAATATACTGAACAAAATCCCCGGACAATATACAAGTACGATCATCGTCTCCTTAGAGTCTAAACTAAATCAGGTAATATCCAATGGAAATGGAGCAACAGTTCATCTTCTACTCGAATACAGTCCATAAAATATAGATTACCATGAAACCTAACTAATTACATCGCAATGTCGTTTATTAAGATGTCTCTTCATGTACCGTAAATCTTATTATGGTGAAGGAATCGGCAATGAGAGTATTTTTAAGAGTTTAGGACCGTGGCATGATGAATTTGGCCTTGACAATACCGTGTTAAAAACTCATAGCCGAGATGGAATGAAATTTAACAGCCATTTCAGGGTAGCATCATTACCCAACTACTTGGGGGATAGTCTGATTGGACAGACGGAGAATGCAACACAACGAGCTGCCTTTGCCAGCATAATGCGCTCATTTTCTGTCAATGGCCTCTCAATGACTTTCATAATATTAGCATCCTGAAACGTTATGATCAAAACAATAATTAGAAAGGAAATACAATACTTCAGATAATCTCAAATTTTCAACTCATTCATAGGTTTTGCCATCTGCATTTTTTTAAAATATGTAGTTTCTTCATTTCCATTACTTTCTTTCCAAGGAGATAAAGAGGGATTGGGCAGGATTGCTTACACCAACCTTTTGGTGTTGTTGAATAGAAGGCCTCACGCTGGCAGTATCACCAACTGTAATTATATTGTTGACATTCCCCCTGTCATCCCTCTCCATCGGAGAAGCTGTCGAATGCCGCCATTGCCCATTTATGATAAACTTGTAGTAGTACCTGAAGGAAGTGAAAGTAATCATACCTTAGAAATAAATTTTATATAAGAAAAACTCCAAGCACAATATATACCAATTGTATAATATACAAGGGGAAGAGTTCTTTAATTATGATTTAGCTTTTCCAGAGAGCAAGATAATGATGGGCAGTTCCTTCTGCTTGCACAATGATTTTAGCAAAAAGGAGGGAAGCTTCCAATGGAAGCAGTAAGGCTTTCTTTTGGGATGGTGATAGGATGGCTTGGGTTATTTTCTCGGACAAAAAACAGAAGAATGCATGAGAATGCCTAAGGAGAAGACTTGTTGTCCATGTGGGAAAAGGTTAGGTTCCGGGCTTCTCCCGGGCTTCAGTTTCAGAGCATTCAAGGATGTGCTACTATATCTAATTCTCAACAATTGGGAGGTTGCCGGTTGCGGTGGTGTGAATGGGAGGTTTCTGTTATTTATTTCTGGAGGTGTTCCTTATATGTTTTCTTTTTATTTCTGTTTTGTTCTTGTGGACAGCTTGTTCGTGTATTGGAAAAGGAGAAACCAGAGATAACGAGATCAAATATTTTCTGAATGCCAATATTGACCAAGATGCACTGCTCCAGATTCAATAGAAATTATAGGCTTTTAAAGCTCTCTTTAGCATCCACACAGAAGAAGAAAGAATAATTATAGAAACCAGAATACTTACTTTCCTTGTGAAAGTCTAACATCGACTTCAAATCTTGATCCACCCTTGTGGGTTGCTTTAACCGGTTCTTTCCAGTTTCCAGTGAAATCTCCTACCAGGTATACATCCTCTCCCTGTAATACAACGTGGAATTTAAAGAAGAACCGTGAAAACCAATGATATTTCAATGAAGTTTCGCAGAGACCATATTTTAAAGCCTAAATGCTTCAAATGTCTTTCTGCAGGCAGCCCTATCTCAATATAGCATTGAGAGAGACAAATGATAATATTGTTTGTTCGCGTTTTTAATGTGACCTAGTATCAGTACCATGAGTAAAAGTAAAGCTATAACAGGAACCATAAATTACCTCATGTCCATTCCAGACAAAGGTCACAGCATGTGTCGCAGGACCATCATGACTACCACTTTCCACCATAGCTATAAGATCCCATGTTGCCCATGCAATTGCTGGTCTGCATACAGTTTTTTATTAAATGCTTTGCTAGACATTAAAGGGGGCTAAATAAAGTATAATAAAACAAACTAGAAGATTTTTATGCTTACTTTTCAAATATATATACCTATATATATATATATATAGTTATGCTTAATATTTATGATACATTTAGCATACATTCTCTTTCTCCCCCTCTTCTTTTTGTTTTCTTTTCACTAATAGATGCAACCACGCATAAAACTTTTCTTTTAGACGGATTTGGGATTGATAACAAACAACCATGTCTCCATGGGTGTTCAATACCTTTAAAATGAGAGAATAGAGATAGAGATTAGTGAATTAGATCGCCCAACTTTTTAACTATACTTGATTGAGTGCAAGATTCATGAAACATAAATAAATGAATAAAAAGTTTCCATTTCTTAGTTTTCCAATTCCTATTTTGCGTAGAACTTGAGATATGAGACAAGTAAAAGTTCACTACAAAAAAGGTAACAAAGTTCCCTTTATAAATCTCCTTGTTTCGTTGAGGTTCACAAAAAAAAATAAACTCCAGTTAGTGAAAAATTTTCATGCAAAAGACTGGAAGCTGCAATCATATATTCTAAGCAATCATTAATTGGGTTTGATTTGACATATATTTGTGATTGATCAAAGATAACGAAGAACCAGTGACAACAAGTCAATCGTGTATCATAAAGGAATAATCAACTTAAAGCTCAGACAGGGATTAGCGGCTGAAATATTCAGAAAACCTTCGTAATTATAAGGCTTCTTGGTATAGTTAGACAATAAGATATATCATATATGCATATATAACAGGCTTAGTAAAAAACCTGTCAGGTCTGCAGGAATGCAATCCAGTGACGAAATTATAGGCTGAATGAAGGGGAGTATCGGTCATCCAGTGCAGGTATGCAATCACACAGGCAGGAGATCGATCAAACCCGGTCGTACAAGTAACAAAAACACGATGATTCTTTTTTAACAAGCGTAATAGGAGCCCCACAGAAAATGGTAGTTTCTTCCTCATATCAAAGGAGTCTGAATCCCTGCAACAGAAAGTATAGGAAATTTAATGACACAGGCAGACAGAAGTCCCTAACCAGTAGAAAGAACGTATTCTGATGATCTGATCCATTTACAATTGCCCTGCCCATGTTTAGGGTTTGTATGATAAGTTGATCAAAGCAGTAAATTTTGGTGTAAAAATTCAGGCAAAGCAACAGAGATTGAAAATTTTCAGCATCTCAACCCATAATGCCATAATGTTCTCCCAATCAATCTCACCAAATATTCATATGCACTTGTATGCATAGAATAGATAGATAAACGAAATAATTTTACAGTTCACAAATGCATATGGTCACACAAATAACCTGCATCAACTAAAGTGATCAATTTGAAGAACGGAACAGAATTATTAGTGTTTAAAAATTTGCTACTGCCAACTAACAATAAATGAAATAAGCCTTTTGCTTACCTTATAGGGTAGTTGATCATTAAAATATTGAATTTTTGACATGACTCATTGATTGATTTGTAATTAATACCCCAATTTTCAGCTTCAATTCCACTCTGGAAATTCATTACAGCAGTGACTCCCTGGATCGAAATTTCTAGCTGTTAAAAGTAATTAAAAGAAATAGAACCTACACAATATAAACCCAATCAAGTGGGAACCAAACAAATTTCCACACAAATATTCCCAATCAACAAATAGATCTTCCTAAGACATACTTAGAAATAGGAAAAACGAAGAGAAGCATAATTCCTACTGGTATTCACAATGGCAATAAATGAGGGCTAGGTTTGCACATCAACATGATAGTGTGGGACATGCACCTGTAGAGTTTATAACAATGCTCATGATTCGTAGTGTTTTTCAATTGAATTCAAATAGCCTCAGGTAATAGTTTTTTCAGGAATGTTACCAACGTACCCTAAAAATTTCAGATCATAATAAACCTGGACACTCTAGTATTTTACTCTTACAAAGTCAGTATGACCTTTTAAAACATATAGTCTGCATAAAAACAAAAACTATAAATAGTGAATGTCAAACATTAGCAAGTATAACTTGGTTAAATTAGAAACAGCGCAATACTCAGCTACTCACCACATCAGACAAAGTTTCAACATCAGCTTCTTTTTGTATACATGACCCCACATATATTTGCTCCGTAATCTGAGAAGATGAACAGTACAGAGTGTGTGAGCAAGAGAAAGTATTATAAAATGAATCACAGTCACAAATGCTATAGATCAAGTAGTTGAATATCACACCTTACTATAGCGCATACCAAGAGAATGATTATAGTATAGCTCGCCTTTAGAACGATCCAGTGCTTTAATATATTCCTCCAATGGAAAGCTCCCATGAGCCCAGTCTCCGTCCCCCGGTTCTTCCTCGGAAAAAATACAAACTAATTTATTCATTGGTGGAGAAAGAATGTTCTTCTGAGACTGTGATTGAGCATGTCCATTTAGATCATCCAAAAGCTCCCAACCCTGAGATGTTAGAAACTTTGAGGAAAACACAACAAACCCAGTGTTTCCACTGCCTTCAGAATTCATTTTCAGATTTGATGCCAATATATTTTTATTCCAAGTGGTAATAGGCATGCGACCTCTGTTAAACAAAATATCAAGGTCACTCAAATGATGCGGTTGTTGAATTGGAAAAGGAGAGAAAGGTCTCTCAAGGATTAGGCTAAAAGATCCTGTCTTCTCTGTCAGCATCTTCCTGAAGAAACAAATAATTGGAAAAAATAAAATAACAACAATAATATTTTGATGAATGTCTAGAACAAGGTAATTTCTTTGCTCTTCCACACGTTGTAAACTTGCTATCCGGAATCAAACTAGTGAGATGAATGCACTAGCATATGTTCCCAGAACCAACTACTATAGGAATTCTCCAAAATGTGCACCAAATAAAATCATAAATGACACGACAATACATCACTTTGCATAATCCTCGGTTGTACAATAACAGTGTAAACACAATCAACAAACCCCATAGCAATGAAAAAAAAAAATTGACTTAATCATCAGCAGAACCCAATGGTGAATAATCAAGTTTCTTTCTACAGAGTTAAGAGAAGTTAATTGCAGATTAGCAAGATCCAAGATACAAACTCTAAAAGTGCAAGTCCACTGTCAGGTATTCCACAAGGACATAATTAATGATAATGAATCATGCAGCACCTAAATTAGCATCACTGATCATTCATTATTAACTCAATAATAACTTTTTCAGGCTATGTGACTTCAACCTCTGACTCTGCCGCTAAATTTCAAAATCTACAGCTGTATTTGTGGACTGCAAACAAACATAAATTTTTCTTACCGTGTGTCGCCGAAGTCCCTTATCTCAGTAAACTTCCCGCCAGAGGAATCACTCGCCTTCTTCAACGTGTCACCTACCAAGATTATTCTCGATCTCTCCGCGTTACTCTACACAACATAATTTTCAGTGTCATTTCTCAGAATGTCAAGCATCTTCATTCTTCAACAAAACAAAAAAATCATCAATCAAGTTTTAATACAATAATAATGATCAAACAGATAAGAACATAATTCTTGCAGAATACCCCTTTTTTAAGAGCGTGAACGAAGATTTTGCCGTCAGCGGACAACGCAAAGCGAATGCCGAGAGGTTTCTCAAGAGTGACCATGTACTCGTTCAAATTCATCTTGAAATTAGACACGTTACTCGACATTGCATAAACCCTAACGATTTTCCTGCAAAATCGAACATTGCCTCTTCCAATCGAGAACGGATTCTTTCCGTGGAACAAAGAAGAGAACGGCGTCGTCGTTCTGCAACTGGAAAGTTGCAGATTCGACATCGTTTAGCAGGATAACGAGCAAGTGAAAGTGTGTACATGAGTGTCAATCGAAATGATTTTTATATATATACAGTGAGAGTGAGAGAGAGAGACTTGAGCTGCTTATTTGTCTGTTCGTGAGTGGGAGAGAGAGAGTGGATGATTGTGGAAGAGAAAACCAGAGAGTAGAAGAATCCCGTGGTCACGTGGATTTTTTTGTGGGTCCCTCGTTTCTCACTTTCTTTTTGAGCTAACAGGTGTCACGTCACGTGGAAAAATCTTACATGTAAATATCTTGAAATTGTGGGAATACTAGAGGACTTTCAAGTCCATAACTTGAGGAGATAATTACCCAATCCGATGGCGACACGACATCTAGAGTTCACTGTGGAAAATGAAACTGCAATCCAACGATTAGAATTTGCGATCGTGAGAACGTGAGTTGGAATGCAAATTTTGTGCCGCTTTCTAGTGACTCAGTGAGTCGCTTCATAATTGGCTTTTATGAACGTATTGCGTGTAAATGCGAATCTAGAAAGCATGATCCTAAATTCTTGGATTAAAATCACTCGAATTCTTCATGTGCATATGCTACCGATTAATGAAATAATTTGATAGTCGATACCAAGTGATTCATTTTCCTTTGCATATCCTTTCTTACCTCACTTTGTATACCGGTTCTAGGCATAACAAGCTTTTCTATCTGGTCCAACTTGCATGTGTTAAGCATAGCACTCGCATAACCCCCTTGCTAGTAGTCCTCTCCGAGCCAAGACATTTTATGAACATTTACAGGAAGGTTTTTCTCCGAAGACTCTCCGTTAATGGGAGTTTAATGTGAGTTTTAATTAAAATTTGATGAATGTATTCATGTAATATAAGCTCTCATTCATCGAGAATAATTATTATATATATTCTTACGAGATCCTTTAAACTCATGTTGCATTAAAAATAGAGTAATATTATATAATAAAAAATATTAAACTAAAATTCAAATTAAATAGTGAGGTGGTGTGGTAAATGATATAATAACAACATATCATTTGTTTTATATATATATATATATCATTTGGACTGCATAGTATTAGTGTAAAAAATCTCAACGTCCAATAGTTGATTCCTATTGTTCTATGCCACGTCTCTCTTTCTATTTAAAACTGATATCTCACCGAAAGAAACTTATATACTTTAGATATATAATTAGCAATAACATATCTAGCATATGGCCTTGTGTTTTGTCTTCTAATTTCATGGTCACAAAAATGATCATCAAAAGAAAAGATCTAATCTCGATGCATGATTCGTACAAATTACACGCTGAGTATATATCAAGTTTTGAGGATGCATGTGTACATATACGAAAAGATCTACGCGCCTTGCAAAAATATTGCTAAGGTCTTGTACTTTTCTTGCAGCAGTCAATGGATTACTCCATTTTTTTTTTTCGAGAGCCCCGAATACCACGAAATCAATGGAAACAATGGAATATTTTGAGATAAAACTTTTATGTATATAATCCACGTATGTATGATAATAACTTATAAATAACTAGTATGAAACTTCAAACGATAACTTACTAAAATGATTGCAAATATATATGTTCAATATATTTTTTCTAGATTTTCTTCGTTTATTCTTTATAATAAATCAAATGAAAACTTGAATACGGTGTAAATATATATATATATATATATATAGTAATTTTCCAATAAAGACTTTTTATATTGTACACTTTAAGCACCTTTATGAAATTGCATGGAATATATTGAATCTTGATTTTATTTTTTGTATGGATGGTGAAAACATTGAAATACACTTATGGAAAAAAAATTAAAAAAATTCGGGTGCAAGAACTAATTTTTTCCTTTTATTTTGAAGATAAAACATTTTAAAATAAGGTAATATAAGAAAAAATAGTTCTCAAATCCAAAAAATTTCCAAATTTTACCAAAGGTGTATTTTAATTTTCTTATGATGTATACAAAAATTCTCATCGAAAAATATTTGATTACATGCAATTTCATCAAAGGTGTTTAAAGTGTGCATTGTAAAAGTTCTCATTGAATATATATATATATATATATATATGTAATAATTTTCACATAAATGCACACTGATAGAATTATATAAGAATATTGAATGTGAGCCACTCATTTTACATATTTTGACTTAGCATGTATGCACTTGTCAAAACTCTTTTATAAATGAGTGGCTCACATTCAATATCCTTATATAATTCTATCAGTGCGCACTGACAGGAAAAGGACTGTATATATATATGATCGTTGTTACACTAAGAAATTGAGCTAGGAAAGTCTTAAGAGATCCAGGCCTTGCAGGCCCAGGTCAAAATCCAAGCCTGGAAAACATGAGTCCAAGGGATCATGGGCCGAATTTATTTCGGCCCATACTAGAAAAAAAAAGAGTATTTCCAAGCAAAGAAACCAAGTTTCAGCCCATCAGTTGGAACTCGATGGTAGTGAAATTAATATTATTTAATACATCTCTCGGGTACAAACCCAATGGGGTAAAACCCGACCCATCAGCTCTGTACCCGTTAGGTTAAAGCTAAGGAAGATTGGAGTTTGGCCGAAAGCAAAGGTTTCGATAAAAGCTATGAGCAACTCCAAGTCTCCAACCAAGCACTAGGTTGGCACAAAATATAATTCTCAAAAAAAGAAGATAGAGTTTAGTAAACAGTACCGTGCCAAGGGCTACATTAAAAAAAAATTAAATAGTCAAATCAACACCTAATTTTTTTTAATTCCTAATTTAACCCTTTTACATTTAATTAAATTAATATATATTCTTAAAAAATATACCGTCAGAAAGATCTCTTTAAAATGACACAAATAATCATATATATATATATTTTTATTTACTCATTAATTAATATTAAACTTTTATAATAGATATTTGAAGAATATTTTTTAAAGATATTCTTTTAGTGTAAAATTTGGTGTGGAATGTTAGAGTGAAAAAAAAAAAAATTTAGTGTAAGAATATTCTCCAATTAGTGTAAAGTTTGGTGTTGAACATTGAAGAAGGCCTAAAAACATCTCCAACGTAACACAAAATTGGTGTAAATTTCAATTTCCAATGAGAAAATTTGGTGTTCATGAATAGTGTTAGCACCATTCATCAACACCAAATGTTTTTTTTTTGTTCTTTTAATTGTCAAATTAAGGTTTGTATATGTTTTACGATTCCTAATTTGACTCTCTCATATTTAATTAATATGATATTTATTCTAAAAATTATGTCGTTGGAAAGATCCCATTGAGATCTTTAAAATGACATCAATATTAATATACATATTTAAACATTTTAAATTTACTTATTAATTATACATTTAATTAATTAGTATCATACAAATATTTATTAAAAGAATATTCTTTAAATATACTCTATTGGTATAGAATTTGGTATTGTGGGTTGAAGTGGAAAAAAATTTGGTGTAAGAAAGATTTTCTTTTAACACCAAAATAGTGTAAAATTTAGTGTTATGGGTTGGAGATGTTCTAAAGTCTAAACATTGAACTAATACTATCTTTAGTGCATGTTTGGTATGGCTTTTGAAACGATCAAAAGCATTTTTTTTAATACTAGAAGCTATTTTAAAGTTTTTTTTAATCGTTTGGCAAATCTCAAAACAGCTTTTTAATATGTAAATTGTCTTAATTACCCTTTATAAAAGTCATTTAATTTAGGGTAAATCGTATTTTAGTCTCTGCAATTTGCCTTAATCTGCATTTAATCAATGGTTTTTTGGAATTGTAACTTTTAGTCATTATGTGACAGAAACTCGGAAAAAAAATTTAGTCATTTTAGTCCTTCTATGACAGGAAAAAAAATTTCAAACCGAAAAATCGGACAGGAACCGTGGAACTGAAATCGGAACCAGAACCGGACCGGAACTAGAACCGCCTAATAAGCGGTTCCGGTTCTGGTTACAAATCTCTTTAGAACCGGAACCGATGGTCGGAACCGGAACAGGAACCGAACCGCAGTCATCTCTAGTCTCGGTCTCCTATCAAATTTTAAAAATGTAATTATTGACATAGAAAGAAGCTAAAAAATTAGAATTTTTTATTTAAGTACTACCTTGTAATGTTGTTAGAAAAAGTAAATTACAACTTTTGATTTGGTCATTCTTCCAACATTTTGGCCCCCTAAAGGTGAAAAATAAAAAATAAATAATTATTAAATAAAAAGTTTGTTTGAAGAAAGGATGAAGAAACGTAAAGTAAAGAACTCAAAATTGGATGGAAGTTCCTTTGAACTTTCACATTAAACCAAGAAGAAACAAACAATAAACAAACAGCTAAAAAGTATTGACTTGAAAAATCTTCCTCAAGAAGAAAAGACCTCTGTTAGTCCAAGAAATTCTTTGTTTGATTTACATGAAGACTTGGAGATTACGGTATACTAATTCATGTCAAATCAGTCAGACATAATATGTTGTCACACGTTTTTGTCTAATAGCCCATTTTCTTGTGTTCCCATGAAACCAAAGCATTTTCTTAATATATATGATATTTCACCTGATATCGCTTAACCAAATAAAATCAGTTATATATGTCACTAACACATGGCAATGTCTGATTGGCTACAAAATTTATATACTTTACTGATTCTCTTTCCCTTTCCAATAAAATTTAATTTCTTTTCATTTTCATTAATCATTATGGGTTAGTAAACACGATCTTAATTTATTGTTAGCTCTATCATTTGAACCAAATCAGTTGATGGTCTAAACCATGAAACAACAGTTAGTGAATTTTATCATTTGAATCTGAATTTTAAGGTAGAAACCGAAAGTTTGGAGTCCCACATTTGACAATTGTAACTCCAATAGGCCATTCATTAAATATTTGTACAAAGGACCACCTGGGTAATACTTTCCTGAACTGTGATCACTTGATAGGTGCGTATTGTTTGTATCCATCATGTGCAGGGTCCTTGGCTAAAACAAAGGACGGTCATTCTTATTCAAACTAAACTAAGGTGTCGTTTGTTTTTTTGTTTGAAGACTGAACAGTCCTGAATTTTTCTGAAGACTGAATAGGGATTGAAATCTGAACTTGAATGACATGTTTTTTTTTTCCTCATATCTAAATGTATTGTTAATACGTTTGTTTTTTAAAAGTAAAATTGTCTGAAATTAAGTAATTTTACATTTATACCCATGTTAAACAATTATACATATAATATTGAATAAAAACAAATCCAAAAACAATAATTATATATGAACACATATGATCATGATCTTCTTCTTTAATTACAAATAAACTTCATTTTTATTAAGAAAATAAAAGTTGATTTCTCAAAAAATAAAATGGACAGTAGGAAACTCACACAAAACACTCTAAAAAAATAATATATAAATACACCACCCTAATATCATAATAGAGTATTGATATTAAACACCAATATGAAAAGTAATTAGGGTTCTTTTTTATTTTTAAAACTATTTAAAATAAGCAATATATTAAAATAAATATTTCTATACCATATATAATTATGATAAAATTGGAAATATGTTATATATAGGGGATGGTATCGGAAGAAAAGATTTTATATTGCATTTAATATAATTCAGTGATTTACAAATTGCAATTAAGTGAAAAGTCATGATTTCTTACTTTTTTATTTTAAGTTGTTTTTTGGTATTTTTAAGTTGTTTAACCACTTAAAAAAATAAACAAAACAACTTAATAATTATGATTCAGACCCATTAAATTTTAAGTGGAAAAAACAAACAACATTTAAGTTGATTCGACACGAAGTTGGATTTATTATCATACTATTTTCCAGATCGTGACTAAACGAACACTAGTTTACCGTATTGAACTTGATGAATACAAATACAACACATTTTCTTGATTAAAAAAAAATAGATATGAGAAGGATCTTACACTAGCGAACAGCAGTTCGTCAAATATTATTCAAAAACAATCAAATTTTAGCACCTCAATCATTTTCACGACAAACTGAAACAAACAAAATTAAAATTCGAAAAGTCAGCAGCAAAAACAACCAAATCATACATTCATATTTTTCTTTTTCTTTTTCTTTTTTACTAAAAAAAAAACATCTTAATTCTTAACGAGGAATATTCCAAATCCTCTCCTAGTTTATCATATTCCCAATTATCACCTTTGCCGGTAATTTCTATTAAGGTTTTGAATGAAAAGACAGTTAATCCTTTCGATATGATCCGAAAATTTTTGTTATACCCTCGACATATTTATAAAATAATTAAAAATACTTTTAGAAAATAGGAAAAAAAATCCAACAAACGGTGGAGATTCTTCTTTTCTTTTCTTTTTTATTAAAAGAGAAATTAAAAAAAAAAACATTATCTTGAAATTCATTCACAAACGTGTTCAAAGCAAAATTGAAAAGAAGAAAAAAAATAAAAATATATATATCCAACAACCAACACCAACCTTATTCAACATTTGATTTTTTTTTAGTACTTTAATATTTAATATTTAATTTAAGTTTTATTTTTTTACCAATTTACCATTTTCCCCTGTTGAAAATTCTTTATAGAATAGTTAAAGAAAAAGGTCATTTTGGGTATTTTATTAACTGCAAGAGGAAAACGGATATCGATTATTAATGAAACTAGTAGAGTGAGGAAAACAGAAAATAGACAAACCACAGGACTACAGGAGAGATTTGATAACCATATACAGCGTGACAGACCACTATCAATATTGAAGGTATTGTATATAAATCCGGTTGTCTTACTTCGAGACATTTAATTAACATGATTCATTTATTTAAGGCAACTAAGCCCTCTATCTATAGACTATAATTTAATAACTATAAATTTATTTACAAAACTAATTATTAAAAAAATATGTTTTACCAAACACATAGTACTCTGCAATCGGTAACTGAAATTATTGAATCAAAAAGGAGGAAAAGGTCAGCCTAAGCCGTTGACATTAGCGAAAAATCCTACCAAATCTCGGCGATACGGTAAATATGATCTTTTTTTGTCGCCTTCTTTGATCGCTCTGTTTTTCACATAAAACGCTTCATGTGCCGACACTTGTTTTCCAGTTTTTTTTACCACTTTCTTCTCTTTTGAATCACCATTCGTTTTCGGTTTGTTCAAAAACACGTACGGGTCCTTCCCTTCGCTGTTGCTCCGTTTTAGCAAATCGCGAAATTTTAGCCACCGTTTTGATGACGACGTCGACGATGATCCGGTTGAATTGCTCTTTTCGCATCTGTTCGGAGATGCCAAGTCCGTCGAGTTTGTTCTCGGTGTCCACGCGCAGTACGTTTCCTCCGGTACTCCTTCCAGTTCGTCGGCTTCCGACGACGAAGATGACGGAGGGCCGTCTCGATCGTCGATGAACAACTTCTTCAACGGAAACCGTATCTCCTCTTCCAACACGTGTCTGTGTTCTTCGTTCAACAGAAGATCGCGATTGAACAACGGATAAACCTGACGGATCTGACCGTCGAAGAAGAACTCACACTCGTCAGGATCTGTCCGGAGCGAAACGAACTCGAAATCGTCGTCGTCGTTGTTTCGTTGTTGCGAGTCTTCAACCACTGCCACTGATTCTCGGCTGACTCTGGTGGCGATATCGACAAGGTTGTCGGAGGAGTAGCTGTTGAAGCTAGGGCAAAACGACACCGCAGAATCGGTGGTACTACTATTACTGTTATCTCCTTGCATCGCTTTTGGTTTTCTTGGTTTTCAGTTAATGATTTTTAAGTGTATATATATATACAGAGAGAGTGAGAGGTGGGTTTTAATTTTTAAAGCGTGTTTCGAAGAAGATGAAAACGAGAGTCACAAAATAAGGTAAGTGTTTGTTTACACATTTTCTTGGTTATTTCTTTTCTTCTTTCGCACGTATCCTTTGGCTTGCTTCACACGTGTCACATGGTCCCACCACATTCTCTCTCCACTCGTGTTACGTGTACGGTGCATTTATTTCAGCTGTACCATTTATTAGAGAAAAAATTAGTATGCAGTCCGATGCAATGTATACTTATCAATGGGTGCATGCTTGATGCTCCGTGGCAAAGAGATTGATACTCCTTGCCATATGGCATGCATCCATTGGTTAGAATTCATTGCATTGTGTGTATCAGCATGCTGCCAGATTTTCTCCACTTATTAATGTCTGTTTTTACTATTTTTGTTTGTAATGGATTTTGAACCAACTAATAATATGTTATTTAAATAATTATCCTAAAATTCTATTAAATTATACCGTAAGTGTATAAATCAACGATAACGCGGTTAATTCATCTGCTATCGTTCATTGTATTGTGCGCATCAGCATGCTGCCAGATTTTCTCCATTTATTAATGTCTATCTTTACTGTTTTTGTATGTAATGGATTTTGAAACAATCGATAATATGTCATTTAAATAATTAATCTAAAATTTAATTTAATTTGAATGATATCATAAGTGAATTGTTATCATCATACAAATCTTAGAATGATGTAGTTAATGAACAAATTACTTGTTAAAAATTAAAAAAAAATTAAAAAAAATTAAGAAATTTAAGATAACATTGGATTCAATTCTCTCAAGTCATGTATAAAATTCATGTAAATGTATAATTATTTTTAACTAATTAGATTCAGACAAATTAATAACTTCTAAATCATTAATTTTTTATATATGTGACACATACACATGTTTGTATCCGACTCAAAAATTAAAAGGATATTTAAATAACCCTAAAAAATAAAATAAAAATGCTCTATTCATTTCAATGGAATTTTCTTATACGTAAAATTAAGAGAAATTAAAAACTGTGACAAAGTTCAATAACATGGAGATTAAGGTTGATTACCCTTCTAGAAAACAATTAAAAAAAAACGTGGACTTTCTAGAATAAAAGAAAAAAAAACATAAGGGATGACGTTGATGGAATTGGTAGAAGAAACAAAAGCAAGCAACTTGGCCTAAAATCAAGGGATACACACGATAATATTCAGCAAATCCTTTACTTAATTAGTTGTTAATATAATTTATAAATTAATGAAAATGATACATACTAGTTGATATCTTATTTATTGTTTTTTGTTTTGTTGATATAATCTTATTAATTGTTACTATCAATTTTAATGTTTAACTAATTGCTGACATCAAATCATCATCAATACATGTCTCTACGTGGAACACCCTTTTAATTGTTTTGTCACACACACTCACATTCACATTCACATTCACATTCACGTTGAGTTGTGTCTATTATTTTAAATGTCATGTCAGATCTATCTCTCACACTTTAAAAAAATATTTTCATTGCAAATCAAAACTCAAAGGATGAGATTTTATGTAGAGATACTAGAAGGTGTTTTGTAGAAATAAGCTTGAAAGAAAGTCATCAATAATCTAGACGGTTGACAATTTCTTTATTTCATACGTACTGGGTTTTTACCGAATTTTGCCAACTAAACTATTTGACGTATTTCTATTTGGGGTTCAATTTTATAAATACATTAATATTCCACATTTGTGTCATTGTATGTGGGGTTTCAAGTATTGTATGTGGGGTTTCAAGTATTGCGTCAATATGTGTCAATAGATTTCACTCCGATATTATAGAGGTAGATATCCAGTTGTATATAAAGCTGCACATGTAATGTTTGATATTATGAATAAATATATGGGCCGCACAACACATGTTGTAGGAGTACTTGATATTCATAGGTTCCAACATACCTCGGACTACAAGCATATCTGGTTAGATTGTTCTTTAATGTTGTGGGAGTAGATATATAATCCACAATATATATATATATATATTTATTGTTTGATATGGGGTAGATATTTGGACCGTTGATGTATTGACATGTCCTAAGAGATCAATAATCGGATAAAAAGTAGACATCTCCTAGTTGTGGGAATAGATATATGGTCACACATATAGTATTTGATTTAGACAGGTCGCAATATCTCCTTAATTGAATTAGTTAATTGGATTAGTGTCAAATTTTGTTATAAAAAAAATAAAACTAAAATTAGTTCATAAAATTAAATTAAAACTTATATTTGTAATTATAATTAAGCTTTTTAATATTTGAGAATAAGGTTTCTTTCCTAAAATCGTATTAATATAAAGGCATGGAGCCATTTTAAATATTATAAACCATTGGCATTAACGTAATAATGAAAAGATTAATTAGAAGTCATAGAGGTTGAAATGGTAAATGAATGATGTAGTAGAAGGAAGCTAGAAGCCATGGACTCATATAGTCATATATATCATGTGAATTAAAGAATCTATCTTTCGAGTCCGGATTAGTCGGGGTGTAGACATGGCTGATTGCACCGTATGGTGGATCCGTCCTACCCAAAAACCAGACGGTTTAAAACAAAAACAAAAAAAGAATCTATCTTTCATGATTTTTTTTTGGAAAACATTAAAAGGAGATGAAGATGGCATTGGAAATCGCTTTAAAGACTCAAGAAGATTCAATTATTCAAAGAATTTGAAGTTCATAGGTCCCACACTTGCCCAAACAAAGTGGGTTTAATACCATTAATAATACATATAATGGTTTCTAGATGGGTGTGATTTTTCTCGTCAAACAATATTCAATAGTCAATTAGTCACCACTCTGTGCCAGCGCCAGCGCCCTCATTGACTTCACATCACATGCAAATATGCAATACCTGCCTTCACGTATATTGCATTTTTTGTTATTTGTGTTTTTTATTTTTCCTAAATTTGATTAGGTTTCTGTCGATACAAAACGAGATCAAAGCATTATATGCCAGGTTCAAATATATATATTGATCGAAAGATATCTATTTCTAAGATATTGAAAAGAAAATTTATTATATATATTTATAAAATGTATATGAACTCGAACCGCCACACATGCTTAGCAAATATCCCTGTTAATTTCATGGGATTGAGAAGGGCAAAATGTGAATGTTAATGGTAATAAGATGATAGGATCTGAATCTTATTATAATAAAATAAGGATTGCAATTTGCACATAATTAACAGGTAGCTAGAATTGAACTGGTTAGTCAATAATATTAAATGACACAACATTTGGAAAGTTAGCTTGAAAAAAAGAAATTATTGAGGGGAATGTTGATCTATTATTTAGTGGGTAGTTAAGTAGTAGTGGAATAAGATTTTATCAAAAAGCCATATCCTTATTTTCTGATATCTAATAACTTTTACTATGCTAAATTGACTAACAATGCGCACAATGATGGATTGATGGCTAACATAAATTAACAACAGAGTGAATATTATTTGATTTTAACTTCTTCTTTTTTGTATATTATTATTGGTTTAGATTAAAGCAAATATAGATAGTCTCAAAATTCATCATAAAAATGGTGAGAAGTGAAATATTACAATAGTTCGATATTTTGGAGAAAATATAACAGACTCAAACCCATAAAATGATAAAGATATTAGGGAATTGTAATAAGGGCAGCGGTGGCCCAACTACCCCAACAAATGTATTTTGATGTGGATAT
Source organism: Dipteronia sinensis (assembly GCA_033220585.1). Classification (NCBI taxonomy): domain Eukaryota; kingdom Viridiplantae; phylum Streptophyta; class Magnoliopsida; order Sapindales; family Sapindaceae; genus Dipteronia; species Dipteronia sinensis. Next base: position 33,499,533 of record CM065645.1, read on the forward strand.
TATTTCTCAATCTCATGTTTCTCCTGCCATGTCCAACTATTTTCTTCGTTTCCTGTGACTCTTGATGTTTACTTCTTTCCACCTATAATCTGTGACAAAAACTTGAATGGGGTGATCTTATGATTATTTTTTAAATTCTACATGTACCTCTTCCAATCACAATTAATTATCACGTTTTGATTAGGTGGATGCATGACTGCATGAGTTTGATCCATGATTTTCGCAAAATTAATCAACATGTTTTGATTGGGTGGATCCATGATTCTCATTTAAGATTTGCTTTTAATTTATTGGGTTACATCATATCTCCCAATTACATATTTATTCACTATACACAACAAACGTCAATATTTCTTTACAGAAAGGAGAGCATTAACGTGTGAAGTGAAGTATACATCAATTATTTATAAAAAATTTGAGGTCATTATCATGTGCCCTTTTCTATGAGGAACCTTTCAGTGATATGGAACCAGAAATTTTTTACTTGATGATAATTGTACTCCTCAGTCTCAACTGAAAGATACCTAAAATTGAAATTAGTCCACTCTGTAACCACACAATTTTAACCTGGAATTGCATCCCAGGTTTTCTTGAAGAATGCAACACTGACTGCGATGACACAATCAAAAATTAAACACAATTCTAAAAGATTATAAAATATCCTGGAGATGGAAAGTTGAGAAGATAGATAAAAACACTTTTAATTTTAATACACAGCTTTACATATCTAATCTACTCAAAGGTGTACAAAGTCATCTTTATATTCATCTCCCAACCTATGCTTAAAACTGTCCTTATAACATATACAAAAACCAATGAAACCTTACTTGGTCAGATATGTACGAGATTCATGAATCATGAATGCCGCAAATTTGCCTTCAGATGATGCATTCTCATCTCTACCCGGGCAGGCAAGTCACTACTTGAAAGGTCAGAATCTGACCCTTCTAATCGCCGTATTTGTATTATATCATGGTACAATGGACGAAACCGAGTCTGAAACGCCCTGTATGAGAAATACGGAAGAAGGGTAGAAACTACTACAACAAGGGTGGTGAACCAATAGAGTATACTAGGAGCGCAGGCTTCGACAAACACCTTGTATGCTGTTGTGGACACTGCAGGTGGGAAAGAACCATAAACCATTAAGAATATATACCACAGGATAATGCTTCCCCAGATGAAGAAATGCTGGATCCAGGTGAAGTAATTTATGGAGAGTGCCATTTGGCAATTTACAGCCCACACTACGCATGTATACATTGTGACTCCAAAGACTTCATAATCAACCACATGACCATCCGCCCGGAAGGCTTGGTTTAAAATGGAATTGGTGGTGAAGAAGAAAATAATTATAGAACTAAGAACTCCATTCGACATCCATCCAAGAATCCGGGGCCAATTGAAGAGGACATTCTGCACTCCCTCTTGATATAACAATGGATACTGCAAAAATAAGTAGTAGGATCAATTAAAATGGCTCTTTCTGGCTTCCACAGAGAATTTATGGTGCATAAAGGCCTCAGGCTGGACCTAACCTTTGGAGTTTGTTTCAATCAAAGCCAATTAACATCAAAAGAGTACTTAAACATTATCATCACAACCCTATAAGTTTCATGACAACTATTAAAAGAAGAAAAAGAATGTGCTCATGTCAATATATGGCACAACTTTAAAGTGATTTTCTGCCTCTGCAACATTTTCTACTATTTCTGGAATAAAAAAGATAACTGTTACCAAAAAGACAGCATCTCTCCAATAGTAATACAAAATACTTTTTAAGTGACAGACAAACCATTGCCATTTTGTTTGGTCTTTTGCTGTGTAGAGAACATATATTAATTTTTCCATCCATATGTTATCCAATAGACATTGTTTTCAAACCTTCTAATATTTATATAATTTTCTGCCAGGTTTTCCTTTCAATTTCAATGGGATATAAGTTGTGTACCTTGAGGCAAAGTCGCGCAGAAACGTCTTGATCAAAAACACCAAGAGCAATTACAGGAAGTGAAGTGAAGAATACATTGTAGCATGACATGTACCAATCATTATAAGCAGGTTGACCAGAAAATGAAGCATAGGCCTCAAACCAAAATAGAGTGAACCCAAATGTGATATTCTTGTAGAAGAAATAGCATATCTGCATCCACCACACAAACGACAATAATTTAAACTCAGATGAAGTAGTTCATTGATTATTACTTAAACTTTCATCTCACAGTTGAGACAACACTGTATGTTTAATGAAAAAAGATAATGATTCCAACAGCCTGACTCTAAACAGTGAAACCAATGATCTTGAGATGACAATCAACTGAAACCTATGACCCGTCAACGTACAGCATGAATGATGCTACTGTAAGAAGGAAAACAAAAGGTCAAAAATTATGACAAATTTTTTATATTTTTTTCATTCATAATTCAGTATTAACCTATTAGAAGATTAAAATAATATACTTGCACACATTTATTTGTATATAAATCACAGAGTAATGGAGCTTATGATAGTTTATTTCTAGTAAGGAGGCAAAATTACATGGAGACAATTTTACCATCATTGCTATCCGCCTGTAACACCAATGTCCATGCACCAGCAACAAACGTTCCAGAAAACGAAATTGAGCTATTGCAAAATCACTTGACATCACCGCCTGCCCCCAGGAAAACAGCCGAAATAAGAAACCAGATTATCACAATTATTTAGCTTGAATATCACAAAAATGAAAACAAAAACCCCAGAAGATAAGGTTTCAATCAGAAATGCAATTTGAGAGAGAAAATGTAGGCAGCAGTTAATTTTTAGAGTGGCAACAAAATAATAATAATAACATTTGAAACAATTCATGTACAGATACAAGCCAAAGGGAGGGGAAATTTCAATAAAGAAGGGTATGGGATGCATCTAAACACCCAAGACACTTATTTTAAAATCAGTGAAAGCAATCTGAAAGAGGAAAATCCATGCAGCAGTTCAATTCTTAAGTAGCAATAAGAAGATGATTATCGAACAGTTCCTGTACAAAGAGCAAATGGCAGAGAGAGGGGCAAGTCCAATATTGGAGATAAAACCACATGGTGCATCATTCCACCCAAAACATTCCCTTTAGAAATATTGAACGTTTGAACTGCCACATGAGCTGGTGGTCATGCAGAATCTCAATCACTCATCAATCCTGTATCACCATACATACATGTCAGCACCATAAGCTAACACTGCTAAAGGAAAGTTCTGGGAAGGGTGAGGTGGGTACGGTCATCATGGTCTTGGTACAGCAAGTTCCAAGAAGGATGATTTGGTTAACCTATAACCTGTAACCTTTTGATCTTCTTTGTATGAAAAAACCGACTACTAGTTATTTCCATTTAGTTTACTAGTCAGATTCCATATCATGCCGATTGAAACTCATTTCCCACCAAGAAAAATATAAATTCCATTCCTTAACAGGCATAAAAATGATTTGGTACTTGAAAATTAATCAAGCAGGTAGACATCCTTGCGTAAGAATTTGTGCAAAAGGGTAAGACGTATGTCAAGAAAAAGAAAGTTATTTCAGAGGCTTTACAATAAAGATATGCTATTAATAAGGAATCATATAACAGACCACTGCTGCAAGAGCCAAATCCAAAAAGGTAATAGCTAAGGGCCTAAGTAGTTGGAATAACATTGACAATAAAGCAACATAATCTACCCAAACTAGATACAAAGAGATGTACACACACACAAACACACATTTACCTGCATCCCTTCAACACCACTAATGCCAACTCCAATATCAGCCTCTTGAAGCATGCCAACATCATTTGCCCCATCACCAATTGCTAGTGTTGTTTTACCCGTGCTAACTTTCACCAGTCTTGTGACCTGTATATCTTATAATATTCCATCAGATTATTTTGATGCCAGTAGTAACAGAAATTGGCAATTTCTGTTCTGTAACAATTAGGTTAACTTAATATCCCCTATAAATTTATCGAGTGTCCTGACTTTTGTTAAAATTTTGACCTTGAAATTGTAGCCACTAGATGAATCTAACTGAAAGATTTTGTCTCTTCTGCTTATTTTGAGTAGAGGAGCTTGTTCTGTGCAGAACAATGGAAAAAGACAAAATACTTTCAGTCATTAGATCTATCTGACAACTAAAATTTCAAGGTCCGAATTTCAACGCAATCCAGGTTCTAGCACTTGAAAGTGACTATTATGCCCTAATCATGAGAGATTTAACCATCCAAGTTATGAGACTTACACGAGCTTTTTGTTTCGGTGAAGAGCGACAGCATATAACAGAAGCACAATTAATTGCAAGATCCAAGAACAAGTTCTCCAGCCTCTCATCTAAAGCGAAATCCAAGGACTTGCCATCAATAACTAAGCCAAATGTGACTGAACCTTCTTTGGCTGAACTAAGTTGAGATCTTCCTTCTCTTATTTGCTTTGTCACACTTTCATGAGAAGCCTAAAACAGTGCCCTTTTTCAGATTCCCACAAACAGAATCATTCTGATATCAAGTTTAGAATTCTGTACCTTTGCAACAGCCTCCTTGTCCCCTTGCTTCTCCAGAGCTTCAATATCTGGTGAATCTAGTGTAATCACAATTTGTCTCATTCCTTGTCTCAATAGACTACATGCGTACCTATAGAAAATATGATATTCATTTGTATAATATGTAAATTCCAAAAGGAAGAAGGCAAGGAAAAAAATCAGATAACTTGGCTTCATATTTCTTTACATACCCTATATTTATCGCAGTTTCCATTTTATCACCAGTTAAGACCCATATTTTGATTCTAGCTTGTGCAAGCTTGTCAATACACTCTGGAACCTGCACACAACAACAGTGAGAACTTACAAGTACCATTTTCAATTTAATGAAATAACATTGAGCGGGTCTCCAGTTCTTTCCCATGGTACTTAGCTTCTTTTTAAAATTGGGCAAAATATTTTGGACATTTAAAAATATTACAGGAGAAAGAAACTTAATAAGAACAGGTGGTCAAGGTGGTGGTGCAAGGTTACTAGGTTCAAATAATTGCTAAACAATATAAACAATTTAGGTGCTGCTCAAACAGATCAGAGAATTTTCAAGTTTGATACTGACCCCTTTCTGTAGTTTATCTTCAACAGCGGTTGCACCAAGAAGAATTAAATCCCTTTCTATCTTATCTGCAACTGTATCCACCAATGTATCTCGGTCTGCAGCTACAGAAGTTTTGGCTTTCGAAAACTCCTCTTCCCATATTCTGTACTCATCTTCACCAAGCTCACAGTATGCAATTACCAAGGTTCGTAAACCTGCCTCCGAATATTTTTTTATGTGTTCTCTGGTCTGTGCCTCATACATCCGTCCATGCTTTGCGAGCCTTTCAAACATCACACTACATACGCAGAGATCATCTAGTATGATATCAGTTGACCCATATTACAACTTCACAAATTCTAGCAAATGCTGTGTGCACAAGGATTCTCACCTGTCTGCGCCCTTGCTTAGGAGCAACAACTGATTCTCCACATTCCTCAAAATTATAGACATTCTTTTGCGAGAACTAGTGAACTCCAAGACATGAAGAAGCTCATAAACTCTGGAAAGTTTCAAAAAAAACAAAAAGAAAAAAGAAAGAATCTCAAACGAATATACATAGTGACAGAAGCAAATGTTATGACACCTCATCTTCGGTATTTTTCATCCTGCAGATTTATTGTTAGTACTAAACAACAGATGCCTCAAATTCGTAGCCGAAACTGGTGAAAAGAAAAGACGAAATAGTTGTTCCCAAGACGAACATTTTTCACATTTAAAAAAATAATAACAAAATAGCACTTCTCATACAACAAAAATGCATCGAATCATGCGCCACCATGATGTAAATACCCATCCTTCTAAAGTTTTTTCATCAGCATCTATTATTTGAATGGAAAGGCTTCAAAAGTTCTTAATTTTTCCATTTTAGTACCAGCTTAATTCTTGAAGTTTACTTTCCGTATGCACAGTTAACACCAATTTCCTCCTTATCAAAGAGACTTGTAGTTATTCCTGATTAAAACAAAGATTTCAACACAAGTAAAACATAATAGGGTTGGGACAAAATCATTAAGCATATCATAGCTTCAGTAGTTGGAGACACCCCATGGTAAAACAGGAAGAGGGGGGAGGGTAGTTCTCAAAAGCATACATCTTCAATTACCAAAACAATAGAAATTTCATGTGAGTACTTAAGAATTCAGGGTAGGGAAGAACAATGATCTTTTATTGTGGTCATACAAAACTTTTAGCAGCAAAGTTTGGGCTTTAGGCAGTTTGAAAGAAAATATGTTCAAACAAAGCAAGCCAAATTAACTCAACAATTCTTACAACCGACTACCAGCCATTGATACTTAAATTCTTTACATAAACAATGCAATTGAACCTAATTTATTTTCTAATAAAGAATAAAATGAAAGGTCCCAACGAGCTCACCTTGTAACCTTTTCACCAGAAACAGGATCTAACTCATGCAATGATAAACTTGTTTGTGTGCTTCCAAAGAACTCAAAGCCAAGCTCCCTAGCAGCTATAACAAAGGCTGCTTCATCCGGTGATTCAGCTTCATAAGAAATTTCACCCGATTCTATGTTCACATCAGGTATTGCTGTATGGCAAATTGCTAGTACTCGAAGGAACTTCTGTATGACATCTGAATGAGGTTCATTAATCCACCGTCCATTCATTATCCGTTCATCTCTGAAGTTGAATCCCTTAATTGATTTTCCTGAATCAACGGCATTACCATTTTGGCCCAATACATCAGATAAAGAACCATCAAATTCAGATGGCCTATCACTTTGTCTCTTTGCCAGGGATCTCTCTACTTCTGTCATACCACGGCCATAAGCAACACCTGCTATTGAACATTTGACAAATTCCATTGAGTTACACGTCAAGGTACCTGTCTTGTCAGATAGTATGACATCAACCTGACCAAGTTCCTCATTCAAATTAGATGTTCGAGCATGTGCTGGCTTGTCTGTTTCCTCATAGTACATATCCCGATCCTGATTGATGAAAATGCATTGTAAAACCTTGACAATCTCAATGGACACGTATAATGATATTGGTATTAAATATCCATACAGCATAAGACCTGTCAAGAAGTGAAGAAATGAAGCAAGTGATGCTTTTTTGGGGTCATAAAACACAGGTGTATCATCTGGTCTAAGATACCACCGTCTATATGTTCCACCAGCAATGTCTTTTTTAGTTCCAATTCCGAAAAACACGGATCCAACAGATGATATCAAAATCAATGTACTGAAGAGTAAATACACAATCTTATCCATTCTCCTCTCAATCTTACTTCTCTTGGAAGGAGGATCAGTAGCATTCTGCATCACTTTAGTGTCGTGTCCAGTAAAAACAACTACGCCGTAAATATAATCAGTGTTTTTCAACTTGGAATCCCTCAAAAGAATCTGCTGTGGGGAAAGAGGGTATTGTATGCCACCATAGTCCAATGTTCCAACAAAGGAATAAAGATGTTCGTTTGGGTCCTCACACTTGATTACTGCTGAAAACTTCTGTAAGGATTCTTCATCATGTAAGGAGGATGTCGCCTCCACGGAACGCTTCAGTTTTAAATTGGTCTCTCCATCAAGGTTCATTGTCTCAACGTAACAGATCCCATCCTCGTACCTTGATGAAAGCAAAAGCAGATCAGCAGGAAAATATTCATCTTTATGCACCTCAACAAGGTCACCTACTCGAAGATTTTTCCATTTGGTCTCAATGAAAGTATGATCCCTACCATACACTTTGACCTTTCGATTGTTGGCTTCAATATCCTGAAACCATTACAAAGTTTTCTCTACAATTACATACGAAATATAGAAATAAGATAAGTCGGAGCAGTGAGGGAGAAGTGACAAAAAGTTGTTAAAAGGAACAACCTGAGCTTGCACCAGACTACTTAGCACATACACAGATTGTGGAAGACACCAAATGAAAAAACAGAATGCATGTAAAACTTATAGAGGTTGTATTTCAATTTTACAGTGATCCAAAAAAAATATACACGTAAAAAATGAATATTAACTAAAGCTTAATCATGTCCATCAATGCTTAGCAATTTAGCAGTAGCGTGAGCCAATTATTCTGAAAATGGAAATATGTGTCAGAACGTGAAGCTACATGTACCTCTATATTATAAGCCATTTGGGATGATTAAAGTACAATTATGACTTATCTACTTATTTGTCAGACACCCGTTCACCTGTATTAAAGAACGTATAGCTTAATTTTACAAGATGAAAGGCACAGGCTTCTAAGTTTGCAGCACTAATTGAGCACAGGTTTTCTTACTGTATTGAGTGTATTCCAAGATCCTAAAACCCGTGCTCTTAATCTCTTATTCTTGCATGCAGCCTTTAATTATGAGGCGGACAAGTAAAACAGTAGTTCGGATGTTAATATGAGTCCTTTAATTGGTTTGTTAGCCAAATGTTCACATAGCAAGTACTTTTAATTAAAATATTCTCAAGTCTTACGCACTATCCCGCTTACAAACAAAAAATCATGGAAACATGCAATGTTATCTGTTAAAATGTGACACGTACTGCCTGTTGCAAGATACATGACATCACCAAAAACTAGGGCCAGGCTCTAAGAGAATACGCCATTAACTTGACCACGTGTTTTATCATGACTCAAATAGTAACCATGATACATTGGCATATACAGATTTTCCGATCAACCGATGCTTCCAATGTGATACCAAGGACTGTACAACAAAAAGTATAAGTTACAAAACCAACACCATTAAAGAGAACAAGATTCATAATCACCAAGCGGCCAAGCCATACAGCTTCACAACAATTCTTCAGAGTACTGGTTTGACTACACTACTTGTATCTGAAACTATAAAGAAATTTCTGTGCTACAGAAACATTTCGGCAGTTACTCCAGAAAAAGATAATTATTTCAGATCACAAAAGACCATACAATGTCACTGAAAGGGCAGTGGAAGAAATTGATTAAAATTGTCTTATTCATGAATTATAGAGATCATCTATATGATTTTTTTTATTGGTATTGCCTTCAAGGACTGCAACTCTCGTCCCCCATTTTAATGTCAAAGTGACGAGACTATGGTTGCTTGACAAATTACAATTACTATGAGCATTGAACAACAGAATCATTACAGTCACAGTTACTCCAGGGACCATAAATGACATTAAAGCAAGTACACATAAAAATTCAGTATTATAATTTCAAATATATACACTATAAAAGCCTGGAAACTGCTGATTTAGCGATTTCATTATATGGTTTCCCAACTTAGAGCCACAAACAAATATGATATTAGTCTGAATGATGGCAAAATGTGATACCTTTTAGATGTAGTTCACACAAAAACCCAACATCAACGTAAATTCCACAGAAGGACGCAATTATTACCATAGTATGGAAAGCATAAAAAAGACAGCAAAAAAAAAAAAAAAAAAAAAAAAAAAAAAAAACAAGCTTAAGAAATTAAATATCACCTGCTTTCGTCTCCTCCAATCTTCCACACCTTCCTTGATCACAGTAGCTCCAATCACCACTACCAGAGGTGCTAGGACACTAGGGGCTGAATAAGGTGCCAACGGACTAAACGAAACAAATGCCACAACAAGAAAATAGATATTTGCAACCCTTCTAAACTGCTCAAACAAAGACTTGGGGATAAAATTCGCTGCCGTATACTTAGTGGTGGATACATAATTCCCACGGTAGTCTAGTTGAACTGCTTCCTGGTTATCAGGATCATTACAATAAACCACTCTTGAGTACCCTCTTTGCCCAATCTGATCATGATCTTCTCTAAATGAAGGCTTAAAACACGAAAACGAATAGAGCCTGCTAAACTGTATCTTCTTCCTCCTCTGTCCCGGCATTTTCACACTCCTTAAATCTAAATGGATTTCTTAACTTTTCCAGACAAGAAAAAACTCAAATCTCTCTGAAATTCTCATCCACATTTATCACTTCACTGTTTTGTAGAAACAAAATTACCCAAAATCCAAAAAAAATAAAAAAATCACAACTACTCCTTCAAACAAAGAACCCTATTTCTCTTCAATGCATATACCTCCTCAAAAAATCCAGGCAGATAAAAAGAAAACAACTAGCGCACAATTGATAGAACTCAAATTAAGTCAACCAAAACCTTGTCATATAGACTTGACAAAACACGCATTAGCTTGAATGATCTTGACTGGTTGATACCAAACATAGACAGTGTGAGAACTAGCCAATTATAACACGAAACTTGGTTTCCATTTTCCAATCTCACAAATAAATTAAAACAAAAACAAAAACATCAAAGTCGTCTCAGAGGAAAAAAAAAAACTTGGTTGTTTTTTTCTTGCAATTATCACACAACTAAAATAGAGCTGTAAATTATCTCGGAAACCGAAGAGCTCGAGAATTCCTTACTTTGGTCCGAAGTTGCAGAGATCTCTTCCTTGTTGTTTCAGCTGAAATTTAGAGAGAGAGAGAGAGAGAAAGAGAGTGAATGAGAGAGAAAGAGAGTAACTGGTTAGCTTGCCGCTTTTATAAGTAAAAGGGTTTTAGAGAGGGAGACGGTAGGTGCGAAGCAGGTGATCGCCGCCGCTAAATTCTCGGGATGCTGACATGACAGCAGTCGTTGCGTTACACGTGTCTGATGAATCTTAGACATATAAGACTCATGTTCATCCGAGTCGTTCCTTATCATCTCTCTCTCGCTCCATTGTTCTTTTCCCTCGGGCCCGACGAAGAAAGAAAATAAAATATTCTTAATAATGTATATATCGTTTTAAAAATAATTAAAACACATAAAATAATATTCTAAAAAAAAGAAAAAAAATTACATCATTACTGTCCAATAAATATTTATCAATATATTATATACAAACCATTAGATTCAATTGCTTAGATCCGGTATATATATATTTGTTAATATTTATCCATAATTTATAGTACACGTATAATATATTGATATATTTTATATTAATACGTATTAATGATCAAAGGACTACGTGTATATATATTACTATAAATAAATTAAACCACTCTGGCACTCTTTCAGGGTGTGAACTAAATTTTACATCAAACATACAAGTTAAGTTGGTTAATGTTGATGTACAAATAAAGTAAGTTTTTGATACACAAATATCTCTTTTATATATTTATATATAATGGTTCCATTGGTACACCCCCTGCTGATCTATTTATACTCCATTTTTTAAAAATTTGATTTAATTAATAAAATTAAATGTTTTTATTAAATTTTTTGGTTTATTTCCAAAACTACCCATTTTACTTATTTTCCAAACTTAATACATACCATATATGATCTCTCTATCTCTGACTTTTGTATCTGTATACATCTCTCTCACCTCCATTGATTGATTTTTTTTTTCTTATTTCTTTTTTTTTAATTTTTTTTCTTATTTCATGATAGAAAAGAAAAAATAAAAAATAACAGGGTACTTCAACACAACAACAGTTTGATATCATTCTAAAGAAATAATAAACTTCAAACTTTTTTTCAGATAATGAATTGTTTCCGGATGCTTACTATCATTGTCATACAATTCTTACTTTATGTCATTCTCAGACAATTCTTCAAGATGTTTGATATCGTTCGTAGACAATTTTTCCATATTCTTGATATCATTCTCAAACTTTTCCATAATATTTTATATATATGTAAGAAGCAGATTTTAGGGTTAAAGAGTTAAATTTTTTTTTGATTTTAATAGATTTACTTTGTAGAAGATTTCTTTCATAAATTGTATGTCTCTTTAAGTAATTTTGATAAAGGAAAAAAAACAATGTTATATAATTAAAAAAATGGAGCATGGATAGATTAGTATGGGGTATGTCAATAGCACCACTCTTATATATATATATATATATATATATATATATATATATATATATATATATTCTAAATCTAACACCGGTTCTATTAGGATATAGTGAGATTACATCTAGCGAGACCGGTTCATATATTTATTTCCATAATAAAGTGATATTAAATTTTGAACAAATATAATTGTCATTAATAAGAAATACCATTATCCGAATAGATTAGTAAATTAGTTTAGATCATTTTTTTTTTGTGTTCGGATGAGGTATATGTGTCTATTTAGATTAATGTTTTAAGGTCTATATACCCCACTCTTTCGATTTTCTTTTTCCTATATTGTTTAAAATAAGAAATTCTTCGTTAACACTCAATATAGCGATAGGATGAGGTTGACTCAATGGTATATTTCTCATATCTATACTTAATTATAGATTACCATTAATATTTAATTTATTTACTTTATTTCGCATTTGAATCGAGAGAAATTGAATGGATAGATATTGAAATCAACTACAAATTCAAGTCAAAACATTTATTTGGAGTGTCAAAATTGAATTAAATATGGACTCAACTCAACCCAACCATCTAAAAATGGTGTCTTAGTTTGTGTTTTACCAATTAAATCGGAACATGCATTTACATTTAATTTTTTTTTTAACTTCTTTCATATCTGTAGATATATATATCTCAGTTTGGTTGACTAAATATAAATAGGACAACATATTTAGAGAGCTGACTTGACTCCATCATATATTTGTAGTTTTTGAAAAATAATTGTTTTTATAGATAATAATAAATATAGATGAAAATCATTAAATTAAGTAAGGGAGGTAGTAGCTGAAGCAAGTGGTAGGATAGCAAGCGTAAACGTTGGGATTGGATCCATTGACTATGGGTAGACGTAGACCTATCCATAGTCGTTTTTTGGTTCTGGGACTAACTGACAGTAAACAAACACTTTTATTTGTTTGTTTATGTGGGGACCATCACCCACCACGTAGACGACTATAAACTTACTGTAACATTGCCACGTGCAGGGAAGTTCTATCTGATGTGATTATGGTTGGTCCACACTGTAGAAAAACCATACAACGAACAACAACGACATCCATTCGACCTTTCGACGCGACTCATTTAGTCAATTCCTCGGTCAATCCTCCGTTTACGTTTAAGTGTCCTTCTGTCCTTCGTTATTATACTGTTTGCTACTTCAAAAAAAAAACCATTATACTGTTTGACACTGTACATAGTACATGCATAATTCACGATGCTGCTTCCTTGTAACCTTTTTATTTATTTTTTTATTTTTTTATTTTTTTATTTTAAGATCACTCGTTCGTCTCGATTTTTGGAATTTCGTTCCATTAAACTACAGTAGCATCTCTGATTTAAATATATATTTTTTTAAGTTTCTAAATAGTATTATATCAATATTTTTATTTATTATAAACCCATTTTTTAAAAAAAATAGAAATTGAGATAGTCATATTTATATCTACTAGACAGTTATTTAAAATCGAATATGTCTCTGTTTTATGACCAACCATAATAAAATAATCAGTTCAGCCTCTCTTCTCTTTTACTTTACAAATAAATGGGTTCTAATATTATTAGTGGAAAGAGTTAAAAATCTTATCAAGCATTTATATGAGAGTTTCTATAATTAGAAATTCAACTTCATATTCCCTAACTTTTTTTTTTGTTTCACCATCTCCATGTTAAAGTTAGATAATTGCATTTTATATGTTTTTTTCTAATTTTTTATCTATTTATCCTATATGGTACTCAATTTTCTCCAAATGTATATTTGCATCAGAGATTTTCTAAATACTGAATGATAATATCTATGATAAATTTTTGAAATGCATTATCTTGTTTGGATTACTAAAAAACGGTAGTGTTAACTTAAAATCACACGTTAAAACCATAAAAATTGTTTTTAATAGGAAAATCAAATACTGCATTTATTGAAACAATACAATAAATTGAGTGATTGATTTTTATTTATTTTTAGTAATTTTTATGGTTTCAGCATGTATCTAAGTACAAAGGTTGCACTATTAAAAATAGGAGCATAGGATGTGAATTAAATCAATTAATTGATAGGTAGACATTGTGGAGTGGAGATCGTGATTCGTGAGGGCCATGGCCATATTGGCATCTACATGGAGAAAGAGTGATTGGTCAAGTATTTTCCCTATTGGGACAATATGATCATGATATTGAATTATGTTTAAGATATTGTCACGTGTATAAATATATATATATATATATATATATATATATGCAAAGTTAACTGAACCTTAAGAATGATATGGAGAGTTATAAATACTATGAATATTATCTATAGTAGTAAATAGCAACACCTAATGAGATTTACAGCCCACTAATTTTCGTCTTCTTTATTTTGCCTGAACTTAAACTACACTGAACCTATTTTCTAGATATATTAATATTGTGTTTACTAATCAAGAATCTTAATGAACGAAAAGAATTTAAATTATGATTTATTACTACACTATTTACTAAATTCAGAATCAAATTATATGGGTTTTACATACAAATAGGGATTTAGAGTTTTTGCGGGATAGATAATTTAATTTCTCCTCCCATATAAGGAATCATGTTCTCTTTCCTATTTAAAGTATACATTTAGAGCATCTCCAATATAAAAATGGCTTGTATACAAAAAACTGTTGATATGACAACAATATCAAGAGACCTATTTCCTATATGGCATAAGGATAGACTTGATAGACAATCAACTCGTAATTTGGTCTCCGACGCTTCTGTTTAAAACACGTTTATTTTTAATGACGTGTCCAATTTTATTTTCTTTTTTTTTAAATTATTTTATTTTCTTACAAAAAATAGATGAAAAATTAATATCAATTTTAAATACTTATTGAGTCACCTAAAAAATAGTTATGCAACAACCCGTCTAAAAGTAGACGATTATATTTGACAATTTCTATTTTTTAATTGCCACATCAGCGTGAGATTGTATTTGAGATAATTTTTTTAATAAATTGTTTATTTATCTTATGTAGCATTTTTTTTTTTCTTTACAAACTACTCTTATATTGAAGACACTATCAGGACTTCCGTGTGGCCCAATATTTGAATAGGTATATCAAACTCAAAAACCTCCACAAAAGGAGCAGTAACCCAACAACCTTATTTGAAAAAAATATATAATATTTTTAACTTAACACATTACACATGATCCACAAATTTCCATCATTTATTTTGCATAAGAGCATCTCTAATGGTATAAGTAAATTTGGATTATCAAAAGTTATCACCTTAACATTTGAAGATTGTTTTCAGATATTGCTAAATTTGATGGTTGTATAGTTCACAATAATACACTTGATATAAATCAAAAATCTACTTTGTCTAAATTAAAAATCTAATCTCGGCTCATTTTTCACTGTTTCCGCTCATTTTTATTTCAAGGGTAAAAAAAATAAAAAATATAAAAAATAAAAAAAAACAAGAGAAGGTATATGACACGTGTATTGATCCATTCATAATGAAGAGATGAATTTTACCTGATTGAAATTTTTGAAGTCGAAACAATAATAAAATACATATGTGATCAGAAAAAATAAACCACAAATGAGAGAGAAGGGATAAAATTACAACAACATTTATTTTGGGTTAAGTTTGTATTTGATGATTGAAAGTCAATCTTCAAATTTGATTATTGGAGATACAAGTTGATTATTGATAACTGTTATTGCTAAATTTTAGTAACTCTGTTGGACAGTGTTTTTTGGATAAATAATCAAATTTTGATTACTCTCATACTTTTGAGAATATCGTTTGAGATGCTCTTAACTTAAACTACACAGCACCAATTTCCTAGATGTATTAATTGTGTGTTTACTATTAAGAATCTTAATAATTGAAAGAGAGTTTAATTTTTGATTTATGATTACATTGTTTACTAAATTGAGTATCAAATTATGGGGTTTTGCATCCAAAAAGGGATTTAAAGTTTTTACGGAATAGATAATTTAATTTCCCCGCTCGTTTAAAGAATAACATTGTTTGAGTATTGACCTGTCAGTACCCAAAATACTGACTCCACCAATAGGAATATGGCACGTGATCATTTTTCTTTTACTTTTTACATTTATCTCATAAGTTGGGCCACATGCTACACTCACATTGGTGAGGTCAGTATTTTGAGTATTGATCGGTTAGAGCATCTCCAATGCTATTATGCATTTGGAGAAAATGCAGTGCCACATAGGATAAATACTAAAGAAGTTAGAAAAACCCTTTCCAATGCAATTATCTATGTTGAATATGGGGATGATGTGGCAAAAAAAAAGTTAGAGAATATGGAGTTGAGTTTGTAATTCTAGAAACTCTCATAGAAATGCTGATTAGGATTTCTAACTATTTCCACCAATAATATTGAAGCTTATTTAATTGTATAATAAAAGAAGAGAGAGAATGTAATAATTGTTTTATTATGATTGGTTAAAAAATAGATACATATTTGATTTTAGATAATTACATTGGAGATGTGAATATGCATTTCTCTAAAAAAAAATCAAAAGTGGGCTCATATTGAATAGAAATGATGATATGTCACTATTTAGAAACTTAAAAATACATAATAGCATTTGAGATGCTCTTAATACCTAAAAATTGTTCTTTAAAGAATCAAGTTTCCTTCATTGATTTCTTTTATCGATGAAACTTGATTATATTTTATTTTTATTATCGATTAATAATAATATCCATTGAAGTATACATTTTAGGACTTCCGTGTGATCCAATATTTGAATAGAAATACCAAACCCAAAAACCTACACAAAAGGACAGTAACTCCTAAAGGTAACGTATTTATTGAAATTATCATTAATATTATTGGGTCTCTTTAAATTAAAAAACTTTATAAATATTTTTAACTTAACACACGATCCATTACATTTTTTTTTGGTCTCGTAAATTCTGTGTTTGTCATTGTCAAATGCTCAGTAGTCAACATCTTATCAAAACCACGTCCATGAGAAATAATTAGGAGGTGGGTTGGTCACCCATATTTTCCAAAGAATTGCTTCTTTTCCACTGCAAAAAAAAAATCAAGTTGTCGCTGCATTTATTTCGGTGCATGGAAAAAAAAACCGAAAAATATATGTATATAGTGACTAGAGAGAGAGAATAGAATACATAAACAGTTTTTGTCCTTAATTAGTGCCGTTTCTTGTCTAAGTCCCCATGATTATGACTATTCAATATTTTTTTTTCTTACTTGTAATCTACTGTTTTTTCTCGTTTTGTTAAACAAAGCTGGACCTGACAACCAACGACCTAACTAAGAGAGCTAGCTAGCTAGGGTCCGTCGGATTCATTAGAATTTTTGTTTGGGATTCTGATAGACAACCACATATATGGTTTGGAATAAAACGGTTACTTCACATGAAATTTATCTTATTTTTATCTTAATTTCTTTTTAATAGTGTTTATAAAAAGAAAATAAAAATCTGTCTTGTCTCCCTCTGAACTCAGGTCAAAATCTTTACTGGGATGATTTTACTGCTGTTTGATAAAACTATCCAATAAAATTATAGTTTAATAATATATATTTATGCTATTGAGATAAATTATACAATATCATTAAGACGGTCTTACTAAACGATAATAAAACCGTTTTATTGAAGATTTTTAAATTCCATGAAACTGATTTCATTTTAACTTAATATATAAGAAGAATATTTCAACATTTTACAATTTAAAAGATAAATACAAAATTTAAATGACTCTCACCCACGTTAAAAAAGGGTGAAAAACAATTTTCTTTTTAGTCAATATGCCATATAAAAAACTTTTTGTTGATATATGACTATATGAGTTCATTTTTATCCAATTAAAAATAGACAAGTTATCAATCTTTGACAAGTTATCAATCAGGTCACATTCAAAGGCAGGGGACCATGAAAAACCCTGCTTCAAAAACTTTCCTAAACAAAATATTATTTTTTAAAATATTTCACTGAAAATTGTTAATTCATTTTGCAACTCTAAAATTATTATTTTCGTGGTGACCCTAAAAAAAGAGTTAATCAAAAATTATGTTATTTGATCCAAAACCTATTACACAGCAATGAATGAGAGATTTATTGGCTTTAGTAGTGGCTAGTAGCCTAGTACCCACCACGCATTAAATATTAATGACAATAATAATTTACTGTACTTTCTAATTATGTTACAAGTTCCCAACTCCCAACTATCAAACGAATATTTTGTACCACCGCAATACGCCAATACGTCGCTTAGTGTTATAT
Source organism: Dipteronia sinensis (assembly GCA_033220585.1). Lineage (NCBI taxonomy): Eukaryota > Viridiplantae > Streptophyta > Magnoliopsida > Sapindales > Sapindaceae > Dipteronia > Dipteronia sinensis. Next base: position 33,517,707 of record CM065645.1, read on the forward strand.
AGCACATGTTCGGTTAGATAATTAATATCTGATGTTCGAGTCGTTATATCTATAGGTGGTATATATATATAAAAAAAACTATTACCACCGATCAATATGATTTAATGATAAAGTCGTTCTTTTAATTTAACAATATATCATATTTAAATCGTTATACCGTACGAGTTATATATATAAAAAAAATTATTACCAACCAATATGATTCTGGAGTAAAAGATATTCATTCAATCAAACAGTATTGTATATTTGATATGTAATATATATATATATATATTTATTTATTTATATATGCCGATGGCGAAGGGAGGGGTCATTCCCTCCAAAAAGTTAAAAACGTGCTGTATGATAGGTAATTGTATAGTTTTTTGTCCAAATCTCGAGCTCGTCCGTCAACCGCAGAGCTACGCCACCGGGGCCATACGTAATTGTATAATGAACATGGATAATGCTACTATAATATAAGTACTGCATATATATAATATTCATTGAATTATAATATTATATTAGTTCAAACAAAAACTAAAAGGTTTAGAAATTAAAAAAAATTTGAATAAATTATTATTTCTATATGAACAACCCATTAACTATACAAAATGTAAATGTGGTTGGATGGTAAGAATGCTAATTCAATTTAATAATATCTCAAATTCAAGTTTCCGGATATGGTATTTCAAAAAAGAATGTGAATATATATATTCAAAAATATCTATAATATTAAAATCCAAATGAACATTCGTGACAATATCAATCAAGCAAGAGGGAAAGTGGACGTTGACTATGATAGATTGAATAGACAAGTTTCTTGTACATGTTTGTAAATTGTAACCAATAATAAAGCATGGTCGCATGGACCTCTCTCTATATTCTCAACAGCAAAACGAAGCAACATGAGCAGACCAAGTTTACACACTTTCTTTCCTCGTGTATGAATTAATCGATATGATGGATACTTTGAATGAAATTAATTTCACGTCAACAAAAAACAATAATATGTAATATTTAAATTAATTTGGCAGCATTAATGAGCACGAAACATATAACGTGCACCATTCCATGCATGCCCACCAATGGTAATCTTGACTTCAAGAGATACGATGATCACACTAAGAAGCAAAATATATGGGCTTTTCATTTGTTTTAGTCTTTTTGTTTGATGTTCTTTAATTTTCTACGCATGCCATGTTTTTTTTGTTTTTTTGTACTCTTTCATGCATGTGCTTGCCTTTGTTACTGTGTAATTTTTTTTTATACGGTCTTTATTTATCTACCTATCTAAACCATGTTTTTTTTTTCAAAACTCATTGATTCAAAAAACAAACCGATTCAAAAATCTCCGTGATGGTACTATAATTTCAAAACTCACATACTATATCATTTAGGTATAAATTTTGTTAAATTTTTTTAACACCCTAACATTACTTTTACATGAAATAATTCTAAACCATGAACCACCCAATTTTCAGTAGCAAATTACTGTTGCCAGTGCATCTAGATTAAGAAATCCGATGCCTTGTAAGCTATAGAAGATTTAAAACAAAAACAAAAATATAATACCAGGATTACTGATGATATAATTGAAATTAATAGAATCACGAATGATCTAGTGACATTTGGTCAATATTATTAATGTAAAGTTCAATTATGTCTTCTTATTCTCGATCTATTTAAAATTACTAAATCTAGATCTAAAATAAGACTAATATCCTTTAAATTCAATTGAGTTATTAGTAATCTTGATCAATCACAAATCTTATAAAAACACTAATTAATTATTCGCTTGCTAATAAATCGTTGTCTCAGTGAATGTATCAACTAAGGAAGTCGTTATTTGAAGTCAAATTTGCATTTCAAAGGGGTTGTTTACATGTTCACCTCCAGGGGTGATCAACAGACGCATGAACCTATAAAATATGTGACTACTCACCTCACAACTATGCAGCTTTAAATGCAACAATAATTATCATATCGGGGATTCTGTACGTATTTTTTCGTACGACATCCCAACTCTATAAATTCTGTTATATTACAGAGTGATTTTGAGTTTGTAACGTTATAAAATGGAATCCTAGAGTCCGTAACGTTATGAGGTGGAATCCTACAAGAAAAAACGTCCAGGATCCCACATTGGAATGGTCCTCTTAAATGTAGAGCCAAATATATTTAAGAGGACAAAATGGCTGAGTTGGAAATTTTGAACATAACCCATTTTTTATTCTGACCCAATAAGCTCAGGCCCACTTGCTAGTTGGATTTGGTCAAGCCCAATGAAATTATTGGAGTCATTTTGTAATTTTTGTTCGATTGATTAGTAGCAGTGGTAGTTTCTTCTTTCTTGATTTTGGTTTTTTTTAAACCAAAATTTTAAAATAAAAATGAAAGGAGAAAAAGTTACATATAAACTTTTTGATTTCGAATTACGATATACAAATTTATTTTAAAATTCAGATTTCGAAAGTTTCATTTCTAAGATGTATATGAGCTGAATATATATATCTTAAAATATGCCCTAATACAGAAGCTCGAGGATTTAGTAGTCGAGATCAACATTGAAAAATGTCATCCATAAGTTATTGTTTTGAATTATTTACTTTGATTTATAATGTTTTGGGATTACCTAATATTGATAGGAGATTGTGACATTTTCTCATATCTAATCACGTAATGTTCTTATTATATCAACTTATTATATCTTAACCTCCTCGAATATCATTTATATGGAAGCAGAAACCCTAAATGTAAGTATGTTTAAATCAAATAGGGAATTGTGGCATATCCATAATCCATTGCATGGAGAAGAAGTACGTATTGAATACTTACGTAAGTTACTTAATTTTATCGGATGAAGTAGAAATTTCCCCAAAAAAGGCAGACAAAGCCACAAGTATTATTAGTTAACTAGTGCATCAGTGCATTATTGAAAGATCAAAAGGCATATATGGCTAACACTGAAATGAATGGAAATGCATATCAGCCTATGGCTTGTTTGTGAGTTTGGTAGTACTTGATAATTGAGAACAGCAAAGTGAATAATTCCAGATAGAATTTTCACTAAATAATGATGAAACACATCTGAGGAATCTGGGTTGGAATTGCGAATTATTGTTGGTGACCAAAAATGGAAAAATAAAATAAAAAATAAGTGCCAGTTAGCTATACAATTCAAATTTCAAATGGGAACCTATTGTGAATGATTAGTATTCCATAGAATATGTTAAATAAATAAATAAAATTAGTGGAGTGATAATGTGGGGACGGGTTCATTTCATGCATAGCTGTCATTTGAAAATTTTGTTTGAAATTTTATGATCTCCACTGCTCTTGTTAGGCCTTGTGATTGAATAGACTCAAAGCCTCAGTTTGAGGGCATCTAATCACATGATCACTTTTAAAAGTTGTAAAAAATCTGGTACTACTTTCTTCTTCTTCTTCCAAATTATGACATTATTATAGGTGCATGACACCCACTTTTATTTCCTAAAAATGTTTTCAATAAGATTAAATTATATTATGACTATTTATTTATTGAAATTTGATACCGAATAAGTCTGAGATCTACCGAAACTTATTGAAATCAAACACATTACGTATACGACACGAATATCTCAACCCAAGATACGAATAGAGAGAAAAATCATCATACGTGTTTTTAATATACATATGATGAGACTCAAATTTTCTATCACTAAAGTGGAATGAAAGATGCACACTACCCAAACTAAGGGATGATGTGCATTACAATTTTTTTATTGATTTCATAAGGTCTGAGTAAAAGAAAAAAACATTTCCATTAAAAAACATTAATTGAACCATGATTGAAATAATTATATATATATTATATTTGAAATAATCAAGTTCATTCATTGACAAACTTCAATTACTGTCCAAGCTTATGTTCTCCCAAATTTGTCATTTGAACAGTACACTCGTGGTGTTATTGTATTTGATTTTTAGAAGGATTTTGAGGATTTATGTGGGTTTTTGAAAAATTCCAATCACTTTATTGGAATGTATTATTGCTCAATATATTTTGCGTCAAGTTGCTTTCAAGAAAATAACTTCGATGTTTGTATCTCAGGTAAGCAACTTATTACTCTTTTCTTCATTTAAAATCAATCATTTTTTTATTATGCATATTATTAAAACTTGCATATTCCAATGTATTGGAGTTTAAAAAAGAAATACACAACAACAAACACACATGCCCTTCATTTTTCATTTTGTAACAAAAAACATAATTTGAATCGTCGTCGTCGATGAACTCATCGTATGCCCCTCCCTGCTAAAACAAATCCCTTCAAATGCAAATTATTACAGCTAAAACATAAGAAACACTTATTTGTAAATGGAGAAGAAGAGTGTTTGTGTTCATTTATGATAGTTTAGAACCGTGGTCCGAATGCAAATTTGTTGATAGAAAAGAAGATTGAGAGCATTTGCATTGTCAAGTCTAATGAAAATCTTAACTCGAATTTAGCTTATTTTATAAAGATAATAAAGAAAAAGAATTGAAACTCCTGCTCATAAATCGAGTCCAGTTTTCAATTATATTGTTCCCAATTGTAGTGATGTTGGCGTCCAAACTTTGAAGCAGACAAGTGAGCTAAGAACCTTCCCAACATCCTTATAAAGTCTACAGTCAAAATGTTGTTTTTTTTTTTAAGATTTACAAACATTTTCAAAATAAATAGCAAATTGTTCACTTAAACATATAGACAGATCTAGAGTTTTCCGGATAACATCGGGGCTAAAAGTGGCCCATACATCTCTAATAAACAGTTGATATTGATGATCACTAGGTAATTCAATTGATTCCGAAAGATTGGAGTAAAACTCTCTAACAAGAGTATGATTTGCAACCTCAATCTTCTTCTCTACCCAATTCCATTTACGTATAGTAATTATTTCTTTGAATGTGCATAAAGATCATTAAGAACAAAACACCTCCCATTCTAATTATTTGGTTGAATTGTAAATCTAAATAAAAACTATTTTTGTCATTAATCTATATAATTTATTAATTTTCAACATCATAGTAAAAGAACTCATTTTGGAATTACAAATTACATACAAATTATGTTAATTAAGAATAATTTGTCCTTACCAAAAAATTTCATATATATATATATATGTTTTTTTAAACTTTTACAATATTTCGAGATTTGTTTTAGAATTGTAGGCCACTTGTGCAAATCTTCCATCATTTTTGAATATTTGTTAAAAAATTAGTGTAATTTATCTACTCTTATATTTCATCAATGATTCATATCAAGAGACTAAGGAGGGTGTATTCAATTAAGATTTTAAAATACTTCTTTTTTAAGTGGATGACTTTTGCAGATTTCATGGATTTTTATAGACTTTTATAAACTTTTATAGACTTTACTGAATTATAAAAAACTTTCATAGACTTTCATTTTAAAAAACTTTCATAGACTTTCATTTCAAATGACTTTCATTTCAAATGACTTTCAAAGACTTTTATTTTAAAAGACTTTCATAGACATTTATAAACATTTATTGATTTTTAAATATGATATGTACTTTGTTTTAGCAAAATTATATATATTTATCATATCAATAAAAATATATTTAAAAAATAAATAAAAAAATCAATGTTAATTAAGCTTGACAAAAGCATTCTTGCCTATATATGTGATTTTAAAATTTCTATTTGTAATTTTATTATATTTTGCATCATAAAGACATTATGTACCTAATTTTTTTTTAATAATTAGTCAAAATTTTATTTGTTTTTTATAATTAGTCAAAATATTATAAATTTTCTCATTGAATAAATGTAGCAAATCGACAATAATATTAACGTTTACATGTCTCTACGAAAGTATGGCAATTAGTGTAAAAAAATCTACCCAAAATTAATTTAAGTTACTAAAGATATATTAAACATAAAACGACATACAATTGTTGAACAAGATTCATGCCTAACAGTGGATGGTTTGATTTTGATCAAAATTACATTGAGCCACGCTCATACACGACTTTGATTATGACATATTGACATGATTGAGTAGTAGTTTTTGTCTTTTATTCATTTTAATTAACATAAATGAAATTCATTTGATTTGTTTCAGTGTTGTTTAGTTGTTTTGAAAAATAGATGTACAAAAAATGAAATATCTCGTCCTTAATCGAGTAGCCTATAGAGAGTTGTTTTATATTATTTTGTAGTTAATTTTTTTTTTGTTATAGATCGTTAATGTTTGTATGTTTTTTTTATAATGTTTATTCATTTTAAAAGTTATTCATTTTATTTTATCTGTAAAATTCATTAAGAATGTGTTTTCTTTTACTTGAAAATATAACATATGTTTGATGGTTAATGTTTTTCAAAGAGTTTTATGTTTTTTTTTTCTAAAGTGAAATTCTTTCTATTTAAAAAAAAGCCATTCAAAGTCGCTGGTAGGAATGAAAGACAAATTATGAGAGTTGTTATAACTAAAAGTCATTGATATTTAAAAGCCATTGATATTTAAAAGCCATTAAAAGTCACTGAGATTTTGAATACCTCATAATTTTCATAGATTGTTAAAAAGTCTTGATTGAATACCATATGACTTTTAAAGACTTTTTTAAAGTCTATAAAAGTTTATATTTAATATCTCATGACTTTTATAGAGTCTTTAAAAGTCTACATTGAATATACTCAAACTTTTTAATTCCATAAAAGTCATTAAAAGTCTTTTGAAATCTTAATTGAATACACCTCCCTAATACAATGGATGCAACAAAGGAAATAAAAAAACAACTGACCTCACAACAAGACATGTTGTTAGTAACTTTGCATGTCAAATCTTTCTTACCATGATCTTGTTTCATCTCACGACAAGCACGTTTCATTACAAATGGATCTCAGCCTAAACCTGTTGCATCTTCAAGTGAATTGCTCACAATTACTGGCTCTCTCTTAATCCAATGCCTTTGAAAATGCTGGAAATCTTCACATTGAATATCACCGGCACTTAGACAATACAAATAATTGTCTTGAGCCTCATCTCTAGAAGCTGCTTTCCTTTTTCTACTTCGACATGAACAATGATGAGAAGTTTCACTTGTATGAATAGGCTCGTAAGTTTTATTTATTTTTTCTAAATTTTTCAGAAACTCCGTGGCATGATTTTCTAAGAGCATGCATGTCAATTATAGAGTACCATTACCACAACCATTCATGTTCTGAGGGGGACAACAAATGTTTCCATATCACTTGCTTATTTTGGGGCATAGGGTAGCTCCACATCATTCCCCTTTCTACCATGAAAATAGTATAGACCATGATAAACATATTTCACAGTTACTTCCTACCCAATCTCTTGCAAGGGTTGCTCTCGAATCTCCCGACAACATATGCGACATAAGTCATAGTCATATTCAGGAATACTGCAACATCAATGAAAATCAAATATATAAGTATTATAGTTGCTACAATACAAACATTCATTAGAATGTTCATATGCATTCTTTATCTTTAGCATCAAAACAGGTAAACATTCTCTATTAGTCTCCATATTCATCTCAGCAACTTATTCATCGTCAATCATTTTCAAGTACGAAAGCAATGCATGAAGCAAATACCTAGAGTGCTCAACTTTATTATCCTTGTCATTGAAAAAATTTAATTCCCAATTCATCAAATCGTTATTAGGGATGCATGACTTCAAGCATGTTTTGCAATTGCAAATTTCACGACAAAATGGACAAGCCTCACAAATCTCCTGTTTTGATGACATATGGTACCATTTGCCTATGCACACAATCATTTTTTGATACACCTATTGCACACAATTGTGCATTTGTTTTTTGTCTTGCATTGATGACACATAACACCCTTCTTAAGGAAGATGGCATCAACATAAGTAATTGTGTCCAGAAGTGTGGATGGGGCATCAGTATGAGTACTCGTGTTCTAAAGTTGGGAGCGATTTGAGACCACTTTTTTACAATGAATGTCACTGAGTTTCTTAATAAGACTGTTAACAGCAACCAGATGATTCTCCAGTCTATCATCAAAACTATTAACTTTTGCCGTATTAGCTATCTTAGTGATAATACAAGGAAATATGTGACTCATATATATATATATTTTAGCATTCTTAATAGCTGAATCATAAATAGAACGAAAAATCAGCTAATGTAAAGGAGTTTCTTAATTTGATGTAGCTATGATCCACATTAAAGTACCAGATTTGAGATAAACTCTTCTTGTTTGAGCACCAGGAAAAATGCATGATGTAACTAGCATATGAAGGGTGCTGTAGAGGTCAGTTAGACTAGAAGCACATAATCCATCTTTAGAGCTAAGAACTTTCTCGACATTTCTATAAAGCCTAGAGTCAAAATGTTGTTTCTTTGAAGATTTACAAATATTTTCAAAATAATCACTAAATTGTTCACTTGAACAGATCGGAAGATCTAGAGTTTTTCGGATAACATTGGGGCTAAAATTGACCCACGTATCTCTAACAAACACTTGATATTGATGATCACTAGGTAATTCAATTGATTCTGAAATATTGGAATAAAACTCTCTAATGAGAGTAGGATTTGCAGCCTCAATCTTCTCCTTTACATAATTCCATTTACCTATAGTAATTATTTGTTTGAATTACGTGCCAAGATCATTAAACACAAAACATCTCTCATTTTAATTATTTTTTTTCGTTAATCTAAATAATTTATTAATTTTCAAAATCATATTATAAGACTCATTTTGGAATTACAAGTGAATTACAAATTATGTTAATTAGGAATAATTTATCCTTGCCAGAAACTTTCACATATATATATATATATTTATATATTTGTTATTTTAAACTATTACAATATTTTTGTATTTGAAAGAGATGATATAACTCGAACCCACAATCTCTTGGATGTAAATGTAAGGAGTTTACCACCGAGTCAATGTCGTCTTATATATAAATAGCTTCTTATGTGCATACCCCATGACATAAGATTATATACAAATCTATTTATCAAATTTTAGATCAAACTCTAAGGGATGTTATATGTTTTCTCTCCTAGCCTACCACAGTACCACATACATAGCATCCCTTAGATTTCCCGAGAAGCTCTGCATATATATTTTGTTAGATCTCGATAACAAATTAACTTCATCGGTTCATAACATGAATGTACACTAATTCATGAATTATTGTAATCAACATGCTATCAAGTGGTCAGTATTTGGAACCCGTGGAAATAAAATGTTATTAGAAAAAAAAAATTTAAATAAAAAAGGATAATGACCCAGCGTGTGAAGATACCAACCAATCACGTATCAAGTTTGACCCAACTCAGGTGATGCAAATGCAATCACTCACTCTCTCTCGATCTACGATAAATTGCCGATACGACCCCTAATCGCGATTTATTCACCTACTGAAACTCAAAATCTCTTGGCGGGCCCCAGTACCATTTGCTTAAACAGCTGCCTCCTCTCTCTAAAAAATTATTTCTCTTACGTATTAATTCTATAATTATAATTATTATTGTTATTATTCTCTGCAACTATGTGAAGAGAAAATGAAATAAAATAAAAAGAGTGTGCAGATAAAAAGAGAAAAAAGACAAATAATATTAAGGGGCTTCAACTTTTATTTCACTGTAATCGGTGGAAGATTCGATCTCAGAGGATCTCCAAAGAGACTAGACACTTGCGAGAGAAATCTGAAGCTCTCGTCATCGTCATCGTTTTTGCCGTATTATTGAAACTACTACTTCTGTTGATGAACAAGTACTGCGTATTGATCACAGTTGTCGTCAGCTGAATCCGACGCCGTTTTTTTGAACTTGGTCTAATCAGGTCAGATTCAATCCTAGTTCTTCTTCTACTTTTGTCAACTCTTTTTCTACTTTAGGTCCACCGGAACCCTAGGTTTATGCTATGCATCTAAGTTGCTTATTGATTTTATATTTGAATTTTGTAGCTCTTTTTATTTATTATTATTAGTATTATTATTATTGTAATTATATATGTACCTGATCAAAATTTTATTGAGAATTTAGTGGTGATGTTGCTTTGGATTTGTGGGATAGTATTTATGATAGGTATGTTTTGTGGTAATCTGGCATTGATTTGTTGTTTGGTATTTAAATATGGAAAAGAAAAGGAGTAACTTTCGATGTTGGAAGTGGAGAAAATGAAAATGGTGTGGAAAATGTGTTGTTCAGTGACTTTTGGGAATAGTGTTCATATAATTTCTCGACTATGGGTGCTTTTTTGGAGACCTGAATAACCAGGTTTACCCTTTTTTTTTCTTAAAAAAAAGACGGACTCAGCGAGACCCAGAAACAATCTGAAAGCAAAAACTGATTCCAGATATGAATATGCTTTTCATTTTCAGCAGGAGATGTGTTTTGGGATGTATTGTTTTTGATAAAATCTTTGTTATCAGTGGCTTTTTAGAGGGTATGTTCGACAACGTACACAAACTTGCACCCACATGCATGTGTATGCGCTCCTCATAAAACTATTTGAGTGTGATGTTTGTTCCTATAAAAAAATAAGAAGAAGCTAATCAAGTATAATGTCAGTTGTGGTAGCATAGTTAGTCGGGTAGGTGTATAATTCTAATTATAAATTGATGTAGCTGTCTGTCGTATGCTTGCTGCTGTGTTGTCGGTCATTGTTAGTCGATGGTTGCCGAGGGATCTATACCAATTTTGGTGCAGAAACCAAATAAAGAAAGAAATCCAACCTCTAAAGAAGCAGGGTGTTTACTTTTTCAAAGAAAATATTATAATATTATATTAAGCAAGATATCTCCAAAATTACAATCCAAAAACTGTCACCAAATACGCAACATACAGGTTAAAAACATAAAATAACTAAAAGGCAGAGAATGACAAAATGCAAAAACTCTAAACCTCTAGACGACACTACGTTTGGTCTCTGCCTTACACCTGCAAACGACAAACACAGCAGCAAGCATACGACAGACAGCTACATCATAAATGCTTGTCTTCACGTAGGACAAAATGGTGGTGGCTGCTTGGCTTATAGAACTTCAATGTGAATATGGCATGCAACTGTGTTATGATTTCCCAAATTATATATTCATTTTCTTGTTGTTCTTCCATATAATGTTACCTTCAAACTTGTTGACATATTTTTCTTAAATCATGTTTTGATAATTACAGTTCAAAAGTCAGATGATTAATGCTTGATTTTTCTCTGCAGGTTACATACTACGGAAGTTATCAGCTTTCAGTTTTGTAGGAGTTAACAACTTTTTAGATTCAAACGTATTGATTCTTGTTTTTAGCATAGATTTCACACAGGACTTAGGTCATAATTTGTGGCATTTTTGTCCGTTTGGAGTTCTGTAGTTGTGATATGCAATATCATATAAGATAAGAGGAGAGAAATTTGAAGCCTCCACACTTCTATTCTTTGCCTGTGGTAAAGACCTTCCATATAGTACTTAAGCTAGATTTATTTTCTTCTAGGCTCTAGCCCGATGTGATCTCTCTCCACCAGTTAAAATAGTTTAGTTTTGAGAACTTGACATTGGATACAGTAGTATCTTCTTTGGATAATAATTCTAATACAGCCATAACCATTTGGTTGAGTTGTTCAACGGTTTGTCATTACCCTGGCTTTTGGGAGTTTATATGGTTATGCTTGCAAGGAAAAGTATTGTTTAAAAGACCATCTTGATGATGTCACTGGATTCATATAGTGTTTTGTGCTGAAGAAGGGGAAAATGCTTCCCAATTGGAAGAAGCCCCACATCAATTTGACTCTCTTGTGCTTGGTATTCATTTTATTTATCTTCACCGGAACATCTTGGAGTAAAGAGGGTGTTAATGGTGTGCTATAAGCAGAAACTATGGAGCATATTTCAGAGAAACGATTTCCTTGCAATGCAAAAGATTATAGGTTATATGAAGAGGTTGGTGAAGGTGTCAGCGCCACTGTCTACAGGGCTCTCTGCATTCCGCTTAATGAAATAGTTGCCATCAAGGTTCTTGATCTAGAGAAGTGCAATAATGACTTTGTAAGTGCACTACTTTTTCACGACCCTGACCCCTATGGAGTCATGCTTATTTGTAATGTAGAGACATCTATTTGGTTAAGGTATCTGGTTAAGTTTAAAACCCATATATTTTCTCTGCTGTTTAGTTTGCATGCTCTGATAACACATGAATGCTAGCATATATGCACATCAGATCTATTGCACCTCAGATCTATTGCACCACACCTTGTTTGGTTTTAAGTGTTCAGAGAGAAGAAAAGAAAAATGGTTCAAATCGTATAGATATCTATATGATCTTAATTTTTGTGCGTGTTTGTGCATTTGTGTGTATTTTTTATTTCATTTTCCGATTACATTCCAAAAACTTAACAGAGTCTTGCTCTGTTTCATGTGTTTTACCTGCTAAGTTCCCTTGTTTATCAGAATCAAGAAAAAGAAAATATTAAAGATGAATTGCATCCAGCTTAGTCGTGTGGTTTAAAGATTCTTCAACATATTCTAGTATTCAGTATTGTCTTTTTTCAGTTTCCAAATATTCAGTATGGAATTTGTAGTTTATGAAACTAAAGAGTCTTTCCTTGCAAATGATACAGGATGGTATTAGGCGAGAGGTACAAACAATGGTTTTGATTGATCACCCAAATGTATTAAGGGCTCATTGTTCTTTCACTGCTGATCACAGCCTTTGGGTTGTGATGCCATACATGGCAGGGGGATCCTGCCTTCATATTATGAAATCAGCCTTTCCAGAAGGTTTTGAAGAGCCTGTTATTGCTACTTTGTTGCGCGAGACTCTCAAAGCCCTTGTTTATCTTCATGCTCATGGGCACATCCACAGAGATGTGAAGGTATCCTACTCTTCCTGCTTATTCTAGTAATTCCTCGGTCTTCATGTGGTTATGTGCTGCAGTTAGGAACTTTTGGTTAGTGATTGGCTATATGGGAAATATAAATGTAAATACCACATAGAAATATGAGAACAAATACCCAGAAAACTGTGAATTCCTGAAAGGATTTTCTTTAATGGATTACAACAGGGTAAACTATAGAAATGGATCCTTTTCTTTTTTCTCTAATTGTACAAAAGGATGTCAAATCTATCCAAATTTAAATGGGATTTTTTTTAAATATGAAATTATATTAAAGAAAAGTTTTCTTATTTGTTCTCGAATATTTTCACGTTACCCTTCAGGTAAAGATCCTAGTGCTACTAAAAGTAAAAGGTTGATTCTCGGGAACTAATTTAAAAGTCTGTAGTATGAGGAACAATTGTTTAGAAAAGATTTGACTTTGATCTTCTGGCAAAGTTTTTTATTTTTTTTCATTTTTTTTATTCATAATCAAATTGAAAAATGATTAAAAAATTTCAATTAACCTTACTTTCTACGGTTCTAGAATTTTTTTTTTCTCAAAAAGATTTGCTTCTATAATTTTAGCACATGATCCAAATTAAGTTGGCTTAATAATATGACTCAGATATAAACTTTCCACAGTTCCATTAGAGTGTGATTGTTTTAATTCTTCTCTCTTCTTAATTATTGGGGAGTGTTATGGGATGAAAATCTTTTATTTTTGCAAATACCTTATCATTCTTTTGGAGTTTGTTGTTTCTCGAACTTAAAAGGCACTTTTGTATTTTTTTTTGGTTTATTATTCTTTAAAACATAAATGGGATAGAATAGGATCATGAAGAAAGGTTTCCTTCAATGCAATATTATATATATAACTATTTTAAAATTACACCCATACTTATTCCTCAATAGTTTGAAAAAAGAGTACCTTCTTTAATTTTCCTGATTACAATCTTTTGTGTCTTCTGCTTTCCAAAACATAAAACAAATGCTTTATGATAATTGGTATGTATTGAACTTTGGTTGTCCATCTTTTATCTCTGCTCAGGTTTTATACATCCTTTTCTTGTTTCTTTCGCAGCTAGTGTGCCTTTGCTTCATAATTTATGGGATACTGTTATGATATTTTATCAATTTTTATATTTCTTACAGTACATTTTGGAAAATGGTTCTGCTCTATAATCATAATTACATATATATATATATATAATGCTCATCTGCAGGCTGGGAATATTTTAATTGATTCTAATGGTGCGATCAAGTTAGCAGACTTTGGTGTATCAGCATGTATGTTTGATACTGGAGATAGGCAGCGTTCGAGAAATACTTTTGTTGGAACTCCATGCTGGTAATTTATCCTGCTTTTCCTTTTATTCAGAGAGTGGACTGCCATTTTATTTTATAAAACAAGTATGTTGCTGTATACAACTCAAGTTTCTCTACTTATTTCTCAGGATGGCTCCTGAAGTCATGCATCAACTGCATGGATATGACTTTAAGTGAGTGGGTTGCTTTTCTGATGTCTTTGTTGTTGTACTTTTAAAAATTTCAATTATATTCATGTTATTTTGGGTTGGGTTAAAGTCCTCATAAGATCTGTTTCTATGAACAGAGCAGATATCTGGTCATTTGGAATAACAGCACTGGAACTTGCTCATGGGCATGCCCCATTTTCAAGATATCCACCAATGAAAGTAAATTTCCTACTAGAAGCATCTCATAGGTACTTATTGTGTCAGTATGCCATTTTATCTTATCCTCTTAATTTTAATGCAGGTTTTGCTGATGACCTTACAAAATGCACCTCCAGGTCTTGATTATGAAAGAGACAGGAGGTTCTCAAAGGTTCTATCTTGCACCTCTTTTTGACTGGTATCTTTTGGTAATATTTTACTGAAAGTGCATTCTTACCCAGTATAGAACTACTATATTTTTCCAGTCTTTCAGAGAGTTAGTAGCTGCTTGCTTAGTAAAGGATCCAAAAAAACGTCCAACATCAGAAAAGCTTTTGAAGCATCATTTCTTTAAACAAGCACGTTCATACGATTATCTGGCTCATGCTATTCTTGATGATCTTCCGCCATTAGGTGAACGTTTTAGGATCCTGAAGGTTGCTTGCTTATCCCATTTTATGTTTTTTGAGAACATAAATTTCCTTGTAGGACAATCTCTAATGTTTGCTATACTTCCTCTATTCTATTCTCTATTGTGTTTCAGGCGCAAGAGGCTGATCTTCTTGTGCAGAATAATGCTCTCTATGGTGATCAAGAGCACCTATCACAGGTGAGGAATTAGGTTTCTGTAATTGAAGTATACAATTAGGTGCCTACTTTCACTGCAGGTTAAGTCGATAGGTACAATTGCTGTTCTGTATATGGGCTGCTATACAAAGCGGACTTGATCGTAAATGACATGTTGATTGTTAAGTAACTAAGTTATCTTTTTTTGATAGGAGTTAAGTAACTAAGTTATCTATAACACAAATGAGTTAAGAGAGTTAAAAGAGTGATTTTGTGTGATACTGTGATAAGATATCTTTCACCACTGTACAGTATTAAAAAACCACCTGCAAGCTTCTATTACCAAGACATTTACCAAACTTGTGTAGAATGTGTAATAGTATTTATGGTTTTGTCTTTGGGAAATGTTGCATGTATCAAGACATCTACCAAATCGTGTCATATGATGATTGCGAAATCCACCAGGAAGTTAAAAAATTTCTGTTAAATTATGATTTAGATGGAATCATGGAAACTTGGAATTCATTTGTACAAAATTGAGATCATTATAGCTCCTATATATAAAAAAAGAACACTACAGGGATAAGGAGGATGTATAGGAACGAATTTTGGAACATTTGGATTTAATTTGGTAAATTTGACATGCTTAATATATTTTTTATGGATCTGGATCCTCTCCTCACCTTTTGTGTCCTCACCTTGTCTTCACCTTCATAATTTATTGCCACGTGTCTAATATATCAAATCAATGGTGTGGATTATTTCTATTAATTTTTATGTCTTTACACTACAACAAGATAGAATTAATCCGCACCATTGATTTAGGTGAGGACATAAAAGGTGAGTAGAGGATCCAAATTCATTTTTTAGATAATTTACCATAAAGTCTGGCCAAACCATACGGGTTTTCTAACGAGTTTGGTGACATTTGATTGCGCTATCACAAGTTTGATTGGTCTGACTGTTTCCAGACCATATGGATTTTATATGGGTTTGCACCGATCCCATACTTCAGCAAATAGGAGATGCAGAGATTTCTTATTGTGTGTTTAACTGAAATCGGATTCTTTGGTTATGTTAGTGCTTAATGCAATTATTTGAGCCCTTACCTACTAGCTTAAGCTTTTGGGTCATATGGAATATCAGCCGTGTTTTTCCCAGGAGTTCCTAGGTTCAAAGTTATTTGTTGATTTACTCTGCATTTAAATGTGTCTGTGGTTGGACTATGTCCATGTGACAAGCTCGTCAGTCTTGAAATGAGTGAGTGTATTTCTATCGGTTGTTCTTGTCTGTTCTGTTCTCTTCTGTACTGGCATACTGTTCATAATATTTTCTTGAATTCATAATAGGAGGTTTTTTCCTTGGATAAAATTACTCGTATTTCCAGGATTTTGTTAACTGAATAATCATATCATCCTGAATTTTAAGTTGTTTACCTTGCAGCAAGAATACATAAGAGGAATAAGTGCCTGGAATTTCAACCTTGACGATTTAAAAAGTCAGGCTGCCCTTGTAAGTAGTTTCAGTTATCAGCTTGACATTTGTTTGATTATTCCCAATTGTTTCATTGGTGTAAATCTTGCATTGTTGTTTTAATATTATCACAAGCACTGTGTTTTCCGCAGATTCAGGACTATGATCTGTCAACTGCAGAAGATCTGAATGGGAGTAGGAAGCTGAGAGATGAGTATGATGATGTTGGAATTACAGCAGAAGGATTATCCCCTGAGAGGGCTAACGATTCAAATGCTGCTCCTAGTCAGGAGGTATTATTAGATATGCTTTAGTAATTTTTGGATTTTCTTTTTCTTTCTTTGCCTCTCATTGTCATAAGATGGTTATAATTTTCCTTTTATTCGTTTCAGGATGGCTTCAATGACCTTCATGATTTAGAAAACTCTCTAGCTTCATTCCCAATCAAACCTCTTCAAGCACTTAAGTAATGTTTATTTCTGTATTCGCTGTACATTTTCATTTTTAAAAACTACATCATTTTCATTTACGGTCTCCAAGGGTATACCTTATTGTGTTCTTGAATGGAATGGATGGAATAGAGTTGCTGTCTTCAGAAGCTTTTTATTTTTTTATTTTTTTATTTTTTTATTTTTTTATTTTTTTATCTCTTCCTTCTATTCCACAACCATTCTTCTGAATTTGCTAAGGAAAATTGCATCTGAAGAGAAAATATAGCATTTTAATTGTCCCCAGGACCCCAACAATATAGGGGTCGTTTGTTTTTCCATTTATCAATGAATGGGTCTGAATTGGACTCATGTTTTCGTTTGTTTTTTAAGTGGTCACACAACTTAGAAATGCTAAAAAACAACGTAAAATAAAAAATAGAAATGATCTATCATTTAACACTAAATCACTTATGTTGCAACTAATATACAATCTTCATATGTTGCTAATAATTTTGTTATTTTGTACATTAATTTTAACTATTTTTTTATAACTTAAAAGGAATGTATTTAATTTGAATTATATGAAGTTACTTTTTATTTTTTGAAAAAAAAATAGTATTTTATTTATTATTATCAATAAAAAAAATTAATTGATAGAATATTATCAATATTTATATAATTTTGGTTTAGGATTTATGAAAATATTTGTTTTTTGTTGTTTGTGTCATAGCAAATTAAAATACATTATAATAAGTAGTTCAAGGGTATAAGCATCAATTTATTTTTTTCGGATGTTTTTACCTTAAAAAAAATCAACACTTATTTTTAAATATCAAAAGAAAAAAATAAACGTGTCATCGTTTTAGTCCCTATTCAGTCTTGAGTAAATTTTAGACCTATTTCATCTACAGATAAAAAAAAAAGGCCTCTTATTGCCCTTTTTAATTATTGAATTCTATATTTGGTACAGAGGGTGCTTTGATATTGGTGAAGATGACGAAGATGCAACTAGTCCAAATTCGAAAGGTACATTAGATCTTGAACAACAGTTTCTTACAAAGACGTCACTAGATCAAGCAACCTTAAAAAATGAGGGTGAGAATTCCGGGCGAAGTAGCTCTTTACCGCTTCATGTTGTTCCCGAGCATAAAAAGTTCTTGAGCGGTTCACTTATACCGGATAATGCCTTTTCTCCTAAGAAGGGTATTGGTGAAGGGGAAAGGTAAGCTTTATTGTAATTGAAGATTATGTTTGATTTGTAGTGTACTTCCTAGCAAAAGGCTTGTTAATATAAAGAATTGTCATTTGGTTGCAGCTTTCTTTTTCTGTTCACTTGGACAAAAATAGATATTATATTTTCTATAATTGCCTGCTATATATTCTTAAAATATGTGATTATTAGATTCATCCACTGAAAAGGAAGAAATTATTTAGTGTTCTTCCCATATAGATATCTGTACGCGTCTCCATATCACTACGGCACTCTTTTTCTTGATTGATGTATAATTAAGTTGTCTATTTCCAGTAAACTGTAATGTAAATCTTCTTCTTCTGTGACTCCATGGTAAGCATCATGTGAATTTGGGAGCCCAATTATTTGTTTTCTTGGAGCTTATGTTTGAAATTCCTGGTTGAAGATGCTAGATTAAAATTTTAACTAAGAAAATAATAGAGTATGGTGGTACTATAATATATTATATTAAATTCTTGTCTTCCTGCTAAAAGCCTGCTTGCTGTTGTGAAGTGCAACA
Source organism: Dipteronia sinensis (assembly GCA_033220585.1). Lineage (NCBI taxonomy): Eukaryota > Viridiplantae > Streptophyta > Magnoliopsida > Sapindales > Sapindaceae > Dipteronia > Dipteronia sinensis. The sequence continues at coordinate 33,536,449 of CM065645.1, forward strand.
AAGAGTTGGTTATTGAATGCTTTCTATGTCATTTATTGAGTGAAAAGTTGGGATTATAAAATAACTTAGTATCTTGTAAATATTGTTTAGGGATTCTCTACAGCCAAAAAATCCTGAGCGAAACTATAGTGGTCCACTGTTTCGCCAGAGGAGAGACACAAATAGCCTTCCATCCGGTATTTGTGTTTTGATTTTCTTGCTTTTATAATCTTCTACTATCTAAGTTAGAGGAGGTGTTAGTTGCTTTTATGAAACTATTTGTATACTGTGCTTGTCTGTGTAGCTGAAGATACATCAGGAGCAGTTATCCAACGTAAGGGACGGTTTAAAGTTACTTCAGTAGATCTGAGCCCCAAGGTATATTTGCAGTTGAGTTATATGAAAGTGGTTCGTTGGTGTCATGATTGTCATATTGAAGGAATTGCTATTCTAGTAGTGGTGCACTACGTATGCATTGTAGATAAACTTGCCTGCTGACCAGACTTTCAGTACATTAAAGTTTGTTTAATCTGTTAAATGCATCAGTCATCCCAACGATTAATTACTTGTTCTTTTTCTTTTATGGCTAGACAGGGATTATTTGAATTTCTATATGAGGTTTCCATTTCTAATTAAATTTTTCTCTGATCAGATTCTCATTTAGTATCCCTAGACATTTTATCTTGGGCAAATTGCACTAAAGTACCCCGAACTATAGCTATATAGCTTAATATTCAACATTCGATGTTAATTGCACAAACATACCCCACCGTCAGTCAACAACCGTTAGAATTAGATTAAGCTTTTAGGATAAAAAGTCATAGTTATCCCTGCTGAAAAAGCGAATAAGAGATAGTTGAACAGTTCAAATTTAAAGTTTAAATATTAAAGATCCAGATCTTAAATCAATAAAAAATAAATTAATTTCTTACTAAATTAATTTTGTTAAATAATAAAAAAAAAATGATAAACAAATCTCCTCTATTTGGAGGAGGTCTGTTTCAATAGAGCACAGCCGCACCTCTCCATTTGAGATGGATCGGCACTCCAATCGGGTCCTGAGATGTGGAGTGGTCGCCGGCCGCGCTCTATCTATATGGAGAGGCAGCTACTACTCCCATATGAGATGAGGCGGCGTTGCTTCCATCTGAGATGGAGCAACACCTCTCCATCTACAATCAATGTTTTAAAAAGCATGAGGCGGTTCAAGGTGTTTTGTACTAGTGAGGTGAGGTGGTTGCCTATTTAGAAATATTAAATAATGCAAAAAAAATTGAAAGTAATTTTGAATGTGTGAGATTTGGGTGGGGTGTTGTTCTGTTTTTTTTACTAGGAAGAGGTTTTTTTCTGTTCTTTTGGAAGCAGAGATATTGTTTGATGAGTGTGAGTGGGCTGTTAGGGTTTTAAAATATTAGTTCTAACTTAGACCGATAAAAAAAATAAAAGCATTGATTCAAAACTCACCCTTTCACCACCCAAAACCAAATTGATATGGCATCGCCTCACTGCCTCAAGTGTCGGTTCGGCTTTGATGTGGTCACCTCATTGCCCAAGGCAGGGTCATTTAAAAACAGCTTTGAGGTGCCAACTTCAAGGCAGCTGAGGCGTGCCTCGGTCGATTTTTAAAACATTGTCTACAATTCCATAGAATAGATCTCCTCTGAAATAGAGGATATCTGTTTTAATGGAGCGGCTCCATCAGATGGTCCATTTTATGCTAAAGCTACAAAATCTGTGAAAATAATACTGAACCAAATTTGTAGCAATCTGAGGTTTTCTTTCATTTTTGTTTTGGAAGATATTGTGTTTGGGTTGATTTGTGTTTTGGAAATTGATTGAATTTGATGATGAACGAGAGAATCTGATCTGGATTTTGTTTTTGTAAATAATTTTAGAGTGATGCTATAGACAATCCACCAAATATCTATTTACACTCCCTTTTAATATTCTTTTGTTAATGACAATTTTATCAAGTTTTAAGGACACCTGCACCCAAATTTTTAGAATACAGAATATCTTAATCTTACCTCATCTTCCTTTCTTTAATGCTTCATAAACCCAAAACTCTATAAATATCATCACATATTTCTTTTAGTATATATATTTTTGTTCTATTTGTTATAACATGATGGAGAACATTATTATACAAATGGAAGGAATCATTAACTAAAAGTAAAATTGCATTTTTTTATAGGAAAGAAGAAAACTTCTAGAAAGTGAGTTTTTTTTTTTTTTTAATAGAGCATCTTTAGAAATGAAGTGTTTTGAGAACAAGCTTTTCCAATTAAATTTTAAAATGAAATGTTTATATAATAGGAGTATGAAAAGATAAAAAGGGCATTTAGGAACAAAATGAAGTGCATTTAGAAATTTCACAGATTTTATTTTATAAATTGGATTGTTTTTTGAAAAGAGGTGTGAAAAGAAAAAAAAATGGATTGTAAGTAGAATGTCTCATTTTTTTATTGTTTTATTTACTTCACAGCCAAGTTTACTCTTGCTTCGTTAAGCTTCAACGGTTTTCACTTAACGGCAGGGTATGTTTGTGTAATAAACATCAAAGGTTGAATATGAAGCTATATGGCCATAGTTCAGGGTACTTTAGTGCAATTTGTTCTTCTATCGCTTGGTTCATAAATTTTCTGCGAAGCAATTTATTTGTTACTTTCTATCTTGTTGAACACATGATATAACAATGACAGTATGAATTTATATGTTCTTTCGAATATTGACTTCATGAATAACAAGTATGGAACTTAGCAATCTATCCTTTAGGCAATGGCTTTATAACCATTTCCATTATTCTCTCATTCAGGGACCTATGAACAACTTTTTTAGCTCAGTAAGTGGAGGTCCAGTGAGTCCAACAACCCCAAATTTTACTGCTGCCTCACTTCTCCCGTCTCTGCAATGTGTTTTGCAGCAGAACACAATGCAAAGGGTATCTGCCTATTCGTATGACCCTATCCCATGTATTTGATGTTTTTTTCTTGGAATTTTTTTTAATGTTTGTTTTCTGTAAATAAATATTGACAGGAAGAAATTATTAGACTGATCAAATATGTGGAGGAAACCTCTGGTAAAGTTTGCTGCCTTGCAGTCATTCATATTTTGCTTCTTAATCTTTCATTCCATAGATTTGTTGATTTTGTCTTCCGTTGCCTTTTATATAGGCAAGCTAGCAGAGTCGGCCGAGGCAAGCAACAATGACCTTTTACAGGTATGTAGCATTATTCTCTTCCTAACCCCTAAGAGTTATTTTCTGATAGGGTTTAAGAACTCTTAGGAGTGTAACTTACTAAATGTGCATCGATGGAAATTCAAATCTATTTATTTATTTATTTTTTTGCTTTGTTTGACTTTTAAGCAATAAGTAAGCTATATTTCACTTCTATAGCTGCACAAGACTGCATTCCACTAGTCCTAGTGGTGAAGTGACTATAATATTGTAGCTTGTTAGGAGGTTTAACAAATATGAGCTAACATAAAAATTCTCTCTTTTTGTTGCTTTACTTTTCTCTTTATATTTTAATATAAGGAAAACTTAACTGATATTGTTTTTAAATATTCAAACTAAAATCACTGTTCATTTCAAAGTCCTTTGTGCAAAAACTTTTACTATTGCTAAACCCAGCAAACTTTGGACTGTCAAACCTTTTTTTGTAATGGCAAATTGGATTGAGTTCCAATAAATACAAACCATACACCTATATGATTGAAAATGAAATATATTGGACAAATTCTGTGGCCTTGGGTGCTATTGGAGTCGAGGGTTAAAAACTTACTGCAATGTATATGCAAATGTTGTCATTTTTTCTTTTGAGATGCGGTTTCGTTTTATCTTCATTAGTAGTATGATAAATCCAAGCCATCAACTAATAAAGACAAATGCACCCTAAGTATTACCACGTGACACCAACAGATTTTTTGAGCCTCAACTGCTACCTATCCACGCAACAACTGCACCCTGAGTGTTAGATTTCGTAATCTTAAGATTTGTGTTACGACTATCATGTTATTATTCCAAATTGTAACAGAATTTATTTCATGTCTGTCAATGCGGAATGAAATAGTCCACTGTTTAGAAAATGGTTGTTTGCCAATTGATTAAATAATCCTCACTTTGTAAAAATGCAGATTACTCCAGCTTCTACAAGGGAGAGAGAGCTTCATTCTCAGATGATTCTTTTGCAACAGAGGTATGAGATGAATTTTTCAAAAAACAGTGGTTGGAGGCATATGTTTTGCTCTCCATGCTAACCTTTCAACTGGAATTTAATTATTATGGCAGAATTGGGAGCCTTGTGGAGGAACTGCAGAGACAAAAATTGAAAAATGCCCAGGTGCGCACTGAATCTTAACTGGATGTACCAAATTTTGCATGTTTTTTTTTAATAAACTGTTGTTCATTTCAATGCACTTTGGTAGATGTGCACATAGCTTTGGATTTCTGTCCTGTATAATGTGTACGGGATGGCACTTTCAGAACAATACATCAGTTCAGAAAATTTGTCCTGGTGATGCTGTGACTTCAAGAGCTGATAGTCAATAGAATTTTGCTAAACATATTTGGTACATGAGTTGACTTTTGCCAGCACCATAACCCATTAACTATCCACTCATCAGTAGGAGTTGAAGGGTGCTATATATATGTAAGGAACATAAACTATATTAAAGAAAAATAGAAACAAAATCCTACCGCTGTGTGACCAAAAAGAGAAACAAAACTATACCCCCACCCTTCTCAAAACACAGAATTAAAGCCTGCACGCTTCTCATCATATCTGATTCCCAATCATTAAGAATAAAAAATAGAGGAATATCCTTAGAATATGAAGAAATAGATTAATAGAATCCCATAAAAAGAATCCCAAAAGCGAACTTCTTCCAACAGAGATCTCAAATCCTCTCTTCTGAAGTTGGAAGGGTGCTTTTTGAAGTTTTAGAAAAGAAGGAATCACGCAATCTTACCCTGAGATTTGCTGATATACACTTGGAAACTACTTTTACAGAATCTGGCACTCAACTCTCCCGTTGTTAATGCTTTATATTTATATGCTTTCAAACTACTTCTGTCTGTTTGGTTACCGAGAAAGTATAGGAAAAAAATTGGGAACCATATGCTTTATTATGAATCTATGATTTGTTTTGGTTCCCTGGATAATCACTAGTTACTATTACCAGGTATGATTAACTGTGATTCTTCATTTTGTTAAGAAATAAAGATAGTGTAAGACATTTGTGTTTTCAAAAGATTTTGCCTCTTGGCCTCTCATATTTTTTTATTTAAAATTGTGTATAATTAGTTATTATTTTATTAAAATCCTTTATGCATTTTTGTCATTTATGTATTTTATTTTATTTTATTTATATTGATGATTTACTAAATTTGTGTGTTATCATTTTATGTAACTTGAATATTTAAATATTTAAGGGTACTTTGGTATTTTTATTGTGATGGTATGGGCATTTTTGTCTTTTACACAGTCCAACTTGACGGTTAGCATTAATGGAAATTAACTAACGTGGGATGTAAGTGTCAATTTTCTCAAAATTTTCTTAGTATAAAAAGCCAAACCTCAGGGACTTTTCATGTAATTCATTCTTTAGAAAATTATCGCGTGGTGCCTAAAGTGGTGTTTAGGGAGAGATGGAGATACTGTACATGGATATTTGAGACTTGAGAGAGAATAATGGGCTTCTTAATTTCAGAAGGAAATAACGATTATTTTACACTCTGTGACTGTTAACTTTCAATTCAGTTGAATAGAAAATTCCTGATTATGTAACTTTCTTGGAATGATATTGCCTAAATTGGTCTCTCTCTCTCTCTCTCTCCCAAGAGGAATTGTTTTCCAATATTAGTGAATCGTTTGCAGTGCTGAATTTTATTGTTCATCTTTGAAATTAGAGAGGAAACCGGAAACTTTTAAGTTTATTTTGACCAAATACCTAGTTAATAAAGTGTGCCTCTCTGTCACTCAACAATGTAACCAGAGCCAGAGAAACTGAGAATAAATATAGAAATCATATATTTGCATTACTTTCTTTACCTGCCAAATTCATCTGTGATTTTTGAGTAACATATTTTATATTTTCTTGGCTTTTATTATTACTTTGTCTTATAGTTTATAAATCCCCTAGTTCCAGTGTCTGGTAATTAAATTAATCACTTTGATAACCATTGTGGCCTGTTTCTGAGAGGGTCTGCAAATTCTATATGCCAATGAGTTTTAACATTTATCCAACTTGTTGATTAGTTGGTCAATTTACGTTCTTGTCAGTGATCAAACTTGGTATCTTATCTTTATATCTCATTTGCAGTTAGAAAAACAATTGAATTCTTTGCCCAGTAAAGATGTAAAGATGTGAAAAGAAAATGAAGGCTTGATGGTGATGTTGATATATTCAGGAATTTATTGTTGATGTAGTGGCGAGTGGGCAATTCAACGTCGCCGTCGTCGGAAGTAATTCAGGGATATGGTGGTTCGGTTTTTATTGTATTTTTAGTGTACCATATGTGTGGACGCGTGCCAAGGCAGAGAACAAAATTTTGAGATGCCATTCGTTGAGTCTCATTATGTAACATATTGTAATTATATTACAGTTGTTTCTCTCTCTCTCTCTCTCTCTCTCTCTCTCTCTCTAGTCTCTCCTTGCATCAAATATGTTTGTCATGCAGAGAAATAATTGGTAGTAAATTGAGCTGTTAAAAGACCTAGAGATGCCCATAATAGAAAGAATCGGATGGCAGAGATTCCGTTTCAAAATGGTGCTGCGGTTTAACCCAACCCATCGGATACCTTGATAGTTGATATTATGATTTATCCTTGGTTTCTCTTCTGAAATTTCTCACCCTGTTTTTGTCTTGTTTACTTCGGAATTGGATAATTTTTTACTTTAATATATTTCTACATCAGCATATCATATCATAAAATTTTCTTCTATCTTAGATCCTAACTTCCCATTGTAATAGTAACTAAAACACATTTAAAGCCTTTTTTTTGTTTTATAATAACTAGTATAGATTAATTTTGTGGCAAGGGACAATCAAACTGTGTTATGTAAAGGAGTTGATTATATTAAAAAAGTTTAAAGTTAATTTTCATCAATTTCTATTATTTGTTTGTGATTCCTATCTTCTACAATTTGGCTGAGCATACAGCATTTGCTCACTTGGATCAACCGAATTATATAAATATATATAGCCAAACGAAGTCATAATGTTTGGTTGAAGCTTGAACACGGTGAGGAAACAACAAACAAAAAAAAGTACTCATGAAATGGAGTACAGTTAAATGGAGTCATATCACAGAGTGGGGTCACAAAAAAAGGATATATTGGGAGCTAATATCATCTATTTTCATCATAGCAACATCTATTAGATTTTCCAAGTTCACACTACAAGATAAGACGGGCAAGGCAACCTAGGCCAGTATGTTAAGGAACCAGGAAAACAATTAGAAAACAGGAGGGACCATGTCCTGATTATATGGAATACCAAATTGGTCGGAACAGTAATTTTTTAATTTTAGAATACAATCTCTTGCAGGACCTCAAAGAATTTGTTGATCTTCTTGTTCCAGATGACAATTTTCATGTGGCAGAAACACTTGATTCAGTATTAGCAAGTAACCTCAGAGTTATCCACATGAATTAACAACCATAAGGTATATTCCTCGAGATATTCGAAATGTAACCACTGAGATACAGCAAGCATTTGTTACCAAAGGCGATTCTCGGTAACAGCAGAAACAATGCCTTTTAGTGTCTCCTGCAAAACATCAAGGCATCATTAGTTTTACTCTTTCATTCTTAAAAAAGAAAGACATATACCTTAGGATTATTACCATGGAATGGTCTTTAAGACCAAGAGACAGCACTAACGGCTTGGAGGAGCCAGAGCTACAGCAAACACAACGGGACATGTTTAGCAATTAGTAACCGGGCAATTATCCATTAAGAAATGTGCTTTTGAAGCACATAATCATCCATTGCATTGGATTAACATGGTCCATCCCCATAGCCTGATGGTGAAGCAAGCCTTAATCAGAGAATAAGGTAATGATTTCTAAGGCAATTGATCTTCAACAAGAGGAGAAAACTCATGATTTACATATCATATGGATTTGGAACATACCTTATGTGTTCAACTAGTTGACGAGCACACGCTACTAGCATTGGCTACACATGTTGCATTAAATCAAGTCAAGGCCAACTTATATATAAGACTGAGAGATCAGATCCACACATTCTTTTGCAGTCTAGCTTACCTCGTCTCGTTTTCCAAATATTACCGATACACTGAAAGTTGGTTGGACTGACATTCCTTCCTCCTTCCTGGAAATGGAAAAATATATGTACTTCAAAAACTCCTCTGTGAGAACTATTGTTTGAAAGATTTATTATCATTTCAATAACATTTGACGACCAAAGAAAGAGGCACTCAAACAAATCCACGATCAATCTTTAACTTGTCTTATCTTTATCAAATTTAAAGAAGCTATTTCTCCCCTCTTAACCTCTTTCAGGCATTGTTGACATAAAACTTTTTCCTATCTCTTTAAGAAAATAACTCAATTTTTAATATTCATTCCCTGTTATCATAAGATGCTTTGATGAATAAATAAGATTAATCAAAATTAAAATATCATAAACCAAAGGCTTCAATAATATGGAAATAATTGGAGAACACAAGAATGATTAATCAATATTTCCAAAAAAAAAGAAAAAAAAAAAGAATAATAATTATCCATACAAATTAGCAATCTGCTGAAATGAAACTAGAAAAGAAAATACGTAAATAAAGCAAAATTTGCTTCACATGTTTAACATGAATATCAAAATAGATATGCCAATCAGATAGCTGACATATTTAAGTGATAGAGTTAAATTGATCACTTGAACCTTTATTAATTAAGCAGGATACTTCATGATACTCAAAAGAGAAGGTTAACAACTTTAGGTCACAATATTTATTTGTTCAATTTTGTTAAGCTTTGTAGTGTTATTTTATAGTACCCTATCTTGGAAACCCTAATTTTAAATCTGCGTTTAGTACTAATAGCTGTGAGAGTTTTTGACTTTTTTCATTGTAAGCTGAAACCATAAAAAAGAACACACTGAAAAACTGAAGAAATTAAAACATCATTATTTTGCAAGAGAACTTGCAGACCTGGCATGCAGGATTGTTCCCATAGTTCCTATTTGAGTTGCAATAACCTGAGAAGTATTATCACTTTAGAAAATATTGCCACAAAGACCTGCAGACATGTACACGCCAACCCAAACAAAGAAGAGGCCTCATACTCACAAGAAAATGATCATCGTAGTTGCAAATGACTACATCTGTTTTGTACCCCTGTCATATAGAATCTATGCAATTAGAAAAATATATGATGTGTACCAGAGAACTGATCTGAGATGACCATTTTTAGAGCAACAGTCAAGGCAACAGTAATGTAATGAAGGAATGACAAATTTGAAGAAGCCAAGCACAAGAATAGGAAATTAGGAATAGATTAAGGTTATCAACATTTCCATGTTTTTTTGGGGAAAAAAACAGTAAAGAAATAGCCTACTTACATAGAGATGTATTTATATTAAATTTGGCTCATCTAATTAGCAGCTTGAACTTTGAGTGGATGTCTCAAAGTATGCCAACCTCTCATTAATAGAGAAACACCAGATAGTGTACATATGGTAACATTTAACCATTTGATAGGAACCACATCATACACATTAGATGATGTGCTTCCAGCACATAATCTTTTTATGTACAGGCATGCATATACAAACCTCAATAATATATATAGAGATAAATATAAAAACTGCGAAGTCCTAAAGATCTTTCTTTATGTGCAATAAAGAAGATATAACGTGAGTACTAGCTAGTTTAGCTGGAGAGGTCACTTCTTGTTGTATAAGAGATCTTGGCTTCAAATCCTGCTCACACTAGGGTGGGGAGGGATTTGGATTTGTTTATTGTAATAGCTTTAAAAAAAAAAAAGACAAAGAAAAAGTTATAACATTGACCAAAGAGGAAATATGAAACTATAAGCTCTGAAGCTTAATCACAGACTTATCAAATCAATTTAAATTAGTCAAAATCAACCAAAGTAATCACGTACCAAATGCACCCACTATTGACGTGCAATTAACAGCCTCAAGCATTCAAAAGCTTGGAAAGAACCCTCATAATCTTCACAATTAAACTCAAACATCTCTAAAACTTTGAACTCATACTAATAATCACTTATCTTTGATCACCATTCACAGACACAGCCATTACTCCAACTATAAATTGTGGCTGTATTACAACTACAATCCTATAAGCTCATCTTCGATGCCCAATTTCCACTGACCCACAAATTCATTTCACCTAAACTTATCGATAGTTAAATCAAGAAATGTTGTATTAAATCAAGCAAAGTTTTAGTAACCCATTGCTTGGTACCAACGAGCTTACAAGAATAGGCAAGAATATCCCGAATTCTATATACATATATATATATATATATATATATATATATATATAAAAATATAAGCACATCAAGAGAATGAAATTCACAAATTGAAAAAAAGAAGATCCCATAACTCAACATTGACTGTTAATAAATCAAAAACAGAACTTTATATGTACCCTATTCACAAATTGAAAAAAAGAAGATCCCATAACTCAACATTGACTGTTAATAAATCAAAAACAGAACTTTATACGTACCCTATTCACAAATTGAAAAAAAAAAAGATCCCATTACTCAACATTGACTGTTAATAAATCAAAAACAGAACTTTCTATGTACCCTTTTGTTACTTTTGCATGCTGTGAAATCTATATAGAACTGAATACCTAATTTATCCAACAACAAGGAAAACAAGCAAAAATTTATATATTTGGAGCAGAGTATTTATAATGCATGATCAACCTTTACAAAGAAACTAAGAAAACAAGATTGTACCTTTATATCAACAGAAAACTTCTTGTGAGGAACAGGAAACTGTTGTGATAAACTGCTCATGACTATCTTCTTTAAGCTTAAGCACAGAGACTCAGAGAGGGAGGGTTTATGTTCGCAGTAGAGTCTTTGAATAGCTATTCTCTTCTTTTCAACATTTTTACTTCTTTCTTCCGGAACAAGAATGTCAATTCGGCCCAGTCCAAGCCCATATTGTGAAATTATTTTTGGGCCCATATTGTGCAATGGTTTTCGGGCCCATATTTTAATAATTTAAGAGAAATTAATTTTGGTTGTATATTTTTGTATGGGAAATTTCACTAACATGACTATTGTTTTGTAAAATGTCAAAGTTTTAAACATTTTTATCGTATTATCAACTTTAGTTCCTAATTTTTCCATAACACATCATTTTAGTTCATTTAACCAAAAAAAGAAACGATCAATTGTGTCTATATACAAGTAGGACTTTTCCCTTGTTAATATATAATACAAGCTGAGTATATGATATAACACCTCTTTCTATGTTCCAACTTATTTGATAATCTTAAATGGTTTTTTTTTTTAAGTGAAAGCAATAAGTTTGGTCGAATCCACAATCAAAGTCAAATTCACAACAAAATATGTTCAAAATGAATGATTTTATTATGAGTAATACTAGATTGTCTGAAATATTTGTCAAATGATGTGGCATAAGAATTGTAACGAACACATCACTCATTATCTCATGATTTATATAGTGTTAACAATTTACATACCACATCAATTCGACATGAATTTGGACAAGTCTCTTGGGCAATCTAGAAATTACATTTTAATTACTATCAATAAAACAAATTGATTATAAATAAGTGTAATAAAACCATTTAAATTAGAAAAACATAATGACTAATAAAGTTTCCTAAATATTTAAATCTCAAACCACTCTTTATTTCAAATAAAAATCTTAAAACACCTAGCTGAAATAATTAAAATCTAAGTTAAACAAGGAAACAATAAAACAAAGGAAAAAAACCTAAAGTCAAATTTGTTATGCACACATTGCATCATTGCTTAAGTGAGGTTAATAAATGCATACATTTTAAGTCAAAGTATATAAATTCAATGGTTCACATCCAACGCATCGATGAAGTTATATCAGTACGTACTGATTTGAAATTTTCTATACATATATATATATATATATCAATATATGTGAGGAGTTTTTTTCTCTGTCTTTGAAGCTAGTTAATATGCATAATATGCATGGGTACGCATATACTATATCCAATATCTAACAAATACTTATAATATAATTAAAATTCGATGCAAGGTCTTTCAATCAAGTAGTAGGTATGTGGAACTTTTGAGTTTTGACATGCTTGGTCCATAAACATATATAAGTGATGTTAGGTTGCCTAGAAAGACAACATCATTTTATTACATGTGATGTGTGTCAAAAGAAGCTCTGATAGAGGTTTGGTTGATTTCATAGCCCTAAAATCAAACTTGCAAAAAGCTCACATGTCAGGATTTGTATATTTATTAATTCAGGTATTTTTTTTGAAAGCTTTTGTCATTGGTAGGATTCGAGCCGCTGACCTGGGAGTCATTTACTCAAACCCAAAACTCGTCCATCTACCAGTTGAGCTACGTCCTTGTTGGCATATATTTGTTCCTTTTACATTCACAATGATCCATGATTGTCAATTTGTCATGCAAGGAAAGCCCATCTGTCCTAAATTAATTGCTACAATTTATTTATTTATTTTGTTAAAAATTTGACCATTAATTCTCCGTATATACCAGTTTCGTTGAACAATCAAGACATTAAGTAGCTGCTGTAGTCAACCGGCAGGTAACATGGCATGTCAATTCTACAAACTATTCAAAATGGACACCACAGTTAATAGAACCTTCTTTTAATAACAGAGTCAAGAATGTTTTGAATTTTGTGATAATATTACTCATTTTCTTTATTTTATGGTTGTATTAATATACAATTAGGTCACCATTGTTTTCAAAGCTTCATTCAAAGTTTTGCCCACTGAATCACCTTAAATTTTATCTCCAACTTACTGTTTTTTTTTTTACAGTTTCTCCAACTTACTGTTAGTTAAATTGACAATAATTATAATTTATGTTGTCATTGATGATATGTTATATGAATTAAATGTCTAATTTGGAAAAGAAAAAAAAGGTGATGTGATTGGCGGCATGAGAATAGTTCATGTGATTGGAATGTAGTATTAAACAAAAAATGATCAACTAACTTTGGTACTGCCAAGTAGGCATGCACGTGCTTACTGATCATTCAACACGTGACCCCATCCCCCTTCTGTTCATTTTTCACTTACCACACTCATGACTCATGAGCCACCTTCTCAGCCGAGCCCCCCTCCCCCCGCCACCCCCCCACTTTTTTTCTTTTTTTTTTTAATTTAACATTGATTTCTTAAAATATATATATATATATATTACATTGTCAGATACTCAGATTCTCAATCTAAATATAATCTTTTAAATATATTATATAAATTTGAAAAACAAAATGATTTGATTCAGTGTCGATTTAAAAATAATTTCTGCACATGATCATAAAAAATTAAAAATTAGTTTTAAATTTTAATATTTTGTTTTCTACTTTTTAAACAATAAATACAGGTTATTCTAACATTTAATATGTAACGTTAATTAATAATGACGAATTGATGATTTGTTTGTGTGCGAATTAGATTGAATTAGATATAATATATCATTTGTTTGGTGTACTGTTAGTTCCAATCGGATGAAATAAAATTAAATTTGAAATAATTTTTTAACTAATTTTTAAATTAATATTAAATTAAAATTATGTGGTGTTATATTTTACTAAACTAAAATTAATATTAATAAATTATATTTTAGAATAATATAATTATTTTAAATTTTTGCTGAATAATATTATATTTAAAGAATAAAGTAACTTAAAAGAAAAGAGAGAAAAAGAAAGCTAAAAGAAATGTCAAATCAAGAAGAAAGATAAATTGTAATAACATTTTGGATTTAATTATTGAATAGAACCTGTATAGTGATTGGCAGTCATGAGATGGTTTGATTCTTTTAGTTTTAATTTTTAAATTTATGATTTTTATTGACCTATAGATTGAAATTTAATGACAAGAAACTAATCCAACAACCATAAAGTACATATTTAATAGTTGAACCCTATTTTTTTTTTTTATCCCATGATCACATATTCTTAGAAATCCTCATAGTTGGTGACATTAGTTGGTGACATGGTGGGTATCGCATATCAAATCACTCATGGCAGAGGATTGTTTTTCTCCTCCGGGAGAAGAAGACACTCCTCCTCACGGAGAAGTGTTCTGCTCCTCTACAAGCAGCAAATCGGAGTTGTATTTTTTAAATAATAAAAAGTTTTTATATGAGAAATTTTAAAAATAAATAGTCACTTGTTTAGTTTAATTATTTTTTAAAATATATATTAAAATAATAAGTAAAATATCTCATTAGGGTTATTTTAGTCATTTTGTAATAAAAAATTGGTCAATGGTTTGACGGAATCAACTGATAGGAGGGGAGGTTTGTACAATTTCAAGCAAAAGCTTCATCTAGCTGCAATTATAGGCCTAAACTCTGGCGAGGTTTTTTGCAATTTATTTTATATGAAACATCAACAGAAAAAAAATTTGGGGGTCATGGTTTCATTGATCCTCAATTCATGAATAAATTTCCCACATGGTTCTGCTACATAGAGTGACTTTCTAGTGCAAGATCTCGCACGAAAAATTTATATGAAATCACTAATTCCTATCGGTAAAAATCAGGGTAAATAATGACCCTATATGAATTTTTCATACAATATCCCACGCCTTGATAATTTTCTCAGCTATATATTGTTTGTTTTTGAACCCCAACGGCCGAGTCTAAAGACTATAATTATGAAGACTGCCATTGTCTCATACTTTCATGGAAGCAATAATCAAGTCCATTAAAGTTCTACGAGATTGGTATTTGGTGGGAATCGGAATCTATTTGGTGAGGGCCGGCCAATTTCTTGTTTTAGTGAAATGGCGTGGTACCAATGCAAGTTTCATAACTGATCATTGTTTGGATATGGCATATGGGTTCCTTAATTAGTTTTTATTTTTATTTTTTTTATGAAATTTGAAATTTGAAATCTTACGGGTTAAGGGTCTATCGGAATATACCTAGATCAATTATTACATATACGATTCAGATATCTACTCATACAATATTGAAAAGAATTCTCCTTATACATCCAACATACTTCACTAGTATGGAAGAGGAAGTGCATTGATCGAGCATGCCACATGGGCTAAGATGAATATGCTTCTTTGGATAGTTGTCTGATAAGAAATTCATATTCATTCGTGATAGGTAATAAATTTACACTAATGGTAGACAATCCAAAAAGCTAGTCTAAATTTCAATCCAAATAATATGACCAAGTGATTTTTTCTTTAAACACATCATCTCATACTGTATGTGGTGATGACAACTCACATAACACATCATTTGAGTTGAAATTTAGGTTAATTATTTAGGTTTTATAGTATTACTTATAAAGTTATAAGAATATATCTAAATCACCGATACGTGAATACATATTATAACAATTTCTTTTTTAGAAAAGACTATTATAACTTCCTCAAAAAAAAAAGAAAAAAAAAAGAGAAGACTGTTATAACAAATTGGAAAACAGATAGTATGATGTTCCTCGTAGATGTCATATTGTGATCAGTGGGGAATGCAGTTAGTAAATTTAAACAATATTTGTGACGATAGAAATCTGGCTGCTGACTGCTCATCCATTTATTCTCTTATTTTTGTGAAAGTATTAGGGGTGGTTTATTTTTTACACTTAAAATTTAATGAGTCTGAATTTAATTTATTAAGTTTTTTTATTTGTTTATTTTTTAAGTGGTCAAATAGCTTAAAAATACCAAAAAATAATTTAAAATAAAAAGTAAGAAATCTTCGGCTCCGTCCTGCTGTTTTTCAGTCTGTTTTCGTTTTCGTTTTCCAAAAATAATTTCGAATTTACGTTCGTTAATCGTTTTTCATTTTATATTCAAAAAAAAAAAAAAACTAGTGTTAGCAGTTAACACTGAAATATTTGAAAAAAAAAACTTATTTTTCGTTTTTGATTTTGTTTTTCAAAAAAATTAACAATAAAATCTTTTTTTTTTCCTTTTTTTCTCTCCATCCTGAGTTCTTCACTCCCTCATCACTTCTTTCTTCCTCATCTTCATCATCTTTGTACCTTCACTGATCGCTGCCGGCCAGCTCTGGATTGCCGCTCGCTGCCGTCGAACTGCTCGTCTTCACTGCCGCCGATCTGCTCTTCTTCATCCAAACGCAGATCTGCCCATCGATTTGCTCATCTCCCGCCGATCCGCTTTTCTTTCTCGCCACCAATTGGTCCATCGATTTGCTAATTTTCTTCCCACCGATATGCTCTTCTTTCTCGCCACCAATTGGTTCATCGATTTGCTCATCTTCTTCCCGCCGATCTGCTCTGTTTTCCGCCGCCGATATGGTCTTCTTCTTCGCCAATGATCTTTTTCTTCTTCTGCTTCTTCTTCTTAAGCTTATCTTCTACTTAGAAACAGAGGAGAGAAGAGAAAGAGAGAGAGTGAGTGAATATGGCGAGTATTCAATTATAGAGAGAATACAGTAAACCAAGGCAAGAAGAGAGAGTTTTATATGTTCAAATATATAGAACCTGGATTGCTACTTGCTAGTGAAAAATTGGATGTTTACATGCCTTATTGATTGAATAATTTCTGATGGAATTAAATGATTTTTGTGGTGGTTGGGTACAAAAATTGATTGAATTTCATTTTCAAATCCTGTTTTATTGGCGGTTGGATTTGATAGCTGAAGAAAATTGAATTATATGAGCTGAGACACAAAATTTCTGGGGTAAATTTATTAATGATTTCTAGGTTGCTGATAATTTTGGTTAATATTTTGATTTTTTGAGTTGTTGAAAATTTTCAGATCTCATAAAATCTAGAAATTCACATATTTTTTCAAATCTGAAAAATTTTCAACTCATTAAAAAAAATTTATTTTTGATATTTTTCGGTTAAGCTACCAGACGCGTTTTTTACGTTTTCATTTTCAGAATACAGCTTTCAGTATATGTTACCAGACGCGTTTTCGGATTTCGAAACTGAAACCAAAAACGTTTGTTTCATTTTCATTTTTATTTTCGAAAAACAATTGTTGAAAAACGCTTACAAGACGGACCCTTAACTTCTAACTTAATTATAAATAACTGAATTGCATTTAACATATTTTTTTCCAAAATTATCCTACCAACGATAACATATTTCCAATTTTATTATAATTTTATATTATACACATTAATTTCTTTTAACCTATTACTTACGATAAAATCTAAAAAAAAACATTAATCACATTGTAACTTTCAACACCATCGTTGAACCTTCAATTTTATTTATTTTTTTAAAGCAAAACCATTTTTAAATCATTATTTATCCTTCTTTAAAAATTTTATTATTATTTATCTTATCTTAATCATGAATAAAATATTACAATTATTACATAAAAATGGTTTAAGATTTGTTAAATTATTTTTATTTAGTTGTTTGTACCATATAGAATGAAAATACATAACAATGAATAGTAACAAAGGAATACATGTTAAATTAATTGTTTTAAAACCATTTTATATTTAAAAAACAATAAAAATAGACATTCTATTCAGATGTGAAAAAAATAAAAAACATCATTCAGATTCAGGTTTCAGTAACTATTCAGTTTTCAGTCAAATTTAAGACTGTTCAGTTTTCATATAAAAAAACAAATGACCGCTAAGCGGTGGAAATTGAAAGTCTCGTAAATGAATTACGGTTCCCTTGCTTAAGCATACGGAAATATCTAAGATCTCTTTAGTTACTTATTTTTACTGATATCTAAAATCACTAATACCAGTCAATCCAAAAATTTAGTTCAAAAACCAATCCAAATAATGTGACAAGTCTTTTGTCATTGCCATATTATTCACCATATCACCTCATGATTGTACGGTGATGACAACTCACTTACCATATTTTTTTGGTTGAATTTGGGTTGTATAATATTACTCATCTAAATATCTAATTACTTAAAGGTCAATTTATAAATAATTTTTTATTAAAAAAAAACAACGGAGGAGATCTCCATTTGATCAATACTCATATCCGATTAGATCAAATGGTAGGGAATTCTCAACCATATGATCATATCAGACCAATATATGCTCCATTAATGGAGGAGCTATATGCTTTTCCATGGAAGGAGTAGATCTGCTCCAGTAGATCGCTTTGCTTCTCCCACAGAATAGCGATATGCTCCTTCATTGGAGGAGTAGGTCGCTTCTTCCAATGTGGAAGACACTCCACGATGGAGGAGAATAGAGATCAACCGTCGATAAAGACACGATTGCACTAGCGGAGGAGTTCTCCTTTTAAGAAATTTTTAAAAAAATATATAAATATAGATGATGAAAGAGATTTGCTTCGTCCATTTCAGACGAGATTGGGTCTCTTTCATTCATTTTTTAAAAAATTAATTACTTTAATACAATTAATGATATAACTTGTTATATTTTAAAGGGCAAAATACCATCTGACTCTTTGACAGTTATCTTCTAACTGTTGACCAATAACAAGAGAGGATGTTTATGTAATTTTTTATGACAGATTCATGTATGTAATATTAGGCCTAAACTCAGGGTATTCATGCAATTAGTCCTATATTAAAATAATCCGAATTTTAAATAAAAGGCTGACAACTTATTTATAAACCTACGGACAAGATGAGATTGATTCATTGGTTAAATCCCCCGCACACACATAAATCCCCGCCCACCCCCCAACCCATTTATCACTATAAATGCTAAGAAAATTAGCTCAATCGTTTTTATTTGTTTTCTTATAATTGATAAATATTTTTTATTTTAAATTATTTTGACATTTTTGTAAACAAATTATAAAATTTGTAAACAGTTTATGATAAATTGCATGCATGCACACCTGTCAATAGAAAAATAATAACCATTCAATAGTGATTGTTCTTGGTAATTGGTATATCTCAATTCAGTATTTTTAATTATACTCTAAATTTTGAAACCAATTTTTAAAATCGTAAACCAAGTGCTCATCATTTCTTAGTTAGGATGGTGTGCAGTACTTCCTATTCAACGTTAGTGGTGCTAGTTTGAGTTCCGTTTCATTGTGTATATTTTAGCATATATTCGAGCAGTATATACACTGTTCGATAGTAATATGTTTCAATAAATACTTAATCTATTCGGTGTCAAATATTAATATTTACGTAATTAATTATTCTTTTGAACTTGTTTTGATTTCATCCATATAATTTATATATCACCCTACCCTAGATGAAAAATGCCCCTTTTCAATTAAAGATTGACATATTTCTTCAACCAAACCACCACAATTTTTTATCACCACAGTAAGTTTTTTAGAAAATTGCTAATCACTCACAACTCACAAGACATTGTGTGATACTGTGATTTATTCCGCTTCAAAACACATCCAACGGTCAAACTCATCTAATCATCTTTAAAGGTAGTTGCCCTTTTTAATTAACAAACAAAATTTCAGTTTTAAAAAAAAGGTTAGTTAATTAATATAAATATTTAGTATACATCGTCAAAATACATGATAAATAACAGAGCTAAGAGCTAGTTACTGTTAAAAACAAAGTAGAGCTAATTGGCAAAATTAACCTTCTAAAATTATGAAATTTTGTTTTTAGTTGCATGGCGCATGCAACAATTTTCATGTTTTTGACCAAATATGACAATTCAATTTCACCCTATAACCAAACAATTACAAAAATACACTTCTTCTTCAACATTTTTCTTAGCTTTTGGGCCAAAACCATAAAGTGCCCTCAAATTAGAGGAGTATTCAAAAATGTCATTTCTCAATAACTTCGCTAATTTTATCAAAGGGAAATGATTATTGGACAAAAATACCCTTAGTGTATTTATGACATATGAGAGAGAATTTTTTTTTAGTTATCTTCATCGATCTCCATTGATGGAGGTTTGTTCAACTTACACTGATGGAGATTTGTTCGACCTCCATCAATGGAGGTTTGCGAACAAACCTTCATCTGATTTTTTTTTCCAGATCTTTGAATAGAGATATGTTATTTCTAGAAACTTTACAAGATGAAATATCGACATCATTGTAAACGGCATTTTCGTCAAAAATAATGATGGAATTAATCCTTTTTCCTATCTCTCTTTGCTTTCTCTACACAGTCAAATCATTTATAATATTCCTCTCTCAAATATATCACAGTTCTCAACGAATCTATGTCAAACACAAACATAGTACAATGCGGTGACAAAAAAACCATTGAAAAGCTTGACGAAAAAGGTTCAGAAGGGATTTTCGAAATTGATGGTCAAATCTCGACATTTTTCTTCAAGTTGTGTAAAATTTTTATTTTATCGCATTATTTCCTTTGTGGCATCATTTACTTGATGAAATTTTCTGATTATTCAAATGGTTGATGATTCTCGGGGGAAAAAAATAGGAAAAGAAGAATTTGGAATGAAGTTACAATAATTCACATTAATGCAATGTAGAAAGTTTTTTAAACGATGAATGTTAAATACACTCTTATTTCACTCTCTCTTCTTTCTTTGACAAGTGTAAATATTTTACTTTTTAATATGAAAGTTGAGCCATAATAAATAATTTATTTACTCATACTATTTACAATTCAAACAAAATATTCTCTTTCCAAATTTCCCTTTTACTTTTTACTAACTAGAATTTATAATCTCTTTTATCTAATTAAAAAATATTTTTTAAGTGTGTGTGTATACATGTATATATATAGATATGTGTGTGTATATAATGATTTTTACAATCAATTTTTTCATATTAAATAAATGTTGAATGAAATAAATGGAAATATAAATTTTTTTTTAAGTAACTATGATTTTTAAAGGAGAATAAATGATGTTTAGAAGTAAAAAAAAAAAAAAAACTCAAAAGGATTTCATAGAGAATTAGATGAAATAGATTGCAAATTATATTTGGTATAAATTATATTTATGAAGGAATATAAATGAGGTTTAGTTTTTTTTTTAAAGAAAGATAAAAAACAATTTTTGAGAAAATCAAATATTTTTGTCATATCTTAAAAAATAAAATAAAAGAATTAGATGAAAGAAATTACAAATTATAATTAATAAAATAAGGGCAATTTGGGAATAGAATGTTTTGTTTGATTCATAAATAATATGAGTAGACAAACCATTTATCATCGTTCAACTTTATGTCAAAAAGTAAAATATTGATATTTATAAAAGAAAGAAGAGACAGTGGATTAAGAGTGTGTGTTTAACATTCCTCTTTTTAATCATAAACACGGCAATTTAATCATTACATCTTTCATTTGGTTTAAAACATGTAAACTATTGTATGTGGTTAAAAAAATCAATAGTTTCCTAAGATTATTTCTGCAATTTTCCCTAAACAACAGAACATAATGTTGTATTAGATTTAAGACTTAATGGTATAGATGCCCATTGAATTCTTCGTGAAATGTTGATATGTTCCATGAATTCTTAAAATGATCACTAAACCCTCTGAACTCTCATTTTCTTTGCAGCAGAGGCCAAAGCCTAACGCCGTACCTTTTTTTGTCATGGAAAATTGTAACAAGTTCCCATGATTATTTAGATAATTGCATAAAACTAGAAACAATATAATAATATTACCTAAATACCCTTCTGACCAAATTTTAAAAATCTAATTTAAAATTTTAAAATTGAAATAATGGTTAAATAATAATAAATTTATGAATTTAATTTTCTTAATAATTAAATTATCTTTTTTATTTAAATATCCCTAAATATTTATTAATACTAGTAAATAATAAATAACAATAATAATAATAATAATAAACAAAATAAAATAAAAATAAAAATAATAAAAATAATAACAATAATAACAATAATAATAATGATGATGATGATGATAAATTTTTTAATAAAATAATAATAATAATAATAATGATAATTTGAAAGTCATAATTATTAAGTCATAATTATTCTAGAAAATTATTTCTCATGTATTGATTAGTTGTCTATGTCATGGTGATTCAAGCTTCAAGAAAGAATGACAACTTGTCAAGCAAAGAGAAGCCTTCAAAGAGTATCTTTTTAAGTCATAATTATTTCAGAAAATTATTTCTCTTGTATTGATTAGTTGTCTAGGTCGTGGTGATTCAAACTTCAATAAAGAATGACAACTTGTCAAGCAAAGAGAAGCATTTAAAGAGGATAAAGCTTTATTGCACATCAAAGGTAATCTAGACATCTTTCCCCTTGTAAGGCTATAGGCACACACACATTGCATCCATATATATCCCTGCATTGTTGTGCTCAATTTGTACAACACATTCACACACATTATAATGTTTTCTGGAATAATTATGACTTAATAACCATGACTTTCAAATATTTATTATTATTATTATTATTATCATTATTATTATTTTATTATCATTTTTATCATCATCATCATCATCATCATTATTATTATTATTTTATTATTATTATTGTTATTTTATTTATTATTTACTATTATTAATAAATATTTAGGGATATTTAAATAAAAAAGATAATTTAATTATTCATAAAATTAAATTCAAAATTTTATTTTTATTTAACTATTATTTAAATTTTAAATTTTTAAATTTGACTTTTAAAATTTAGTCAGATGGGTATTTATATCATATTATTATATTGTTTATGATTTTATGCAACTATCTAAATAACTAGAGGAACTTATTGCAATTTACCATGACAGAAAAATGGACGGCGTTAAGCTTTGGACCTCTGCTGTAAAGAAAATGAGAATTTAAGGGGTTTAATAACCATTTTAAGAATTTAGAAGGTATATCAATAAATTACGAAGAATTCAGGGGACATCCGTACCATTAAGTCTAAATTTAAATGACGTACCTTTACTTTAGATTAGATGAAGCACTTTGTTGCTCAAGGTGTACCAGATTGCCAAAAGTCTTACCGGTAGTAGGTGTATTAAATGCATGATTTGTACAATTGAACAAATTCATTTTATTAAACAAAGAATTTAGATCCAGGTTCTTAAACAAAATACAAATTGAACTAATTTGTATTAAACTAAGCAACTTTTCTATTGTCAGAAATATATCAGGACGAAGAATGTGGATCATTGGATTTACATACTTTAACTCAAAGTGTATACATTTATCAAAACTTCTCCATAATTTATGATTCATATTTTTCGTCCTGACAGATTTTATATCATAACGAACTGATAATAGAAAGACTATTAATCTAAATCAATATATATATATATATATATAATATACTAGTGTGCCAACCCGTGCGCATACTTTATTTATAAAAATATTATAAATATATTATATTTTAAATACCGATAGTTTAGATGTGAATATGTTTAGACATCATGAATATATACTTTTTAAATCAGTTACCATATATAATTGTCATATGAGAAAGAATTATCATTAAGTAGTGCTAACTTCAATAGGTTTTCATTTGTTGTTAGGTGAAATGAATGCTTCAACTCTAACAATCTTTTATATTTTGAAAGTATATAACGATGTGTATAATATCAACCGTACAGTTGAAATAAAATGATCCAAGTTTAATTTAAAAATAAAGGGAATATAAAAATCTCCCAAACCATTTTAGAATGAGAAGTTTGAAGTATCAATATATTGTAATTATTTGGTGAGAAAGAAACCAAGAGAGGGAGGGAGAAAGATATGAAATGGATTTAAAATGAATGACATAAATTACATTACAAATAATCTTATTAAATTGTGAAAAACAAAAGTAAAATACAAACTTGAAACCAAAGTTAAAATATTAAATTGAAATTAATCATATTATAATTCCTTAGTAATTAATGTGACCATAATTATAAAAGTTGTGGCTCTCCTTCTATTTATCCAAAAAAATATATTATTACATTAATCAACAATTAATAAGAATATAATTACAAATGTTATGACTATTTAATTTTTAGTAAAAAAGAAATTAATATAATATATGATATTATATAACCATTTAAATTATGTTGAAGTATTTTTTTTTAAATATTTTATGATTACTTTTTCCTATATTTGTTTTTATTAACCGATTATTTTTTCCCTGTCTTTTTAATTTATTACTTTTTTTCCCAAATTTGTTAACCATATGATTATTTTTTACCTAGATTTTTTAACTTTGTGATTGCCTTCTTTTTTTTTCAGATTTGCTTTTATAAATGATATCTATTTTCCAGATTTTTTAAAATTTCAGATTACTTTTTTTTCTCATATTTTTAATTTTTCTGATTATTTTTATTTTCCCACATTTTTTAATTTATTGATTACTTTTTTCCAGATTTTTAAAAATCTAATTACTTTGTTCTTTCCGGAATTTGTATTTTTCTGATTATGTTTTTGATATAATCTTTTTTAATTTTATTTAATCAATTGATAAAATTAATTATTAGTGTTGTATCGCCAAACGTGACATTATACTTTTTAATTTGTCCAGATTTTTTTTATTCTCTGATAACTTTTTGTTTTTCCAGATTTTTCTTACTTTCCTGATTTCTTCTTTTTCCCAAATTTTTTGATTACTTGATTTTTTAATCAATTGGTAAAATTAATTATTATTGTTGTAAGGCCAAAGTGATATTTGACCTTTTATTTGTCCAGATTTGTTTTTGTTTTCAGATTACTTTTGTTTTTTTTTTCCAATTTTTTCTTACTTTCCCGATTACTTCTTTTTCCTATCTTTTCTAACATTTCTGATCACTTTATTTTTTTCCAAAATTTTAAATTTTCTAGTTGCTTTTTTGCCATATATTTTTAAAAGTTTCTTATTCCTTTATTAATTTTATGGATATTAAGATTTTAGTCCCTCTAGTTAGCGTTAATCTGGGTTTGGTCCACTAGTTTTTGGAATTACTAATTTTAGTCCATTTGTTCTTTGACAATACCTATTCCAGTCCCTACCGTCCAATTCCGTTAGATTTCCGTTGACTTCCGTTAGGTCAAAATTAGATTTTCGTTAACTTTAGTCACTAGTTTTTGGAATTACTAACTTTTGGCCATTAGTTTTTGGAATTACTAACTTTAGTCCACTGGTTCTCTGACTTTTGTTGACTTCCGTTAGATTTAACGAAGACAGTTATAGAAGGACTAAAGTTAATAATTCAAAAAACTAGCTGACCAAACCCAGATTAACGCTAACTAGAGGGACTAAAATCTTAATATCCCTTAATTTTATTTTATTGATTGATTTAATTAATTATTATTGTTCTAAGGGAAAAAATGACATTATACTTTATCCATTACGGTTTCCAATTAAAAATAAATAAATTAGATACATGAAAGATAACACAAAAATGGGTTATAAACCAGTACAAACATTTTCAAATGACGTGGCATCATTGTTAATTAATTATCTATATAATTTATATTATAATATTTGGTAAATTATTAATTGTAATAGTTCCTTACAATATAATTATTTTTGAAATAAAATATCTATAGATAATCAAGAGACAATCACATAATTAATCGGATTATGAATAAATTTTCTTAACCAATCTCATACTTGATTTTTAATAATTAATTTTTTTGTTTGGAAGTATTACATTTTTTTGTAAGTTTAAAAGATAAGACATAATTTTTTTTTCAACAAACCATAAATTCGTATTAATTTTTTTTTAAGTATTATGAATTAGTTGTATTATTTCAAAAAAAAATTGTTAATTAGTTATCTATATCATATATAAATTATAATATTTTGTAAGTTATTTAATTTTATTTTTGGTTCATTAAGGAAATTTATTTATTATCACATTTGTTACGGACTTGACTCTTCGTTTTTATACTTTGTCTCATTAATTAATTAAAAATCAAAAATCAAAAGCTAACCTTTCATATTCAATTTAGTAAAAAAGAAAACATTTTCGATTCAATTATCTTATTTTTATTACCATTTATATAATTTTTGTTGGGTTTGAAAAGCCTGCTAATTTCTATCCAAAATAAAAGGTCAAAAACTCTCTTTTCTGATGTTATGTTTATTTCCGGTTATCACCTGTCCAAATCCGCACAATCCACCACATCCACTACGGATCATGTTTTCTATTTCAATTTTTTTTAAACACTTATATTTTGATATTTTATATTTCATTGTATCCTTTTTAGTGCAAATTTAGGATTAATGGATCTCTATTATAGGTTTTAAGTGTAAGTAAACATGTGATTTAATTTAAGTATTCGAGTTTTTTTAATTTTAAATATCTTTATATAGTTCATGTAATACAAATTACAAGATATTGTCACTCATAACCCTACCTACTATCTCATATTTATTTTGTATTGAATAATATTCTTTTGACTTTATATTTAAAATTTCAGATTTAGGCCAGTCAGGGCAATCAAAGAAATGATTTCATGTATTTTTCATCTCAAAACCGTCTTGGTATTTTTTTATAAAAAAATTTATTAATTATTATTTTTTATCGGTTTCAGTTAAAACTATGGTGTTGATGTATGTATTAAATATGCACAGGTGATTGGTCGGTCGGTCTCTAAGATAAAGCCTAAGATGAAGCCGTGATATTACGTGATCGCCCAAAAAGAGATAACAATAAGGACTTGTTTTTTTATAACATTAATTTACAATTACATTAAGATTTTTAATGTTTATTTTTGATATCTAAATCAGTAGATACTACATGCTTTCCAAGGATTATATAGGATTATATCATGTCTTTTTAGGTATTTATACAAATAAGATAGGTTTTAATATAGACAACTCTTATTTATTTATTATTATTATTATTTTTCTTTAATTTTAAGTTGTTATAGATTTGTTTAACTTGATTTTCTTTACGGTCTTATTTCGTCAGAGGCCATGGATTGAATTAAAACACCAACTTAGAGAGTGTAAAGCAATGGTTTGAAATTATTTGAATTAGAAATATCGGACAATTATTAAATTTGTGGTTGAAAGTTTTATTATGTATATTTCAAATGTAATTACAGAAATTTGTAGTCGATTGATTTTTTAGTGTCCTTTTTCTTTCTAATATATGTTAATTCCAACTGTAAGATTACATAAAAATTTAATATATAAATTCAATAACAATTACGTTATATTTTATTGTGTCCGTACATCGTGTAGGCCGCATACTAGTTAGTATATATTAAAACCTAATGAATCTCCGAAAAAACACCCGATGAAAAATGGATTACACTAAATTAGTAACATATTAACAAATTGGTATAAAAAAGTGGCAAGAATGAATTCTAAAAAGATGCCATATATATATATATATATATAAGGTTCGAACGATGTACGTTTTAAACGATGACGATGACGATGGAGATTGTCATAGCAAAAACATTATAAATGTCCTAAAAAAATACATGAGTAATTAATCTAAATTAATGACACGTAGAGAAATGTGTTAAAACAATATTATGAATGAAACTAAATTGGTATATATCGATAAAAAAATGATAAAGTACTATTTCGTCACATACATAAACAAATGAAATTCATGAATTGAATAGAAAAACCATTCAAAATAAACATTTATAGTTTACAAATTTTAAAAATCTATATTAGAAACATAAAAGATTAAAAATAAAAATTTGTACCAGAGATGTTTAAATACGAATTGAAAAAGAAGCAACTTGTAATGGAGGATCAAAAACATGTAATGATTTGGTGAGAAATAAACCAAGAGAGGGAGGGAGAAGGATATGAAATGGGTATAAAATGAATGATATCAATTACATTACAAATAATCTAATTGAAGTGTGAAAAGCAAAAGTCAATACACACTTGAAACATGTTCAAATATTAATTTGAAATTAATCACATTAAATGATATATATAATGGTTTATAATAATATTTTATTGGTGGTTTAATACTAATTAAAACAAAAGTCCCCATATATTTCCAACCGTCATATATCTCTTTTGCTGTTAAAAAATATTACAATTAATTAGTAATTAATCAAATATAACAATAATATAAAGGTTGTGACTCTTTATCTACTTAGCTAAAAATAATAATTACATTAATTAGTAATTAATAAGAATACTATTACAAATGTTGTGACTCCTTAACTTTTTAGTCAAAATAAAAACTAATTTAATATATGATATTGTATAACCATATAAATTATATTATTTTGATTAATATTATTGTTATATATGATATCATCATATTAAAAAAAAGTAACTATATCATATAATTATTTATTTGATATAATATATTATATCTTAGTATTATATATAATACAATATGATTATTTATTTAATTATTTTGTAAGTATATATTAAATTGTCACGTGGCGGCTTTTAGTTAAAAAAGTTGTTATTATATTGTTACTATTATATATGATATTAAAAATATAGTAACCATATAATCATATGATTATTTATATGAGATAATATCATATAAAATGTTATATCTCATTAATATATATGATACATGATGATTATTTATTTGATTTTTTTAAACAATTATTAAATTGTCATATGGCGGATTATGGTTAAAAAATGTTGTTATTATATGATTATATATGATATGATATATGATATACATAGTAACTTTCAAATGAGAGACCTCTTACTTTAATTTCGGTCTACACCTTGATCAAATCACATCAATTTGTATGAATTTTAATATGATTTTTTGTAGTTGTGAATAATAAGTTCATTGAATTCTACAGTTAAATAAAATTTAAGAAATTTTCAAATATTAAAACTATTTATCCCAATTTTATTAAATATAAAAGCATCGGAAAAATTGAAGATATATAGAAAAATTCAAAAAAATAGTTATAGTGTTTGAAACATTATCTAATTTTATTTATATATAGATTTCAATGAACTTATCATCCACACAAAAATTCATATCAAAATTCACACACATCGATGTGATTTCATCAAGGTATGGACCGAAATTAAAGTGAAAAGTCCCTCATTTGAAAGTTAATATATATATATTAAAAATTTTCAAATAAGTGCGCACTGATGGAATTATATAAGGACATTGAATGTGAGCCACTCGTTTTACATATTTTGACTTAGTATGTATGCACTTATCAAATCTCTTTTATAAATGAATAGCTCACATTCAATGTTCTTATGTAATTCTATCGGTACGCACCGACAGGAAAATGTCCGATATATACATATATATATATATAAATATATATATATATATATATATATTCAAATGGTAGATCTATTGGGGTTGGAAAACTGTGATTTAGTTCAATTAAAAACCAGAAGGTTAGTATTCTATTTCAAATTGTTCTTGCTTCTTGGTAATTAGCATCTCAATTTTTTATTTTCTAACATAAACTACTTTTGAATTATCTAACTAGATTATGACAAGATTGATGAATTATCCAATCTTGGTTGACATCTGGAACTGGGAGCTGCTTTTGGAGTGTGTGTGTGTGTTTTTTTTTTTTTTGGGTACAAAAGTGGGCAGTGCCCAGAAAAGAGAACTAAGACAGGGGAGAGGAAATGATGGCAGAAGTGACAGACCACTACCTAACAACGCCTTAGCCTCTACGATCATCATCAAATATGCCCGAAAAAAATAATAGAAAAAATAAATGTTTGATTTATAATGTAAATACAGTTTTTAAATTTTGAAAATAAGCTATACAAAATTTTATTCAAAAAAAAAAATTATCATCTAATCATATTAAGTGCCCCCCCTATATAGTTAATCTAGCTTAATAATAGATAAAAAAAATTAAGAAGTTTGATTGGTAATTTAAGAAAATAATTTTTAAAATTAAACTGAATCACATAATTTTTTATACTTAGATTTATAACTAATATTTG
The DNA here is from genome assembly GCA_033220585.1 of Dipteronia sinensis. Taxonomy (NCBI): domain Eukaryota; kingdom Viridiplantae; phylum Streptophyta; class Magnoliopsida; order Sapindales; family Sapindaceae; genus Dipteronia; species Dipteronia sinensis. Next base: position 33,566,353 of record CM065645.1, read on the forward strand.
AGTATGATTCTTGAAAACAGTTTCTAAATACAATTTAATATAATATTTGTTTTATATGAACATGTCCGTGTTTTTAGATTCTTATAATACTATTATTTTTGGAGCGTTGAATTTCTATTTAACGAACTACATTTATATTTTATACCGTAACTAAGAAGCAAATAAAGCATGCATAAGTTTTATTTAATTTATTTTATAAAACCCTTAAATTAAAATTCAATAACCGGTACAAGCTATGCTTTGCTGTTTTAGGAATTCTGAGCCGAGCCGAGCCGAGCCCGGATACACATTAGACAATAGGGATAAGAGATGTTGAATAATTGGAAGGTAAATGACAAGATACAATTTGCATGAGTACCGATCTGTTTCCATCTTTTCTCTCTCTCTCTTGTTTTGTGATTGCTTGCAAACTCTACAGTAACTGAAAAAAAACCCATACTATATTAGCAGCCTTTCAAGGCTTCCACAACATCATTCATTCATCGCTAAATGGGGATCGTACGGACGGAGGAGAGCGAGAGGAGGGATATTGAAGAGCTCAGTTGCATGCTGGCCGCCGTCCATCGGAGAAAAGACGACGAAGACTTCAGAGGCACGCGCTTGGTCTCGAACGATGAAGACCAGGAAGATAAGGTTGTTTGCGTCACAAGTGGCGTCTCTTTCCTCGGCCTCGCCATCGTCAACCACCTCCTGCTCCGTCGCTACTCTGTACGGATCATCCTCGACAATCAAGGTACTCTCTCAGTCTCTACATCTCCGGTTCCTTCAAAAAGCAGCAAATCAATACTGCGTTTGGAATGCTTTTTCATCATCAAAAGCGCTTTTGATAAATCGCTTCTGTCCAGCTGTACCAATAAGTATAAAGTACTACATATTATTGTTGAATGAAAAATCATTTGATTTCTTGTTTGAACAAGCATTCAATAAATAAATATTTTATAATTCATTTTCAATAACTTATAAATTCGTAGAAACAGAGTAATCCTCCTGTTTATTTTATTTAGTCACTTGAAGGCTTGTTTGACTGTATAACATAAAGATTGCAAGCTTAAGAGGTTGATGGGTGCCTGATTCTTCTGTGATTTGATTTAAAAATTCCAACTCTCAGTCAATGTCTACTAGTTATTGTATTTAAATTTGTATTTGTTACTCTGTCTTTTCTACGGCATTAAATTGAATAACATGTTTCATTCAAAATAAACAAAATTAATGAATTGCAGAAGATGTAGAGAAACTGAGAGAGTTAGAAAACAGAGGAGAGATGAGGACGAATAACAACAACGTGTCAGTAATCACAGCCAAGCTAACACAGGTGGAGGATTTGGTTCAAACCTTTGATGGGTGTCGTGGCGTATTTCACACCTCTGCATTTACCGACCCTGCTGGCCTCTCTGGTTACTCTGTATGTCTCTCTCTCTCTCTCAAATCTCAATCAATGTTTTCAATTTCTCTTTTTAATACTAACTGTATAACAGTATAAGTAAATTAATATCAATCTGTCTCAATCTTGATGTTGAATTCATATCTGCTCTATCATGGTTTGTCTAGTAAAGTTGTATCCATATTTTCTGTTCATGGAGGAATTTATTTGTAGAAAATACTAGAAACGGTCCCAATTCTAAGATCAGCTTTTAATAATTCAACTCAAAATAATTCTACTTGTCCTTTAATGGTCCAATTAAGATATATATATATATATATATATATATATATATACATATGTAGACGAGCATCACAAATGTAGATGGTCCCTTTGTTTTAAATACGTAGAAAAGGAACCAATAATTGATGAACATGTATGAGTCCGTTATGCCGGCTGATTAGAAATCGAGAAGACTTTTGCTTACCCCCATGATAGGGCAGCATTACCCCTTCCCCGATAAATGATATATGTTCAAGAATAGGTAATTTTATCCAAAAACTTTCATGTGTTTGGATAAAACTACCCTCTCTCTAAACATGTGTCATATATTGGGGGTGAAGCAAAAATGGACTCTTAGAAATCTGGTGATAAAATTGGCTTAGAAATTGTTACATAACTTAACAATAATTTAATTAATATTAGAAGTGTAACAGCCTATCTAACAGTGAAGACTGTGTGGCAAGTGGGTTTGATTTGGATATTTGATTATTGTTAGAAATCAATGGCTGAGATAGAGGTGAAAGCTACTGAGAATGTGATCAAGGCGTGTGCAAGAACTCCCTCAGTCAGGAACTGTGTGCTCACTTCCTCACTTCTGGCTTGCTCATGGCGAGACGGCGCTGCGGCGCAAGACCTATCTCCTGTTGTTAACCATGACTCCTGGAGTGATGAATCACTTTGCATTAACAAAAAGGTACATTCCCTTCAATTTCTTCGGTAGTGGTTTGTCAGAAAGTGCTTTCAAATAAACAATTATTTGGAAACACTTTGTTGTGCTTGAAATGCTTCATGCTTTTCAATTTTGAAAAGCACTTTCTGCGATCTTTGAAAATCAATCCTTTTTTATTTTATCTTAAGAAAGCCTTTATTTATATTCAACCCCATCACTAGAATATACACAAGCACTTTTTGACTATTTGATTTCTTATGATTTTCTATCAAGCAATGAAATTACACAATACTTTATTCCTAGTCCAAAACACAGATTTTTACAACTTTGTTTAAAATGGCAGCTATGGTATGCGTTGGGGAAGCTGAGATCAGAGAAAGCTGCATGGAAATTAGCAGAGGAGAGTGGTTTTAAATTGACCACCATTTGTCCAGGTCTCATTACAGGTCCTGATTTCATTGACAGAAATCCCACAGCAACAATTGCTTATCTCAAAGGTATGATCATTTTCAACAAATTCAACCCATCATCACAATCCCACTATTAATGAAAACAATTTCTAAGCTTTCTAATTTATCAAAAAAATCAGGAGCTCAAGAAATGTATGCAAATGGGGTGCTAGCAACAGTGGATGTCATGAGACTGGCTGATTCACATGTTTGTGTGTACGAGGAAATGAACAAGACGGCATCCGGGAGGTACATTTGCTTCGATCGTGTAATCGAAAGTGAAGACGAGGCGGAGAAGTTGGCCAAGGAAATGGGAATGCCAGCTAACAAGTTATGTGGAAATGCTTGTGAGCATATTCCATGCCACTTCGAATTGTCAAACAAAAAACTTGCTAGCCTCATGTCGAGATCAATTAGAACTTGTTATAACCAAAGTTAGAAACCTTTAAAGTTTCAGCTTTTTGTCTTGCGAGATATATGTTTCAGGAGGGTAGAAGGAGCATGATTTGGTATTTGTTGCCCTTGTTGCAATTCCAAATGAGGACTACTAAAAAACTGAACATGATTTCTTAATATCTCCTATTTCTTTCATAAAGAATGTTGGCCTGATCTCAACATTTTATTTGTCTGAAGTTTGTTGTTAGTAAGTGGTAACCGTCTAGCTTCAAAGTTTTTTCTAGTGACAATGATATGGAATTTTTTTTAGAAGTATTAGGTCATCTCTAATCAATCTCTAAAATCTCAACTTGGGGAATGATGGGCTCCATTTCACATAACTTAATACAAAATAATTTGATGAATTTGGAGAATTTGGAGATTGCTAACTTTTTAGCATCTTTATTATTTTTACCCTTTTATTCGTTCATCAAGTAAACCAAATTCTTCCTATGTAATAGTAATGTATATTGTAAAAGGCAGTCAAAAATGAATCCATAATTATTCATTTTAACCATTTTTAGGGTTTATTCCATTTTCACCCACTTTGCTGATAACTCGCGACCTACCAAGCACCGAAGAGAAACAGGGCGTTTTGGTGTCCTAATTGAGGATTCGCTGTCAAAAATACGGTCCTAGGCTGCGAAAAGAATATTTTTCAACGAAATATAAAAGGGTAGTCAACGCAGTCAAATAGGAACAATTCCTCTAATCTTCAAATAGAGGCACAAACATCCCCCGAGTTTAGGTATTCTTGCAGCTATATAGAATTTTTGTTTAAAGTTGTATAAATATCTATACCCGACATAATTACACCCAACCCACTAATTCGACCCAAACCCACTCATCAAAAGTAGTTATGGATCTAGTTTATTGGGTTGGGTCATTAATAGGTGAAGTCATCAAAACCCAAACAATAATAGGTCGGGTTTAACTTTATCTTTCAAAACCCATAAAGCCCATGACCTACCTATTAAGTTTTATAATAATATTATAATTCTTTTACAAATTAATTCTTTTCGAAATTGATTTTGGATCTCGAATATTTATTCCAAATTATTGAAGAAGAAGATACGATCGTTGGATGAGATTTGTAATTTTTTTTTTTGAATTGATTTGTTATTTTTGTTTGGAATTAAGTGGATCTCCATCAATTTTTTTCATTTTTTTCCTTCAATTTTCAGTTATTAATATATATTTTTTAAAAATATTTTGAGATCCACCATCAATTCAAATATGTACGGTGGAGATCCATTTTACAAAAATATTTTTTTTATTTAAATAAAAATTTCAAAGGTATTTTGGTATCTTGATATTCAACCTTCGTCAACAGTTTAGTTTTACCAGGTTTAACTAACATAAGGGAATCAGTGTCAATTAACGAAAAAAGTTGTTTGATGGATGCTCCAATTTGAGATTGTTATTTGTTTGGGGTTTTTTTTTTAAAAAATTAATAATAATTCATTAATTAATTTTTATATAGATAAATAATGGTTGTCATTAATTTACAAAAAAGAAAACATAAACTATTGATCTAATTATATCAAAGTCCTCCGGGTTTTTATTTTTACATACGGCAACAATTTTATCATTAATTGACACCCAACTCTCTTAACGTTAATGGAGAATATTTGTTTTTTCAAATATCGATATGATTGAGATTTTTATTAAACAAAAGGATACTATTTAAATATATATCTTCTCTTTATAAAATGGAGAAGTTTATTTTTCAAAACTTGATATGATTGAGATTTTGATTTAAGTAAATATTAAAATTGTTTTAATTAAATAAATACTGTTTTTTTTATTAGGATTTTCCCACCGAAAACCTAAAGAAAAGAGTAAAAGGCTCGCTCCAATGTGGTTCTAGAAAAATTGTTTTATCACTAATAATATTCACCTAGACTATCTATTGCAACTAATATTGCAATAGACAGGCACTAATGCGAATAACTAATATTGCCGGTACTATAAATCGGCGATGAAACAATTTTTCTGCAACCATAAATCCCAAACCTAGCCTCCAACGCTGATGAACAAGAATGAGCCTAGTATTCTCTAGGATTTCTTTCTTATTCTATTTGATATGTATTTAAATAGTATTTTTTATTTAATTAAAATAAAATTAAATATTTATTTAAATCAAAATTTCAATTATATCTATATTTAAAAAACAAATCATCTCCCTTCTATAAAGATAAAATATTCTTTTTTAGTGTTTACAAAAATTTTCTCAGTCAACGTCATCATCTCCTAAGAGAAAATATTCTTTTTGAGTAATTAAATCAGAAGGAAAAATACAATTAACGATCAAATACCAGAACATCCACAAACAAGATTATAAAAAAATTAATATTGCAATAGATAGGCTCTGATACTAATTTGATCGAAACCATAAGATATTAAATCTTATGTTCCGTTAAGGTATTTTCGTCATGTTCGTGTATATATATATTTATTAAAAAAATAGGAAAAATGAAAAACGAAAATTAAAAAAAGAAAGAGAACAACATCGGAAGAGATCCCGACTCCATCTGAGATCTCCCAGCCAGTCCGACGTCCAGTCCTTCTCCGCCGAGCGGCACGTCTACGTCATCCTCGCCGCCGCAAAAGTCGGCAGCTTCCACGCTAACAACACTTACCCTGCCGAGTTCATCTCAGTCAACGTCATCATCTCCTCCATCCGTTTAAGTTTCAGTTTCAGAAAACTCCCCTTCTGCAATGGACTCCATCGCGATGGAGCGGTCTGCGGTGGGCAGATGAGGCTCCATCTCCTGCTAAATCGATTGATATTTTTTTTGGAAAATGATTGAAGAGGGATCTTGACTGATAAATGTGTATTTGGATCTAGAAATTATTTTCCAGATTTTTTTGGGACTTGAATGGTGAAAATATGATTGTTGAATTGGATTTTGTTTTTTTGTGTTGATTGGAGGATTTTGTTTTGGGGATTGTTTCGTGGTTTATTTAATTTTTAGAATATATTCGGATCTCCATCGATTTTCTTTTAATTTTAGAAGCAATGGGTGATTTTGTTGATTTTGAGGATAGTGGGTTTTTGATATTCTACATCGTATAAAGAATGTGTATGTGAGATTACCTGTGATTCCTGATATCGTGCGCACCTGAGGAATGCCAATAGCAATGTAGTCCGAGAATTCTATGCAGGGGTGATTCTAATCGTTAGAGTTCGGAAACATCCCACATAGAATTCTCGGAGAAAATTGCAATTTTTTTCTGAAAACTATTCAAGATCTGAAAAACGATAAATAAATATGTTTTTTATGTTTCAATAAAATGGTATTTGAATTTGGATTCAAAAGAAAATAGAAGTTTAACATTTTCAATTTCCAACATTCAACGTATACCTACAGATCTACGACATGAAAGACTCCACAAAACACCATACCAGAAGGTAGAGTTTAAAAGAAAATAAAGAAAATGGAGGCTCAGTAAGTTGCTATCTGTGCTCAAGGAAGAGTTTTTAAGGCTCTTCTCATACAAGAGGTGTCAGAAATAACCGCTATTCATCTTTGCCAACATATAAACGAATCAAAAAACAAATAACGACAATAGAAAAACTGACTGAAAAAATTCAGATCCAATCAACAAAAGAAGAAGAAACTGCGAGAGAGCGGCTACACCCAGATTAGGGTTTAGCAGACAGATGCAAACTCAGGAGGAAGCACCGAATTTATAGATTCATTTTGGGCTTTCTGGGCCAGAATACCTCTCTGACCTAAACAATCCAAAACTGTTCAAGTAACATAATGAGCATCGGCTCTTTTATCATACCGCCTTATTTCACAACACATTCGGATTTTGCTTCTATACACATATTAACATATATAGTGGATACCGGATAGACCGGTAGAATCCTCGCTCATTAAGGAGGGGTTCGAGTCCCACCATACGTATTTTATAAATATATGTAAGGAGTTTTCTCCATGTTTGTAGATGTAGTTATCTAGACTGTACATATATTGTCTTATGCTGATAGATCCCAGCAGTCTTATTATAATAGTTGTAACTTGTAATCCATTAAAAAAAATATCAGAGAAAAAACAATTAGTGAATACAACACATCATTTTTGTTTTCAATTTTATCATTTTTTATTCTAATAATGATATTTTTTTATATAGAATCTTAATTCCTTGTACCCATGGTAAAACCTGGATTAATTAATAACATCGCTGAAATAATAAAACCTTCGGATAACAACCAGGGCCATTGTACTTGATCAATAATTTAGCTTTGTTTAGGACCTAATGAATATATAAATTAATAATCGATAAAATATGTAAAATAAATAACACGTAAAATTAAAATTCATAATGTATATTAAAAAAAATTACTTGACAACTTTTATTTTCTCAATTAAACTCTCACAAAATATGCATATAAAGTTGTTGTCTTTTCATTGTATGTAAACCAAACTCAAACTTATCTTTAATTTTTTGTACGACACATACACTGTATTTTATATAAATATATATATATATATATATATATATATATATATATATATATATATATATATATCATTTTGTAACAAGTAGTTGATTTTTTTTTACAATGCATGCACCACACATTCGGTATATTATCTTTCATTTTATAACTATTAGTTATTTAAAATTACTATCGTTTGGAATATATATTTTAGAAAAACAATCGGTAAAACACAATTGTCATTTGGATCATAATCATCATTGGCATGCATATTATTACCTTTTGAATAATCTCTTCCTAAGTAATTTCATTACTTTATTATTTTCATTATGATACTTCAAATGTTGCTCCACATCCACCACATCTTTATAACATTTTATAGAAAAGACTTCACACATAATCCATAGATGTCCTTATCTATCACATTGAGATGAAGGAGGAGTTCTAATATGGAACTCCACCCATCTATATTGCTCTATTTAAATTTGTTTTTTCAAATAAATCTTCAACGTCTATCTTTGGGATGGATTGTGGTAATTCAAATTTATTTTTTAACATATGTTTTAAATTTTTTGTCAAAAAATAAATAAATTAATTGATCGCAATTGTCCAGATCTATAATTTTTTTTTTCATAAATTAATATTGTTTTAATTTTAGGTTGTAGGTAGAGGTGTCCACGGTTTGGTTAAACCGACGGTTAAAAACCGAAACCGAAATTGGAAAACCGAAACCGAAACCGAAACCGAAACCGGCGGTTACAAAACCGGTTGAAGCCGGTTCGGTTTCGGTTTCGGTTTAGGCTTTGGAAAAACCGCCCAAAAACCGTTCAAAACCGCCCAAAACCGGCGGTTTAACCGCCGGTTTACATTAAAAAAAAAAGTTCCAAAACCGGCGGTTAAAAACCAAACCAAAACCGAAATTTTTCGGTTCGGTTTCGGTTCCGGTTCGCCCTCTCCAAGGAACCGGAACCGTCGGTTTCGAACCGAAACCGGCCCGAACCGGAACCGTGGACTGGTCTAGTTGTAGGGTTGTTTCTTCTTTTTAGCTTTTTTAAAGAGTAAACGGTTAAAAGTAACGATCAATACTAACGATAGGTGTGATGATTGTCAATTTTTAATAGAATTGTTTCTTAATGTAAATTTTCAGAACTCTGGGAGCTAGTAATTACTTCTTTGTTTTTTAACACAATGGAGATTTTTGATTCTAGAGTACTTCAAATTAAAAGTAATGGTCTAAAAGGAGGATAAATTGTAAAGAGAGGTCAGAGAAATTTATGACTTTTATTTCTAACACATTTTTTAACGATAAATTTTACTAAGCAAAGCGGGGACGAAACCCGTACCAAGGAAAACAAGAGGCCTAAGAGGCAAACACACACCCAACATGGGTAAAAAACCACAACCCACCGAAGCAACAAAAGCAACACCCTCGCGGTTTATCAAGATGAAAGGGCGACCGCGAAAACCACTCGAAAACCTTGGAAAAGGAGTAGCGGCTAAAGAACACACCAATTCGATGCCGTCCATTACGACATACGACGGCAAACTTGCTGGAAAAGAGCCCCATCAGCCACTAAATGCAAAAAAAGCTGAGAAAACTAATCCATCTCTTTCACCCTAGCCCCTTCTTTATTACTACTCTTAGCATAAGGATAGGCCAACTCACTTTTCGAGACCTTAAAATTAATACCAAGAGCCCTACTCCGAGTTTTCATGCAACGACAAATTGTGCACAAGGCATTGGTCAGAAAATAATGTAAAGTGTATGGTGGACAAAGATGTTGATGGCTGACGAACTCCCTGGTAATCTGACGTGAGGAGTTGCACCACAATTTCAGCATGTTATTTCGACATGGTGCCGGAACAACGAACAAAAAAAAATTCTTAGGATGGTTCGTTCCTAAGTGGTTATACCTTGTGGTGGGGTATGTTGATTCTCAGTGATGAGAGTCGTGGTTGTGGACAAAAGGTATTGATAATTCAAGCCAAATAGGAGAATTGTTAGGTTTTGACTCGTATTCTCAAGTGCACCCGATATTAACCAAATGAGATTCAACTGATGTGAAATTTCCTGGAGACGTGGGATAACGTTTTGAAGTTGGAGATGGTGTTTGAGGGAGATTTGAAGACCGAAGAAGAATTGAAGAATTCGAATTCCGAAAGGAAACGCGATGCATTCCAGGTGACTTGTAACGGTGTAGGGAGCGAGTGGCCAACCGTGACTGGAACCGTAGTCCATCAGAAGCATGCATGAAACGAGAAATATTCAGCGAAAAAGGAAAGTAATTCTTCTGGATGTTCTTGTGCTTATCGGAAAAGGAAAAAGAGTTTGTCTTCATGAAGAATAGGAAAGTCATGTACTTGAAGGAAAAAGATTTCTCCTTAACAAAAAGACTTGTCATAAATAGAAAATAGTATTTATGTGGAACAAGCAATTCTTGTACGTTTAGGAGTAGGATTTCCTTTTATCTTAAACTCATTGTAGCTAGTAAAAATAGACTTTGTAATTAGGTTATTTTGTGTGAAGTCAAGAAACACCATGTAATATCAGAGAGTGGTGAGATCCGGGTGAGAGACCCAAGGGAATATCCAGGGAGGGATCTAAGGGAATATCAGTAGATTAAGTAAGAGATCCGTAGGTGATATTCATGGGAGGCCTAGGGGATATTGAAGGGTTCTTGGTGAGGATCTTTTGAGATGAGAGTCATGATGTAAAGCTCGTTGTGAGCTTGGGGACTTGGTAAGGCTCAATGGTTTGAGGTTGAGGTGTGAGAGAGAATCCTGGAGTATATGGTTGTAACAATTTATTATATCGTGAAACTTTCTATGTAGTCCTGATGGCCCGAGGTTTATTGTGTTGTGATAGGTTTATTTTCTCTCATCTATTTTTATGATATAGACGTTATTAATTGCTATGAGTTATATGCATATATTAGGCATGACGATTCCGCGATCATCGGTTCAAATCCCTAACATTAATGTTCTACTTTATGACATATATAAGATAAATAAATTTTCTGTAGATTTAAATGAATTATGTTTAGTTGATACAAATATAAGATGATTATATGTATTTATATCCAATTATCCATACTGGGTAGAGATGTCAATTTTTTTGTATAGGATTTAATTAAATTTGTTTTGCCTAACATATTTACGTATACATATGTTATGGTTTTATTGAAAACTAACCCATTTGGGGGTCTCAACTTAACAATTAACTTCTTTTTGAAAAACTTGTAAAACTAACTCATTTTTGATACATAAATACCACTTTACCCTCACTTACTAATTTTCTCCTTTCTACTTTACCTACCCATTCTATACCTATTATTCTCATTCTTTTCCTCTTATTTCCACCTCTCTCCACCACAACACAACACAATCCCGGTTTCTCTCTCATTCTCCTCTCCAAATTTTTTCTTTTGTTCTCTCTTCCTTCATTTGTCAAATTTATTGTAATTATTTACATTCTCCACCATCGAGCAACTCGAAATTATTTATCCACCACAAGGGTTCCTTCTATTTAAGGTTTGAGGTGAGTTTTTTTTGAACTTTTAAACTTTACACATTTGTTCAATCTCGGATTTTTTTCGAATGTGTATATTTTTTGTGTAGAAATAGTTTATATTTACATAATAAAACATGGGTCTTGTGTGTATTTGATGTTGTTGTGATCAATTTAAAGTTTAAACATTAATTTAAAGTTTAAACATTAATTTAAAGTTTATTTCTATTTTGAATCTCATATTTTCTTTGTTTAGTGTATTAGGGTTGTTAATTTTTGTCAAAATAGTTGACATGAATGTAACAGAGTATGAGTCTTGTGTGAATTTGATGTTATTATGATCAATTTAAAATTTATACATAAATTTAAAGTTTATTTGTTGATTAAATTTCTAATTTAGTTTAATTTGTGCAATAGGGTTGGTTATTTTGGTGAAAATAGTTTTCATGAATATAAAAGAGCATGGGTCTTGTTTGAATTTGATGTTGGTGTGGTTAATTTTCTATTGTTATATTAAATCTAGACAATTGTATGTTTATTTTGAAAATGTGTCCAGGTTCGGTATTCCAAACAGCGCTAGGATTTCCTAACGGTATGGGAATTCTAAACACGGTTAGGATTCAAAACAGCGTTAGGATTTCCTAACGGAGATGTGAATTCCAAACACCGTTAGGAATTCCTAACTGAGCTGGGGATTCCTAACTCTATTGAGGATTCCTAACTCTATTGAGGATTCCTAACTCCATTGGGGAGTCCTAACTGCGTTGGGAATTCCTAACATAGTTGGGGATTAGGGAATTTCAAGCGGCATCCAGATTAAACATTGTTTGGATTTAGAATAATTTGTAAATTCATGGAAACCCTTGAGGTATAATATACATGTTTCATTTTTTTTAGTATTGCTATTTAATTTTGTGAAATGAATAATGTTGACTACTTACTTTTATATTCTACCTTTTTTATCTATTCCTGTAACATGCTTATTTGTAGGTAACTGGATGACACGAGGCGTTGTTTATGTAGTATTCAAAGGTTACAGACCGGGCGTTTATGAGTCATGAAATGCGTACGAAGAATAGATCAAGTGTTGTTTATTTTGTAATGCAAGTGTTGTTTGACAGTGTTGTGTAATGTTAACTAGAGTGTTGCTTGGTAATCTAGCTTGTGTGGCTTGATACATTTGGTTGTGTTGCTTAAATATTTGGTTAAACAAAATAAAGAATTTGCATTATTGTGAACTCTACTTAATTGCATGGGTGGCAGCAGCAGTACACATTGGTGGCAGCAACATTACAATTTTTATATTCTTACTTACTGTTAATAACATATGTTTGATAAGCTTTGCTTAGTGACAGAGCTTCATTTAATATAGCAGTAGATATAACAGCAATGTCATATTCTTTGTATTCACATACATACTCAATTGTGATTTGTGAATTGAGTATTATTTTGTAACTCAAACGACAAACAATACCATATTCATATTCTCAACCTATGTAACAACATTCCAAATTCAAACACATGTACAACATATTCTCAACCTGTGTAAACATTAGATTTAAGAGAGAGTTTTCACTTCACTTGCAACATCAACATATTCTCAACCTGTGTAAATGTGGTCTTACACAGATTTAAGAGAGAGTTTTCACTTGATTTCATGTCTTAATCACATTGTTGTGATGCTTGGTTGCTGTAAGGTATACATACTCTTTTTTACAATTAAAATTATTCAAATTTCCAGGTCTGCCATCAAACTTACATGTAAAAAATTTGTCAAAGTACATGTTGATAAATTACATGTCTGATTTGGCATTAAAAAAATTACATATTCAAAGTACATGTTGGCATGGAAGATAAAAAGTAGAAGTGTGTGTTATCGGCATATGCATACAAAAATAGTTCTTGCCACAGTTTATTATATTGGTAACATAAATTGTCAGTTACACTGAAATAATACACTTTGGCATATGCATGCAAAAATTGCCAGTTTTTTGCAGATAGCTGTCTAAATTGGTAACACTGTAATCCAATTTGCCATATATTGAAATAATTATTTACTAACAAATCAACCGCTTCTCTCATTCTATTATCCTGAAATATAACATAAAATCATTAAATAAATTTCAAATCAATACACATGTTATAACTGAAGTCTTCCTATTCAAATAAACCCCACTGGAGTTGAGCATTCTAAGCGCAGTTAGGAATTCCCAAACCCTGTTAGGCATTCCTAACAAACATAGTTGGGTATTCCAAACATAGTTAAGCATTCACACTTTAATTGAGATTCCAAACTACACAACATAGTCAAGACCCAAACATTGTCATCACCAAACACCACACACAACCATAACAATCAAACTGTAAAAACACCAACCAGAAAACTGCATATAATTTCATTACACGAACTATGAACCCAACAATATCGAACATTACTGCAATCAAAAAGTAAATATCACACACACAAAGACTCATCCATTCCAGTGTTATGTCTTCTAAGAGACACACGCATGCACATGCACTTATCCAAAAACAAGGATAGATCTTAATTTGGTAATCATCTTAAAAACTCTTAATTATTGAGTTAAAAAATAGGATCATAATTCACAGCTACCGGTCCAGCTTACTATTATTTTTCTACTAATTTATGGACAACATAGCAGTTAAAAGTTGGAATCACATGAAAGTTGAGAAATACAACAACATTTTCCTAGTTAAGACTGTAACCAGCAAAATTCAATCCAAGCTCGTGTACTGAGACATGGATTGCATAAGACATTATTTACACCCAAAACTCCATTAAAGTCAACAGTAATAAAAATCAAGAATTTTGCTACAAAGATCCAAACTTTAAACAATTTAGGGATTTTTCAAACTAAAAAAAAAAGTAGTGTTCGAATCAGATTATGATTTTTCAAACTACAAAATTGAAGCATTCACCTTCAACACCACAAAACAACACCACAAAAACTACATACGATTCCATGAAACAACACAAAAACTATCATCTGTTTTTCAAACTACATACGATTTTACATATCACAAAACAACACCACAAAAAAAATCAACGATTGAAGAACGACCATTCACCTTCAAATCTACGAGACTCGTGGTGTTTTCTTTCACTATTTCGTTTTCTCCGATCTTCCTTACACTTTTTTCTGTCTGGGTTGTCAAATCCATTCCTTAATTCTCCATTTACCAAGAAACCCATATTCAGTTAAATCAATCAGTCTTTAATCCAACTTTGAAACCTTTCAATGTACAGAGTATAATAGGTTTCGGAGGAAATTTCTCAGCAACAGATGTGAAATATTTAATTTAATATTGACAGATACCCAGTTAAATGGAACTGAAAATACAACAAGGTTTCTTCAATTCTCAGATTTAAAGGACTTTTAAAGGGAGGAAAATGACATTGAAGTGCGAGACAATGAAGTCAACAAACCAACTATTGGTACTGGTGCGAGACAGTGTTGTCAACAAGCCAACATCCGTACAAACAGGGCCCCAATTCAGACAAAACAGAGCCAAAAAATAAGAAAATACAAGAAGAAATCAGCAAAACAAAATAAAAACAACAACTGGGCGTTTCCCTCAAAACAACAACAACAACAACAAAAAACACAAAATCTTCAATTTCTTAGCAATCTCAACTCGGCGTTTCCCTCTATTGTACCAAAACAAAATAAAAAAAACTCAAATTGAAGGAACAATCACTTTCATTATCTCGAAGTCGTTGTTGTCGTGCGGTCTGGCTTCAGTCGAGCCGTCCTGCTGCTTCTCAGCAGTCGTCTCCGTGCTTCGTCGCGTCTCCGTGCTTCGTCGCATTGTAGTGGTTTCACACTACAAGAAAAATAGGCTTTTATCACGCAATTTTATCACGGTTTTTTTTAGCCGTGATCAAGTGATACTAGTCTTTTTAATTTGTCGTGTGTTTATGACGTAATTTAAAACTGACATCAAAGTATCACGTTCCTTTAAAATGTGCAACAATTGGATAACATTTTTAATTAACCGTGATTAAGTTATCACATGTTTATCAAACTGTGATCAAGTTATTACGAATTTTATTAATCGTGACAAAGTTATCATGTGTTTTATTTTTATATGTAATCTAATTATCATACTATTTTGTTAGTGTGATAAATATATATATATATATATATATATTTTAATTTTAGAATTACACTAAAACTATACTTTTTAATTT